>OY987329.1:46454842-47692883 GCA_963920685.1 Polydrusus tereticollis
AGGCATAGACCAATGTTGCACCTAAAAACAGCTTTTAGGAAATAAACATAAAAATACAATATATGGGTGTTTCTTTCTCGGTAGGTATATTGGGACCGCTATCGTCATTGAACTGCTTTATATTTTGAAGACAATAATCGCTGTAATTTGTCCAAATGCTTTTTTTTTTGTTGCTAGCTTGCGTTGTCGTATATAGTACATAAGTGATAGTTCATCTTCACTGTCCCACTCAGTCACGTCATCTGCAAAATCTATTGGTAATTCATTCATATCAAATAAATCCTCATTATTCAAAACTCCTTGTTCTTCAGTACCCTCATCTTCACTAACATCCTCAATGTCTGACTCATAGTCACTTGGAATTTCATCCAACAAAGTAAAAACCTCTTCTGATTGCAATTTTTCGAGGTCCCGAAAATATAAAATATTTTTCCTACCTAAAATAAAAATAAAAAATAAAAATTCTTTATTGCCCACCGGTTACACCATGGAACCAGTTACTTTTTGCAGTAGAAAACATACTAAAAATATAATATTTTGTTCCAAAAATGTTCTAAAAATTTTCTGCATAAGAAAACAATATTTTACTTAGATACCTGACATTATTAAAAACACCTTTTACTTCACAAATTTTACAGATAAACAACCGTTAGCAGCTGACCACATGTAAATAAACCAACAAGTGGAAAATAAATAGATTATGGCGCCAAACCACTGGTCCGCCGCATAGAGAGCTATTGTGATTTATGGACACGCTCACTGGTAACGCAGCGAAACCGGTAGGAGTGAAGATAAAAATTAGATTGTTTGCGGTTTTACTGTGAAACCGGTGGCCAACAAAGGGTTAAAATAAAGGCTTATCATGGTTTTGCAATTTATAAGGTAGAAAGTCTTATTATATTAGAACAATATTTTAAAATATGATTTGTCACATTACTCTCAAGGATTTGCAAACTCCTATTTTTAAAAAAAAAATCCGGGTGGCCCACTTACCCCTAAGTTGGGGTAGGTATGCCACCCCTCCGTATTTTAGGCAAGGATAACACAGGAAAGGCTTGTTGGTAACTGGGCCATACTTTAACATATAGTCTTCAATATACTATTTACACATAAAAAAAATCTTGAATTGCTCTGGAGATATGAGGTCAAATAAAATATTATTTTTAAACTTAAAAAAAAACGTGAAAAACGAAGAAACGGTGGTACTTAAACAAAATATGCATTGATAATCCTTATTCTGGACTATTTGTCTATGCAAAACAACAAAATAAAAATTTCCCAAGAATATGCCCTTCCTACACCTTTTGTTCATTTCCCTTGGTAAACACTTATGCTTATGTCAATTGCCCCTTCTAAATTAAGATTTACAATTGTGTCGTCGATAGAGTCAACAGGATTTCTCAAATCAGATTCCCCGTCGTAAAGTGAATCAATAATTGTATTAGATTTATACGCTCTAGTATCAAGATATTTTCTGTACGCTATTAAGTCGTTGGAATTGAAAATATCTGTTTTTATCACGTCTCTTGAAGGTGGGTAGATCCCGTTGCTTTGAACCCATTTTTAATAAATTCAGGTAATAATGTATCGTATACCTTGTTTAAAACGGTGACGAATGTAGACTTTGGAATCCTTTGTCTAGGATTTTGTTTTTGCCACGTAAGTAATTCCTTTTCCCAGTTACTTTTCATAGACTTGAAGACTGCAACGTCTAAAGGTTGCAACACGTGAGTAGTGTGCGGCGGAAGTTTTAAAATGGTCACTTCGCTAGCCAATGCATGTTCAATGATTTCAACAGAAACATAAGTAGAGTGACCATCAAATAGCAGCAAAAGTGGCCTTTCTTGGGGTGCATTCGGCAGAAAACAGTCCTTGAACCACTTGCAAAATATATTGGTTTCCATCCAACCTCTCTGAGTAGCGGCATAAAAGGTTTTATCACCTTCATTCACATTAAGGCAGTGTTCTAAAATGTTTTTGCCTTTAAAAATGACGAGGGGTGGTATTTTATCACCTGAAGCTGAGCAGCATATTAAGACCGAAGTGACCGGGTGAGCTTATCATTCGAGTTCTTTTCACGCCTTTAGCTCCAAGTACTTTGGCTTTAGAGGGGTCGTGACAAAAACTAGACTCGTCCAAATTAAAAACTAAGTGAGGTTTATTTTCCAACTTCAATTTCTTCATTGTATCTGCTAGTTTATCGAAATAAGAGTAAATTACGAAAGTATTGATTTGATCCATTCTAGCATGTTCAACCCCTTGAGGTTTTTTCAACGATAATTTATGGCGTTTAGCAAAACCTAAATACCACTCTTCCCCGGGGCGATCATCTCTAAATCTTGTTTTCAAACCGTTTGTTTTAACATATATTTGCACAATTTCTAAAACTTCCAACCTAGTTAAACCAAATCCCCATCTCTCAAGCACCCTTAAGCTGTTAGCTAAGCGTCGCTCAATTTCGAAATCTAAATCGGTGTTCCGGCCTCCTCCTCATCCTGCACCTGCCAAACGACCTTTGCCCCTCGTTCCATCGAGGTGGTGCCTCAATGTACTTCTCGGGATATTAAATACCTTTGACGCTCCATATCTGGTTCTTTTTCCGGGTTTAACATATCTGAGATAGCCCTTGCAAGATTCTCTGATGTGTAACGAGACCCATTTGCGCCTCTTTCTGTGTGCCGGGTGTAAGTTCTACCCATCGTCCTAAAAATTATTTAAAATATAATAAACCTCTTTACCTAGTTGGGAAGTGGGCCATCATGGTCCACTTGTCCAGTAAGTTATGGCCCACTTTGCCCAAATGCCTATAAACACAGGAAAACTGGGCCATCCTAGTTGATTCCCACAAATATCTTAATTTCAACGTTAACTAACTTTTATATCAAAATTTGCATCTGTAACTTACCTTTCAGCAAAAAATTCGAATGGAATAGCTGTTGAACAGATTTTAAAAAAGTATTTTCTAAAACCGCTCCAAAAGTTGTTGCGACCGAAATCACCTGTTTTTGTTTGACAGTTGACATTTGAAAGAATATGTCGTAATGGGCAGTAATATCGATTGATTTATGAAATATCGATACCTACAACTGCTACCAACATGCATTTTTTTTAAGATGGTACTATTTAAAAAAAAATAAAACAGCCATGGCCCACATTCCCCGGTGGCTCATTTACCTGACTTTACCTTACATATTTTTGGCGCATAGATGAAATCTCCTAATCCTAAGACACTAAACTTTAGAAATCCTGTTACCCGGGTTAAAAAATATATGATTGTGCATTGCCTTAGAGATGTATATAAAAAAGAAACTACATCCTTCAAAATATACCACAGCAACGTTCCACCACTGTGTCGTATATCAAAAATATCCGTATAGTTATAGAAAGTTCTTTGCCGTAAACCCTTGCTTATTATAACCCTAGTTCTGAGACATTCTGCATAAATTGTGTTTTAAATTACTCCTTTTTTTCGTGCAATATCTGAAATGGAAAGGAGGGATCTATAAAATTTGAACTTAGTTTTGGCATTGCAATAAAATTCAAGATTAACTACCGTAACCAACCTAAAAACACACCGACATCAATAATAATTAATTATTACAGTTGATAAATTATTTAATGTTACCAAACTTTTTAAAATTTTGACGCTTTTCTAACTTACCTTCCTGCTACTAAAGGAATGTATGTACTTTCCACCCAAAAGTAATTATTAAAGTTTTAAAAGTACTTTTTTAAAACTTCTAAAGAAATGATATCAATTAAAGGCTGAATGAAAGAATTGAATCATTGTTAGTACTTTAAAAAAAATATTATTTTTTGAGCTTTTAAATGATATATAACTTGACTGTTGTCTACTGGCAAAAAAGGTACTTGAACCCACTTTAACAAAACCGACATGATGGTTTTCCAGCGACTATGTTACTAGAGTGACATGACCATGACAACGAGCTGGTTGCCTCTAGTAAAATAGGTACCTTGACAAAATTAACATGATTACAGCGACAATATTTTGTCATGTCGAATATTATTTAAGATGTACAATTGTGTCTGGAACAATGTTTCTCTTGCTTATGTTCAAGTTTGTTACTCTCTGACAATTAATTCTAAACATGATACTTTTAAACAAAACAATGTCATTTAAAAAATTGAGTAACAAACAACTTTCATAAAGATCGAAAATGTAGCCGAATTCTCTCTTATGATGTTGCTTGTATTAAAAATACTGTAAACAATTTATATATGTATATTTGTAACCGTGTGCACTAGTGGTTTGAATTTCTGAAATTTAAGTATTATATATACTCACTTTATTTTATATTTAAATATTTCAATTATTTAATATTCGATTATCATCTATGAGTATTCTAATACTCGGTTTGGAATATTCAAATATTCGATTTAGAATATTTAAATATTGAAATATTTGAATACTCGTAGTTCGTAGTGATATTCAAACACTGAATAATTTTATTATTTGACTTTTAATACCTTTAATTTAAATTATAGCTTTAGCTTCCAAGTATTTAAAAGAATGTTACTTAATGATAAGCCGTAATTTCGAAGGCGCGAACCAAATTCAAGTAGAAAACTTATATAAACATAATGTCCTAAAAGGTCGAGTTTTTATTAATATCTCAAAGATCCTATTGCCGATTTTGGTAAAATATGGCAGTATTATTCGTTGCGATAAGACGCTATGTTAGCACTAACTAGATGATAATTAAAAGTTCCAGGTAACTCTCATTTATTTTATCAATTTTTCGACATGCAATGAACTGGCATTTATTTTTTTTCTCGAAAACGAAATAAGATGCGAAAAAATGTCAAACGACAAAAAAGTTGCATCTTTAGCTGATTAAACCGAATACAATATAAAATTTTTAAACAAGTAAGTGGCGTACATTTTTCTGTAAATATTATTCGTGAGACTGGCCCCCGGGACGCCAATGTAACTCATAATTATCATCTAGTTAGTGCTAACTTAGCGTCTTATTACAGCGAACAATACTGCCAGATGTCGCCAAACTCGGCAAAAGGATCTTCGAGATATTAATAGAAAACCGATTTTTTCTTTAAACTTTGACACCCTGCATTTAATCGAATATTTAAATATTTTAATACTCGAATAATCGGATATATGAATAATTTTAAAGAAAAATATTCGTTATTTGGGTATTTGAATATTCGAATAGTTGAATTATTCCAGTTTGATTCCTAGCACTAGTGTGCACCATATAGGAACCTGCTAACTTGTAACTTGATTCGTTTGTTGAAAGCGTTATATACTGGCAACCTGCTCTAAATAACTTTTTTTAAAAGATCACAATTTTACGAAACATTTAATTCCATCTCCAGATAAAGTTAAGGTGAGGTCAGGTTAGTTTATTATACAGTGTAGTCGATTAAGTGAACAACAAATGGGAAACTTCCTTATTATTGGTTTCTCAGAAAATTTTATTCTGAACAAAAGTTGGCGCATGTCCGATAACCATTTAAGGTGCTTCAAGTCAAATAGAATACAGTATAAGGAAAAAAATAAAGTTCAAAAGTAAAATACCCTTTTGCTAAAAAAAAAGAGATTAGAAAAGATGTAAAAAGTTAAAAATATTTAACTAAATGTAAATAGACCAATAGATAAGTACATTCATGTGTGCATTAATTGCTTAATTATATATTTTTTTTAGTGCTGTCGGAGATGGTAAGGGAAGTGTAAAGCCAAGTTTTCGACCTCGAAAACATGGTGCGCAACTTTTGGTAGGCATAAATCTTCAAAATTTTGTGAAATTTTTTAGTTTTTTACTTATAACTCCGAAATGACAAGCTCCACCCACGTTTTCAAAATTAAAGACCACAAAATTTACTACAAAATGCACTATTCAAAGTTAATTTTGTGTTAAAAAGTTCATACTCTACAGGACTTATTTATAGTGCCCAATTTATTTTTTAAATTACTTTTTATTTTAGACCTGTATACGTAGTTCTATCAGCACATATATTGTTTATTAATATATTGCTTATTAAGTCATAGCTTTACATAGTAAGAGAAATCTAAAATTAATAATAATAACAAATCTTTATTATTTGAAATAAAAATAATAATAAACTGAATATATACATAACTACGCGTACACATAAGGTAATATAAAAGAAAGGTGCTTGGAACAGAGTACTAATAGCTTTTTTAAATTTTTATTATAGAAAAATTCATATTAATTATATTAGCAGTTAGTACTTTAATTTACTGTTTAAACCGTTTTGTCAATTCCTGGGTTTGTGTAATATTTGTCTAGTGGCAATAATGGCAGAGCCACTAGAAGTCACCTAAAATATAACAAAAATGATGAGTGAAATGAGACGTCGAGATAAAAATAGTAATGAATTATTAAAGAAAGCATTCATATAATTTACCTAATTCATCTTTGTCATCAGAAGTTGTTACTTCAAGTTTCTCAAATTCCAACTCCTCATCGGCGTCATCTTCTAGTTCTGTAGGTGGAATGTTAGTACACGAAAGGCCAGAGCAATTCCGACAGATGGCAGTGCAATGGAGGCCTGATTTCCGGCAAGTGCATGCCCCAGTGCAACCTTTCTTGCAGCTACAGAAAAAAAGCTGCAGTAATTGCTATGGAGCCGCTTCTTTCTTCATAGCGATGAGTGTAAGACCAAGATTGTCTCTTCTCCACCCTTATTTAAGTGGGTCGAAGGACTTTCCATTCCATGATTGCAATTGATAGAATACTCTAAAGCAGTGGTTTTCAGGAGCATCTAAAGTAGGTGGCAAACGGGACGAGGTGAACTTAGCCTCGGTTAACATTTTAACAAAAAGGCGGTACCTTAATTCATTGAGTGTGGCTGCTCCACTACCATATAAAGCGATGAATAACTTCTCTCCTGCTTTGCTTAATTGGGCTGGTGATGCAGATGGCTTATAGAATGTAGAAGCAGCTTCTTTCAAAACGGGCGTTTGTTCTAGTAGGGAACACATCTTTCTTTTTCCATGTCCGAATGAAGATGACGTAGTATCACATCCTGAGAACGCGTGTAGAAATAAAATATAGTCAGGGTCATACTGATAAGATGAGGTCAAAAAGTATGTATCATTTTTGCCAGCCTTTCCTGGTTTGAGAAGGTATACATTGCTTTCGCAGGATTAGAAATCCCTGTCAATAAAACCTGCACGTGAACATCTTCACTAACTAAATATAAGGACACTGTCGAAATTGGCTGACTGTGATAAAGCAGTTTGGACAATCAGTTGGTTAGCATCTTCTGCTGCTTGTATATATCGAATCGATACTTCTTGAAAATAGGTTTTTAACATTTCAATCAGACGACTATTATTACTTTCGTTTCCCAAGAACTTCTCTTGTAAAACAACAGTGGGTGTGCTGTCATCAAATATAATGTCAACTGAAGTCTTCATCTTAGGGCGACGAAACCTCTCTGAGCTCTTTGTGCCTCGCTGATTTACATTACTCGGGTAGCCATCAAACACGACAATCACTGTTGATCCACAATGGTTTGTTACGTAGCTGACGTACTGTTTACGGATCGAGCCAAACGTTGTATCCTCTTTTTTTCCCAAACAACTTTATGAAGAATAACATCCATCAACAACAAATAGCTTATTTTGCATCGTCGAAATCTGGAGATTTACGGGCTTGAAAGCGTTATACAATAGCGATTTGGCTCCTTTTCGTAATCCCTCTGCACTGACAAACAGAGATAAAGGTTATGGAGCAAGTTCGTAAGTGAAATAGTCTTTTAGATCATCATCTGTCTGTTTCGCGATGCAGATTCGTTAAAATAATATTGTTGGGTCCACGGCAGTCAGCACATCCGAACCAACTTTCAAGGAACTGGTGGCATCAGGAAGTGTTATCACTTTATCCTTTCGTTTTAAATGTAGGCTGTGGAATGGACCTTTCATATTTTTCGTACATGTCTTGCCTTTTTCATGGGCTAAATAACAATTGACATTTGCTCCACCTACAAGTCCAGTGCTTATGGACATTATTACATCAATGATTGCAAATGGAGGATGGTTAGCAAATCACTTTTTCAGTTTAAGAGTGTCTGCTTTGTCTCGTGCCACTCTGGTTGGCCTTGCGTCAACATGTTGCTCAGATGTAACTGCAGTCAGTTTGCAATAAGATTCCATGGCATCACATACATACTGCAAATAAATGTTTTCTTGCGTCCATTTGGCGAGTACACTTTCTTTGTGGAAGCCCCTTCCACTCGATAGACCTCCTCGAACTTTGCTAGATCTCATTAACGTTTGTTCGATGGTTGTCAGACCAAATGCCACTCCAAATTTTTTAACTTCTTCTTATAGTGAAGCACCTCTGACGGGTGAATTGATCGAGTTCATTAGGATCCATTTTTTCCTTGAGGTCCATCATGTCTTGGACATATAAGTGTGCACTTTTTGCATACTAAAAATGACCTGCAGCGTGAAAAAAAGGCAGTATTTTTTTAATGGTGTCTAGGTGAAGGTCCCAGTCACCCATCCTCTCTGCTTCAATAAACTGTTTCACATACAATCAACTTTGACCAGTGTTTCTTGTAGGAAATTTTGTCTACTACTAATATTTTTGAACAGAAATAAAATTCCCTACCCGTATGAGGCGTCGTTTTAATGTTATAGGCGAAAAAAACTGGAAATATGTTGATGTTTTTCGCCCATTAAAAGTTACGCACCACGTTCTTGAGGTCGATAACTTGGTTTCACACTCACTTTACTATCTCACACAACCTTAAAAAAAAATCTAATTAAGCAATTAATTTCAGGCTACCTATCTACTGGTCTAAAATATGTATGTACGACAAAAATTTTTTTTTTTTTGAAAACTTTAAATTAAGCCCGTACAATGATTTTTCTTTATATTTAGGTATAATACCTTTTTAAATTATAGCACAATCAAATCACTTCTGGATAGCTTTTATCAAATCGAAGCAAATTTACAAAATTTGTTTAGATTTATATTTTTTTAAATATCCAAAAAATGAGCTGTCCAGAAGTGATTTGATTGTGGTTAATTTAAAACGGTTAATATACCAAAATTTTTTGACGAGAAGCTATGACTGTATTTGGACATATTCTTGAATTCTAAACTTTTTTTTCTTAATATCGTTTTTCTCGATTTTTCGACATAAAGGTACTTTACTCTTGAACGATTTTCATATTTTTTGCCTTACCCTGTATTCTATTTGACTTGACGCCATTCTAAATTCACCTAAAATGGTTTTCTGATATGCACCAAATTCTATCAAGAATAAAATTTTCTGAAAAACCAATAACAAATCTACAAATAATAGTTTGTAATATAGGCAAATAGTAACAGTTGGGTTACTCTTTGATATAGGTACTATAATTATATAATTTCTTATATTCTGGTCATTTCTAGTTTGCATCTCCTATCACCTACCTAGTAAAAAATATAGAAATGTAAAAAAGGATTAGTGTAATAAATAAATCCAAAAATATTTAAGATCTCTGCAGGGTAAAAGGTTATAGTATTAGTAAATATTATAACAATATTATCTCCCCCAGCCACCTACGGTCAATAATAAGACCAAAATTTCCGGACAGGACAGGGCAAGATATTGATATTGTGGACCTAAAGCGTTAACTTGTATTGTAGTTATTTATCAGAAACATGGAGATAGTTTATCTTTCACAACTCCAACAAATGATTTTGACATGAATGTGGGTGACTATAAACAGATTTTTTTTCGCCGACAAATATGACTTATGCGAAAGTTTCGTGACGTGCCTCCTTAAAAAATTACATGCATTTTAAATTTTTCAAATACCTCTCCAGGTAAAGGAAATGCTTATTAATTTAAATCAAAAATCAAGTAATCTTTCATGAAGACCAAATGACGAGGATAACGTTATTTTTTGCATTTATGGAGCTTTAACACAAAGTACGAATAAAATAATAAGCCGTATAGAAAACAATTTTATTCGCCGATTGCACGCATGCATAGAACAACTTAACTACCCGGAACAAACTTAACTAACCTGAACAAAATGGCGAGCAGTTCGAGCATTTGTCTTTGTAAATTTAATTCTTATTAACTTTATTATGTGTAAGTGTGACCCCGCCCCCTAGTTACGCCTATGGGTAAAGGTCATAATATTAAATAAAAAACAAATAAAAAGCCGAGATTGTAAATTTTCTTATTTATTTCATTTCTCGATTCTCCTGGATCTCGAATAGAAATTTAAATATTAACATTATAAATACCCTTACCCTTTAGTTTGTTGTCAAATTCTGTATTTTATTGCTATATGTACTCCGAAACAAGTGAATTTAAACAATGCCAATTTATTGAACGAACTACAAAGACAGAAATTACTTTGAAAATCAATAATAATTCCAATCTTACGATTTGTCAGCAAAATTTAATAACCTCAGCTCTTAATTTATTGCTTGAATAGTTCTTTAAATAAACCGGATTAAATATAGCTCTCTGAAGACAAGACTTAGTATTGCAATTGAAAAATTAGTGCCTCGGAAAATTTCAATTAAGAATTATTTTTAATTGCTTGTGTTTTAGTCTACTGAATATATATGTTTGGTATTATTTTCCTATCATATTTTTTATAATATCGCCTTTATTGATATGGGATACTCAGAATCAAGAGTAGATAATATATATTCCGTTTTTAGTTTCAAAACGCATTTTAGGTGAATGGCACAGCAACTGAAATAAAAAGGCCAGACATGTGTTGTGGTTTTTGTAACTCTGTAGACAACTGCTTTTTCATTTTATTTTGAAAAAGTGTAAATATTTTTTCCAATATTTTTGTCTTATTTTCAGTGTTTCTGTTTTCTTTTGTGTATTTAGTGTATTACCAAATTATCATTTTCTTTAGTATAACATTATACCCAGTATAATAGAAGGGATCTTAAGAAAGCTTTTTACCTAGTCATGATAGAAATAAATAACTGTGCATTGCCTAGTAACGTTGAATAGTAACAAATTTTTCTACTTTTGTGTCAAATTTAATACTGTGCGAGCAAAGATTACTTAAACTGGTGTTTTAAAAATGAGGAAAGATGAAGTAATCCATAACCGTCAAACAAGGTGATCTGGGTGGGAAAGGAAATTGCGTGAGTAGTAAATAGTTTTGGGCGGATGTATGGGAGGCTGCACCGTCTTATTGAAAATAACCAAAACGTAGTTTATCGTCAAGTAATTGAGCCACAAATGGATTCAAAATATTATTCCTATACCGCTGTGCTGTAACTGTGTCATGGAAAAAATAGGCCCAACAATTTTTCTTCGGAAAACAGCCAACAACACACCACTATTTTAAGGGTGCAATAAATGGGGATTTTCACTACTCCACATGCGTGTATTCTGAGAATTCACATAGCCGGTGAGGTGGAACTAAGCTTCATCAGAAAAAAATGTCAGACCTAATAAATCATTTTTGTTTGGGTAAACCACTGGTTGTAGTGCTTGCGTCCTTCAAAATCTGCAGCTCGTATTTCTTGGAATACTTGCACTTTATAAGGAAACAAATTTAACTGTTTTTTAAGGATAGTCCTACAAATTTCATAAGATCTTTCCCCTTTTTGAGAACAGGCGTCTTACATACTTTGTTGGCGTATTTTGCATTATTTCACGCAAGAACGTTTGCAATAAGTTCTTCTGTTCTTACAGATGGTCTTCCACCTCCTTCTTTAGATTGTATAGAACCTGTTTCCCTAAACAGAGGCAAGGTGCTTCTCAGGAAACGATAAAAGTCCCCAGTAGTAAAAGCGACGATAGGAAAATTCTCGCGAAAATAGTGCACAAACGCTAATTGTATTGCCTCTCACCAGTTGCTTTAACCCTGTCTCGAAAATACGCTGCAACCATGAATTTTTTGTGCTGTTCCGTAAAACCCATTGCGTAAATTTTTCAAAAAATTGAATAAATTAGCGATAAATCAAATTATTTTTAACGACTGTTAAAGATGACGAAAGAACTGATTGATTAATAATGCTGTTATTAACTGACACCTAACAGGTATTAAGTTCTACCGCTAAGCAGTACAGCCTTTAATGCAAACCACACTTTGATAATAATAATTATTACTCGCAGGGTATTAAATTGTTTTTTATTTTGTGTTTTGCGAAATATTGAAGTGTCATTAAATATTTAAATTCTTGGATGCAGCAGAAAAATTTTTACTATGCCATGTGCCTTGAGTGCATCACTTAATATTAAAGTCAATGGGTTCATTTACCTACAAGAAAGGCCTGCGCACAATTAGCAGGGAAGCCCAGAGTCACCGTCTTTAGGACCGGACAAGAGTTATTCCTGTTAAATGACAGTTTAATTACTATAACTAATAAATTTGACCAAAAAGTCCTTATTTGCGCTAGAAACATGTCCTGCTTTTCCGACAGTTCGGAAGTTCTCCAAGCAGAATAAGTTCAACCTATCCTCCGCGCGTGTCAATTATTTGGGTCGTTTTTACAGATGATAAGCAATTAAAAGAGGCCATGATACCTATTTTAAAGGCTTACATGAAACATTTTTATCTGATGGATTAAGTTCTTTGCAGGACAATATTAATGAGAACACTTTTCTAGTGACATTTTGTTATTCTTCTTCTCAAGCGGAGTTCGTTTCCAAATGCTGCGTCGTGAGCTTTTATGAAGTGTGTTTGTCATGTGCCATGTTTCAGCACTCCTCTCAATCTTCTACTATATTTGCTCTTCTTGCGGTTCATGAAATCCTCTGCATTTTACGGTAACAAATCACTTCAAAGGATTTTATTATTATATGCCATGTAGTATTTACGTTCCAGGATTCGGAAAGGTTAGATAACGGAAAATATCAGGGATGGTATTAGTTCGTTCTTTGCTTGATTCTCAAGGTGACGATCTTTCCATATTCTTCTTATGCTGGAAAGTGCATTTTGCCACTCAACTATTCTCTGAAGTTCATCCACGCAGTTTCCTTTGTTGGTTGCACACGACAAGATATTTTGCATTTCCTCTATAACTCTCTTTGATAAGAGCCAAATTGGATGAGTCATAGTTCACTGTATATGCCATTATATTAGCTATTTAATAGTCGTTCTCACCGCCTATTTTAGGTTATATTTCAGCTAAGGTTAAGCTTATCTTGCAGATTTGAGTTGCACCGGTTAGCTTTGGCAAATATGTGGATCTTAAGGTCTACTTAAGTTAATTCCAAGCGGCTTAGGATATATACATGACGTTAATTTTTGCCCAAATCCGTTGATAAATAAATTTTTATTTTTCATACAATTAAAGATGGATTTACTTAAAGTGGTTATTGATGGTGATGATATAAACTAAATAAATATACTCGTTTTTGAAATGCCAAGAAGAATATATTAGAAAGACGATTATCCTAACATTTTGGGTAATTTAACGTTTTTAAAAAGACACGAAACGAAAATAAAATATAAACACATCCTAGCTAAGCTTCAGAGAAGAGAAGTGCAACAGATTTTAATTTAAGATGAGCTTTAAGTTAGGCTTGGCTGTGAAAGAGGCCATGAACGACTCAACTTAAACCCGGATTTTATCTAAAATTGCTTAAACATCTTATCGTCGATTCATACATTAGCCTTGTTATTGAAATATACTATAACGATCAGAGGTCCTGGTACTGTCATTTCTTATAGTACTCTCCACAAATTACTCCCACATTATTAATAATCGAGAAAGCAGAAAAAATAAGGGACGATAAATCGATACAATTCTTCTATCTATTCTAATCAGGTCATCTGTTTCTTGATCTGGTGCAAAGCTGGCTTGCTTAGGAGGGACTTACAGAAAACCATATGGTTTTAGTCGCTCTTGCGTAAAATATAGCATCATTTTGCTTGCAGGGAGATAGTTCTGTAGTTAACGCATTTTCGCTTCTATGTAAATGAATGTAGATGCATTCCATTTAGTTTCATATTTTATAGCATCTCTATATGAACTCCAGGTTTACCAGTCCCATTGATAATTTCTGGCGTTTTTAAATTTATTGTTAAAAAGTTTCCGTAGCAGCATTCACTGCGAATTTGAGAATGGGCGCGTCTGTGTTTTCTAAGAATATTTTTCTGCATGCTCCGCCCTGTGCAGCTAAATAGTGTTGTACAATGTAAATCACTCGAATGCATTCCCGCTCTACCACAAATTAATATATAAAACACTTTTAACGAAAGATGTAAAACACAAAAAAAATTCGTTATTCAACACCTTAATTAAAAGTTCGGATTTCACCTGGATTAATTTAAATATTGCCTCGGAACTAGAGCGGAGGTATTCCCCACATAAATTAATAATCGCGTCGGGATTTAAGTTCCATGCATAGTTTTAAATAATAAAGTTATGGTTGCTTGAAAGCTGCAGATTTGCGGATAAAATTATAATTAAAATTCGCTTTTGAAGCGCGTTGTTTTAGATTAAAGAATATCACCTGAATCAAAAATCCAATTAAAAAAGAAAATAAGACATTTTAAATAACTCACATAAACCATAATGAATTCACAACTAACCTGATTTAATTTATATTTCATTATCACTAAATATATGGTCAACAGATTACTTCCTAAAAGTGTCTGTTTTATGAACTAACCTGACACTTTGGAAAGTGGTGATCAAACAGTTGTGGATATTGAGTTTAAAGTTTTTTTTTTAAATATCGTCACATGTAGTAAGACCTACATCTTAGAATGCGTTTATGTTGAAACAGCGATAAACGATAAGAGCGATGATGGTAGCAGAGTACAGATATCACCGAGTAAAGCCACTCACCCAAAATCCTTTGATGATTTCACATTATAAGCAGAAAGCCGACCGGACAATTGTTGGGCATGCAGTCTCTCATCAGGTCGTGTACGGAGATTCGGTAGATACAGTAAAAAATCTTTAGCCAATAGAATTTTAAACAGCAAGTGATGTTGTTTTTAATTATTGTAATTCATTCGGAATAATGGGTTTACTAGATATAGTTATACAAAAAATTTCCAATGAATGAAAATATGAAATAAATCTCTAAAAAATGGTAAAACCTATTTTTGTCCAAAAAATGATAAAGAAGATTCATAAGGGGCTCTTATTTAGCGGTTGTTTACGTTTCTATTAAATAAAAAATCTAAAACAAAAGCTGAAAACAACTAATACCTAGGTAATTGTAAAAACTAAACTTTACGGGTTTTTAAAATTGTTAATTTAGCAGATTTATTGTGAATTCTTTGTGTTTTTAATTCTTTCTTTAAATTTTAAATTATCGTGTATACTAACCCTAGAGTATAAACTAACGCAGTATGCCAAAGGGAAATTAGTACAAGCATGAGAAAATCTGACTTAAAAGAACTTGATCATAAGCAATTTTCCTAAGCTAACAGTTCCAGCCAAAAGATTAAAGTTTTGACCATGTATATCTTCCAATGAATAGTACACAAAATGTTCAGTGCGTAATTAATCCGCCATAAGGTTTCTCTTCCCTACATCCATAAGCCTTTCTACAAGAAAAAATTGTTCCTTCACGTTCTAACATACTCCTGACAAACTTGACATGCATGTTGCTTTAAACATTTTTTTAATAAATATCCCCCCAAATCAGGCCTTTTTCTTCGGGTTTATCAAAATCCCGGTGGTCAGTAGTGTACACTTTTAAATAATTAGTTTGATGGGCGATTATTAAATTTCTGCACTTCTTTGAAATATCTAGTGTAATATTTAGTAAAATTTTATGCATATCGTTTGAGCAGTTAGTTCCCTCCATTTCCTCAAAGAAATCTCGAAAACTGTATCGGTGTCGGCTTTTTTGCATGTCCGCAAAAATTTCTAATTTTCCCGACGACTGAGACAAAAAAGCAATAAAAACACAAAGTCTTAGTCTTTATTGTTTTTTTCTCTTATCTATACATGTATCTTTGACAATTGTATACGCTTTCTTCAACTTATCCACAAACATAATAATATGTTCATTTTTAGTGTACCATCTCCTGTCAAAGGTTGGCAAATGTGTCACTTATAAGGAAACAAATTGACTGACTGATCTTTATGATGAACTGATCTTTATATACCATGTTTTATCTAAAAAAATCATCTTATCGCGAAATGTTTGCTGCTGAATTTCATTTTGGGCTATCACAATCTGGTTATGGAATGGTTGAATGCCGATAACAGGGAAAACCTATTTACCTATACCCAAAGTCAAGAAACTCAATTTTTTTTCTGAAAAGCTTAGTCCAGGTGTACCTACTGCACTATTTGGATGCCACACTTAAATTACTGGTAAACTAAGCATTAAAATTCGTTAATGATGCCCTATGTCAAAAAAAAAACACTTGGCATCTCCTTCTTAACAACAAAATTCTAACAATACCAAGAAATATAGATAATGGCAGAATCAACCTAAACTTTGAAGATTGAATATTTTTTTGTATATCAATTTCTAACGTTAAATAGAGACCCCTTAGAAACATATCCTTTGGATAACAATGTAAAAATTGCGAATTTAGGAAATTGAGATGAAATTGACCCGTCTGGCAAAACCTTATTATTTTCTATTTCAGTTAGAATGTATTTTAGCAAGAAAATATAATCGTACAGGTAGGGACAAAAAAATGGATACTTTGATACTCGATTCCGATACTTGGAAGGTGTCTGCATATTGATTATTTTTTTATTAGTATCGAAGTGGTCGATACCAGTGCTGAAATGGCTTTATTAAGATAACTGTTTATTAGTGTCGTGTGAATCGAGCTATAGTTGTTATCTTCTATTTAATTTTTTAATTTCAAAAGAAAGGTTAAATTAACGTTCTGATAATAACTTTATCGTTTTCGTTGTTAGGTTAGGTTGCAACTATTAATCCAATAATTGCATTTCTAAACTTTTTTATAAAAGAAATCAAACAAAAAACAAAAAAATAATCTAGCGCAAATCGTATCTTACGGGAAAAAATATCAAAAACATTAACCTAAGTGAAAGGTCTCGGCCTAGAGCAGATAATATGGTATTTTGTAATATTGTTAAGCCTGTCACAATATTGAACGTCAAATTTCAACTCGATCGTCATCGTTTTCTTTATAAGGCTGTTTAAAGTAGAAATATTGTGTATGTTTCGCTTAAATATATACACTGCAATAAAATCCTTACTCTTTTACAGTTTGTCGACAATGCAAATTCATCTAAAGTTGATAAAGTTTTATAAGGGTATGTTCCTTCGTTTACAATAATTAAGAAGTATGCAGCTGAATTCAAACGTGATTGTGAAATTCCTCAAGACGACCCACGTGAAAGACGCAGTTTACTTGGACATCGATACTTTTCTGCCGGTATCGTACTCAAATTGGGATCGATATTTTCAGAGTATCGGCACTTTTATATCACTACTTAATATGCCTTTAGTAGCTCACAGCGCACAAACATTGTGTATTGTGGATCAAGTTACATACCACTTAACTTAGCTCTAAATCAGCATTGTACGGTAGTAAAAAATGACAGAGGTTTTAAAATAGAGGTGTCTCTGATTTATTTGTAAAGAAAAATCATACAATAATCTTATAAATTCAGTAAGAACGATGTAGCTTAATGCTTGTAGTTTGAGTCAAGATTCAGGTAATTATTAAATTTATTTTCTAAATAAATGAATAATTGGCAAGTCAGAATCATAATATGAAATATAAATATGTATACTTAGAGGGTAATAACTGCTGACTAGTCAGGAAATAAACTAGCTAGTATGAGGTGTGCAGCAAGTATACTCTTTTAAGTTTATTCTAAGCTTTCGGAAATAATTATTATTAATTCCATCATCAAGAAAGGAAGATCTTTATATGACAGTAACTGATCCAGGGCATGTTTCGACCTTAGAGAAGGTCGTCTTCGGCAATAATAATATATTTTTTTTAAACTATAATCATGATTCGAAAATTAAGCTTTGACATATATGAGATAAAATCAAATTGAAGGTCAGTTGTAGTTTTAACAAATTAAAGGAAGGGTGGGAGGAACATATTTTGTATCTTTAAGAGAATATAAAGTAGGTTAGAGAAAAATTTGGTAAAGAGTCTCTTAATTTTATTCATGAACCGTTACAATTGGGCAGTTGTGTAATCAAAGTTGTAATAAAGGAGGAATCCGTAGGAACTTAACAGTCATATGCTCTATAATTGCATTTAACTACCCAACTAGCAAAGTTCCCTTATAAGCTCCTGCCTATACAACATTTTTATCTCATAAATAGTGTATAAGTGTTCTAAATGTTCAAAATTATTGTAATAAGCTCGTCGTCACCACAATTTTGCTCTAGTAGCAAATTACCCACAGTTTTTGGTTGTAGAAACATTTCTAAAACGTTCTCCATAAATCTGCTTTTTGAGGGCTTCCCAAGAACATCTACAGAGTATTTCTTAAGGAGCAAAAAAGTTTTATAAGCATTTTTACTCTATTTATGTGCTTGTTAAGAGTATTTAGCGAAAGTGATAAGCTTTAAACCACTGTTATGAGATAAATACGAGAACGTGTTATATGGGTAATATTGTGCAACGTTAGTACAGCCAAAATACTCTTTAAAAAAACATTATACAGCATTTTTAAGGCTACAAGATTTAATGGAGGCAAAGGGTTTTTTATCGAGCATTTCGGTTTAAAACGAAGCGACAACGCAGCTTTAAATTCTTATAATGAATCAAAAAATAAAATGGGTATTTTGTTTGGTGCATGAGTGGTGCAAGTTCATAAAAATATGGATATATCAAAGTGGAAAAAATTTAAAAAATCAGGTACATTTCGGAGAAAAGTGAAGAAGAGGTTTGACGATATAAAATACTATGCATCGATTTTAAATAATCCCAATAACAATTTTGGTGTATAATTATCGCAAAAAGAGCTTATTTACCGTGTAGGGGCCGCAAGCAGAGTTATTTTAGATAATGTTCTTTAAATATATCTTTCAAACAAATTTTTGTTCTATAAACAGCTTTAATGCAGCAAATAGTTCTGTACTTGCTCCTTAATTGTTCTCATTGCAGAAACAAACACAGAAAAGTTGTTATTAACGTTCTTTAAAGGTCTCACGCAGGACCAATTTTGTTCTGTAGAAAGCCTTTTAAGATGAAATGATTCCCCTTCCCGTACTTATTTTACACTGGAAAAATAGTATATTATATTCTATAACAAATTTGGAATGTCCTTTATTTTTCTCTTAAGCCTGTATTACACGGGATATCTTTCGTCAATTTCTTGGCCAAGAAACTGTGCAATTTATTCGCCAAGAAATTGTCAAACTGTCGATAGTTTTATATGAGGGTTTTCATTGTTAAATAAGTTGTCGGAAACTTCAGAAATAACAATTATTTTTAAAGCATTCAATTCCTTTCTACTCTAAAGGAACTTAGTACATTGCAGGCAATATGACTTAAATACTTCATTTGAAATTTTGAAGTTCACTAGTTATTTTAAAGGCAGTGTAGATTTGCGTCTACGTAGCATTTGTCACAATTTATCCATTATGCTATATACATAGACAAGGGAGATGCGCTTATGTTGCTATATAGGTACAGCAGAAATAGTTAAATACTGGTACCTAATTATTATAAAAATGTACCTGCTATATTGTCGACTTCAAAAAAAATATTTTTTTTCCTGTGTAACTTTATTACATATTTGACGATATTTGCACATTTAAGTTAAGTTTGCTGTATAAATGTCTTTTTAATGTTACGACCAGTAGAAATGCAATATTTACTGTGTAAATGCTATTTATGGGGCAAGTTTGTAATATAACTGTTTGCTGGAAGAACAAACTGTTTTCAAAAAATCATCCATTTAAAAATAATATTCCGTGGCGGCCATTACGGTATTTTTTTTAAATATTGCTTTAATTCGCTATTTTGAAAACCAGGCGAAGGCTTTGAACATAATTTCAATATAAATTACCTGCTAGTATATTTTAAGACCAATATTTTGTTTTTTGGTAAATTGTTTTTATTTTATCGTTTCATTTTTCGACTGAAAAAATTATAAATTATCAGTTTTATTTCGGCGCGTGAAAATAATGCCCAAAAATCAGCTATGCTTTAACGATAAACTGACCTCCGTTGAAAATATTAACCCAAAGATAATTTTCAATTAGTCAATTTCCAAGCAATAAATAATATATTAATAAGTACCACCTAAGTTCCGACATATTACAGAAACTATGAAAGTGGGATTTGAAGTATTTTTGGTTCGAGCTGTTTCCATTTAAACACCAAATTGCCTGTAAAATGATTAAAATAATGTTTTACATATTGCTAATTTATTTTACGACGAGATACTTATACATCATTTAAAACAATAAGCAGATGATATTGCACGCGGAATGTTATAAGTACAATATGTTCCATACGTTCTGCGTGGTAAGACAACCCTATAAGAACCCTGTCAGAGCTCTGTAAGATACTGTATAATGGTGGTATAAAACGCTCTAAGACATCCTTATGAGATAAAAATGTCTTGTTATGTGACACTTTTAGAGCAACTACATAATAAATTTGCTCTATAAGCCGGTGCCCATTTGACACTTTATAAGCTGTCTATAGAGGCTGTAAGAACGTTTCGGGGAGTAATTAATGGAGCCCTAAGTACTTGTAGAAAAGGTTCTTACAACCTTTATAGAGGTATAAAATGCTAGTTGGGTAATAATATGTAAAAAATTGTTTAAAGTAACGATAAAAGATCTATCTTAAGTAGAAATATGTGGAGTTTCTACAGCATTTGTGGTTATTTTTTTCTTGCAGTTAGAAGAATATACAGGGTGTTTCATTAAGGTCGAAGAGCGGCCATATCTCGGAAACTATTGGGCATAGAAATTCAGGAAAAAAAAATTTATAACTAAAGTGGCCATGGAAAAATCCTGGAAATAATTTTTAAGTTCTGCATTTTGCCGCAAGGGGGCGCAATTGAAAAGTAAATTTTTAAATTTTAGATATCTCCGAAAATTGCACGTTAAGGTATATTTTTGATAACACCATTAAAAAGCTTGGACAATTTTGCATAATTTTGGTCCCATGCTTATTGGCGTACCGACTTTAGTAAGAGTGGGGGAAGCTGTTAAATGTGTAATCATTTAAATCGCTGTAACTTATCAACGACTTATCCGATTTTAGCAAACTAAAACTTGTTTGGAAGAGAAATGTAAGTACTTTTAACTATCGTCTTGAGTGGTCCATGATACTTCTCAATAAAAATACAAGAGGGCGCAATTTGCAATAATAACACATTTCTTAACTTTATTCATTTATTTCAAATCATACGGTATAATTATGATACCATAATCGAAAAGTAGATGAAATTTGCTACAAAAAATGTCAAAACCGCAGTTTGATATCTCCATCCGTTTCAGAGTTATTGCCAATAGAATAATTTTTAAAACTTTAAATGAAGAAGCGGTTGTTTTCATAGTTTTGTGATCAAGCATTCCATGACAAAAAATATTTTTAAACTTTATGGTTAGGTAGGTTTGTTTCTCATTATTCCAATGTCAAACTCCGAGCCTTCCTTCACACTTTATCTAGGCTTAGGACTAGTCCAAATCATGTAAAATACAAAATTTGGAGCGTGTTTCAAGGCCAACGGGCCATAAAACAGTATTGAAATAATTATCGGAAACTATTGAAGGAAACAATATTTATGGAAAGCTTCTTAGGAAAACAATTGAGAGACTTTATAAATGTTCAAAATGACCTCGGTTGTGCAAAATACAACGATTAATTCTTTTTCTAGAACTAGAGACAGCTGTTTCAATTTCAGCTAGTGAAATCGAATTTAGTGCATTTTCAATTCGCTCAATCATGTTGTCTCGTGTGGTTGGTCGCGTTTTATATGCAATGTCTTTTATTCGCCCCCACAAGTAAAAATCTAACACAGTTAAATCCGGGGATCTAGGTGGCCAAGCAAACAAACTACCCCTTCCAATCCAGCGATTTGGGTATCCAATATCTAAAAAATCACGGACCATATGCGAAAAGTGTGCCGGGCATCCATCATGTTGATACCACATGGATGTTCTTAGGCCAATAGGAACATCTTCTAAAAGGATAGGCATTAGATAATCATTAAAAATAAACGGTCTGATAATTCTGTGTCCTAATACTCCGCACCACACGTTAACACTCCATCTGTTTTGGTGATCCACTTCGCGCATCCAGTGAGGATTTGTCTGTGACCAATAGTGCATATTGTGTAAATTAACTTTGCCACAGCTACTGAAAGTGGCTTCATCAGTCCATAACACGTGGGAGAGGAATTGAGGATTCTCGTTACACATCTCTCTTAGCCAATAGCAATAGTCGAGCCGTCTGTCATAATCACTTTCTGATAGCGCCTGATGTAAAACTATATGATAGGGATGCAGCTTAAAATCCCTTAGAATTCGGAACACTGCAGTACAACTTATACCTAGGTCTAAAGAAATTGCTCTTATGCTTAAATGCGGATCGGCCTCTACGTACGCAAGAACGTTTGTAATGTTGACTTCATTTCTTACTGGACGTCTTCTAAAAGCAACTGAAATGCGTCGTACACTTCCCGTTTGCCTTACGCATATTGCCAGTCGCTGAAATACTGCTCTGCCATAGTGCCTTCGTTCAGGATATCTGAGAGCATATTCGCGTTCCGCTATAGGCGCATTTTGAAAACATTCAAAATATACGGCCAGCATATCGTAAGCTTCGGCATTGGTATAAGCCATTTTTGAAAGGTACGTATCACAATTTTCTATCAAGAAGTTTAAGATGAATTACGGATAAACTTTTGTCAACACCTTTCAAAATGAAACTAGTTGACAACTATTTGCATTATTTGTCTTATCTCCATGGAAACTTTCAGATTTTATTTCACAGCTATCTAGATTTATTTTTTAAAACACATCATATTGTTAGAGTTACGCCTAAATGACACGTTTTCCATGATTGCCATTAATTCTAGAGTGGTTTCTGGGCCATTGGAATAATGAGAAACAAACCTACCTAACCATAAAGTTTAAAAATATTTTTTGTCATGGGATGCTTGATCACAAAACTATGAAAACAACCGCTTCTTCATTTAAAGTTTTAAAAATTATTCTATTGGCAATAACTCTAAAACGGATGGAGATATCGAACTGCGGTTTTGACATTTTTTGTAGCAAATTTCATCTACTTTTCGATTATGGTATCATAATTATACCGTATGATTTGAAATAAATGAATAAAGTTAAGAAATGTGTTATTATTGCAAATTGCGCCCTCTTGTATTTTTATTGAGAAGTATCATGGACCACTCAAGACGATAGTTAAAAGTACTTACATTTCTCTTCCAAACAAGTTTTAGTTTGCTAAAATCGGATAAGTCGTTGATAAGTTACAGCGATTTAAATGATTACACATTTAACAGCTTCCCTCACTCTTACTAAAGTCGGTACGCCAATAAGCATGGGACCAAAATTATGCAAAATTGACCAAGCTTTTTAATGATGTTATCAAAAATATACCTTAACGTGCAATTTTCGGAGATATCTAAAATTTAAAAATTTACTTTTCAATTGCGTCCCCTTGCGGCAAAATGCGGAACTTAAAAATTATTTCCAGGATTTTCTCATGGCCACTTTAGTCATTAATTTTTTTTTCCTGAATTTCTATGCCCAATAGTTTCCGAGATATGGCCGCTCTTCGACCTTAATGAAACACCCTGTATTAAATTTTGTTATTTTGTTTTAATAACTTAAAAAATTAAGAGTATTGAGGGTGACCCTTGTTGATAGCTGGAAACGAAAAGGTAATTATAAGGTAAAAATATATAAATCATACAAATTTGAAGTGTGAAGTAGTGAAATGGAGTAAGGAACAAGAATATGTAAAATAGGCTTACCATGTTGGTGTAAATTATTTATAGCCGGCAGTGTAACTAAATTTTATATTTTTCTTTCCACTTAAAGAATATAATTCACCCATTACATTTTAAAACTTTGTATCAACTTGTTAGTGGTAAAATCCCCTAATATGTGTGTAGTTTATGCCTTTTACCACCTAAAGCCGCGGATGCCTTTTACGACTATAAATATTCGCTTTATTTTGTTAATAACGTATGCCTTCATAAACTGAGGTCTGTAAACTTCGTTCACCACCTTTATAACCAGTAAAATGTTAAATTTACAACTGGTTAAGATTTAATTGTTTTACGAGATATTATTGGAGAAACTTACGACTTCCCGAATAAAGGATAAGTTGAAACCTCGTAAGCCTAATCCAAGTTTCTAGACTATGTACAGAATTAATTGACGAAAGAAATTTAAATTGCTTTAGTACTATTTTATATAAAATCGTAAACATGATTTGGCAAGTATAGATTTTTTTCTTGTTTGGACTAGAAATGTAATAAGCACTTCTGATTTAAAATTGGGTCAGTTTGTCGAAAATCCCGAAAATCAAGATTTTTCTATTAGAAATAGAATGTAATTTTAAACACCAGAGAACAAACAAAAATATCTTGAATTTTTAATATTTTTGCTTGCAAGTTGTCACGCTCTGTGGGTGCGACTGGGGACGTGACCTAAGATCGGAATAAAACACTAAATTTTATATAACAATGACAAATTAATTTATTCACTGTTAGTCTGTTTCAAATAAATCATTACAATTATTTTACACTTCAATTACGTTATGGTTAAATATTACCCTTGGTTACATTTCCTTATAGGTGAGATAAACTATAGTTTCATACTTACAATAAAAGATTAACCTAAATTAAAATTAAAGGGGAGAATCGGGGTAGAATCGATCAGTTACCTTGTCGGCCAACAACTGCCCCCTCGCCATTGATCAAATTTGACTTTATACCTTTTTAACGGTTCGTCAAGTCAGCACTCTTTTTACTAGGTATCTTTTAATTTATTTTAGGTAAACGATGTACTACGGTCAATGCCTAGGTCGAGCACCTCTGTTTCCTGCTGACTTGATGAATCGGCTTTATTGGCGTGTTTATACATTTAGTAATAAATGATGGGAAGTTAATTTCTTTACTGAGTGTTTCTTTACTAAAGTGGATTTATGAAATATTGATTTTAGGTTTTGAATTATTTTGAGAAAATATTCTTTTTGATTATTCCCTTTGTGACACATGGCGAGGGGGCAGTTGTTGGCCGACAAGGTAACTGATCGATTCTACCCCGATTCTCCCCTTTGCGAGACGCCGCTCGAAAGCAGCCCCACGATGGTTATTTTCAAAGTTAATCTTTTATTGTAAGTATGAAACTATAGTTTATCTCACCTATAAGGAAATGTAACCAAGGGTAATATTTAACCATAACGTAATTGAAGTGTAAAATAATTGTAATGATTTATTTGAAACAGACTAACAGTGAATAAATTAATTTGTTATTGTTATATAAAATTTAGTGTTTTACTCCGATCTTAGGTCACGTCCCCAGTCGCACCCACAGGGCGTGACAACTTGGTGGAGGCGCCGTGTTTATATTTTTATTTTTTTCAAAATAACTGGTAAAGTAATAATAACCCTGGTTACAATTTCTTAAAGGAAAAAATTTATTTCCTTTTGGTTTTACTTTAGTGTGATTTTTAGGTATTAATTATTTCTAGGTATTAATATTGCATACTGGTCTATTCCTATTTTTTTTTGGTACTTTTAAAAATTTTTTTTTAAAAAAAGATTTTCTGGTTCATTCTCGTTGTGAATTTTTTTTTATAATATTAAATACTTAGTATGATCATTAAATCTTAGGGCATGTTTTTCTTTTAAGGAAAAAGGTTATATTATCCATAAAAAAGTTTGACATAGTGCTGTCTCGTGCCAGTTCACGCTGGCGAGATTAGTGCTATACAGACGTGTACCGGTAGTAATCTTACTTTGTGCCCGTTAACGCTGGCGAAGCTAAGATTGCTATCTTGATTGCTATTCTCATAAAAAGTTTGACATGGTCCTGTCTCGTGCCAGTTCACGCTGGCGTGATTAGTACTATACAGACGTGTACCGGTAGTAACCTTACTTTGTGCCCGTTAACGCTGGCGAAGCTAAGATTGCTATCTCGATTGCTATTCTGTGACTGATATTAAATTCTACCTTGTGCCTAGTTTACGCGGGCGAGGTTTTAGAGTTTCTATCGGCAGCAGTATACAGATTTTTATTTCTGTGCCAGTTACCCGCTGGCGGAAATAATACACTCTGCATTAAAGGCACTTGCAAAAATCACTTTCTTCTAAGTCAAATAGTTATTTATGCACCTGAGAATTATTGGCCCGCAAAAAATTGAATAAAAATCAACGAGAACGAAAAAGACTCGAAAAAATAAATTTAGTAATCACAGATATAAAGGTACATAAGGAAACAGGCCTCCCTGTCACACCCACATTTAAAGGGCCCCAACAATTTTTTCCCACTATAGATGATGATCGCACGGCTCGATTAAAGGCAAAATTTCTTATATTATTTGGGGATGATGAACTGTAAATCTGCCAAAGTTTAAACAAAAATAATTATATCCTTTTTTTTTAATTTTTTTACCATTTCACATATTATCAGTATATATCTTTATCACCTACTACCTATTAGCACGCAAAAATATCTTTCTAAAACCAGATGAGTGGTGACGAAAGAATCACTAGGAGTAAAGCACAGGGCAGCGCGAAAAAAGATAATCAAATCAACAAAGCGGCATTAAATTTACTTGTCAATTTTAAACCAACGCACAGAAGTACCGACATTAGTCCTTTTGCACCAAATACATCTTTGCAAAGAAGCCCTACACAGACAACCTCAGCTCCGGCTATTGAAGGGACAAAATTTACTTTTGACTTGACCATCCCCGAAACACATAACAAAAAACTAAAATCCAACCCTAATACCCCTGTAACAACTTTAACAGATAGGTCCGAGACCCCAAAACAACCCATACCTGACAACAGTTCAATAATCGTCCCACCCGAGGTCCCACCCAAAAACCAAACCAACACAGACCCGAGCAGTGACCCATAAATAAACATACCAATACATACAACAAGACAAGTAGAACATTTAGGGACAAATCAGAACTCAAATAATCAAATTACTGTAACAAATAATAACATGGCAAATACAACTTTAGAAAACGCGTTCGCCGAGGCAAAAAACCCTGCTACCCCTAAATTCATTTCG
The DNA here is from genome assembly GCA_963920685.1 of Polydrusus tereticollis. Taxonomy (NCBI): domain Eukaryota; kingdom Metazoa; phylum Arthropoda; class Insecta; order Coleoptera; family Curculionidae; genus Polydrusus; species Polydrusus tereticollis. The sequence continues at coordinate 46,482,001 of OY987329.1, forward strand.
CCACCAACATTTGACCCTAGCTTGGACTCTCCAGTCAACTTCTTATCAAAATATGATAAAATAGCTACTTGTAATGGCTGGAGTGACAGCCACAAAATATCCTATTTGGGAAATATTCTGGAGGGCCCTGCTAGTTATTGGTACAATGATTATATAACTAAACCCGCAAATAAAGACAATAATTGGGCAAAAATTAGACAAGATATAATAAGTGAATTTAGCGGCGAACAACCAATGCGAAAAGTAAAATTTAGATTTAATACGAGAAAACAACAAGACAACGAGGACATTAAAAAATATTACTACGACCTACTCACATTGGCATATGAACTCGACCCAAACATCAGTTTTGATTTGTTTAGGGACCATTTCTAAAATGGATTACACTCATCATACTACGAAACGTATTACTTAATGAGTTCTGCAAATATGGACTTTTCGCAACTAAAGGCACTCGTGCTTAAACTTAGTGAAATAAAAGAAAGAGCACTAGTAGACAGGATGACGGCACAAACATCCTTGCTGTCAATTACACCACAACAAGGGGGATCAAATAGAATAAATTATAGATCTAACCAACAACATCGTGGCGTGGGATTCAGAAATAATTATAATCCACCACGATACACTGAAAATAGGTTCGGTCAAAGAACAGAGGGAAATCGAGGTACCAGTTTCAATCGATATAGGGCACCACAGAGAAGCAATTATAGGGGATCGAATAGAGGAAATATCCAACCCCAAAATAGCTACAATAGAAACAGAGATAGTAGCAGAGAAAGGAATGAAAACTATATACCCAATACGAGGTGCAACGATGGCAGACCAAGGTGCCACAATTGCAATAGAGGTGGTCACTACTCTTGTGACAACCCGAGGGCCAACGGCCAAAACAGAAATAGGGACAACAGAAGAGTATCATTCTCAAGACCAAGCTCCCCAAACGACAGGGGACGACTCAATTAATTAGCCCAAATGAAGTCGTCCTCTACTCAATGGGCTTAGGTCAAAACATTCTCAAAATAAAAGGATATGTAAATAATTTAAATATGGATATTATACTAGATACTGGGTCCAGTCAATGTGTAGTAAACAAAGAATTAGCATTAAGCATAAAACCTCTAGATAAAAGGATAAATTTAGTTACAGCAGGGGGAAATAGAATTCTACCTTTAGGAACGACTGAAGTAAAAATAAAATTAGGAAATTTATCAGGCTATGTAGTAGCCCTAGTTGTAGAAAAGCTTTCTAAGCCGTTAATTTTAGGAACCGATTTTTTGGCTAAAAATAAAGCTAAAATAGACTTTGGCCAAAAAACTGTACGATTTTATAATCAAAATAGACAAACGACATTAGTTTTTAAAGAAAATAGAGAACAAGAAGCCCAGGAGGAAGCAAGTGAAATAGAGGAGAGTACAGAGCTTGGTACACAGCTCTCTATGTTAGAGAATGAAGATGATGAAGAAAAAGTATATAAAGTAGCCTCAAGTGACGACTATATTTTGAAGCCAAATATGCAAATAGAAATTAAATTGGGTACAGAAATAGAACCATTAACTTCTGAAACATTAAAAAATTTGGTATTCTTAGAAAATGACAAGTTACTAAGGCCAAGGGGTATGGTTTTATTGACCTCGCCTTATATAACAGAAAATGCCCTCGTATTAAAAGCAGTGACAAAGAGTCACAACAATATTAAAATATTTAAAGGAACAACACTAGGCTACCTGAAAAAGATTGAATTGTATGACTTACAGGAAGCACCACTACTATGTGTGAAGAAGATGAAAATGACGACGAAATAGTCACCATAAACGACCATAAAATCGACCACTTAAATAACAGCGACATCAAAACCGAATTGAAAAATCTGCTCGAAGAATATAACGACGTCGAAATATATGGGAAAAACAGATCTAGTAGAACACAGCATAGACGTAGGAGATGCTCAACCAATCAAAACCAAGGCATACAGAGTGTCACAAAAAGAAAGGGAATTAATCGATCAGTTACCTTGTCGGCCAACAACTGCCCCCTCGCCATTGATCAAATTTGACTTTATACCTTTTTAACGGTTCGTCAAGTCAGCACTCTTTTTACTAGGTATCTTTTAATTTATTTTAGGTAAACGATGTACTACGGTCAATGCCTAGGTCGAGCACCTCTGTTTCCTGCTGACTTGATGAATCGGCTTTATTGGCGTGTTTATACATTTAGTAATAAATGATGGGAAGTTAATTTCTTTACTGAGTGTTTCTTTACTAAAGTGGATTTATGAAATATTGATTTTAGGTTTTGAATTATTTTGAGAAAATATTATTTTTGATTATTCCCTTTGTGACAATATTAACTTATTTTTCTTTTCTAACGGCTTTTGGATTTTCGATAATTTTCTAATTGATTTGAAAGACAATGATTCTTATAATATAGATACATCTACCGTATACCAGGTGCCACAAATTAGATTAGTAGCTAAACTTTTTTCCTATAAGAGACATCAAAACAATGTTAAGATGGTCAAATGGGGAATAGTTTTCTATTTCATTTACGTATAATAGAGTTACCAAATATTGATTAGCTTAAAGGACATAACCAAACCAATCAAAATCAATGGAAGTCAAGCCGAAAGTACTAATTTTTTTTATTTTTATTTTATTTAAATAATAATAATTAGATAGGTACATTGTTACATATTTTTCACTCTTACTTATTATTATCTGCTACATTATTTATGGCACCTAGGTGTGCGAAACACCTGTATGTGCCCAAACCTATTTGTCATTATTCTAGTACCAATATACAAATATACAAAAGATATCAATATACTACATTAAAACTCATATCTAGGTTAACAAATATTACCTGGAGTAGTGCTTTGTGTAATAAAATACGTGATACAAGTAATAGATTCAGTTTTTTTCTAGTCCATTCTAAACCTATCATAGTTCTCAATAATATAGATTTTGCTTTGTTTGTTAAATGGTTTCTGTTTAGTTATTTGTTTAATTGTGTTTGGTAAGAGATTATAAAATTTTGGTGCTAACCAAAGAATAAAAGAAATCAAAGTCATTACCTAACTTAAAAGGTCAAGGAAGATCCCAAAACTAAATTTGGGGACGTTGTGTGTTGTATTTGACGCAAATGGGCCGATGTATGCAAAAATGTATGTAGGAGTGGACTATGCGCTGCATAAGGACACACATAACTATTTTCGTGAGATACAACGCCCGCTATTCAACGACCTGAACATCTAGTCGCCAAATTAAGAGAAGTAAATGCTCTCTCGTAAGAAGTGACTATTCTCATCATATATTTACATTGTATGTTTCTGTTAACTAAACACGCATGCTTCTCGGCGCACTTCTTATGATAGGATCTCGTTTCTCAAACGCGTTTTCCTAACTCTTGATGGAAGTAAACAGTCATTTTCACTTTCAAGAATACCGGTTCAAAATTTCTCAGAGAAAGAATTGACACAATACATAATCACTTACCTTGATATAATTGCTTACTTAATTCGAGAATAGATGACCTGTCGGTTGTTCTGTTTCGATAGCAAACAGATTTCCGCGGAAGACGTATATTAATGTGGACTTGTATATGCACATCATCATTATCTCTAGATTTGCAAAAAAATAAATATAAATCAATTTAGTTAGTTCACGTTAGAATTTTTCGATCCACACATCATTAGTCGTAACATGCCAGTTAAGTGGCCACCAGGGTGACGGTCTTGCAATTACATGCCGTGCGACTTTTTTTATGACCACACATTAAAAGCTCGGTTTGCAAACCCCCCTTAGAAGACGTACGGGCCAGAATTACAAATAAATTTCAGGAGATTAACAGCTCCCCCAAACTACTCACGAATGTTTTTGATTCTGTAATAAGAAAAATGAGAACATGTTTGAAAGTAGAAGTTGGTCTCGTTTAGTTTAAACTTATAATTGTTAGGTTCTTGTAGTATTAACTAAAACTCAAAAGTACTTAATTGTTTGAAAAACAATATTCTTGTTGACAAAGTAAAGCCGTTATTAGGAAATACAATAAACACAAACACAACCTGAAGGTCCTAAACAAAAAATGTCATAAATAAAAGTAAAAAAATACAGAACATGTATTATTTTACAATCCTAACAGACCTTCATTACCCATATGGCACAGTATACCCAGGCTGTTAATCATATGTACATATGGAAATATAGAGGTAATGATTAAAGATAAGAAAAAAAACAATGGTTGGAACAAACTTAGCATGTTCACTAAAATAATCACTGAACTAATGGATCACTAAAAAATTCATCCAAAGCAGAGTAATCTACCGTAGTTAAGAAACGCTTACTCAGGTTTCTAAACCTCTTTGAACAATGTTGCCTTCTCAAGGAGAGCGGTAGATGATTGAAAACTTTCTTACCACCATATATTAAGGATTTCTTGGTTTGCTCATAATGAGGAATAGGTAAGCTTAAAGGAAAGGATCTACGCGTATTATATGCGTATTGTAGGCAAGAATAGCTCACTTTTATATATTTTATGAACAAGACATGATGCAGTCTCCAGAATGAAAATACAATAAAAAATCAATATCGCATTTTTTATAAATAGTGGGCGACAAGAATCCCTAACTTTACCGCTACACATATCTTATAATAGATCTCTTTTACAGAACAAACACAAAGTGAAATAAATATTGAGAACATGAACCCCAAAAACAGATTCCATAGCGAAGATTGGACTCTATTAGGGCAAGTAAGAGCTCCTTGCTACAGTGAAATCTAAGTTGTATGATATCCGAGCATAATAGTTAGAAGAAATTTTGTTACATAAATTGTTAATATGAGTTTCAAATTTAAGAGAGCTATCTATTGATAGTCCTAAAAATTTATTTACAGAAAGTGTTGAAATTTTCTCATTCTCTATAAAAAAACACATTATCTATAACACACTTAAAATTCAATACATTTGTCTTTGGGATATTAAAAGATAACAGATTTACATCGCATCACCCCTTCATCCTGTCCAAATCATTATTCATGTCAACCTCAAGCTTGCAAAGGCCTGTTCCGTGCCAAGGGATGGTGGTATCATCAGCGAAAATAGTAAATTTCCCAGATATTGGTAGATAAGGCACGTCGTTGAAGTAGACCAAAAAGAGTAGAGGGCCTAAGACTGACCCTGCTAAGCTCATCAGAGCTGTTGTTATTAAACATAACTGTCTACACCCGACCTGCTAGATACGAGCGAAACCATTCCAAGGCAGTTCCTCTTACCCCATACGCCTGCAACTTCAGCAGCAGTATTCGGTGATCCACGCAAACAATTGCTTTCGATAAATTACAGAAGACAGCTGCAACACCCTCACCAGAGTTTAAGGACACGTATAGATGCTTAAGGAACCCGAAGATGGCATCGCTCGTACCATTCGAAGCCTCAACTCCAAACTGTTCACTTCCATTTGTGTTTATTTAGAAATGATATCAGCCGCAGTTTCACAATTTTTTCTACAATTGTGGACAAGGTGAGGAGTAACGCAATTGGGTAATCATGACCACCACCCTTGTGAAGTGGGATAAATATAACCTTCTTTAGTCAAGACGGAAAAATGCCTGCGAGAAAGGAGAAATGTATTGCTTTAGCCAAAACCTGTAAGGCACTTAATGGTAAAGCAGAAAATATCTTTAGAGAAAGCCCATACCAACCCGAAGCATATTAATTTTTAATTTAACCAAACATCGCCCTAGTCTCCATAGCAGAGGTAGCTCTAAAGAAAAATGTATTAGACACAGGCACTTGACCCAAGTAACTCCTAGGATCATTAACTGGTGTTGTTTCTTTTGCCAAAGCGCTAGCAATACTACAATAAAAATAGTTCAGATCGTCAGCGTTAAGATTACTTAAAGTAGGGGCCCTGTTATTTATTTACTTATTATATATTTATATACTTAAAATTACTTTTTATTATTTAATGTATTTTTTTTTAAAACGCTCGAACCTGTCCATTTTTATTTCTTAATGTGGTTTTCTTCGTGGTAAATCCATGTATACAGGGTAGCCCAAAATTAAGTTATTACCATCAACTTCATTTTTTGAAATGAAAATATTTATTTCTTATTTTATTTTTAAATTTTACATCAAATTATAAGTATGTCTCATGTACCTGTACCATTTCCTATACCTAAACTCAACAATAAAATTATCGAAAAAATTACGATTGAACATATCAATAAGTAAGACCTGTTTATTTAAAAAGAACAGAACAATAAATTAAGTTAAATGTTGAAATGTGCGCCATTTACAGCTTGACAATATCCAAGGCGATCAATAAACTTTCTTTGCACGTTTTCCACCATTTCCAAAGTTATGACTCTCACTTCTCTTTAGAGTCTCTATTACTCAACTCCAGCAGATTGTGTGGTCTGTCAACAAATACCTTCAATTTGAGGTAACCCTACAAAAAGAAGTCCAGCGGAGTTAAGCCTGGCGACCTAGCATCCGATTCGATAGATCCTCTCCTTCCTATCCACCGATTGGGAAAGGTTTTAGTCAAAAGTGTACGCACAGTGGCAGCATAGTGCGGAGGAGCACCATCTTGCTGAATCATTAGTTCTTCGCCAGGGGGTCTAACTTCAATGGATTTGGAAATATAACCACTAATGCTGGAATTGTTTCAAGTTCGAGAAATTCGAGATATACTTGTCCAGTTAAAAACTGTTCAAAGAAAAATGGACCAATTAGTCTTCCACGCACTATTTCACTTCCATTTGTTTTTCTTTTAGGGTACTAGCTGTGAACCTGCATCAGCCAATGCGGATGTTCTGTTGCTCAATAATGACAATTTCGTCTGTTCACATTCAAACAGAACGTAGCTTCATCGGCAAAAATAATATTTTTTACTAAATTATTATCTAGATTGTACATATGCATTCACAAAAATCATCTCGCCTATCGAAATTATCTTCAAATAACTTATGCACTAGAATAACTTTGTATAGGTGATATTTGTGCTTTTGAACTATTCGGTGAACAACAGATTTCCGCATGTGTAAATTGGCCCCTATGTGCGACAGAGGAGTACATGGATTTTCTTCCAAGGAAAGCGAAACGTCAACTTGTTCATTTTCATCTCGAGCAGAACGACCAGATTTACGCAAATCTCTAACATGACCGAAATTTTTAAATTTAGCCTCTATTCTACTCACCACCTTTTGACATATTTCGTTGAATGATTGAGCTGTTTCTATTTGAGTACGTGTTCTATCATCAAACCCAACCATGCATAGAATTTCAATTTTTTTCTCGCTCCGTCAACTTTGCAACTAACCTTGACAATTAGTTATTTGAAGTAAAATTGTCATACACTTTCTATGGGACTAAACGGCGACAAGTCAATATTCAGATATACCAAAATGGAAAAAAAAACAAAATAAACACATAATGGAATGTTTTGCTCGATTTGCAAATAAATCCTCAGAAATACTTATTGATATGTTCAATCGTAATTTTTCCGATAACTGTTTAGTTTAGGTGTAGGATATGGTACAGGGAACATACTTAGAATTCGATGCAAAATTCAAAAACGAAATATAAAATAGATGTTTTCATTTCGAAAAATAAAGTTGATGATTGTAACTTATTTTTAGGCTAACCTGTATACATGAGTTTACCATCTAAGAAACCAAATTAAGAAATAAAAATCGACGTCCGAGCGTTTTTTCAAGAAGTACACCGCTGAATTTTAAATGAATTTAGACATTACTTCTGGAACTCACTGTATATTATGTATTAATGTATTTTATGTTTTATTAGAAAAAGTAAATTTAGCAGTTGAGTGAAGACGGCATGTGGCATTTCTTTTCCGCTAGTTCTTGTTGATATATATTTTTAGACAGCTTTATTTATTTATTAATAACGATTATATTTTTATTGCAGTATTTTGGTTAGTGCCTACACTTAAAGTTTACTGGGAGGAATTATTTGCTATCTTACTTTAATTAGTTTAATTTAAATAATATTGACTAAAACTTTACCCGTATACATACTAAATGATATGCCTAATATTTTCCTTTCATTCTAAAAATTTCTATGTAGTGTGATCATACGGAAATCTAAAAATTAATTGCTTTCTTTCACCGGATTAATACCGAGACGCGTATTGCCGTATAGCAGCTCGTCAATGAGGCTATAGAATCCGACGAAGGGAAGCAACATCGGAGAGTCTACTTGGCCCTAAAAGGTGGATGAACAACGGCAGATGTAGCTTTATAGCGACATCTCGTGACGATCAAGGGAAGCAACTCTTTGAACTTTGGATTTCTAAATGTTGGTACTCGGTCCATAAACCGAATTGGCTTTTAATGCTACGCTCCTGCGGCGACTTCTGTAGTTTAATGACCAGCAACCGTCCCTAACTGATTCTTGTTATCTTGTTTGATCCCCACGAGATGCCGCTCTACATCTGCCGTTGTGGACATATGGGTTTTCACACATATAGGGTTATAACTAGTTTTTTTTCGGTAATAAAATAGGCATAGTACGCTTAGTTAGTTCGTTATGTATGACATCTATAATTTAAATAACGGTCCTTGAGAGCGGCATGTTATTAAAAACATTTTTACAAATGCAACGTGCTGGATTTATTGCGATAAAACAAAATTTATAGCCGAAGACTGGTGCATCTGACATATTTTAAAATTTATTAAGCATTAGTGTGAGCAATAATCTATTATCGCAATAAACGTCATGCAAAAAACTATTATTCATATTTTAATAAATATTTATACAATTTTAAGGGAAAATATTAGAAGATAGAACTCGAAATTTTAACCATTTTTATACATAATAGATATGTCTAAAACACCTATTTTGGAATAGAAGTCTTTTTACTTCATATTTTTTTCATATTTCTAGACCAGCCTCAGGTCAAATTATAGAAAAAATTACCAATTACCTAATATGAATTTTCGAAACATCAACTTCTGTTGTTTTACTAACAGTTTCCTGTGGTACTTTTGTATTACTTTTGCAAACAAGTGTTTTTAATACCATCCCATCCTCGATCCCATCTAAACTTTTATAATTTACTTGCCAGCTTAGTTTATTACTGCATTAATTTACTCTCTCGTATTTTTCATGTACCCTTGACAAAATTTCACATTCAACACTTCTTAGCATTTTATTTGTTACAAATTCACTCCGACATAGTACCAAAATAAAATTGTTCCAAATGGTAACAAGCTATTTACGAAATTACTCCAGCAAATTTATTATCCAAATTCACTCAATTCGTATATGGCCATCCGAAAAAAACATTAATTTGATCGAGACAAATGTGTATAGTTTTTGTGCATGTGTGTGCCATTTGACCCCATGTTTCAGTTCGAACGAATGAATATAAAAACACACAAATCTTTGGTGGCAAATTGCTACAATATATCTTCTACCTTTGGAAATTAAATGCAGGAATATATTGAAGAAATTTATTATGCAATAGGATACATTAATATAATTTATTTAAGCCAAACTACTTCTATATCAAAATATCTTAATATTGTCGCATCTGGGGGTTGTTTTCTGAACGGGGCGTGAATGAAACACTGGCTAAAAAACATAGCTCCTTAACATCGATCCTTATATTCAGAAGTACAGGGACATTTTTTTAAGTGTCTCACCCGATTGGCGATTTTCCTAATGAATGTAATAAAAAACAAACCACACATTACTCAATGATTTTCGACAAGGAAGCCGAATTTAATGTCAAAAATTATATAGGTTCACAAATTTGACAGATAAGACGCCATTTTGAATTTCTTTAAATGGCAACCCTCATAAATAACCAGACGAGTAAATTGCACTTGGCGATCCGATTTCAAAAATCCATAGTTAATATTTATTTTTAGCCGTTTCGGAAGTACGAGGGTTCCTAACTTGCCTTCATCGATTTTGTCTTTTAAGTGTCTCACCCCGTTAATAAACAGCGCTTCTAAGCTGAGAACCCCAGTTTTTTTTACACATACATAATTTCCCGTGGCCAAGCGATCTACGCTATAGTCAAATCCGAAAGATGTCAAAAAGTGACAGATACGAGATGGCTTGGTCACAGGAAATTATGTAACTGTGAAAAAAATTAAGGTGTTCAGCTTAGAAGGTCTATTTATTAAAGGGGTGAGACACTTAAAAGACAAAATCGATGGAGGCAAATTAGGAACCCCCGTATTTCCGAGACGGCTGAAAATAAATATCAACAACTATATGGTTTTAGAATCGGATCACCATATGCAATTTAATAGGGTGGTTATTTATGGGGGTTGCCATTTAAGAAAATTCTAAATGGCGTCGCATCTGTCAAATTTGTAAATCTATGTATTTTTTGATATTAAATTCAATATCAATTCCTTGTTAAAAATCATTGAGAAATATGTGATTTATTTTTTATTACAGTCAGCAGGAAAATCGCCAATCGGGTGAGACACTTAAAAAAATGTCCCTGTACATACTTATAATTTGTTACCAGGTAGCCTGGAGGAAACCCAGCATGTCTCGTTAGTAAGCCGTTGGACTAAAAGGCACTACTAGCCTGAGGGGTCTTAAAGGAATGCAGCCTGAAGGGCTTTACTTAAACTCCTCCTTGAAGGATCAGTGGACAACTAAGGACCCAGGAGAGAGGTTTTGAGTCTATAAGACGAAAAAGCGCTCCTGGAGGAAATTAGGGAAGATCAGGAGAGAGGCTTTGGGTTTATAAGACGTAGAAGCGCTCCTGATTGTAAAAGAGGTGACCATTTTCAGCTCAGACATTGTCAAAACCTTTCTTCAAAGGGATGATCGGAGCTTAATTAATTTATATTGTTATTAAAATACAAAAATAATGAAAACTATGGCAAATGTTCAATGTTCCGGCATTATTACTGACTTCGTTAGAATGCTGTGTTATTTGTGCTAGTAGCTCCTCTTTAGTGTTTACTGGTGTTGGATAAACTAGTTATTTTAGATGTCCCCATCAGAAGTAAAAGTCTAAGGGATGAGGTGGAGCACTATCATATATGTACCACCACACATTTACGATAAATCTTTGTTGGTGTTTGTCTTGAATTATGGCGTACGGATTTTTAACAGCCCAAAAGTGTAAATTGTGTGAGTTTATTATGTCGTCTCTTGTAAGACGAGCTTCATCGGTAAACATATAAACAATACCGACAAAGTAAACGAGAAAAGAAAAGAAGTCACAAGTCTAACCTAACTTAAAAACACATGGAAGATCCCGTATAGTCATCGGTAAACAAAATAAGGTTAGCAAAAAACCAGTTGTAGTATTGAGATCTTGCTGGATAATCATCCTAAGACATATCATGTACTTTTTTTGAACATGGTACGGGTGAAGTAACTGTTCTTTTAGAGTTTCATGTACAACCCATTTTATAACATTGTTTTGTGTCGCGGTCTTTCTTATGCTGTTTGAAGGGTTGTCAGCAATATCTTGTTCCCCTTAGAGGTCCCTTACCGCCACGTCGCGGCAAAAATTACTCTGAATAAAAAATTTCAAAAATTAATTCGTTAATTCTAATAATTACTTTTCTAATTATCTTTTACCTTTTTCCCTTAGCCTTCGATCAACCCTCTGTAAGGTTTTTGGACTTGACAATGTCTGAGCTGCAAATCTTTCAGCATAAAGTCTTCTTGCCTTCGAAGAGTTGGACAGCGCTTCCCAAAAATTAAATGTGCCGGGTATTCCACCTAAGGAGGTAATCGGCTATATCTCAGAAAGTAATAACACTGAGACTTTGGGAAAAAATATATATGGATAAAAGCGGCCAAAAGAAATTGCTGGAAATTATTTTCAAGTTCGAAATATGACCGCTAGGGGGCGTAAGAGAACTTTCAAAATAGAAATGCCGATTTTCTCTTGATTTTCCTTAATAAAAATATGTTAAAAATATAAGCACTGTATTCTTCATAAAATTAGGTAACTTTATGTTAGGAATCGTTTTTTTCTATTTTCAATAATAAAGTGGTGGGAGAAGGTCAAACTTTTTTTCGTTCAAACGGATGGATAAACCGATTTTATTCAACTTGGTCTTGAAACAAAAATCTTCTTTTCCTCTACACGTAGATTTATTAACTATACCATATTCATTCTGATGGTGGCCACTAAATGGCGTTTTTCCGTAATTCCTCAATGAATAAGGATTGTCTCAAAAAAATTAAATGTTATGATTGACTTTTTCAGCATATTTTATTTTAGGCTTATAAAGGCTATTAAATAGTGGAATAAAAATTCCAGGTCCGTATTTAAAATAAAAAAGTTGATGATGGTCGCTCGAATCCGAAACGTCGGATTAAAAAACTAACCCCATCAGCTTGTAGAGGAGGAAAAGTTACTATAAGGAACTGAAAACCGCAACGTGATATCTTTTGTTAAACTAGAGAGATTAGGGATAATAATAATTTTATTAATATGGAAAAATAGGCCATTTTTTAAAACAATAATTTTATTAATCAATTAAATCAAAAAAAACCAAAATAACATTCATTTTTAATGACAGCTACTAAAAACAAAAACGTCTTATATGTCAGGTACAACAATCATGATGTATGCAAACCAAATCCTACTAAAAGAATCTTAAAATTATAATTATCTTTAACGCCATCCTTTAATTTAAAACGATTCTTATTATTATTAAAACTTCACAAGTAATAGAATTTTTATGTTTCTGAAACTTATTAGACCCTAAGTGTTTAGTGAAAATGTTAGCCGTTTGCATTTCTGTAGAACAATAGGTTACTTTTAAAAGGCCTTGCCTCACTTTTTTTTTTTAAATGGTATCTTACATTTATGTGCTTGCTACCCCTGTTGAACTGTCCATTTTTGATCATTTTTATGGCACTTTGATTGTCTATGTTAAGATTTATCAACACAGTCACATCTTGGAGTTCTGCTATTAGGTTCTTTAAATACAAAAGCTGTTTCACACAGTCGGCTGCTGCGATGAATTCAGCTTCGGTACTGGAAAGTGACACTATTGGTTGTTTTCTGGAACACCAAGCGATAGGTCCGTTATTACTAAACCATCATCTACGTATAGAGATGGAAACAAATTGCTTCTTTCATTTTTAAAAATGCATCTTCTTTTGCCTTTCAAAGATGATAGGCCAAAACTCTTTAAATACTTTGTAAAATGTTCATTCGAACAAGGACGGTTCTGTTTTAGTCCATACAATGCTTTTTGTAGACGACATACTTTATCTTCATTGTTATTAAAACCTTCAGGCAAACACATGTATACTTCTTCATTGAGCTCCCCGTATAGAAAAGCTGATTTAATATCAAACTTCTTTGTAGTATAGTGATTCTCGACAGGCTGAGCAAACAATACTCTCAATGCTGTGGTGCTTACTACGGGACTAAATGTATCTTCAAAATCAACTCCGTATTCCTGTTGACAACATCCAACAACTAATCTAGCCTTGTAGCGCACATCGCTTTTTACTTTGAAGACACACCTGCTACTAAAAATTTTCTTTCCTTGGTTTTCTGATTTATTGACTAGGCCGAAGTATTATTATTTTTCAGTGATTCCTTTCCTTCTTCTATTGCTTGTAGCCATTTTTCTTTGTCTACACTATTGACTGCTTAACACAAAACGAACTTTATAACTAATATATTAACAACATCAACCGAGAAAATTAAAATTCATTTTTAATGACAGCTACTAAAAACAAAAACTACTTATAATATGTCAGGTACACCAATTATGATGTTTCCAAACCAAAGCCTACTAAAAGATCTGAAAATTATAATTATCTTTAACAATCTTGACCCCATATATGCTCCCCAGAAATTAGGAGGTACTTACCGGATACCCTGTATAGGCTTCGTTAAGATTTAAAGAAGATTTATTATTTTCCTTTTTTAACAAAACATTAATACCTAAGCATAAATAAGTGAATTTTTCTCTAACCACTTACTGGCGTACAGTAATGATTAAACAAATAATACTAACAACTATTATCTGTGCTATATGTCCCAACGAGCGCCGAATTACAAAGCTAAATTTATTTTACCAGTTAGTACGAAATACAAACTCAAATCGCAGAAACCACCGAAAGGAAACGAATGAATCTTTGTTTCCAATGGTGGGATGATACTACATTGCTGTTGCCTGCAGACTGGTTTCGAACTCTTAAGTTCTCGTCAGTACAGCACATGCATACCGACCATTGGAAAACAGAAACACCTTAAACCTAGGATAGTGGTCTCCGTAGGTAGTACAATATAGGTAGCGCCATCTTACAGCAGTTTCTAGTAATCTGAGGTGAGTAGAACCGTATGATACTATAAATACTATAGTAAGCTAGTACTACTTGACAATGATAAGTGGTACTTATAAATACTGTGTTGGTCAAAATACGTCAAATTTGTTTTATTATTCAGCGTTCGTTGGGGTACATAATCAAAAGAATAGCTGTTCAATCTTTATTGTAAAAGCGGTCAGCAAGTGTTTAGAGAGAGAAACACTGTCTTATCTACGCTTATGTAAAAGTACCACTTGTGAAGAGATATTCATGTACTACAAATGTACAAATTAAAAAAAAATGTCTTTTATTGACAATTATGATTTGAAATTAGTGAAAATTTTGCGTCGATACCAAACTTAAGGAAACAAAAACGGTTGAATAGAAATCCAGACTTATCTTGAAGTAGTTCTCCAGAATTGAAACATAATGATAACAAAATTAAACGAACCATATTTATCCTCTGTTGTTGTCATAATAATATTTATTTACATACAAAGTGTTTTTCAAACAAGCTTTAAAATATTTTTTTTTATATCATAACTACCTTTATTTGATATTAGAGAGAGAGAGAGAGAGAGATTAGTTCTTTTGTCGACTTTTTAACTGATCATTTCATCTTCTAAAAAAACGTTATCTAGTTCCATTGCCTATCACACAATAAATGCATAGGACATCGCCCTTACCACTACATATTTGGAAACTTTTTATATAAGGACAAAGAGCTTGCGCGAATTTTTTAATTTGCCGGAAAAATGTTCTAGAACCGTTATGTCCTCGGTTTAATTTAACTTACTCCGCAAATTTTACTCAACTGCACTTCTAAGGAAAATAGAAATTAAAATAAATCGTGTTTATCCGCCATCCGAGGCAAGTTTTTAAGACGCACAAGACAGTTCGCGAAGTTAGTTGTAATTACCGTACATAACCAACTTACAAGTTGGGAGTTTCGGCGCCAAAGTACTTCGGCACTTAGAGAGATACTGTTCGGCTGACGTTTTGCTAAAATAAGGTGTTACGAATGTCGCTCGCAGTAAATATTGTCATTAAATTGTTGATTTATTGAAGCGTCTAGCTTAATTTCTATTTTGATTCGGAAGCGGCAATTCTGAATTCGTTAATTATGAATGGATAATGTAGTTATCAGTCCAAGTCCTTGGAACAGATTTAGGCTAAGGTTGATACGCAACTTAACTCGGTTATTAGTATATTTCTGACGGCGAATTCGAAACTAGCATAGAATAGAATAGAGAGAGTTTTTTTTCTAGAAAAGTTAATGTTGAAGAACCGGAAATAGTTACGGCGGGACACTCGATTCCCTTGGCTTCATCAATTCATTTATTGGGCGTTAATTTGGAGAGTCATATGTCTTGGCATAGTCACGTTGCGGCCATTGCGAAGGCAGCTTCGCAGAAGCTTGGAGTACTTTTCCGAACTAAGAACCTCTAAACACCCCAACAACTTTTGATGCTCTATAAAGCCCAAATTCGACCATCGCTGGAGTACTGCTCGCATATTTGGGGCTCTGCTCCTAAACTACCCTCAGATTGCTAGATTCCATTCAAAGAAGAGCCATTCGCTTGATCGGTGACCATAGTCTGACAAACAACCGGGAAAGCCTTGAACATCGAAGGCGGGTTGGCGACTTGACTCTATTTTAGAAATATTTTCATGGCAAGTGCTCAACTAAGGTTGCACGCTTGATACCGCCCAGAGCGGTGCATGGTAGAAATACACGACGAGCCACTGCAGCCCACCAGTACGTGGTTCAGCTTAGTGCCCCTCGAACGACACTGTTTCAAAATTCTTTCATCTGGAGAACGTCATCACTCTGGAACGACCTCCCCAACGAGTATAACCTCCAAAGATTGAAGACCAACGTGAATCGTTTCCTGCGCACACGAACCACTCCCAGAGCGCCATAAAGGATTTATCCTGCAGTGCTGTGCCTTGTCATAAAAAAGAAAAAAAAAATAGCATATATTTCCTTCATTAAATACTTATTACATTATACATTAAATACAAAGTTTGTACATAAGATCGTCAAAATATTGAAAGAAAAATTATTAAAAAAATAAAAATATGAAAATATAAATGCAACATAAAAATATACAGAAATTCATATACATAAAATCAAAGTGAAATAAGCAACGAGAATGGTAAACTATGTTACAAATTAACAAACAACATCTAAAATATTGGGAAAAAGTATAAAAATATAATACTTAGTATCTAAGGTAAGGCGAATAGAAACCTCTATTCAGCAGAAATGGCTTGGTGAACTCAAGACCACGTAGGGCACGTAGTTTGACCGGCACCGCATTATAAAATTAAATACAGTTGTACATTGGAGATCTCTTGAATATAGACGTTTTATGCTGAAGAATAAGTAAAACGTTATTTTTTCTAGTATCATAGTTACCCTTTGATATAGACAATACATTTAAATATACATGGAAACATTAGCATACTTTTAAAAGCAAATATTTGCAGGTTTCCAAAGGTTGAAGGTTAAGAATATTATATATATTATAAATTAATTCTTCTCTAACAAATAAATATACAATCAGAATCACCAGTACCCAAGACACCACCACATTTCTAGACATAGATATAACTATAGGCCAAAGAATAATGCACGGAGAGAACACCAGACTCATCCAGCGTGTTCTTTAAGCTCAAAATGGCAAAATAGACAGCTTTAATTTAGAGCAAACATATGAGATTTGGTTAGTGAAGGTAAAGCAGAGCTCCAAGTGTGTTCTCAGGGACTTAGTATCTCTGGCAAGGACAATACCAAGCTCATCTTCAAAAGTAGGCGGGATTGGACAGATTCATAAAGACTGTCGTTTCTATGTTTAAAATTAAACCGTTGTTAAAGCACCAGGCCTCCATAATATGATGCTGTACAGGTAATATTATCTCCTCCAGGCTCCACCACAGTTGTATCATCAGCATACATTGTTACAAAACTAGTGCTAATATTCAAAGGAATATGTTTTAAATATATTTAATAAGTTTGGCATTAAGGTCATCAATGCCTTCAGAGCTTTTGTTTTTTAGACCCTCAATAACCTTTAGAACCTCAATTTCAGTCAGATGCTCGATGACTATAGAATTATTTAGTAAAGGAGGAACAGTATATACACTATTCACTGATCCGTATGTGTCCACCAAATTTTTTTTTCAGGCAGTACTAAAATACGACGATTCATCAGCAATATTCCTATAGTTTATATCTTATAAAATAATATTTTGTTAAATGATTTACCTATCTTAAAAATTTGCTTAAATACTAATATGGTTCGACTGATTGTCTTTTGTCTAGGAGATACTATACAAATAGATGGCAACTGCAAATGAGGAGAAATAGGAAATTTAGAACACACCATACTAGCGTGTAGTAGAAAAAATCAATTATATTTAAACTTTTTGTTTAATTTAATGCATGCACTAAACAATTATCCTCTCCAATGTTCAATTTCTATTTAAGCTGACCAACTTAACTGTCCAAAATATTATGAATGTATACAAAATACTATACAAACTTTAATACATAATTCAAGCCTATATTTTGGTCATTGTTACATTTAACAGCTCACGGACTCTTGCTGATAATTTAATTAAATTGAACATCACATTTGCTAATCCATTAAATTAATAGAAAACCTGTATTATCCTAACAAAGCCATATTATCCGCTAAACATATAGGATGTGGTCTCTAAATAACTCTTGAAACGCTGCACTTTATGATTGTATTCAAAGTCAACATAATACCCAACAATAAATCTTCCAGTATACAAACCCTACACATTCGATGTAACGCTGCGCCCACTTATCTTGCATGCATGCTGTCTTCAGTGAATTCTGAATAGGTCGCAAAATACCTATCACTATTATCGCTTACCCTACAAGCAAGTTGTGGTTTGAAATGGCATTTCAATACTGTAAGTTCATATAAAATAGTCCGGTTCTATTAATATGTTTTAAGTTCGTTTTCATATTGCAACGTTGTTACTTTTAGGTATGTTCCAATTATTTTTTTGAAATTGTCTTAGAACCGCAAGTCTGTAATTCTACCCTCTTGCGCGAAGCCGCTCTTCATTTTAGGTTGTGTTGGCTCAAATTTTAATTATTCTCTGTGACATTTGCTGTGGGTTTTCGAGTTTGACGGACAACTCTCATCTGTGTCATTCGGTTAAACTATACTCTGCAGACTGGTCAAACTTCAGTCCTTGTCGAAAAAATAGAGAAATCTTTGCCATCTTTGGGTTTTCCACACTTAATCCAAATTGAGGCACCTATTGGGTAAGTTTACAACATTCTCATTCTCATAGATTATCGATATTTTTGCCACATAACCTAAAACTTCATTACATTTACAGTCCCTCTACCGTTTTGCCTTATTAACGTTGCCATTTTCCAGCTTTCCGGTAGCTCCCCTTTTCCGGACAACTCGGATCGAACCCTTGGGCTCCGGTCCATCTGTGGAGTCTATTTGAGAGCATCGGCATTACTAGCAGCCAATAAGGGGCTATCCTCTTAAGAGAACCAGCCACAAGGACTCTACCGATAAGTTCCTCGATATTAAAATTTAACTTGAAATATCCACGTTATTTTGATTCTTGTGTATTGAACACAGATAAATGTGATTTCTCGCTTACTTACTACTAAATAATTCAGATGTATAAAGCGATATGTAAAGGAGTTGCAACTTTTGCATTGTTATAATGAGAACCTAAACTAGCCAACCTGATAATTTTATTAATTTTGTCTGAGTTGGTAAAACACGTTGAATTAAGTATTGTTTATTGGCCATGTAAAAACTACCTTTTAACATTGACATAATTTTCTAATTAAATTACTTTATCATATTTGTGTTTTGTTTTGGCACTGTGTGTAGACCCCATTGTTTTACTCACAGGAATTTAATTTTGTGACAAGTTAGAGCTCAAAGCAACAGTGAGTGGCGCTCAAGACTCAATCATATGTCTTGGCTTGCACAGCAACATCCTTTGGAGTCCATATACGTACACAATGTTGTTTTACTGTCATAGACCTTTCACAAAAGAACCACCACGATATCAATTGCCAGGAGCTTGAGCTAGCTGAGGTAGGGGGTGACCTTAAGCTTTATTTAATATTTAAAATACCAACTGATATATTTTGCTACCGCCTTATAAGGCTATAATACAAATTTTTGCATAATTTAAGCTTTGTTAGGCTTAAATTTTCCGAACTGGCCAAGAATAGTTTTTAAATGCGTAAAACTGCTGGCGCAATTATTTAGTTCTTACAGCGATTCTCTCGCAGTTCAAGGACTGGCAGAGATTTAAAACAACTAAAGGATTCGGTTTAGACGACCAACGTAACTCCTATAACCTCAAACCTCACATTTTGATGACGATTGTCATTAATTGAAAATTAATTGCATTTTATTTATTATATGTAAATAATTTTATTCAATATAAATTAACATAACAATGCGGTATAAAAACAAAAATTGTCATCAAGCTGCAATTGCATAATAAACTAACTCTATTGCTGAAATCCGGAAGCAGTTCATGTTTTCCAGCAGTGACCGACCTAATAGTTCTTAAACCGCCCAAAAGCAGTCCTGAATTTAACACGAACCAGCGATTCCCCAAACTTTAAACATTCTTTTCGCATCAGACACGGGTTCGACGAAATTTTTTTTTAAATAACTTTGAAACTAACAGAATTTGGAATTTGTTCTTATTTGTGAAGGAAAATTAGAATTTATTCAAAGTTTTGATGTTTACGCCACAATGATGAAAATGATATATTTTTATTCAAAGCGAAAATGCAGTAAGGCTAAAGCGGCACTCAGATGATCAGTATTACTGTCAGTATTGTGAAATACTGACAGTAATACTGACCATGTGCGACAAATAATGATGTACTGCGAGTATTACTGATATACTTTGACGATCCTAAAAATATTGCATCAGTATTGTGGGCGTACTCTATCAGTATTAACAGTGCAGCGATATAGGACATCTCGTCGCCAGTCTCACCGAGCTCGCAAAGTAGCGACTCATACTGACCCTACTATAATCCTTTAAAACATATATTATAGCTTTGCATCTCTATCGCAATTTTGCTTATTGCCGTTGGAGCAATAACTGTAGAGAATTTAAGATCTTAAAAGGATCTGCAAGTTGCCTAGAACCGTAGTATAAGTGCTAGCGCCAGCCTTTCATTTGCTGAGACCGCTTGTTGCATATTTGTGTCTTGCTTTGCTATATAATCATCCTTTACTTTGGATGCTCAAACATCGACTGCCAATGCACATCTTATAGGCAGTAAGAGGTCTCATACCTCAACAAAAGGCCGGACGAACTTTCCTCTGTGGTAGTTCAACAATTTTTCGTTGATAGCCTTCTCTACGCTTTTGATATAACCGAAAGCAATGCGACTGGACGATAGTTGTTTGGCAAGGTCTTCTTTTCTTGCCTTTTTTTGGTATGGGCTGAACTTGCGCAGTTTTCCAGCAAGAAGGAAATATTCCTTTTTTTGTAAGATAAGTTAAAAAGCCTACCAAATGCCGGTGCCAATTCGCCAGCAATATGTCTTAATTACAATGGCTGCAATATCGTCAGGACCAGAAGCTTCTTTGGTGTCAAGCTTCCTTAAGATTCGTTTAACATGGCAGTGCCGGAAAACAATCTCGGACATTCTCGATTGTACAGGGGGAATGTTCGGTGCTACACCTGCAGTTTTGTTCACCGATTTCGGCCGACAGTTTTCTGCCGGTTTCGATAATGGCCTCACGTTTTTAAGTATTTCACTATACATGCTCAGTTCTTTATCAACAGTTATGCAGCGGCAATTGTTATTATATTATCGCATGAGCAGAGAAAAACAATTTGGGTGAAAGACAATATATCTAGGTAATTAGAGAGTGTTTCCCTACAATATTATTGATCTGCAGTAAATAAAAAGTAGTCGTAGTACCAAAGCGAAGGCGTGTATGTGTCGTCAGCAGAAGAATCGCTTCTTTTTGACATTTTACCCTTTTCTGAATGCACTTCTCATATTACCTATCTTATGTTTTACAGATTCTACAGTAGCTGCAACATCTACTGTTTTATACAGTAAAAGTTATTTCTTCATAAACATTCGTTCGCAAAGCTCTGTTGCCATATGCAGAGTCTTTTATTCTCCACAAACATTTATGTATACTGTACAAAACAATAGAGTATTTCATAAAGCTAGGTTGCTTTGCCATTTTCTTCGGCGTCGTTGAATAAAAACTACAAAATTGTTGGCTGTAAGTAAAAGTAGGCCTGCAGTCCAATGCCGGCCGGCAAACTACTACACATGGTAAGTGCTAATAATCAACAGGCCGCCGGCAGGCGGTGACTTACGAAAAGCGGCCAGCTGTCCATGGCCTTTCCGGCCAATATCGGCCGACCAACTGAACGTGAATGGGTACCTTTACATGTTCAAAAATGCCTGCAATATTTTGTAAAGCATTGCGACTTTCAATAATTCGAATTCTTAAGTCGTTTTCATCTAATACAGGCGTCTTGCCCATAAAGAATAGTCTAGAGGATTTAAGTCGGGACTGCGACCTGACCAACCTTGGGTACCTGCGCGTCCAATCTAGCAATTAGAAAAAGTGTTGTCGAGGTATTGACGAGCAACTAGGCTAAAATGAGCTGGGGCGCCGTCGTGCATGAACCACATATTAGTTCTTATTTGTAGAGGTACGTCTTCTAGCGGAAAGTCAAGTTCTTCAGATAGAAACTGCGTATAGGGTTTCCATTCAATCGAGGTGGTAAAAAGTATGGTCCAAATAGTCGCCAATGATTTCTGCCCATACATTCGCCGAAAATTGTTGCTGAACACGACCTTCTCTAATTTTATGAGGATTATCGTCCGCCCAAAAATGTTCGTTATGAAAATTCATAATGGCTTCTCTTGAAAAAGAGGCCTCATCAGTAAATAAAATGTTTGATAAAAAATTGTTGTTATGTGCTACTGTATGCAGCAACCACCTACTTAAATCAAACCTTGACTGAAAATCACGGGGAAGCAGAGCTTGCATACATTGAACATGGTATGGGTATAGTTGATAAAGTTTAAAACTACCAGTCTCACTCAATCTTGCACGGAGCTGTCTAAATATTTTGAGACAAGGCAGTACTCTGTTTGCAAAAGGTTCCTGATAAATTCGCCGAGCTTCTTTAGCATTTCCAACTACTAAGCCATAATTGAAATGCATCTTGGCCATTTCAGCGTTAGTGAAGTTATTCATTTTTGACTTGTTATTGACAAAACAGGTAAATTAGACATCAAAACTTACCTTTACCTCATATTTTAATTAACTTTGAAATACACAGGCATTTTTTTTTGTACATGCGATAAAGTGGTTTTTATTTTTTCTCTCGGAAACGAAGCAAGAAATGAAAACAATTCAAGGAACAAAAAAGTTGTATTATTAGTTGGTAAATCTGAAAAAAATATCAAGATTAGAAAAAAGTCAGTACTTGGTCAATACAATAATATTCGTTAAGGTGCTCCCGGGGACGCCACTGGACTTAACAAATTTAATCTAGTAGGGCTAATTAAGCCCCTTATGAATATGAATAACGGTACCAAATTCCAATAATATCGGGAAAAGGATATTTAAAGAAATTATAAAAAACCTGTTTAAAAAAAAATTTTAACACTCTGTATATCAAAAACGGGGCAACTCTGGACACATTGTCATATGAACTTTTCCTCTTAGAATATCAGAAGAAATCACCCCTTCTGAAACATCCGGTATAATAGTATAAGAAAACTACTAAATTAAATCAAATCATAAACTCCTGAGCAGTTATAAAGTGCACTAATACGAATCTAAATATGCAAAAATACCACTTTATGTTATCACAGTTTTTTGATCACCCTTCTATACAGTATGGCTCAAACGACGTACATGTATGGTGATCTTGAAAACTAGAGGAAGGGTTTAATGGAAAAAGTTTTAGACGAATATATTTTTACCTTAAAGCCACTTTCTTAGTATGCGATTCTATCTTTTTTTGTTTTTGAAAAAAACAAGATGTTGCATCTTCGAAAATATACTTTAGCCTTTTCATTTGTCACTATTTTAGAAATGTGTAAAAACATTTTAAAGCAACTTTTGAAGTAGATTTCAGTTCTGCAATTGGATTTGGAATACGACATTTCAGTTATTTTATACCATCATCAGGTTCAGTTTTTCTTATGGATATTGTGTTTTGTACCTAAAAGGTAGCTATTGATGTCAGCTTCACAAAGATGTATCACTTATTGGTAAATCAATTAAATTGACTTGAAGAAACTAGAAGATTAATTTTATGCCACACTGTATATGGGAAAAAACCTTGCTGAATTACATCCTCTGATTTAATATTAGTGGGCATATGAATGAAATACCTAAACTAATTCGTATAGAAACTATAGAAACTATAGAAGCACTATTGCACTAACTGTTGAAAGTCCTGTCCTAAAAACACTTCCGTATTATGGACTTTCGATAGTCCCTTAGTAAGTCTTCTGTTATTACTTGAGTATATAATAAATGGTAAATTTCATTTTACACTTTCCACTAATTAAAGTTTTTATTTAGAATCTCGACATGTTTTGAAACATTGCTGCTTCTTCTATTCCAACCATTTGATAGAAGAAAACCATAGATTTAATATTAATTAATTACGATATTTTACATAATGAATACAGAGGTATGAAATTAAACCTGCTTGAGTCCTTGGAAATAAAAATCACAATACTCTCCGTAACGACCAATTAGATTTAAACGCATCACCTCTTTTAAATCTCTTTAATTAGTTTGTAAATAT
Organism: Polydrusus tereticollis; assembly: GCA_963920685.1. NCBI lineage: Eukaryota > Metazoa > Arthropoda > Insecta > Coleoptera > Curculionidae > Polydrusus > Polydrusus tereticollis. The sequence continues at coordinate 46,506,142 of OY987329.1, forward strand.
TATTATAGGTTTTTCCCTTGGTTAAACTTGTATACCTGCTAATTTAAAATTTATACCCTTTATACCCTTTATACCCTTTCAAATATCACTTTTTTCTACTTCTTTGAGGAAGCAACAGTGTTGCGAAACATGTCGAGTTTCCAAACATAAACTTTAATTTGTGAAGCGTGTTAAATTTATTTTACCGTTTATTATAACTCTAGTGATAATGGATGTCCACCAAGTAAAAACCGAATCAATTTTTCTATCATTTTTGCCGATAGTTTATTAATAAATTTCTTACCCTGGATTCGTTCCTGCATATTATAGTCCGTCATTATTGGGACTTCTCGTCTATTTACTAAAATTCACTTTATTATGTATGTTCTGATTAATAATAATAATTGATGCAATATGGTTCTGGTCTACTGCTTAGGTCCTGGTCAGTGTTCGATGATCAAATGCGAAGAGTCTTTGTTTAGTTAAAGTAGAATGTGGCAAGGGCTGACACTATATTTTTTTCTAGCTTGAGGATATGATTTCATTTAAACGCGAAAGCTAAAATACGTTATTATGAATACTCATATTTCTCATAAATGGGAAATGAAGACCAAAAGTTTAATTACAAGTATAGCAGTTTCGCTTGAATGAAGGAGTTAAAGGTAAACATGCTCCTAAAATTTATATTATTAATCAAGTTTCAGGTTTGAAACCTGATTAAATCTCGTAATTAGTTTTACTAAGTTTGATGGTATTCGGTTAGAATGCCTTGTTTCCTTTAATTTTAAAACCGGCTTTATAATTTAGCGTAAAAACCATGATTTACGCATATTAATATGAAAATGGCGTAAAAAATAGGCTGATAAATTTATAGGAGGAAATATATTATTTTTAAAAAAATAAGAAGTATACAGACAGGGCCGTCTCTAGTCATGTCAAGGCCCCTGGCACCTTTGGTCTTAGAAGCCCTCTCACCAGATTCTCCAAATTCTTTAAGAACTTAATTTTCTATATTCATCAATGACAAACTGTTTATAGTCTATTTCAGAAAGGTGTAGAGTAATAAAAGCTCATTAGGTATGTAAAGGGACTACAGAGTGACCCAACGAATATTTAAGCCACTTTCATAATTTGGCATTGATTTCATTGCAAAATCCTTTCTTTTCATCAAGTGCAGGTAGTACCACCCGGGTTTGGGTCAATTTATGGGTTTTGCCTATTGTTATCCATTCACAAACACTGAAAATGGTGCGTGAAAAGGCGTGCCGGTAGGATATTCGTAAAAAGGAAAGAATTTTATTTTAACAGAATAAAAATTAGGCAATATGTACATAGTATTAGCTACACTTATTTTTTATTAAACATTTTTAAAAAAATACATTATACAGAAATTAAATTATACTCGTAAAAATAATAATACATTAAATTATACTCGTAAAAAGGAAAGAATTTTATTTTAATAGAATAAAACTTAGGCATTATGTACATCGTATTAGGTACACTTACTTTTTATTAAACATTATAAAAAAAATACAAAATACAAAAAATACATTATACAGCCATAAAATTATAAAAAATCATATTATTCTTCGTTATCTGAGGAACTGTCATCTGCCCTTGACGTTATAATTAACGGGTCGACGGTCCGATTGTAGTGCTGCGCTACCCCTCCCTAATAAAGTAATTTACTTTACTTACGGTTTATATATATATATATAAGGCCTACAACTCCTGGCAGCAGCTACAAGGGTCTTTGCTATTTTGGAAATAGTCACCTTCCTTTCACGCACCAACACAAAACTACACTTTACCTATGTTACCTATTTCTTTTCCACACTATCATATATTAATGATGTTCCTGTATCATATGATATCAGGTTTGTAACCAGAAAGAATAAAAATGAACAATTTTTATATCTTGACCTAATTGTTAGAATCAGATTACTATTCGTTCTCTTAGCTTTTTGGAATAGTAGAATCAACTTGGTAGAGCAAAATCAATTTGGTAGAGCAAAATCAATCTGGTAGAGCAAAATCAATTTGGTAGAGCAAAATACTAAAAATCCCTTCTAAATTTAAGCATAAAAACACCGAGAATTTATAGGGTTAAAATAATTCCTTTATTTAAATATAAGTATTGTAATTGGAGAAATTTTCAAAATATTGATAAATATGAAAGCTTTACATACAATAGATATCATAATTAATTAAAAATAACAAACACATAAAAATAAAGAAAAAAAACTCTATGCTAAGAAAATGATCCAACGAAAATCCAATAGGATAATTACCTCTTGTTCTCTAATTGATTACAAAAAAACTTACAATTCGTGCCAACATCAAAAACTAGCAACTTAATACCAAATTCTGAAAACATTTATAAAACACTACAGCACACCTTTTGTTCTAAATCATATTAAAACAAATTAAAGTTGTTAAAATAAAAAAACGGATAATAATTATACAGGTAGCCAACCTCACACGACCAAATATACTTTAATCAAGTAATTATTTATAGTTCTACAATCCCATTAATTCCCACAACAAGTGCAATTCAAATTACCCTAGCCGTCCTCTCAGGGCTCCAAAATATAATAATTAAACAAAAAAATCTCAAAACTCCCTAGCAAAAATCTACTTAGACATTTATTTAATAGATGTGCTTTCTAATGCTTTCAGAAAATGGTAACAGTTATAAATATATAAATTCTTTTTTCTTTTTAAACCATGACCAAAATATAAAGTTTATTCAAAACCAGACACTTAGTTTTCATTGTTCTTACGTTCACTGTACGGTACGACACTGGCAAGTATTTGACAAGACTAGTCTTCACTAAAGAACCACTCACTTATAAATAAAAATATTGAAAAATTATCTTTTTTTTTTAACTGAACTCATGTTAGTTTTTTTCTAAGTTTCAAAATATTATTTTTATTTTAAAAGAAATTAATTAATTAATCAGTAATTGATTTTTGAATCGGGCAGAGTTTCGCTCTACAACTCTTTATTTAGATATGTCTAATTTTTCTGAATTTCACATCGTTTTTATAGCTGAAAATCGAGGTTCTAAGTGCGTCACTTTTCCTTTGTTCTTAAGAACCGTGGCAAAATAGAACGCAATATTAGACTCGTGACAATGATATCATCATGACCCAAATTGGGTTCAAAAGAAGTTCAACAACCGAAAACTTCTAGATTGTTCTCGAAGCTTTTGGTTTGACGTCACAGTCAAAGATATAAGATGTTTTCGTGCCTGTGACGTGTTTTATGTGTATTTAATTTCTACACGAAAACAATCATTGTCTTTTGACATCGACATTGATTTTAAAAAAACAATGATTTTAAATGTCAATTAATGAACCTTTTGTGAAAGTTAGCTGGAAAATTCAAGTAAAGCTAAAATTATATTTAGTAAATTTTAAGTTAAAATTTTAGAAATTTCTCACCCTGTATCGGGCGTCACACGATCGATCAGGTGGTCAAGATCCCACATTTTCTCCTTTTCTTTAATGACATGATGGACTGCTTTTCGCCAGTTATCTGGTGTTACTTCCTTAATGGCGTGATCAAACAGTAGCTTAACGTCTTTCATTTTGAATGTCGTGTTGTGTCTTGCTACGAATCCTTTGACTTGCGCCTATATAAGTTCTATAGGATTAAGTTTGCAATGATATGGCGGTGTGCGGAGCACAGTTACACTATGTTTTTCTTTCTTTCCTTCTTTATCAAATTATCTTCAAATTCGATACTTTTGGTGGCTAACCAGTCGATAATTTCTTGTTTTCTCCAAGATGAAGTTGTAGTCTTCTCTGTGCGTCGTGAATGATAGCTTGCATTATCCATAACTACTACTGAATCAGCTGAAAGATATTTTATCATTTCACCAAAATAGTCCCCAAAAACATTCGAATTCATGTCCTCGTAGTAATCTCCCGTATTGAACGACTGAAAGGTTAGCAAAGCTGTACAGATAGGTGATGCAGAAGTTATCCATAACTACTACTGAATCAGCTGGAAGATATTTTATCATTTGACCAAAATAGTCCTCAAAAACATTCGAATTCATGTCTTCGTGGTAATCTCCCGTATTGAACGACAGAAAGGTTAGCAAACCTTCTTTTAAAAATTCCTTTTCGCTTCCAATATAGACGATTATTAGTCTCTTCCCTTTACCTGAAGGCACCTTAATATCCGTTGACAGGTCTTCCATGAAAGCTTGGCGAGCACTGGTTATATTTTTGTCTGGCCACAAATTTGGTACTATATAATCTTCATTAATCCACGTCTCATCAAGATAAAATATTTTCTTTTGCTCTCTTCTGTACTGCTTTATACTTCTCAAGTATTTTCGTCGCCAGCAAACAATTTCATCGCTTTCCAGTAAAAGTGATTTACGGTTATGCTTGTCCCAGACAAAATTCATATCTTTTAAAGTGGTCCATAAAAGTTTTCTAGTTATAAACGGAATACTGTCATCCTGGCCAAGCTCCATTAGAATTTTATCTAGGGTGGGTGTGGGTATTTCTTAAAATAAAATGAGTGAACTTTTCTTCGAACTACACTTTTGGTGTCTTCATCAAGGACTTTTACTGGTCTGCCTGGACTTTTCTTGGGAGGTTCCACTTGACCTGCTGTCTTTCTCTCCCGCAATAATTTAAAAACGGTGGACTTTCCAAATCCAGTCATTCGGGAATATCGGTCGACAATTTCTTGTACAGTAAAATTTGGATAATCGTATTTTATGCAATCATGTACATTTAAAATAATAACTTTTTCACTAATAGTGGAGAATTATTGGAACATCTTTTTGTTGGTGTAAATGTCGCCATTTTATTACTAATCTTATAATACTGTGAACACTATATACGGCTTAACAGCAAATACTGATGCGTTAAACTAAACAAATATACTTATTAAGGTCATACACATACACGATATATGAAGTTTATTCCAAATTACCACCTATTTATATGATCCAGCCAAAGAGGCCAGAGCCAAACTCGGTACCTGTTAAACGCACAATGTAACTTTATAATCTACTACCTAACTAATCCCTACACAATATTTCGATTTTGACACTTCAGGCCAGAAAGCACACCTTTCCTAATCCTCTTACGCAATTATTTGAAAATTTAATATTACAAACAATACTATTTGATCTTAATACCCGTTAACCTAATCCTCTCAAATTTTTGGTTAATTATCATAAATAATTTAATGCACAAAGTTTACCTGCGCCTATGGCCGACACCGAAATTGAGCCGAACTGGACGAAATTTCCCATTTTATTACTCTGCACCTTTCTGAAATAGACTATAGTCTTTCTTAAAGCATAATAGTACGTAGTTCGTTATTAATTCTGGAAAGCTTTAAAAAAGTTTGTAATCAAAAGTGTCTTCAATTTCGTCTGTACGCAGATAATTCTGAAATGTATTTAAAATATTTGTTTGTTTTCGGTGATCTGTTCGATTTGCGCCAAATGAAAACATTTCGATTCCAGTTCATCAGAATTAACATTGTCGTGGTACGTTTCAGTCAATTCTTGACTTTTATTTTTCAACTCACATTATTCAATTGTGTTTATTGCTTTTACCTATGAAAGTATCAATAATTATAAAAAACGGTTTAAATCTTTGCCAGATAAAATGTAGGTAATTATCTTAAGTTTCCGCTAATCCATAGAAAAATGTAGTTTGTGACCTTCAGGTTAGTTGTTTTCCGAGAAACGTCTTTATCGTTAACCGCATTACATAATTACGATAGGCCGCACTTTCTGCCATCTCTCTATGATAAGGACGCAGGCCGCAGGTTTACAAGTACTGCATACCCACTCACTCACCAACAAAAGGCGCAGATTGCTATTATTTTAATTAAAGACAAATTATTGCCAGATTTTCTAATTTGGTTAGTTTTACATTTTTTTTTTCAAATAAAAAACTCTTTTAGTCAAAGAACAAATCCAAATCAGGGTATTCCAAAACAACATATTATATAGGAAATAATTTTAAATGAACATGTGACCTTAAATGTTTGGCTTTCAATGCCCATTGTGTTAACAAACGAATGTGAATTTTAGAAATTTTTTACGTAAAAATAAATAGTGCCGTCTGGTTTTGAATAAAATCAACGTCTCGCTTACCTTACATTACATTTTGCTAATTGCTGTCTACAGGATTTCAATTACCCTAGCCCACTGGTTAGGTGCGTATGTTAGAATTTTTATGGTGTTTTGTTTCGTTTGAATTTGTTTTTTCGTAGCTTCAGACTGGAGAAATCATAAAAAAAACATCTTTACAGTTCGACTTTAAGACGTTGAAAATCAAGCATTTTAAGCCACATGTTTATTTGAAATTATCTTCGTCAGTATGTAACCGTCTTTCAAAATATTCGGAAAAAAAAATAGTGCCGCATGCGAAAAATTTTTGGGTGCCACGCCTATTTTTCTATGATGGTGCTTAGTTTTCAAGTAAGAAAAATAAAAAACACAAGAGAAAATTACAAACAGAGCCTGGCTCGTTTCAATTCTTATATAATATTCCTATGTTAGGTAGTAATGAGTTAACATTTCTTGTAAACAGGTAGTTAGGCGACCCGACCTCGAAGGGGGGGGGGGGGGGAGTGCAGCCCAGCCCCCCCTGGTTGCGCCACTACACCACTTGATTTATATTTACCTGATATTTCCAAAATTATTACAAAATACTAAAAAAAACAAAGGTCAGGCACTGGCCTGCTTGGAAGTTTGTAGTCAACATACCTACCCGAGCGTTCACACGCCTCTAAAATTTTTTTGTACATTGCAAATATCCACTGCGACACCAGGAGGACCTTTTCAACCTTAAAACGTATAAAAATTTATTTAAGAAATACCACCGCCTAAGTGAGGCTTTATGGACCTACCATGATGTTAGTTTATTAAGAAGAAGTTATACCAACTGAGGAAATAATTAATGCCCATGCTCTCAAGCTGAGGCGCATATATTTTGTTTTGCAATGCTTTAAATTATAATCACCAATATCAATAAATATTTGTGTCTAGGTACGCCACTGGTCGTATACTCTGTATAAACGTAGTGTCTATAAGCCACGAAATGGCTTAATGCTTTTAACTTTACGCCAAAAAAATGGATATTATCATAACTGCCAGGACGCGTGATGGTAGACCAGATAAACAGCTTATGGGATTAGAAAATATTACAAATTTAGATAGCTTAAAGCAAAAAAAACAAAGTCATTCTTTAGCATAGAACAATTTTGTAATCTTTAGGAATTCAAATTTCTGGGCACATTAATTATGTTTAGAAGGAAAACCGCGACCATACTTTTCAAGATAGAAGCTGTGGTGGTGCCACTGTCAAAATTAGAAATATATTTACTTACATGCAAAATGGCAAAATTTTATTGTTATTTCGAAGGGTAAACATATACCTGAAAGTTGGTAAACCTTCCTGAAAACCTATATGACACGTCAGTCCTACAAGTTTCGTGGAAGCTGTACAGATAGGTGATGCAGAAGCTTTTCTGAGTCTGCCTTGCTTTTTCCTCTACTTGTATATTGTCTACATTTCAGACCTTGCTTTGGTGTCCTTTCTTACCAGTTTATTATATAACATGTCTGAACCAGACGAAATATTTTGTCCGAAGGTCATCCAATTATGAATGTGTTTCTTTAATTATTTCTCGGATTCTTTTCTATTTGTAACTATTTTTATTTCGGATCTTCGTATAGACCTTTCCCAGAAGTCCACTTATTCGGTGGTTAATGTTAATTTTTTCTTTTTAATCGGCCGTGCTTCACTTTTACATGCACCGGGTGAACAACTAAGAATGGTCGCCGGCCATACCTGAGAAATTGGCAGTCATAGAGCTTTTAGGTAAAATAATTTTTAATAAAGATTGAGATTGTGAAGAGTTCGCAAGGGGGCTTCACAGTCATGGCCATTGCAAATATTAGGATATTCTTCGTGCTTTGACTAAGTAAGAGGTACAAAAAACATCTTTGTTGGAATCCTTACATATTTCGTTATAATTTTTGTCATGAACAAATTTTTCTATCAAGTGAAATAAAGTGGTGGGAGGAATTGAAATAATTTCTTACCTTAACTACGATTACTCCCATTTGGCATAACCGATTTTAACAAACTTGGTATAATTTAAGAGAGCAATATTTTATCTACAAAGTGTGCTTCGCTACTATATTCTTGAATTTTACCTTCGCCGCCAGACGGCGTTAACTAAAATATATGCGAATATTAGGCTTTTTCGCAACAAACTTAAATACAATGATAGGTCCATTTTAACAGGATCTAATAGAGAATTAAATTCTTAACATTTCCGTAAGAATTCCATAACGGAGTTATTTACCAAAATAAACTACATATAACGTATTCTTCCGTTTTAAGAGCGTTTTCTAGCAACCTCTACGAATCTTACAACATCTATATGCAACATTTCTCCGTTTCTCTATTAAAAACAAAGATATTGGACTTCCTCGCACTAATGGGCCACCCGTGTCTTTAAATTCAAGAATATACCATTTAAATTAAGAGTAACCTTTGAAAAAATAAAACCAATGAATTGTGTTAAAATAGGGCGCTGTCAAAATAACAAATAAGTCAGATTTGCACTGAGGTCATTGGTTTTTTTTTTTGTGTTCAGAAAACCTTTGCCCCAGACTACGGTCGTAAACATATTTAAAGAATAACAAGTAAGTTTTGTTTTTTTTTTAATCATATTTTATATGAAGTCTGTGAGATTTGCTTCCTCTGTTACTATTTGCAGCTTTTATCTGAAATCGTAATTGTACATTTCCCGAAAACCTATTGCAGTTTTAAGGGGGATAAATCTGGTCTCATTGTTTTATCACCTAATTCTGTGTAATTTTCGAGATATTGCCAGAAATATTTAAAGATATGTGCGGGAGAGTAATGAAGCTAAAACTCAGAAACAAAGAGGTTAGTCCAAGCGATGTTATTACAGAACATCCAGTGCGCGAATTGTTGTCACACTTGCCAAATTATTTTTTAGGATGCATCCTTATCATATCTTTCTTCACCAGGCTTTAATAGCTGAAAATTTTGATCGCCGACTAGATCATTTTCGATGGCTGTTAAATATGGTAGCGGAAACCCCAAGCTAGCAAGTTTTTACAGTGGCGTTAAGAAACATATCAGTTCTGGAAATTGTGGTATAAATAATTAATATATTATATTATATTATAAATCGTAAAAATATAAGAGTTTTGGAAAATATTTTCTATCGTTATAGTTAACACTTTCTATAACTGTCTGTTCATTTATAATTAATGTGTGCTTAACGTATCCAATATATAAACTAAAAACGCCCTTAAAATGGAAGAATATGTAGTTTATTTTGGTCAATAACTCCGGTTCTATAAAAGATATGAATATGGGGTTTTTACGGAAATGTTAAGAATTTAATTCTCTATTAGATCCTGTGAAAACAGACCTACCACTGTATTTAACTTTGTTGTTAAAAAAGCCTAATGTCGCCATTCGAGTAAAATTTTTATACTGCCCGCTGACGTGTTGGAATTCGGGATCTCTCATTAAAGGCCTTCCGCCAAATGTGTTTCTATTCCGAAATATTTTAGTTTGCCGCCACCGCCTTCACTATTTGTCGTTTCCTGATAATTTTGTACATTACTATAAGGCAAACGCACGACGGCGCTAAATTCTCGTACACTTCCACAGACGCCATTATGAGAACTGCCAAGAACTTTTTAATAACGGATTGTAAAACATGGTATTCTTTTTTTTATCGGGATGTTTTTGTCGGGATAGCAAAGGTTAGTTAGTTAATTAGACTTGCCAGGTTCTTTTCGGTCAAATACATGCGTTTGGCTCTTACACAATTTATTTGGCATATATGTATAATGTAGCAGGACAGCATATTAAATTTTTCTTCATTTATAAAACTGCCCCCCTTCATTGCCAAACAAATAAATCAAAAGCGAAAAAACAATTACGATAAAAATACTTAATAAGCGAAGAAAAAAATCGACTTTTAAAGCGCGACAAAAATAATACTAATATGGCAATAATATTGATTTTGTAATTTCGTCAGGGCCATAATTTTAACGCCTACTACACCATAATGTTCCAAATTTACTAAAAATCTTTTTCTGAATAAAAACATGGGAAATCATGCTGTAATATAAATCGTTGAATTCCTAATAGAAAATGCAATCTTATGCAGGGTGTACTTTTCTTATCGGTCATGCAAAAAAATAAAGTTGACTATGGTTTCCTCAAAACGAAACGATGTACTGAAAATTTGTAAACGCTATCTTGTAGAGCTAAAAGAAGTGCCAATTAGTGATTTTCATTGACAATCTCAATCTCACTTTACACGTAAGTTTATTTAAAATTATACAAAATACTTATATAAAAAATACAATATTGCTCTGTATTGCAGCCTTAAAGAAGAAATACAAAAATTCCGAAAGCTCGGTGTGGCAGAAAAGAGTTTTTTCTTTATACCGTCCTACCCAGATCGACTCCTCAATATTTGGTTTAACTAGTCAATCAAGACTACCTTTCCAGATATTTATATTTCTACAGTGTGGGCTACATATGGGAAACTTCTTTATTATTGGTTTCTCAGAAAATTTTATTCTCGATAAAAGTTGGTGCATGTCCGATAACCATTTCAGGTGTGCTTAGGATGGTTTCAAGTCAAATAGAATACAGGGTAGGGCAAAAAATATGAAAATCGTTCAAGAATACAGTATCCTTATGTCGAAATATGAAGAAAGGTTGCTTACAATTGAAAATTATGTCTAAATACAAAGTCATAGCCTTCTAACCGAAAACAATTTTTTTCGAAAACTTTAAATTAACCCTGTATAATGATTTTTTTTATCTTTAGGTATAATACCTTTTTAAGTTAACTAGAATTAAATCAATTAAGTTTAGAAAATATGAGGAACCATGAAGTATATTTTCACACTGACTTTTTTCAAAAATATTATTCGTATATGAACGTAATGTAAATTAACCCCTTTTGACTAACTTCGAGATAAGATGGAAAAAGTATTTTTCTAAATATTTAATCCAAAGTTTGTAAGCTTGTTCTCAGCATTCGCTTATGCAAATTTCCGGCACCCTCAACTAAATGATTTTAATTACAAAGGGATGGTAAACCCTTTAACAGACATTTAGAAACGTTACACCGACATTCAACGGTAATTCTATAAGCACTTCGAAAGTGTTCTAACATTAGTGTTGTAAATGAACAAGTAGTTTAGACAAAACAAATAAACACAATTGGTGATGGCTGTTTCCCGGCGAAAAGGAAACCTGTCGATAAAGATAGATGAGAACGGCATCATGGGTTTTTCAGTGTCTGAAATATACGCTTCCATGCGATGCAGTGTAATAGAATGTGTTTTGTTAATGAGAGTAATACATCACTGAAACAAAAGACAGGGTGATAATTGCCGAAAAAAAACGTGTTTGTGTTTTTCTTTGTCAAGGTAACAACGTTTTTGGTGCATTACAGTCAAATACGTATAATTATTAGTCAAGGTTTAGACATACGAGCAATGCGCGCAAACATTATTTTCATCCAAGACGGCTTGGACTGAAAAACGTAGGGCTTGGCTTAGATCACAATTATAAGAGAACGATATATCTAACCAAATCTAGGTTACAATTGCGTCAAATTGATATTATGACATGATATGCCAAAGTAATGAATATTAAGATAGAGTAAACGCGGGCAAAAGTCCGCACCTAAGGAGAAATAGCTGATTACTCTGCCATTTTGAAGAAGTTAAACAACGTTTTATTATGTGTGTGTACTTACACTTAGACATATAAATTGGCCTGTATAAAAAAATTAAGAAAATATATTTAGGGGTTGTAGCTAATTTTAATTAGTATGATGTAAAATAAGACTTTTGCCCCACGGGCTGGGGTAAAAGTCCTAAAGGTAAGGGGCAAGAGTCCGTCTTCTGGGCAAAAGTCCTATATGTTTTTTTACGTACAAATAAGTTGAAAATTAAATACAAGCAATTGTTTCATTAACTTTAAAACATAATATCAAACTTTAAAAGGAATAAAAAATAATATTACCTATTATTTAGAAAACTAAAAATATTTTCAGAAAAACTAAAAATAAAAACTTTCATTAAGCTTTTCATTATTTAGAAAACTGAAAAATATTTCATTTAAAAACTTTTTATTTTTTATTCTAGTAATAAATCTTAACTTAGCTTAGCAAAAATCGCAATTATATTGGCCATAATCATAGTCAGTGCATTTCTCGTGCCACCATCGGTTACAAGAATTGCATTTTATCCAATCTTCTGTTGGGGTTTTTGGCATTCTTCGTCGCAAGCGAGACAAAAAATTTCTTCTACTTCTTCTTCTGATTTTTCTTCTTCAGTGTTTCGTAGTTCCTGTATATTCTTCTTTGAGGTTAAGAATTTTTTACCTTGTTTCTTACGGTCTTTTTCTAACTTCTTCTGAAATTCCAAGTTGCTCTTTATTTGGGGTAGATGTTAATATTGTCGATTTTTTCCCTTTTCTCTGTCTTGTTCTCTTTTCTCTGATCTTCGGGTATGGTAGAATATCGGTGGGTAATTTTAGGGAACTGTTCCTATGTTCGTCAACATTTTTTGGCTCAGAAGCTTTTATTATTGGTTTGGGAGTCGATGGTACGGGTTCTGCAGTTTTCAATGCTGACTTGGAGGTAGATGGTATTGGTTCTAAAGGATTTATTATTGATTTGAAAGTAGATGCCACGGGTTCTGCAGTTTTCAATACTGACTTGGAGGTAGATGATATGGGTTCTAAAGATTTTATTATTGATTTGGAAGTAGATGCTACGGGTTCTGCAGTTTTCAATGCTGACTTGGAGGTAGATGGTACTGGCAGGTACGTTTTACATACAGTTTTATAGGTTGGAGGCATTAAAGTCACATCATTTGGTTGAGTGGCCAAAATTTTTTCTTTCAAATTTGTTTCTGTTGTCATTTTCATTAGTTTCTTAATAGCACTCAAAGGTATTTCATCAACACTTGAATAATTATCAGTCAGTTTCAATAACTGTTTCTTCTGGTTCACTTTCCTCTATATGGTCCGTAACAGTTGACGGCAAAAAATCTTCAACAGAAAAAATACATCGGCTTAGTGGCACGATACCCCAAGCATCGCCAAAAATCTTTCCAACTTCAGATTGTGTTATGACTCGTCCCGGATTATTTACAAGCCATTGATCGCAAAGGTCGCTATAAAAATATTTTAATGATTTAAAGAAAACTCGGTCCAACGGTTGAAGTTTATGACTAGCGTCAGGCGGTATTACTGAGTAAATAAATATTGTTGGTCCTACAGAAAATGGCGGTGTCAAGGGTGCAATGTGTTGAATGACTATCTAAAACTAAGAGCACCGGGTCCTCTGCTGTAGCTCTAACGTGCTTTTGAAAATTGTATAACCAACGACAAAAAAGTTCTGCATTAATATATCCCCAATCAGACACAAACATTATGGATTCAGGCTTTAACACTACCAGTGCATCTGCAGAGAGATACTTTTGAAAGTTGAAAATAGTTAAAAATTATTTAAGAAATAGCTTCTCTCAGCAAGGATAAACTCATTTGTGTCTACTTTCCATAGAGCCAGAAGAAGCTCTCAGTAAGGACAAACAACACCTTACGAAATGAAAGAAAATCGTTTTTTGAATGATTTCACCTTTAGTTTTTCTTTATAGCTAGACAGTAAACGAATATACCTAACCCCTAATTTTCTTCGTTCCTCTCAGTTTATAAGAATACGTTTTTAAAATATATATAACGTACAACATACGTATACATATATTATGTATGTATGACTGCTTTTTTCCTGTGATTTGGTGTATTCTAGGTACCTACTTTTATATATATTTTTATCGTTAAAACTTTTTGTTTCTTTTAGTTTCTAAATAAAGGGATTATTTCAAATAAATAAATGTATTAAAAATATCATGCCACACTAGTTACAAAAAAATAGCAAGAAGTTGTAAAAATTGTATAATATAAGGGTGGGGGAGGGGGGCAGAATTTACCGGCACTACTTTTTTACCACAAGGTAAACCAAGTGACAACTGAAACGTGATAAAACAAAAGTGGGTAGTAAAATAAGATTTGTCACGACACACAATTATCAACGATTCTTAATTACCAGTTCATACAGGACCAATGTTTCCCTGGCGTATAGTTTACCTGGAAACTCATGAAATACAAACAAGGACAAGGTCAGTTGAATTAATTTTGTAAAATATATAATTATTGAATATCTCCTTATATGGCATGCTTCACTATGAATCGGATCTATTTAATTTTCGCCTTCAATTAAATAAGAAGAATTTCTCTCACCAAGATGTTGTTGGCGAGTTCTTTGACGTTACGAAGCGGCGCACCTACCTACACTAGTCATGCAATATCTTATTTTGCTTTTATGTTAGTATCTACCTATATCATAAAAAAAGGATAGACTAGAGTTTACAGTGTAAATACTTTAAACATCTCTGATGCTCTACACTAGCGGTTGGAAACGCTACTAACTGCTTTAACGTTTATAGGAAAGATGAGTTCATTCGTGATTGCTTGCATTATTTTTTCCTACTTTGATTACACAAAATGAAAAAGAGCGTACCTACTCTAGAAAAAAACACATCGTCGTAGATAACACTTTCAAAATTGATGGTAACCCCTCATTTTAAAAATTGTTTGAATGTTTTTAACTAAGAATCCATAATGAACTGTAAAAAAAAATAGTGATAATAACATCAGATATCTAATTATTAGGTACTTGATACCATAAATATGTTGCTGGACTAATGTCACTTTTGATCGATTGGAATATTCAAAAGCGGTTTCTTTGATGAACTAGGAATTTGGTAGAAAATGTGGTTAGTTTTTATTAAAATAAATATTTAACCAACCTCTATGAAATAGTATTTATTCAATATTTTAGAGAGGACTAATATGTACTAAACGAATCATTCTATATTAAAATATTTCGCTAAAATGCGTTACCTTGGAAACAATTGAACAAGCACTCTATAACATTCTACATAATATACTATTTTTTTCTATTGCTGCATAAATTGCAGCAAGTAATTTCCAGATGCACTGTCACAAACACGAGTTAATGCAACAGCTCTAATAGGATCTTCCACATACCGATTACTTGCAATTTCCATTCGTTTGCATACAAACTCGCTTGCATGTTCATAATACCTAAATCGTATTATCCCGCGTATCCTATTTCTGTTAATTTAAGCGTCCTAATGATTATCATGGAAACTAGTTTCCCGTGTGTCAAAAGAGGTTTTTTGATACAGGTGTTTTAGAACAATTAAATGAGTATGTAGTAACATTTTTGAGATTAAAAACGTATTATTAAACTATGATATTGCACTATAAATAATGTTACGAGAGTTTTCATGTGCGACTATTTATTGACAATTTAATGCTTACTGATAAGTTGTCATCATTTACTACACGAGTGTAATAATAAACCAAATATTTTACGGCTTTGTGACCAATCAACACAAATAATTTAATCAATAAAATCAGTTTGTATGGCATTAAGAATTCAAAACAATTCAAAGACGCATTGGAAATTATTTTAATTATTTATTAAATATACTGTGTAACGTTGCTACTTTCAGGTTGGTCTGGTTATGTTTTATATTGCGTCATAGAACCGCAATTCCGTAGATCTACCTCCGTACGCAATACCGCTTTTTTAAGGTTATTCTCTGTGACCTTTTCGGTGGGTTCTTGGGTTTAACAGAAGACTGTTATCGGTTTCATTCCGTCAAACGAAATTCTGAGATCTGGTTGAACTTTTCGACTTGTGGAAAAATTTGGGAAATCCTTCCCCTTCTCTGTGTTTTCCACACCGAATCTCAATTGTGGCACATATAGGGTAAGTTCACAACGTATATTTTCTTGGATTACCAATATTTTTGAGAGATTTTTGCCATATAACCTGAAACTCCATATCTTTTTTTGTAGACCAGAATAAGTGTAACCAGCAGGGACCCGGACCGGAATGTAATATCGGTTCCGTTCCGGTTTCGGTTCCAGATGAACTAGAGAATTTAGGTTCCGTTACAGTTCAGGTTCCAAAACAATTATTTCGATTCGGTTCCTACCAATTTTAAACGGTTCCGATCCGGTTCCCTCCAAAACATGAAATTTCGATTCAGATTCGGTTCCGATCCGAACACGACCGTTTTGAATAGACTTTGAATTTTCAATTCTGTTTCATTCAAAAAAATTAAGAAAACCATGTCGCCACGAATGCAATCACTATATACCTATAGTTGGCAATGGTTTCGTTTAGTCTTCGTTATTTTGCATAAAGACAAAGAGGAAAAGAAAAACAAGTAGAATATTCTAGCAAGATCTCAGATTTATTTTTTAAAGGGGATGTAAATTCGCCAATACCTAATCAGCCCTATGATCAAACACACAAGTTAACTTTTAACGTACCGTTTCCATGACAACAACCGAAAAAATGCCTGCTTGTTAATTTTTTACTGTGGTTGAAAATTAGCATCTAGAGTTAACTTGTGTGTTTGATCATAGGGCTGCTTAGCTGTATTGTGGTCGAAATCTCGACCGAAAGTCGAAAGTGTCTCCACAGAACAAAATTTATAGAGAAACTTAAAATTAAGTTAGGTTTAATTACTGCAAAGGCATGTGTAAACTATCTGGCAAAGTATACGCTGAAAACCGAAAAAAACCCAAAAAACCGTTTTAATTTTTTGGGGTTCGGGTTCTCCTACTAAAATTTTCTTTCAAGTAAAATATGTGTTCGGTTTCGATTCCGGTCCACAAAAAATATCTGTTCCGGTCCGGTTCTTACCAATTAGCGGTTCCGGTCCGGGTCCCTGGTAACCAGAGCTAAAACTCTTCTGTCATAGTGAGTCTCCTTTACGATTCCTATCCCAACCAGTCAGATTTTTCGACTTGAACGAATTTGAGTATTTGGAATTTGATTTAATAGAGGCATTTGTAAGGCCAATTGAGGGTAATCAACATTGCAGAATAGCAACGAAAGCAACCAGCCAGCTCTACAAGGACCCGGATAAGTACCCTTAATTTTAAACTGCTAGTAAAATTGTCTTTATGGTATAAACACAGCCAAATGTGATTTCCTTTTGCCGTACCTAAACTAGTAATTTCCTTTTGTTTGTTTTAATCAGAGTCGTAAGCTATTTTGCATTTTTCATGACACGCTTAACAGTATAATTCAATATTATTTCAACACAGTATAAGTGATTTACCTTGTTAATCTAAGAATTCAGGTATACTTATAAAGCGATATGTAAAAGAGTTGCAACTGCTGCGCCATAATAATGAGTGATTAATCTAGCTGAACTTATACCCTTACAATTTTGGCTGACTTGGTAAATTAACAGAAGTTTAATTAACTGTCAGTAAATTTTTCACTTAAAATTACCTACTCTTTTTTTTTTAAATTAAATAACTGTTTACTATTTTTGTGTTTTGTTTGTTTCACTCACAGAAATTTGGTGTTGTTGTGTCAAGTTAGAATTAAAAGACACCCTGAGTGGCGCTCCAATTTTCATTCTTAAATCTGGGCTTGCATAGCAGTAGCAGCATCCTTTGCGGGCCACACACATACACATTTTTGTTTAGCAAGCAAGGACCCTTCTTAAAGAACCACCCCGAAAAACAACTGCCAGGAGCTTGAGCTAACTAAGGTAGGTGGTGACCTTGCACTCGATTTACATCAAAAAACATCTTTTATATTTTGTTACCACCTAATAAGGTTATAACTGAATGGTATAACGTTTCTGAGAGCTTCAAATGGTACCAGAGTATTAATTAAGTTCTTTAAATAACAATGTCTGGTACTGTATTATGGAAAGCACTAGTTCACTTAAATAATGTATTTATTTTAGTGTGTTATTGCAAATAAATTATTTACATCTTTTTCGAATCTACTACGGCCCTCATTGAAAGTCAAGTTTACTTGATTTGAGCCATGAGATTAATCTCCTTCCCATGCACTTTTTTCTATATTATGGATTACAGTGGATGGAATATGTACTCCTTGCCCTTAATTTCACCAATCTAATTGATTTTGTGTGTGTTTATCCCTTTTTATTTCATTCATTACGATGAGCCATTGAGTCCCGGTGATGCCGGCAACGGTGATTTTTACAGCGGGTCGGGCTCGATCCTGCGTGCTGACTGCGCAAAATCCCGTTTCCGGAATAGGTGGAGAGTGTTTAGTGCTACAGTTTTGACAGTTCCTACGAATGACTCCAGGCTTCTGGCATCCATAG
Source organism: Polydrusus tereticollis (assembly GCA_963920685.1). Classification (NCBI taxonomy): domain Eukaryota; kingdom Metazoa; phylum Arthropoda; class Insecta; order Coleoptera; family Curculionidae; genus Polydrusus; species Polydrusus tereticollis. The sequence goes on from OY987329.1 coordinate 46,524,456, forward strand.
CATCGTAGGGTATTAGCGCCCGTTGGCTCAACGGTCGTACCACGGGTTGCTCCACTGTTCCCTAAACTTGCTAGTCGTTTACGACAGACGGTGGCGTCATGTCCGGGTGCACGGCAGTGGGTGCATCGGTTCCTAGGTTTTCTGTTAGGCGACGGCCCCCTGTGGGTGTTCTCCTTTTCTTCTGGTGTGCTTGCTTCTATAATTCGACATTTGGCCAGTAGTTGAGCCAGTGTCGCGACGGACTCGCGGTTTATTCGGTCCTTGATGTAGGGGCGTAGTAGTCCATACAGCATGTCGAGTTGGGCATTTTCATCTGGTGGCGTCGGAAGTTGGGCAAACAAGGCTCGTTTTCCTGCGATGAATGTTCCAGTAGGCGTGCGGTTGTCCTGCGGTGATCTGAATATCTCCTGGTAAATCTGATAAGCTGGTAATGTGGGTGCAAACTCATCTCGAATCATTTGTTTCGCATCATTCCATGTCCTGGCTGCGGCTTTTACCCCTGACCACCATGTATGTGCTGGTCCTTCCAATAGTAATGTTAGTCCAGCCAGGGCGTTGGCGTCGGTTATGCCTTCACTTTCCTTAAAGAAGTCGGCGCTTGTAACGAAGTCGTCTACAGCTTCCAAGGATCGTGTTCCGGCAAAACGGGCGGTGCATTGCGTGAAGTGTTTCACTGGAGTGGGTGGCTGCATTCTTCTTAGAATGGCTTCCAGGTCGTTGGCTGATAGCTCCATGGCACGGGTTTGGCTCCTTGTCCGCGGTATGTTTACGCACTATTACTACTTGGACCAAAGAATTTGAGAAAAATGTTGTTTTCTCGACACTAACGGATATGAGTTTACAAAGCGGCACACTGCGATAAGTCCAATTCCTATCGTAACACTCGCGACAAAAATGTATATTCCGTGTGGTTAATTTCCGCACTTACTTCGGGCTCACACGTTGGTTTTCGCACTTACTTCGGGCTCACACGTTGGGCTGCCACTTTAAGGTGGGTTTGATGATGTTATTTTCAGCACGAAGAATAAGGCGATCAACGTACAACAGTATTTATTTACAATGTCCGATATACAGTATAGTGAATGACAATAAGGGCGCGGCGTCAGCGTTCCGATCGGAAGCACTGGTACTCCGTAGATTCTCGGTCGTTAATCTTGTCCACAGGCGAAAGTCCCCTAAGGAAGCAGTCAAGCAGAGCAAGAAGGGCTGGTCGAGAGTCGGCGGCGAACTCTGCTGGTCTTAGGGCGGCTGGTGATACGCTGGGATACGTCTACGTCTCCGGGTAGCTCGGACGCATGCGCACAACGTATTCTATTATGCTGTCGTTCAGCTAGTTCAACATAAACTTGTTTGAACTCTTCTTCACCCAGTATTCCCCACGGCTGTATTTCTTCGCACCACGACCAGAGATCCTCTTCTTCAGGCTTAGTTGTTATTGCCTGCGGTGAGTCACCCACGGGGTTTGGGTCGCTTGCCACTTCTTTGCCACTCGGCCGGCAGTCGGGCGGAGGTTTAGAGAACCCTAACAGGTCCTGGACACCAAGTACAGAGTTGGCATCTCGGTCTGGGCCCTTCGCCACCTCCGCAACGTTTACGGAAAAGTCATAGCGAACTTCCTGGAGTTCTGCTTGTCCATTGGGCGAGTGAGTTCCCATGGCATCGATGACCCAGGCCTCCAGGAAGCCGCTCGGCGAAGACGGTAGCAGCACGTCTTGCATTCTGTCGAAGACTGCTGCGTAATTTAAGGCCATGTGTCTAAATCACAACAGCCTTGTTAAAACGTAATAAAACTGTTTCAAAAACTTTTCTCCTAACTCTGTATATTATATAGGTCTTATTCTGACTCTATATAATAGTTAACTAATAACACTTTTTATGCCTAAGTATTTATTCAACTTAAAAACACAAAATTAAACGACTTCGTAACTTTAACTAAATATTTATTGGTCCGACTTTTATTTTGACAACTCCCAAGAAAGTCCCAGATTATGCTTTAGGAACTTTCCGTTAAACTACGTATTACAAAATTAGTTCTTGTGAAAATAACTCATCATCTCGAGTTATGACGTCATATGATGACTGCAGCTAATTTGATCTTTCTTACTTGAACCCCCGTGAATGACTGAATAGCATACGAACTTGTCGGCTATTTATAGTAAAATCCAATACCAGAACACCACCCCCCTGAAGAGATCCAATTAGCTGTTGTCGAATGAACAACAACAACAAAATATTTACAGTTACAATTTACCTAACTAATATGTACACTTTTCTTCATCTGTTTCATAGAGGATTGTCCTGGTGTTGATCGCCATCCCTCTGGCCGTAGCTCCATTTCTACTCTATGCTACGCTTTAGAACGTTCGGGTCTGGAGGATCGTCTTGGTGTTCATCACCATCTCTCTGGCTGTGGCTCCGTTGAAGTCATCTCTGCGGCTCCTGGCTTGGTTCAGCAAGGACTGCAGCTGTAGAGGCCATTCTTCTCTGGTCATACTTAAAATTCTAGTCTTCATTTGTTGAAATGGTATCATCGTGGCGGCTACTAAGCTCTCTGCCGTGCCAACTGTTGTTATGTTGGTTGCATGGGCTATCTTCTCCCTGTACTTTGCCACATCTGGTGCTAGCATCAACAAACTGGGTGTTCCCCATCTGCTAATCACTTCGGCTTGTACAAACTCTATCAGGGAAGCTGGGTGAATATTCCTATGTGGTCTGGCTTCTATAAATCCACTGAATACATCAACAGCACAGTACAGTGTTGTAAATCTACTGTGTCTGGTCCTCGGTAAATCTTCAATTATTGTGATTAAAACTGCGCCCCACGGTTTTAACATTCCGTGGCACAGGTCATCTTGTTTGAAGTGCTGACAACACAAACACTGACTAAAGTGCGTGTCCACATCCTTCTCTATCGTCGGCCACCATAACCATTTCGTGATAATCTCCTTCATTCCTTGTCTCGTGTTGTGGCGTATCCCATGTGCTAAGTTGAGAATATTACTTCTGTAGTTCCTTGGACACCAAACCGCTACTGCTCCGTCGTCCTCCTGACGCCCCACAACTCCAAAGCGGTCTACCAGCGGCACCCCAGCTCCTTTTCGGATACTTTCACGTAGGTCCCTGGCAGCCGGGTCCATTGCTTGCGTTCCAACGATCCCTAGGAGTGCGGTGATCCATCGCCCATCACTTGGGGCCTCAGCCTTCAACTTGCCATGTAGCCACAAGACGGTTTCCTCATCTATTCCTGTTTGATGGGACACCACTTCAGGCACGTCATATTTCAAAACTTCTTTAACTTCTTTAAACTTCAAAACTTCTTCGACTTCTTTAAACTTTAATACTTCTTCAACTTCCTTAAACTTCAATACTTCTTCAACTTCTTTAAAATGGGTCTTTGACCTAGGCGGATCGAAGGGCTTTAAGTCTTCCTCGCCTTCAACGGTCTTTTGCTCGGGCGCCATGATACGCTGGGATACGTCTACGTCTCCGGGTAGCTCGGACGCATGCGCACAACGTATTCTATTATGCTGTCGTTCAGCTAGTTCAACATAAACTTGTTTGAACTCTTCTTCACCCAGTATTCCCCACGGCTGTATTTCTTCGCACCACGACCAGAGATCCTCTTCTTCAGGCTTAGTTGTTATTGCCTGCGGTGAGTCACCCACGGGGTTTGGGTCGCTTGCCACTTCTTTGCCACTCGGCCGGCAGTCGGGCGGAGGTTTAGAGAACCCTAACAGGTCCTGGACACCAAGTACAGAGTTGGCATCTCGGTCTGGGCCCTTCGCCACCTCCGCAACGTTGACGGAAAAGTCATAGCGAACTTCCTGGAGTTCTGCTTGTCCATTGGGCGAGTGAGTTCCCATGGCATCGATGACCCAGGCCTCCAGGAAGCCGCTCGGCGAAGACGGTAGCAGCACGTCTTGCATTCTGTCGAAGACTGCTGCGTAATTTAAGGCCATGTGTCTAAATCACAACAGCCTTGTTAAAACGTAATAAAACTGTTTCAAAAACTTTTCTCCTAACTCTGTATATTATATAGGTCTTATTCTGACTCTATATAATAGTTAACTAATAACACTTTTTATGCCTAAGTATTTATTCAACTTAAAAACACAAAATTAAACGACTTCGTAACTTTAACTAAATATTTATTGGTCCGACTTTTATTTTGACAACTCCCAAGAAAGTCCCAGATTATGCTTTAGGAACTTTCCGTTAAACTACGTATTACAAAATTAGTTCTTGTGAAAATAACTCATCATCTCGAGTTATGACGTCATATGATGACTGCAGCTAATTTGATCTTTCTTACTTGAACCCCCGTGAATGACTGAATAGCATACGAACTTGTCGGCTATTTATAGTAAAATCCAATACCAGAACACTGGCGTCTTTTATACAGTCCGGGGCTCGCTTGAGATGCGTTGGATGGAAGGGCGCGTAGAAGGGCTGTTTGGCAGAATACTGGTGGCGCTTTGAGAGGGTAGTAGCGGCGCGCTTCGGTGCTACTGCCGTATAGGCACTGTGGTACGGCTTTATTGTGCTACACCGGCACTTTTATTTCAATGCGAACTTGAACTGCCAGCACGAGCGTAAGGAGTTTATAAATCGTTCTTTAGTCTATATCATCAGGTCCTAGTCCAATATTATAACTTCTACAATATTATGGTGTTGCAATCGGTCGAGGGCTTTCTGATAAAGACTGTTAATAAAGCAGGCATACAATATATCAGCATCGTTAGAATAGTACCTTAAAAATAGAGTTTCACGTTGCAACAATCGCGTTTCTGAAGCCGATAAGCTGTGTTGTGTATAGTGTGATGAATTCAGCTTTAAGCCATTCATGTGGCAATCTATCGTATATTGCTGAAATTCGTCTCTCTGCATAACATACTGCAAACATGACTTCTTTTAAATCGTAGAATAGTTCAGGTTCAGTTCACATAAAATTGTGTTAAATTAATCAAAATATATGCTGTTATCTTCACTGAAATTAAAATCATTAAATAGTTTAGATACATCCTCGATCTAAAAAAAAATAGGCTAGCCGAGATATTACCGCCTTTAATTTTGCATGGGATTTTCTAGGTTGTGCCAGCCATACCTACCATGTAGAGTATAAACTATTTTATGTTCAAGTTTGGTGAACAGATTCGCAAATGCCTTGTTTTTCGGGAGTAAAAAGTTAATTTAATTTACTGTTATTCAAGGTATTTGTATATTTTTAGAACACCAGTTGAAAATTTAGAGCAGTTAGCAGAAAGAATTATCTAAGAATTTTTCCAGAGATGCTGGTCAACGCTTTCGACAATATGAAGAGACATGTGAATTTATGCTTGGAGCAATTGGTGGCCAATTTCTATAATTTTTATTTTCCGTTCTCTATATTCTTACTTTGTTAATTTTGTGAACAACAAAAATAAAATTGTATTTGCTTACTTAGTTTAATATTCAATTAAATTTAATATCAATTTGGCATATCATGTCTCAATATGAATTTGACACAATAGAGAACTTGCACATATTTTTTTATTGCAGGAATATGTTCATCCACATCAGAAAGTAACATAATATGCAATATGTTATGTCTTAAATATCACTCCTTAATTTTGTCTAAATAATGAAAGTTCGCGTGGCCATCCTAATATTCAAAGAGAGGTGTGACGCGGAAGCGTGTGTGACGTCATATAGTGTGCTTGTCAAGGAACGTCAAACTGCAGCGCCTTGACAACCTACGCCTACAACCTTTTCTTAAAAACCGCATTGCGATTTCGTCCATCACTAACTGTTTTGACGTGTCTGTCGCTTTCGCGCCAAGTGTCGTCCCACGGTTTGATGTCACAACCAATGACGTCGCGTAACTAGAAGAGTTCAAATTATTCAAACTTTAAAAGCTTATATTTAACTCAGGGTATAATATACAGGGTGTTTCGTAACATATCTGAAAAGATTAAGGAGGTGAATCCTCACCTCATTTTTAGACGAATATGTGGTATAAAAGTTTTTTGCATGTCGGTTCTTTTTCGAAATACAGGGTGTTAAAAAAATAGTAAAGCAATAATATTCGTTTTAATAATTTATTTAAAAACTTTTAAAAATGAACTCACATAAACAAAAGTCAAATAAATTTCTGAAGGTGTCCTCCATGAGCCAGTAAACACCCATGTACACGACGTGCTAAATTGTCTCTTACGTGTTGGAAAATTTCGGGACTGGCGCGAATCGTATTAAAACCATCAATAATACCCAGTCGAAGGTCTTCTTCAGTTTCAATAGGAGTAGTATAAGCGAGTTGTTTAAGGTGACCCCCCAGAAATAAAAATCCAATGGATTCAGATCCGGCGAACGGGGTGGCCATGGGTGAGGTCCTCTACCTATCCAACGAGCAGGATATTTTTGATCTAAATAGTTTCTAACACGTACTGCAAAGTGAGGGGGAGCGCCGTCATGCATGAACCACATTAAAGTTCTCGTTCTTAATGGCACTGCTTCCATCAATTCTGGCAATTCATCTCTAAGGAAGTTGTAATAGACATCACCAGTAAGTCGATTTGGAAAAAAATACGGTCCAACTAAGCTATCTCCAATAATCCCTGCCCAAATATTAAAAGAAAATGTATACTGGTGATGTCCTTCGATGATAGCATGAGGATTATCTTCCGCCCAAATATGGTTGTTGTGAAAATTTATGATGCCTTGTCTGGAAAAATTCGCTTCATCTGTAAATAGTATTTTTGCCGAAAAATGTGGGACCCTTCTTAAAACCAGTTACAAAAATTAACTCGAGCTTGCACTCTTTGTACGTGATAAGGATAAAGTAAATAGTCCTTTAAGATACTCCATACTGTTTTGTAACTCACATTCGTACTCGTTATCGATTTTCCTCGTACTAGTGCCTGGAGATTATTCCACCATGTTTAAGACCTGTTCCTCAAGTTGTACGGTTCTAACTGTAAGTGGTCGGCCGCCTATTTTGCTTATTGCAAAGCTACCTGTTTTCTCTAACCTGAGGTGCAATCTTGTATATGTTTCCGAACACGGTACTCGTCTATTAGGAAAACGTTCTGCATATAGATGTCTCGCCTCTAGTGCATTTCCATTTGCCAAACCGCACATAAAATGAATTTGAGCCATTTCTTGATTGGTAAACTTAGCCATTATGAAAAGTACGTAATGTAGTACAAATGAATTCAAAAGCAATTCAAAAGGATATTATTTAAAAGATGTTAAACAGGAGACAAATGTTACGGAGAAAACAAATGTGGTTGCCATGGAACGAAGCAAAGTCTACTCGTACCATTTGACGCAACATAATGATAAAAATACGAAAAATAACTAAAAAATTAAGGTGCTCTTTTACCCAGATCCCCACCAATGAACTAATTGTAAAATTTAAAATTGACCCAAAGTAAAGTGCTGTAATCCCTTATGCTTAACAAATATCATTAGAATATCGTTTGGCGTTAATTAATAAAATGAAAAAAAAATACAAACATTTTTTTTAACACCCTGTATTTCGAAAACGAAGCGACATGCGAAAAACTTTTATACCACATTTTCGTCTTAAAATAAGGTGGGGATTGACCTCCTTCATTTTTTCAGAGGGGTTACAAAACACCCTGTATATATAAAAAATATTTTTTTTGTGAACTATGGGTTTCTTGATGATGTTTGTTAGCTTACACTATAGAGTACCTATAATTTTTCAAATTTAATTTTCATTCAAGTTCCCTATTTTATTTTGACCTTGATTTGGTTAGATATATCGTCCCCCTTATAATTATGATCTAAACCAAGCCCTAAGTTTTTCAGTCCAAGCCCTCTTGGATGAAAACAATTTTTACTCGCACGGTATTAGTTCGTGTGTAGTGACGTCTGTACGTTTGTAATAATTTTGTCATAAAATTCAGATTCAGATCATATCTGTATCTGTAGATCGTTATATATGACAAAGTGTCAAATCTAGGCGCATCAACTATTATTTTTAATGCCTTATTTTGAAGTACGTGAAACTTTTTCGTTGCGTTTTGTTTAGGGTGCACCTTAAATTAACACAGGTCTGACTAATATTTCATAGAGGTTGGCTTTTGTTCTCAGATTAATTTTGCTCTTTTTAGTTATAAGTGGATAAATAGAGTTAGTACTTAGTTGTTTCGAGGCTCTTTCAACTCCACTTTTTATTATCTTATAAAGAAGCAATTATAATTCTGCCCAAATATCATCCCAGGTTCTGATGCTTCAACTTTTTTCAGTTTGTATTACAAGTTGTTCTTTTTTGTTTAAAATAATTTTAGATTCTGTTTCACAGTTCATATTTTAGTTCTTGTCAGATATCATTAAACACCTAAGTGTTATATCTTGGTATATCACCTTTTCTTATATCTTTGATTTGTTCTTTCCCTAATCGTCAATTACTTTGTTTCTGTTTTTTTTCTGTCATACAGCAATTTCTCTTATTACTATTTACATACTGTTATAAAATAACATATTTCACAACAATGTCACAAACTAAAATAAGGGTATTTTATATCTGTCTAAAATAGTGTAATAATAATTAAATATGTGGTAATCGTAAAGGTTATATTTTCAATATTTTACATAGATACTGCCAATGCCCATGCAAAACAACCTACCCCTTTCAATTATTCTACAAGAAACATCCCAATAATCAATGATAATATAATATACTATGGCAAAAGCTTTAACAGTACGTTCCATGAACCAACCTATTAACTGCCGTTTCCATTAATTAATATTTAAACCTTATGATGGAGTAGCGCCCGTAACAAATTAACACATTGCTTTATCTGTTCGGTGCATTAAATTTGTAACTTGACTTTGCATTCGAGCATATCCTTTGAAATACCTTTTTGTACTAAAATACTACTAGTTCTATATTCTCTAATGTGTTCGATCAATACTTACAGCTATAAATTGAAGTATTTCCCAAGCATAATTTTCTAATATACGTTCCAGTAATTGTAAACTAACCTAGACCAAAACAAAGACAGATCAAGACATTTCTTGGTAAAACAAACAGAAGAGACTCACAATTGGATTCCCGAGGCTTAATTTACGAACGAATAGCAGCAAACATAAGGAACGAAGAGGGTAACTTAGTTCACGAGCTAGAGCGGAAACTGGAAACCTGGCAGCAAGCTTTTATGTACCTGTCGTTGTGTCAACGCAGACTTGAACGCCGTAGGTACATGTGCTATTGTGTCTAATTCCTGTTTATAATTTGTGGTTGTGTCACATGGTATGACTCTGTACCATAGCATTCCTTTTAAAAATTATAAATTACATAAATATGGATCCAACAAGCAAAACTTCAACTCAGTCAGAGTTAGAAGACATTGTGTACGTTGCCGCGAGAGATAGGAAACAGATGTTTGGACGATTTGGGCTGAAAATTTTGGAAGTGAAGAGCGAAGATTACGAAAGCGATGATCAGGAAATGTCAGAGGGGGACAATTTCTCCGCCGAGTCTAGTCTTGTAAATATTTTTCTTGCTTAAAAGAGCGCTTTATCTTTTATATGTGTTATTTTTAAATACGAATACAATTTAATGAAATTAATATAAGATATTCAATATTCATCTTTAAGTCGCGGATATCTGCTAACATAATCTGGTGTCATAAGATAACGTTAGAACATACAATTTATAGCTAAAGAAATAAATGATATTGTATGCTTCCAAGTAAAGATAAATATATTTAGCCTTTTTCCCAGTAATATATTGTTTAAAACTAGCATTCACCATGTGTTTATTTGGTATACCATATTTTAAATGGCACCAGTTAAATATATAACATACAAAATAACACACCTATATGTTAATACCTTAAATACTGTATTATCATTGAAACGTTTCTGTTTAGATTTAATATACAGAATAATAATGAAAGGCTTTATAAAATATTGTATATTAAAATTTTAAAATACTGTATGTTAGAACAATACATTCAATAGGAAAGAAAACCTGACCTATCCTTTAATTTGACTATCATCGGTCATCGGTCATCGGTTAACGTTGCTTTACGCTGCGCAGTATGGTTCAAGACAGGACTCCTGCGAGCCTCCGTGCTAGGTATAACTTGTCAGATTTACAGAATGAATATAATAAATTAGTTTGAGGAGAAGCTTTGCCACTCTTGGGAAGAGGTAATTTAACAAACAAATTTTAAAGTAAGTTAAACCCAAACTAATCTGAACTAACCTATAAAAGTTATTGCATTTTTATTCGATTTATTGAAGCAGTTTGCTGGCAAGCAGATATAAGTTTAGGCCAGGGTGCATTGCTGTTTTGATTAAAAAACATTTGATTTTGTTGATCTAATAATATTAGCAAAACATTAATTTCAAACATATTTCTAGTATTTTTATCTAGTTTCAAAAGATGAACATACATGAAGCGCTACTAAAAATAGAACGTTATTTTATATTTCAGTCGACTTTTCTCTAACATGTTATATTAATTAAGGTCTTTGTTTCAGTAAAATCCGGTTTTCCAAGTTTAGCTATAGACAGTGGCGTTACCGCAGGGGGGCAATCGCCCCCGCCCCCCTTGGCCTTGCGCTCCTTTACTACTTAAGATCGGTCTTATTTTATTTTTAGTAAAAAAGAGCGATGGGAATAAACTTAATAAAACCGGTTTCGAGAGCGTTCCACCACATTATATTAATTTTTTTTATATAGCGGATTTTCACTTCATTTGGGGGCCGTAAGGAGCATAAAGAAGGTGAATTCCTACGAAATTTAAGCGTGGTTCCAAACATTTTTTGCCTGCGGCGCTTTAGCTTTTTAAAATCTTTATAAAGAAATAACAGTTTAACTTTGACAGGAAATCTAAAAAAAATAAACGTCTTTTTTATCGACACCATAAACAATAAATCATTCGAGGAACGACAGCAACAAACTGCTTTATTTTCAGTAACCCCTTTAACAAAATATAATTGACAATAATTATTATAGAATATGTTAAACATGTGCCAATTATTAACTGTAACTTTCATCCATTAGTTATCTTTATAAATCAGTTCCATTTAATTTTACCCGGAATAAAATCTCACCACTTCTTCACTCTCTAAAGAGAATTCCATTGTTTAATATTTCTTCGAAGATTACTTTTAGCAACTTAATAATCTATGTTGACCTGACACCACCGAACCTCAACAAATCTATTTATTACCCAGAAAATGTCTATTCCTTTTAGATATTTTTAAACTTTAAACCCTTATATTTTCTGTAGACAGTCTATAGACCATTGGACCTACCAGAAATCTTCAACATTTGGTTGTTGGCAGAATTAGTTTCGGGATTAAGTAATGACCAATTGTGTTAGGAATAGCGATAAATGGGCAAGAAACATCGATGTTTCATCTCCAACATCGATGTTTTGACATTGATGTTTTAGTTTCGATGTTTTTTTGATAACATCGATGTTTAGTTTAAACATCGCAACATCGAAATAAAATCTCAACTCAACCTCCGAATGATGTATCAAATAATATAAAATATACATACAAGTATAAAAAATAGTCACATAATATACAGGGTTGCCCTTATATAGTGAATGGCATAAAGTTGGACATATATGGAAAAAAATGTATTGATGGAATATTGAAAAAACTTTTTATGTCGATTATCTCTGCATAATGGAAAACCTAAGATTTTATTTTGACATTTGTCACGTGACTACTCGCTTGGCGAGAAATTTGAAAAAAATTTATTTCTTACGAGAAGTGGTATTATATGACGAGATATCATAAAAAATTATTTGAAAAAAGTGTTTAGATTTTAATTTTATGCCCGTCCGCAGAGTTTGTAGTTAAAATTCAAAAAAATATATTTTCAATTTTCAATTCAATATTACTTTTATATTTTATATTACTTTTATATTTTCATATATGTTTAATTAAAGTGTGTTAAGTGATCGAAAGCCAATAAATAATTAGTTGTAAGAGGGGCTAAACACACTCAAGTATATGCATCGTAAAAAGCTAGATTTTAAGTTTAAACAAATTAAAACTTTAAGAAGCAATAAAAATATTTAACTATTAGATTTGTACCTTTGTTTTCGATCATTAAACACATTTTCATTAAATTCATGATAATATGAAAATAATATTGGATATGTATTCAAAAAATGTAAAACCAAATATGTTTCGAAGTTTTGCTTCAAACTTTGCGAGCAGGCACACAATTAAAATCTAAACACTTTTCTCAAATAACTTTTTTCAATATCTCGTCATTTAATACCACTTCTCATAAAAAAACATTTTTTTTTCAATTTTCCCGCCAAACGAGTAGTCACGTGACAAATGTCAAAATGAGTTTTTAGGTTATCCATTATGCAGAGATAATCGGCATAAAAAGTTTTTTAAGTATTCCATAAATAATTTTTTTTCCATATGCAACTTTATACCAGTCACTATATAAGGACAACTCTGTATATTATGTGACTATTTTTTTATTTGAGAAGGAAAATTAAAATAAAATGTTTTTTTTTTTTTAATAAATGTGACTAAAATCTTAATTAAGAAAAAACATCAATGTTTTCGAACATCGATGTTTTTTATTCGATGTTTTTTCAACATCGATGACTAGTTTCGATGTTAGCATCGATGTTTTTTTTTCGATTTGCCCATCCCTAAGTCACAGTCAGCAACCGACGCTTCAGTCGTTTTAAGACTTTAATTTACTGCAGACATAATGACAGACGCTCGAGTTGCGCATACGATTTTTCATAACACATGCATTAAAAATATGACTTGAGATGCCTCGCAATTCTATGTATTCCATTAAAGTTTATTTGTAAAAAGAGAGTAACCACAAAGAGAGCAAGATGCATATACTTTCACCAATCAATTATGAATCTATTGCGCAAGCGCAGTCATATCGCTATCCTTGTTTTGCCTGGAAATCAGACAAGGATGCCCATTCGGTTTTTACAAAAATGAAAAGGTCTATACGGTATCAACGAGAAACTCGTCGTGGAATGTACAGGGTTTTTCCGTATATTTTGGAGCACCCCTGGAGCTTTTATTTTAAGGCCTAGAAAAAACATTAAATTACCAAAGTTGCATTATTTCTCATGACCTGTTAGAATTTGTCATCGAACAAAACAAATAAACATCGTAAATTTGTTTAATAATGCCAATGTGGATTTCTTTAAATGGGACACCCTGTATATTACATAATTTTTTAATTCCCCACTTATTTCTGATTCCAAATATGTATAAATGTTATATGTTTACTTTAGTCGTTTAGACAATATTTTATGTCAAAATATTGCGTATTACAAAATCAAGATTAGTATGAGGAAAACATGCTAGAAACTAAAAGCTTTATTAAGTTACAATTCATATAAATAATGATAATAATTTATAAAACAATATTATGGTTCTATATATCCACCACCACTGTCATAGCATTTTTGAATGTTATCTCTCCATTTTCTTAAAGCGTTTGTAACAAAAACCAAATTTTCCCTTTGAAGTAGTAAAACTTCTTGTTCAATTTTATGACGAAGAATATTTATAGTTTCTGGTCTATCATAATAGATTTTATTTTTTAAATAGCCCCATAAAAATAGATCTAGAGGTGTTAGGTCTGGGCTATTTGCGGGCCACCTAATCGGGCCATTTCTACCAATCCACAGATAATAATGATTGTTTAAATATGTAACCACAGATCGAATGTTGTGTGGGGGTGCCCCGTCTTGTTGCCAAATTAGTTCTTGCCGATTTGGAATGTTTCGCAATTCATGCTCAATTTCATTTTCTAGAAAGTTCCTATATCGATCCCCATTAAGTGTTCCTTCAAATATAATAGGCCCCAAGATTCTGCCTCCCAATATTCCGCACCAAACATTTAATGACTGTCTGCCTTGAACCTTAACAACTTGATATTGGTGAGTATTTTCTGTTGACCAATACCGTTTGTTTTTCCTATTGAACATGCCAGATGTTGTGAATGAAGCCTCATCTGTGAATACGATTTTATTTGTCAAACCTGCATCCTCTCTCATAAGACGTAAAATTTCGGCGCAAAATTGATATCTTTGACGAATGTGGTCTTCCGTGAGACCTTGGACTGGCATAATTCTATATGGAAAGTAGTTATGCCTTATTAACACACTGTGAATTTTTTTCCAGGATTTTTGAAAATACGTTGCTGCTTTTGGTATAGAACTAAATGGATTTTCTAAAAATAAAATGGGGACTTTTAAAACTTTTGCAAACAATTAAAATCTCTTGAGATCACTTACCAACAAAAAATAACAATATATATAAATCATCTTCGCTTTCTGGTACAGTTCGTTTTTTTCGTTCAAGAGACTTGCGTTCCCGAAATTGTTTAACTATATTGCTTATTGTATTAATAGATGGCGTTTGTCTATTTGGAAATGAACGTCTATACTCTTGCCTAGTCATTTTAACGTTGTTGCGATTCGCATAATATAGTCGTATAACATCGAATTTTTCGTCTTTAGAGTAACCCATTATGACAAGACTATTCAACGTATGATAAATTATTTGTGACATAAGTAAGTTGCCATAAGCGATTAATAATAACCAAATTGTTTCTCAGGGCAATCTTGATTTTCTCATATGCGATATTTTGAAATGAAATATTGCCTAAACGACTAAAGTAAACATATAACATTTATACATATTTGGAATCAGAAATAAGTGGGGAATTAAAAAATTATGTAATATACAGGGTGTCCCATTTAAAGAAATCCACATTGGCATTATTAAACAAATTTACGATGTTTATTTGTTTTGTTCGATGACAAATTCTAACAGGTCATGAAAAATAATGCAACTTTGGTAATTTAATGTTTTTTCTAGGCCTTAAAATAAGAGCTCCAGGGGTGCTCCAAAATATACGGAAAAACCCTGTACAGAAAATCAACTGTTTTCATGTGGGACTCTAGGGTCGGAAACTCAACTTTTGACCCGCTCCGTCGGCATCAAAAGTCATATTTTCAATGCATGTGTTATGAAAAATATTTTGTAGTAGACTTGAATGCTGAGAGCGCACATGCATCTTTTTGTGCATCGGTGTGCAAAGTCTGCGAATATGTTTTAGGTATATTTATACAGGTTGCGCCAAACTCGATGGCCTATTAGAATTATATATATATATAAGTGTTGAGTATTGTACAGTGGAAATCAAAATATCCAATATGATGACATTTCCAGGGGTTTTCAACTTAGAAGCAAAAATTCATAATAATGCAAGAAATGGAAATATATTTCTTATTACCTGTAGGCCTTGACATGAATTATATGAAATGAGATATTTATTTATATCAATACATTTAAACCGTGTTTATACATGTCACAAAAGAATAACATAGTTACAAAAAGGTTATCATAACATTCATTAATAATCATTACACAATTCCTACAGTTAAAGAAACGTGAACATATTAAAAAGACATTATTATACTAGGCATATATTAAATCAGTTAAAAATAACATATCTTAAAGACCACATATAAAAGGTCACGAAGAGCATTAAAAAAACATACAATTGAACATACAATTTATAAAATGTTACTCAGTCTATCTATCACATGTTGGAGAAATCATTCTCACGATAGTTCTGTAGGGATTAAAGTATTTTGTCAATCAAATAATTGTTTGAGTTTTGGAGAACAAGTTCTCATACATCATCCTTACATGCACCGGCAGAACTTTGTATAATTCAACCCAATAGGAATCAGTGCCCCTTTTAGTCAAATTTAAATTCAAATTCGAAAAGTCTCTATTAAGGTGGGGCTCAGCCACAGACTGCTTAGGCCCAACTTGAAATATCTAATGTAAAAACAAATATTCAGTATTATTGAAAATAACTAAATAATATATATTAATCTGATTATATTAGTTTATCAAGCAAATTATGTAAAATTAGAAATAATTAAGTCTACCTAAACTAGAGGATAGGGATATTGGAACACTATCAGTAACTCCTACAGTAACAAGTGGTTGACACTATACATATTTGTAATAATTCTTAAGCTGATTTTTAAATGCATTTTTATTATTAATTGATTTTAAATAGTTTGGTAAGGTGTTTAATAAAAAACAACAATGAAAGGAAAAAGAACCTCTGAAAGCAGAGGTGGAAAGTGATGGTATATGAAGTAAAATTGGTACCCTTCTCGGTCTAACATCGGCAAAAGTTAGTTTTTCGTAGAGATAGGTTGGTGTATGGGAATTGATAATTCTTTGTAAAAAACAGAGAAAATGAACATCACGCCTTTTTCTATTCTTAACCAACCAAATTTCAAATATGATGGGGTTATATGATCTCTTCGCCTGACACATGCAGCAAGCTTCATACACGCGTTCTGCATGACCTGTAGTCTGTGTCGGTCTTGGGCTTGTAGACAGGGGCCATAAACTACATCACAATAATCACAAGGAGATCAAATAATTGACTCTGTTAATCTTAATTTAGTGTTAACATCCAGTATGTATTTAAATTTATAAATTGATTTCAATCTGCCATAAGCTAGTTTCAAAATATTGGTAACATGCTCACCAAAAGTAAGATTTTGGTCAAGAGTAATCTCAAGGTTTTTACAAACATTTTTAATGTTAATTGGAACTCCGTCCAACAAAATGGAATCATTCACCAGAACTTTGGCACGTTGCCTACTGTACCAACAAGCATAGCAGAGGTTTTTGCAGGATTCAGCAGAAGGGCATTGTTTTTAGACCACACATTTATTATCTCTAAGTTCTGATTAATTTGCGCAAATGAGAGACGTTGACATTAGGCAAAAATTACAAGTAAATTTGACAATCATCAGCATGTAAATGGTAAGAGGCAGAAATTTCAGTAGGTAAGTCCGCTGTAAATAAAATGAACAAGAGTGGTCCCAAAATCGAACCTTGTGGAACGCCGCTAGTTATTTTTCGGCTTTTAGATGCTATTAGCTCTCCATTAGAAATTACCTGAACTTGCTGATTACGGTCGGCAAAATATGATTGAAGCCACTCCAAGACATGAGAGAAAAACCATAATACTTTAATTTAGCTAATAATAATTTGTGACCCAAACAATCAAATGCCCTGAAGTAGTCAAGCATTATCAGAATAGAAACCAGGGATTTATCCATACCATGCAATAGATCATCCGTTAGGTCTGACAAAGCCGATGCAGTACTGTAACCGGACCTAAAACCCGACTGTTTATAAGGCAAGAGATTTAAGGCCGTTAAATAATTTTTTATTTGTAGATAAATTGCCTTTTCAGCAATTTTGGATGTCATCGTAAGTATACTTATAGGGCGCAACTCGGACAAATCCGAAATTTTGCTCTTCTTTTGCAGCGAGGAAACGAGCGCATTTTTCCAACTTCGTGGAACCAACCTAGTTAAAAGTGAATCGTTAAATTTAATAATGCGAGTAAGTGCCGTGACGCAATATGGCATACACATTATTAACATTTCGGACGAAATTTGATAAAAGAATCATTAATTTTTACAGGATCCAAAAGCTCTTCCGGAACGTGCGATTTTTTCTGGTTTTTGTGCTTGTCCAACGTATTCTAGAGGGCTCTTGAGCTCTTTAAATTCTTTTTAAGTTACAGTTGACATAAGCTTTCTTCTCACGACGTATTGAGGCAGTAACAAAATTTCTCATATTATTATAAAAGGACCATTTTGCCTGAGATTGTAAAGTGGTAACATTAACATTTTTAAAAGATTTACGATATACAGAAAGTGTGTTACCTCGGATTCTAATCATGGTTTTAATTGTAGGAGTAATTCAGGGGGCAAACTGCTTGGTAATGCGCACCTTTTCAATAGGAGCATACATGTTAAATAAATGTAAAACTTTTTCTTCAAACAAGTCAAGTTTGTGGTCAATATCATTCACGGAAAATATACTCCCCAAGTCCGTCTCCGATGCAGCTCGATTAAACTCGATAAAATTTATACTTATTTTTAATGTTTCTCCTAGGTAAAGAAAAAAATTTCCTGATTTGAAGTTTTTTTAGGTAAGTCTAAGAAACAGCAAGCTAGATAATGATCAGAGAGTTGAGATACGTTCATAATATCAGATTTGATTACTAAGTTAGGTTCATTAACTAGAATTAGATCAATCAAAGATTTAGTTCCAGTTGTCACTCTAGTGGGTTTCTTCATTAACTGACTTAGTGAAAAAAAACTTAAGATTGAGTTAAGAAGTTGTATTCCACAGAAGATGTGTTTAGAAAATGTATATTAAAGTCACCCGAACAGAGAAGAATGTCTGTGTACACCAAACAATCTGCCAGTACATTCTCTAGAGACTGAAATGCTTTATAATGTACTCTTGGGGGACGATAAATGCACCCAACGACAACCTTTTTGTTATTAATTAAAGCCTTTAATCAGATAATTTCAATCCTCTGAGAAGATTCCCTACACGTAACTTCAATAGTTTTGATATACGAACAATTTTTAACGTAAATCATCACACCACCACCCCTACCTGCCAGACGGTCCTGCCCAAAAGGCAAATACCCGGGTATATTTAATGCAGAGTCCTCCACATCGCTTACCAGCCATGTTTCAGAAAGCGCTAAAAAATCAAAGTTATTGGTGAAGATTATATCCTTTAAATCGTCTAGTTTATTAAGAAGAGATCGAATATTTAGACATGACATTATTATTCCTGATAGAGTGCCGTCGATCCCATCCTCTATTATATCATAGTCATGAAAAGCACACAGAAGTTCCTGCTAAAAAAAAGGAAAGACAGAAATATATACAAAAGTTATGCGTTCCCTTCCTTACAAACCATTATAAATTTTAACCCGCGAGAACAATAAATAAATATTAATATTACAAAGAAAAACAGTCCCAACAGACTTAAAACCTATATTTGGTCGGAAAGAAATAAATAAATGAAGCTTAAACATTTTAAAGATATCAAAGTTTTTATATAAATATGTACAATGATAATGTTTATAAGAATCATGGTAAAAAACAATGTTTATTGAGCTCTATGTACCAGCAGTAATATCAACAATAAAAAGTTCTCGTGAAATAGCCTGTGAAAATTAGGTCTTATGTTCCCACACTATCTGGTATAGTGGTGCTGGAGGTCAGCACCCTCAGAACCCTAAAGCTTTAGCATAACAGTCGCTATACCTCAGGACGGTTATAACACGAATACATCTCCTTTGCCGTTTACAAATTTTTCCCGCATTAGATGAGTGACCCCAGTTGAGAATAGCATAAGTCATGTTTGATGAAAAATAGTCATGATAAGCTGTCACAAGTGTAGGCAAGGAAACAAATCTAGTGAGATTTTTTATAAGGTAGATAATATTGGATAGTTTTCCCGATAGTTGCTTAACATGAGATTCCTATGCAATACCAGGGTCCATGTAGACACCGAGAGATTTTACCTGTGAATCGCATTGGAGTGGCGGATTTTCAGTTCTTAAACTGAAGTTCATATTTTAGGCCTTGAAGATGTTGAGGCTCAGTTTGTTAGCCAGAAGCCAGTCACTTATGTCATTCTGCATTCCCACGAACCAAACAAGAAGGGGGTCAGTGGGATGTCTGTTGTATCATTTGCAAAGGGTATCAAATTTGGATATTCTCTAAATAGGCCAGTCGACAGGTCGTTTAAAATAGCTGATGGCGGGAGCAAGTCCGAAAAAGCTGGAAATATTTTTAATTTCTTTGGTTTGATCGTAAAAATCTCGTATTAATTTTGCACCCTCCAGCGAGCCCGGATTTGGCCGCCATCTTGATAAAAAGGGCTAAGAAAATGCCCTTTTTAAGTTATTTGTTAATAACTTAATTCCTATAAACTTCAGAGCAAAATATGTAGTTAACAAAATAAAGAACAGTAGAAACTCTACAAAAAGGTTCTTTGTGTTTTTTCCATGCGACTACCCGTTTCGAAGTTATATAAACTTCAAAAGCTGTATATATTATATGCATTTACTATTTTGTTTTTTCTAGGCATATTAGAAAACAAACAACTGCTATTATGCTTTTTAGACTGTGTTCATATTTCTTTACATACTACAGAACAGCACATAGATAGCAGAACTACGCGAGTATTAAGAGACAACGCGGACACGGAGAAGTTCACAAAGTGGTTCTCTGAACATCCACCTTTTCCACTTACCGATGACATTAGGTCTATTAGTACTGGAATTACTGGAGATAAGAAAGTTAATTGCCAAAATGCATACGAAATTGGCATATCTGCTATGACAGATCTTCGTGACTCCAACTTCGGCAGTATCAAGTTTAAACGAAAGGATAGAGTATTGGCAATTGGAGTTAGTAACTCAGGAGTAAAAGTTGAAAACAGAACGATTCCAATAAACCCCACTTTGCTTTTCCAGAGAATTTCATTTCTCAAGAAATCTGAGGGACAGTTTGAAAGTTACTTCCAATACGAACTAGCTCCTTATTCACTTTCACTCTTCGACGAGGTAGGGATGCGCAAAACCCAAAAATCTGTCCTATACGATGCTTTTGTGCCAACTGAAATCCAACTAGATTCTGAAAATACTCTTTATGTGATAGACGGAAGATTTCTACTCCACAAAAAAGACTGGCATCAAGGAGAATCATATTCTGCCATTATGGATAAATACGTTGAGTATGTAAAAAGCCATTACTCAGCAAATGCAGTAATAGTTTTAGATGGAGACCCCGAGGATGCTGCAGAAGAAAGCACTAAGACTGCTAAACGACTTCGCCGATTAAAGATTGCTTTTACACCGGAAATTCGTTTTGATGAAAGCATGACGGCAACAGTGTCTCAGCGAAAATTTTTGTCAAATGAAAGGAACAAAACTCGGACAATCTCAACTATATGTAATCGTTTCCCGAACGAACATTTTATTTCTACACGCATTTAGTGTCTGCGATACTACATCCGCATTATACAGACAAGAAAAAATGAGATTCGTTAAAGTTTTACAAAAAGAAAAAGAATTACAGAAAGCTGTACAAATCTGTAAAGACCCAAACGTATCCCCAGAGAATATAGAGAAAGTCGGAGAACAGTTTCTTCTTCAACTGTATGGATCCAAAAAATGCGACTCATTAAATAAATACAAATACCAGTCTTTCGTAAAATCTATTACCAAAAGCTAACCAAACCAAGCATCGTTACCGCCGACTAAAGACGCAGCTCGCTTGCACTCCTTCCGTATTTACAATCAGGTACAGCTATGGTATGGGAATGAAAAATCAGCTCTGGATTGGGGATGAAAAAATTCAAAGAATGGGTTGATGCCCATTGCTACTTCACAAGATGCAGCTCCCCAAGAATTACTAAAACTTATTTCTTGTAAATGCGCCAAAGGTTGTAATGCAGCTTGTAGCTGCCGCAAAGCAGGTCTGTATTGCTCGGTAATGGTGCTTTTGCCAGGGCAAATCTTGTTCAAATACTTTGAAGGTAGTAGAATTAGATGAAGAGGAGGAGAATTTGCCTATCGATAAAGATGAATCAGTGAAATATTCCGCATATTATGAAGCCGATTCGGAATTTGAGACAGATGTTGAAGACATTCAGGAAGATATTGAGGAGTATATTGAACAACCAAAAACATCAAAAAGACGAAATAGTGGATTTTTTACCAAATGTAAATCACCAAAAAGCAATTGAATGTGTATAGTGCTCATGGAGCTATCCAGGCTTCGAGTTTTCGATGACCAATATCTTCGAAACGATTAGTTGCACGGAAAAAATCCATG
This sequence comes from Polydrusus tereticollis, assembly GCA_963920685.1. Taxonomy (NCBI): domain Eukaryota; kingdom Metazoa; phylum Arthropoda; class Insecta; order Coleoptera; family Curculionidae; genus Polydrusus; species Polydrusus tereticollis. The sequence goes on from OY987329.1 coordinate 46,546,198, forward strand.
GAACAATTTAGAGTTTTTACTCTTCTTTAATTTTGGTAACTACATATTTTGCTCTAAAGTTTATAGAAATCGAGTTATTCACAAATAATGAAAAAAAGGCATTTTCTTAGCCACTTTTCCTAAGATGGTGGCCAAATCCGGGCTCGCTGGGGAGTGCAAAATTGACATGTGATTTTTCACACCATATCAAACAAATTAAAATTTATTCCAGCTTTTCCGGAATTTCTCCCGCAATTAATGTACTTGCCGACTGGCCTAAAAGTTGCACAGGTCAATATATAATAAGAAGAGCAACGACCCCAAGACTGATTCCTGTGGGACATCATGCTTCACAGTCTCAGCATTTGAGTATTCGCCATTGAAGGAGACAAACTGAGTTCGGCCAGACAGGTAGGACTTTATCAAAGCAATACTTGTAGCAGGCTAGTTTTTTAATTAAGATGTCCTGCGAGATACAATCAAAAGCCTTTGTGAGATCATAGAAGGATGCATATGAATCAAGACCAGCCTCCAGACCCTTCGCCACAATCTCAACAAGGCTATTTATTGCTAGAGTAGTTGACTTTTTATTCGGGGACCCATATTAGCTTTGTAAAAAAAGATTGTTTTCTTCAAATAAATAATTCATTTGATATTGCAGGATTGATTCGTAGATTTTAGAGAGAATTGGTGGTAGAGATATGCGGCAAGAGTTAGAGAGATCAGCAACTGATCCCTTGTTTTTGAATGATGATGCTTGCTAAATGTTGGTTTTCCGGTCAACATTGTCAATAACAATAACAATAACCATAGGTACATAGACAAGGGGACTGGATAGCGCCATCCGTATCTTAGGTGTTTAATAACCTCAGGGCGTGAATTCCACACGCTCTTTTTTTTGTAATATGGGCTCTTGTTTTTCATATTATTAACAAATATATTGACCAGGGTTATGCAATATCTCCAAAAACTTTTTTTTTAAATATGAAGCGTCGCACCTGAACAAACCTAACAACTTACACTTTGCAGGAAGGGATATAATTTGGTTGTCACTTCAAATACGACGTGCAGCAACAACCAAGTAAAAAACCAAGACCTCTTCTCAGACGTGTTTGGCGTTTACAGCATGGCATCAAATATTTTTAAAGGTTTATAAAAAATCAAACCCCGTTTTAAACTAAAAATCTAATTTGACTAGTTTATCAATTAAAAAATGATCGATGTATTATATCAAAATTACGAGGTTCAAAAAGTCAAAACAAAGTCTAATAAGTTCGTAAACGTTAAAATTTTCGTGTTTGGCGTTCGGACTTAATAATAATAACAAATATCCATAATTACTTACCGGCAACACGAAAGTACGATAAAAATGGCTCGGAAAGAACAGTTTACAGAATTACATTGAATTTTAAGGCACAAAAATGTTTTAAAATTAATTAAAGTTGACAGATCGGAACGATGACTTTGACATCAATGAGCAACTCTCCAAATATCTTTTGTCTCTGCCTAGCACGTTACATTGATTTCGAGACGTATTGCGCAACCCCGGAGACGCTCTATTATATTTTTATTTACTGTTGACGCTGTAATAAATAAAGATGGGGTGTTGTTAACCATGTTGTCTCTTGATCTTTTATCCATGACACACCGGCAAAGAACGACCGTACAGACAGACTGTACCTCCTGCATGAAAAAAAGCTATGCTGAACAATATTTTTAAAATAGCGCATTTTAAACAAAAGGACGAATCAGAAACTGGTTAACGCTCTTTTATATCCATGTCAGTCTGGTGTAGAAATGCAGTAGCGTTGTAATTACTAATGGTTTCTTAAGAAATGTAGTCGACTGTTGAACAAGCTGTAATTGAAATATCCTACGTTTCAGTAAGAATAAAGAAAAATGAAAAATTATTGCAACTTGGTAATTTCGCTACAATTGTTTGGATTTTAATTAAAATTGGAGTTTTGTCGTTATTTTTTGGATAAAATGTTATCATTTGGCGGAGAGATAATTTCATCACAGATCTTTAACAAAAACAACAAAATCCAGGATATTTAAAATAACAAGAAACATATAAGTACCAGTATTTAAAAAGATTTTAGTATTTTCTTTTCAGAAACTAGTAGAGAGAAAGCACAAAACTTCAGATTCATGATTATCGACCTCAATATAGGGTGTATGCAAAAAAATTAGTGAGAAATTCTCTGTATCCGGTATTCCGAAAAATTCCCAAAAATATTTACATTTAAAAAAAAATAAAAATTAAATCTGGAAAAAAAATTCTGTGGTGAGTCACGTAACTTTATTTTTATTTTATATGTAATATACCAAACTGCGGACCCAAGCAGTCAACCCGCGTGCCACTGTACAATATAGGATGTATTTAAAATTACAGCGTAACTTACATACCTACTTATGTTCTACCAACAGCCCATTATTTTGTAGACACCCTGTATGCAGTAATTTAATTCACAAGACATATTATAACAAACCTAAAAAGGAATAACAACCACAATCTCAGCTACTTAATTTCTTTAAAAATAATTTTACTTTCTATACGGCTCAAGATAGGTATAGTGTAGAAAAGTTTTAAAATGTTCCGTGGAATCTAAAAATGTTATTATATACATTCCATTTAAAAAAGAATACACTTGGTATCTGGTAAGGGTAGATTTGGCAACGCTGCAGTAATAAAAATATTTTTAGAATGGAGCCCATGACCTCCTATGGTCATAACTCATACTCCAAATCCCTTACTTTTTCTGTTGTCTATATATATATATATATATACTTCCAACAGGCCATCGATTTTGGCGCACCCTGTATACAGTTGGTACTTATTAAATGGTATAAATTGAAATAAATGATATATATTATAACATAGACGTATTGGAGTAATGTCCATATACCATCTAACTCCGTATTGCTTTATTATCTGCAGAACAGTATAAATTTTCAATATACGAATACACTCATCGAACTCTACAATTGCCTTTGTTGATTTTCCAGTCATAATTAAAATCAGCATATTGATTGAAAACGGATACACGGGTATCATACCTATACACAATTTTAAAGTTGATCAAATGTATGAAAAGCAGTAAATTTTAAAATACATTTGGCTTCATTAGAATTACCATACTTTCCAGGCGATGACTTGTAATGTTACGAGAGAAATTAAAATTGAGATTAAATCTTTTTCGTTTAAGCTGTAACAGTTCCTTTATATTTTCAAAACATAACGATCTTTCTGCATTACTATTATCTGTGTCTCGATCTGTGTTCTTCTATATAATGGCATATTCGTGACTTTAAGTGGCGAAAGCTGCAGTGGCCGCTCGTCGGATGAGGCAACTGAGGCAGCGCCTCAGCCCACAGGAAGGCAGAAAGTAAAAAATTGTCTGGTTAGACATTATTTTGCCATTATGTCTCTCTGTCTTTGAGGCGCCAAAAAAATCGTTTCACTTGTGCACCAGCTATTGTGTAGCTATATTTTCTGTGACTTCAGTCTTAAACTACGGCGCGTGTCCTGTTTTCTTGCTTCTTCTTTCAGAGTGAAGAATTTTTCTGAGGAATCTGCCGATATCGAATAAAATGTATACAGGTTCAATGTACAGTCTCAATCAAATACTTGACATAACTGTGGTGTGGCAACAATGATGTTGATTAAACATATGATAACAATAACATCAGCTCGTGAATTAAATGAGAATTGTTTGTTTACGTGATTTACCGACGCCGCCGTCCGCGTTTCACCACCGTTTCCTGTAAATGTAAAGTAAAGTTAAATAAAACTGTAATGTAAAGGTTTAATGAAAACTAAGTCTACTTTAATACTGATTTATTTAGAGGACCATGGGAGATCTCGCTGGTGCGTCCCTTGTCACGTTTGGGCACACCATATATACTCAATTATCTAGTATATAGTATATCCCTTCATTTTTAATAATTTACAATTTACAGTTTTTTAAAGCAGTCCCTGGAAATACTTATAGTTAATAATAATAATAATAATAATAATAATAATAATAATAATAATAAATGACTTTACTGTAATGATTAGATTACAAACGGCGAAGTTGAAGCAAAGCTTCCTCACTCAACCACTATGATATATTTGAATAGTAAGTTATCAATAATCACTGTACTAAATAACCAATTAACCAAATAACAGAAAATTAAACTCTATTATTCCAAAGTAACATTATAATACTTACTATAGTAAGTAATATTTAAGTAATAAGTACTAAGTACTTAACATTATTAAAAATATGAAACTATATTCAAAACAAAACTTAAAATATAATCAACCTATAATCAACCTATAATCAACCTGATTTGTATACAATTCAGAGTAAGTTAAATAAGAACAGTCATACAGAATTTTGTATTATTCTTTTTACTGACAGCTTAAGTTTAACGCCAGTAGAAAATTTCATGCCGACAGGAACCTTATCATAAAGTTTGCCTACATTAAAACTGAAGGATCTTTCAAAATATGTTGTGCAATGCAGAGGTGTAGTAATTGTAGATTTGCGTCGAATATCCAGATTATGTTCATCATCACGGAATTTAATTTTTTAATATAAATACTGAGGGCGTCGTTCCAAAATAATTTTGTTATATTGAACAAGTGCATGCAAAGCTCGCCTTTCATCTATTTTATAAAGTCATTCAATATTTCGCAACTTAGCAGAAACACCACGCTCTCGTCCTCCTATACCTCCAATCGGACGGACGCAACAGTTCTGGATAAGCTGGATACGGTACACATCTGCACTCACCAGAAATGACCCATAGACCGCGTCCGCGAAATTAAAGTGTGACAAAACAATCGAGTCACATAGAAGTCTTTATACTTGCATTTAAAATGTTCTTATGACCATAGATCAGTTTTAAATTAGCAAAGGCTCTTTTGATACAGAGGTTAACATGCTCGGAGAACCTCAGGTTTGTATCGATGATAACACCCAGTTTATTTTAATTGATATTTTTTTCTTATGTAAATTACGCATTTGTGAGCTACCGAAAAATAAATACTTGTAATTTCGCAGGATTTGTACTAAGGCAATGAGACTATGAGGACAGCACTTTAATCAGTATTTATCATATTATTAGATTTTGCAATGCCATCAGGATTAAAATAAAAGTAAAATTGCCTGTCGTCCGCGTAAAAATGAGATTTGCAATGTTTAACATACGTTATCAACTGCGATGTATACAGAGCAAATAGTATAGGTCCTAAAATTGATCCCTGCGGGACACCATGCAATGTATTCTTTAATTTGGGCAGCTTATTATGTGCCATTGTTTACTGACTTTTATTACTTAAATATTTATTCAAGAAATTGCAAGTATTTTCGCGAAAACCAAGATAGCTCAAAATAGCTAAAAGAAGTGGGTGATTTATTTTATCGAACGCCTTCGAGTAATCTAGGAGGACCAGTACTGTTCGTTCAACACGATCAGTTGCTTTAAAAACATCATAATATGTTACCTTTAATAAGGCGGTATTACAACTATAGTCCTGCCTAAATCCAGATTGCACATCGGTTAAAATACTAATTACTACAATTTACAATTTTTAACCTAGTCCCTAGAAATATTTATAGTTACTAATTAATTAATAATTAAATGACACAAGTAACAATTCAACACTCCTACGTTCATGTATTCAAGGATTGTGGCCTTGCCTTAAGAAAAATGTCCATTTTTCCTTTATCTTTATCTTTATCTTTCTACATACAGTAGTCTCGATATAGTGAACCAATTAATAAACGGCTTTATCACTCCACCGAGGTCGTTCACTATTTGGAGTGCAGATAAAAATATACAATACGGATACTTACAACAGTTACAACCAATGTGTTTATTACTGAAAAACTGAATATATTAAGCTTTAAACATATTTTAATAATAAAATTAAATGAAATATGTATCCTAAGAAAAAAGAAATAGTATGTATATGTATACAGTGGAAATATGTACATTGTACATATGTGTATATGTATATGTATGTAATAGAAAATTAAAAACGCGTAAAATAAAATTAGTGAGTAGGATGAAAAAAAATCTGTTAATTTACTTTGCTTTGTTGGGATAGTGTCAATTTTTTGAATCAATTTAGCTCTCAGGTCTTGAGGAGCAGCTACACCAGAATATTCCAGTTCATTCCAATTTTCTTTAGCCCATTGACTAACAACATTTAAAGATTTCAATGCTTCACCAGTGAAAATCAATTTCTCTGTTACCATAGGATTTGCAGCAACGTCACTTTCTTCATCCTCAATTTCAATTTCTTCATTTTGCTCATTTTCTGGCTGGCGGTTCTCATTCCAACCCTCAACATCATTCCGATCCCATACCTATGAATTGTCATTTTAAGAACATACATACATACCTATCTACATAGATTCTTTATTTCGTAACTTACACTGGTGTTCATGACCTTTAAGGTGTTCATAATTTTAGCTTCTGCATAGTCCGGATCTTCGTCGTTTAACCGTAATTTTAAAATATTTAAAGGGATGTTTTCTTCTTCCTCATTCGAATTCCGTGTGTTTCAAGTGCGACGTTATTGATTTTACGTTTTTTTTATTTGTGTGTGTGCAATCTCGCTCTAGCGAGGTTTTATTTGTTCCCTATTCAGAGGTTGATGTTTATGTTTGTCAGTTCACTGGAGTTGATAGTTCATTAAATAGTATGTTCACTATAGCGAGACTCTACTGTGTTTACAATATGTACAAATTGAACATCAAGTGACACAAAAATCTGGTTTATTTTTAAACGTACGTTGATGCATTAAATGTTTTTATTTGCAAAAAAATCTGGTTCATTTTTAAGTCTACCTGAACTTCTTTGTTTTATAGGGGATTTGCCTTTACTGTTGTGAGCTATTACTAATTTATCTGCAATGTCTGAATTTTTATGCAAGATATCTGGGTCATTAAAGTTGTTTATTTTGAAATGTGGACCACGGTCTTTCGATAGTTGTAAAAATGTTCTATTTTTTCTATATATTTTACCAGAGTGTAGCAATTTAACGACATAGGACCGGTTGTTTACATTTTTTATACTCATTTCAGGCAACCATTTGTTTGTTTGGTTCGCACGTGTATGACCATGTTGCTTAAGAACTGGGATATTTTTGGTTTTTTTGTCAAAGTTAAATTTACATTCTTTACTCCTTTCTTTAAATTTGGCCGTCAGCTTTCTGTTATTACATAGTGGTTTAGGCTTATTGATTCCAATGGGCATTACGCCCCTGAGTCTTCTACTATTCAACAGCTGTGAGGGGCTAAGTAGTAGATTGTCTATCTGCGTGTTGTTTATCTTCAGCAAGGCTAAATAGGGATCAGAACCATCGAGGTTACATTTTTTGAAGACATTTTTAACGGTCTGTGTTGTCCTTTCAGCCAATTCATTCGAGTGTTGATGGTGCGGGCTCGAGATGTCTTGCTTAAAAACATTATTTTAGCAAATACTTTAAACAGCTCACCGGAGAACTATGAGCTATTATTTATAGGAAAAGACAGTAATTGATATTCCCTGTCTGAAAAATATAATTTTAAGCTGTTCTATTATATTAGAAGATGATGTATTCTTATTCAAACAGACTAGCTCAAAAAATTTAGAAAAGTAACATACAGCAATTAAATAACATCTTCCATTTATATAAAAAATATTTAACCCGACTTTGTCCCGGAGTGATGTGTTGATTTAATGGTTCTTTCGAGACTCGTTTTTTGGAAGTGTTATAGGCTAAATATGAGTTGCAAATATTATCTATATCAGGCGTCATACTAGGCCAAAGAAAAAAAGAGTTTTGTACAATAAGACTGGTTTAGTTTTTTCATCCTCTGGCCTAATCCAATTTTCAGATAAGATATGGCCCATGTATTTAACTTCCTTAACGACAAAATTGCACTTGTTTTTATGTTGTTTTAATGTTATTTTTTCTAGAAATATCTAACACTTTGTACAATCTTTCATTATGCTTATCTAAGGTCTTTTCCAATTCAACAAGTCATCTATGTAATTTTCGACCCCTTCCGCTGATCTAAACAGATTTTTAATTATTGGTTGAAAAACCTCAGAGGCTGAGCACGACCCATATTATGGTGATCTTTTGAAGCAATACCTACTAAATGGTGTGTTAAACATTGTTAATTTGCTGCTCTCCTGGTCCAATTGGATCATCCAAAACCCATTGTTAAAGTCCAGAATACTGAAGTTCTTAGCCCCTGACAACTTTGAAACTATTTCGTCCTAGGACAGAATGTGATAATGCTCCCTTTTTATGGCGAGGTTAAGCTGATTTGGATTAATGTAAAGTCTAATGTCATTATTTTTTCTTTACAACAACAAGAGCATTAACCCATTCCGTTGGTTCATAAGTTTTTCATTACCATAACTTTGAATGCATTGCTTTCCTTGACTAATTTTTGTTTGGCCAATATTCAAATTTTTAAAACAATTATATGGTAAAATATTTAGTTGTGCACCTGTACCTGTGTCTAATGTAGATCTAACATTTAAGGTGTTATTAAGAAATACGCCCACATACCAATCATTTGTATCGTTTATTTGTAGCGAATTAGGCTCTAAGTGACCTTAATATGTACTGTTTTTAAAATAATCTATATCAGAATCAGTATCTGGATCTTGAGGATGCTGAGCAAGAAAATTTACATTATTGTTATTGCACATTCTTAAATGACTGCTTGTATTTACCGCAATGTTTACAACGTGCGCCATTTGCCACACACTGCAAGTGCACGATGATCAGAGCCACGTCGATTACATCGTTGAAAGTTGTGCGTGGTGCTGATTTGTGATTTTGATGGAGGGTGGTTCATGTGGTACTGTCTGCGTCCGTGGGGTTGGATCCCCAGTGATGACATTCTTCTTGCTGACGTCGATGGCTGGTGGTGTGGGTAGACCTGCGTGCGCGATTGTTGGAATGGATCTTGTCGGGTTTTTTGGTTTTCAAGATGATTGTTGCTACTTCGCTTGAAGTCTTGAAGCATGTCAATCTCCTGAAGGGGATTTTTTTCCGCCATGCAATGCGAATCGCGTTTAACTGTTTTTCAGCTTGCTCTGCTGCTTTGTACATGAAAATAGCAGTGTTGAGATCCAGTTTTGCTATTTGTAGTAGGCGATCCTTCATCGATTTATCTGACATCCCCAAACGACGCGATCTTTGATTAGACTATCGGTTAAGTCACCAAACTCACACGTGGCGCTTAATCTTCTTAGCTCGTTAACATATTTTGTCAATTGTCTCTGATGTTTGTTTGGTTCTTAGAAATAATAAATGTCGCTCGTAGGTTACATTTTTTTGTGGTATGAAGTAGTCTTTTTATAATCTGAGTGTAGTTTCCTCTGACTTTTTCATCTTTAAACTTCAGATTGTTTTATATATTGTTACAGTTTGATCTGGTAGCGGATAGATACTCTCTGTGGTCCTGACAGGGACAGGTCTACTTCAGGGATGCGACCCTGCCTACGCGAGCCCTGAAACACCTCCCACACCTAAACCGGGAGATACTCAGGTCCTAACCCTTTATCCTAACCAAGAGCCAATTACCCTTACCTATACCCTACAACCACCCTACCAACCCGCACTGGCCAGCGTGGTAGGCAAATGGCTAAAACCCCCGTAATGATAGTACATCAGAACGCACGGCCCTCAGTCCCCGGCAGCTCGTTAACCCCCGACCAAGGCGGCGGAAGGACCAGGAAGCGAGCAGAGGGTGCGAAGAATCTTCGGTACAGGACAGGCTGCCAAAACCGAAAACTGACCATTGCTACTCTAAATACCAGAACGTTATCAAAAACCCAGAAACTACAAGAACTCGAGGAAGAACTATCCCATATCAAATGGAATATACTAGAAATAAGCGAGCATAAAAGAACAGACGAGGAACAGTTAATACTACATTCAGGCCATTTGCTACACTACAGAGTCAACACATAAACGAAGGAGGAGTCGGGTTCCTGGTACACAAAAAACAGATACAAAACGTCACCAAGATCCACAGTATCAGTAATAGGGTAATATACCTCATATATAAACTAAACACTAGATACTCGTTGAAAATTATCCAGGTATACGCACCTACATCCGCACACTCGGACGCTGAGGTGGAAGTATTCTACGATGATATAAATGCCGCAATACAGCAGGAGCCTGCCCACTACAGCATGCTAATAGGGGACTTTAACGCTAAATTGGGGCATAAGGAGGACGAAACCGAAACATCGTTGGGAACCCATGGATTTGGAGAAAGGAATGAGAGAGGCCAAACGCTTCTTGAATTTCTTTTACAACACAACCTATTTGCAATGAACAGCTTCTATCGCAAGGCTCCACAGCGAAAATGGACCTGGGCCAGCCCCGACGGTTCTACAAGGAATGAAATCGACTTTATCATATCTAACAGAAAGGAAATATGTAACTGTGCTGAATAAGTTCTCAATAGGCAGCGATCACAGACTGGTCCGATCCAAAATTTCAATTAATATCAAGAACGAGCGGAGAAAGCTTATTAAACAACCAACGTCCAGCAAATGGAGACCGCTTAGAGATGAAACCCAGTATCAGCATATAATCAAATCACACCTAGCGTATATGGAAAATGTTTTAAACCCGAATATAGAAGACCTGAATGCACTTATTGCAAATTCTATAAAAACCGCAGTAAAAGAATGCCAGACACGAAACACCCAACGAAACGAAAAACTCAGTACGAGCACTAAACAATTAATGGAAAGAAGAAGAAACCTGACAAATAAGCATACAACAAACACAACAGAATTAAGACGCCTAAACAGAGAGATATCCAAGGCAGTGCGAAGGGACACAAGAACATACAACACAAACAAAATCTTAAGGGTGATTGAGCAAAATAAGGGCATGAAATCACTACGGAAACCATTCTCTGAAGGCAGAAAAAACATCTGCAAGCTGGTAAAAAAGAGTGGCCAAATAACAACAAATAAAATGGAAATATTAAAGGTTGTAGAGGACTTCTACGCGACACTATATAGCGATAGAAACGCAGTGAGCTTGGACGCCAACATAAATAAAGTGCAGAATCAGGGGTCCGAGGACATACCACATATTACCTTGGACGAAATAAGAGGGGCACTAAGAGATATGAAAAACAATAAAGCAAGTGGCGACGACGGCGTTGTGGTCGAGTCCCTAAAAGCCGGCGGAACTACGTTATTAAGGGCATTATGCAAGTTATTTGATGGTTGCCTACAAACTGGGACAACACCTTCCCAATGGGATCGGGCAATAGTTATAATGCTGCATAAGAAGGGAGACATCACCAACTTACAAAATTATAGACCTATTAGTTTACTGTCGCATATATATAAGCTGTTTATGAGAATCATCTGCAAGAGGTTAACAAATAAATTCGACCTATATCAACCCCGCGAGCAAGCCGGCTTAGGAGCTGGATTTGGCACAAACGACCATCTACAAGTAGTCAAGTCCCTTATTGAAAAGTGCATTGAGTATAATAAACCCCTCTGCATAATTTTCGTCGACCACGAAAAAGCGTTCGACACAGTAGACCAGCATAAAATGCTGCAGGCTCTTGCTGATTGCCGTGTCGATCATAGATACACCGAGGTCATCAAACACGTGTACCAAAGAGCAAAAGCTTGTGTTAGGCTACAGGATGATTCCCGGGACTTTGATATTGCACGAGGTGTACGCCAGGGAGATGTCATATCGCCAAGGTTATTCACAACTCTCCTGGAATATATGTTCAAACAGGCCAATTTTGGTGACATGGGCATAAACATAGATGGCGAAAAACTAAGCCATCTGAGATTCGCCGACGACATCTTGATTATCGCAGATAGTATGGACGAAGCAAAGCAAATGCTACAGAGGCTCAGGGAGGCATCAGACTGTTGGACTTAAAATCAACACCAATAAAACCCAATACATGACAAATCTTGTTATTAGTGAGGCAATCAAGATAGACGGTATAAGCATAGAACAAGTGAGCTCTTACAAATACCTTGGCCACGAAATCTCTATTGGTAGAGACAACCAAACTCGTGAAATAGCGAGAAGAATAGGACTGACATGGGCGGCCTTTGGAAGGCTGCGCAATATCTTTAAATCAGACATCCCAATGTGCCTAAAAAGGAAAGTATACAACCAGTGCGTGTTGCCGGTGCTTACATACGGGGCAGAAACCCTTACCCTCACAAAGAACACTACAAACAGAATAAGTACTGCGCAGAGGAAAATGGAGAGGTCGATGTTGGGTATATCGCTGAGAGACAGGATCCCAAATATAACATTAATCGAGAGGTCCGGAGTGACAGACGCGGTTACCAGTATAACAACTTTAAAATGGAACTGGGCCGGCCATGTGGCGCGACTTTCGGACAACCGTTGGACAAAAAAGATACTCGAGTGGAGACCGCGCCAGGACGCATACAGAAGTAGAGGCCGCCCACCAACCAGATGGACAGACGACATCAAAAGAATAAAGACCAACTGGATGGAGGCAGCACAGGATAGACAAGGATGGAGGAAGCTACGGGAGACCTATGTCCAGCAGTGGACGCGATTGGTCGATTGATGATGATGATGATAATGACAGTTTGATCAACTAACCAGTCAGGTTTAAAAACAGGGCGACTTTGTATTCCTCATCGGCATCAGAAATTTTGGCTGCCAACAAATTTATTTGAAATTTTTGCTTAAAAAATGTGTAGCTTTGCGCTATGTCACTTGCAAACACCATTCCTGATGGATATTTCACGTTGGCATGTAAAACTGTTTGGACCGTAACCACGTTGCCTTTTGGATTAATTTTTTCTTTTCCCATGATTTTCATCTGCTAAAATCCCGACGATCGGCGAATTTCACTTCTAGCGATTATTTCCCGATACTTAGCTTGATTATTTTCGGCCTGAATTACTTAGTGGTAGGTTTTCTATTATCTTACCGACTGCGCCATGTAAAGGTTTAACCTATACTTTAAAGATTAGTGTGTAATAAGTTAAAATAAAAGAAAATTAGCGGTGTAGCGTAAAATAGTGCCCAATTATGTTCTTAAAGAACACGAGGAGTCCAAAATTATTTACTACTTATGAATTAACATCCCACTTGATGATGATACCATTGATAATAATATGGTGCAGACAGAATTGTAAGCAGAAGCGGCGGCGGCGCATCATACGCTGGAATCGTCGCGGTTCACGAGGTTATCTCGACACAGAAATAATCACTAAACCTCTACTATTTGTATTTATTTTTGTGTTTGATTAATCAATGAAATGATATTTCGTTATATCTTTATATGATTAAGATAGACCACACTCCCTTAATGTTTATATTTAGCTTTAAAGCAGTTCGGTCCTGTCGCAGTACCCTCAGTTTTAAAGCATAAATATATTTTAAATCTTTTATAGAGATTGCTGTAGTAGCTTAATTATCTTAGAATGCTTGCTATTGATACAAAATTATTTTATAGGAAGACGCCATTATTAAATGGGAGCGTTCGGGACCATAAAAATCGGCAGACTTGAAAATACCAAATATCTCATTTATGTTAATATTTACAGCTGGTAAATATATAAAAATTATAAAATAATGATGCCTAGAACAAACTGGCTTAAGGTTTTTTGACGAAAATGATCAAATCGACAAAGCTAATTTTTTTACGATTTAAAAATTTTCCTTACGCATTATTAAATATGGGGGCCTGCCTATCTTTTGTTAGAAATATGCTATATATTTCAAAATCAAATTTAATTCGCAGTAAAATCTTGGTCTCTGCATCACAATCAACGAACGTCTCTAAATAATATGAAAAATAGAATTAAAATAAGTAAAATTGCCTCTTACTTCTTGTGAATAATTGGCGTCGTTAATTATATTGTCTAATACAAAATTACTTCTTGTAGCATTTAAAATAAATTTAAAAAGCTTGTTGATTTTATTGTTGCTATTTCATGTTGCATTTTCATTTTATAACGTTTACCTGAAACTACTAAAAACCTTTTATAAAACTGTTATTTAATTGTTTCAAAAGTACAGTATGCGAGTATGTTTTACAGTGCAATATGAAAAGCTTTAATAAGCTGTTTTATAATGCTGGTGTTGAAACTTTTTAAGAGTTGCAGAAATGTTCATAAAATTGTTATGTAGTGTTTGCAAAAGGCTTTACAAAATAATAATTGTTGCTGAAGCATTTTATAAAATGGTGCCAATTTTGCATTTATTGCTGTTGTAGAAGCGCACTAAGAGCATTCCTGAGAAAACGTTTTTGCGACAATAATAAAATATCAAATTGCTGCTTGGGTATGTCATTATAGAAAAGCCCTTTCAAAGCGTTGAAGGGAAATTCTGCATGGCGAAAGACCTACTCCCCCGATAAGTACCTACTCTAGGTAAGGACAAAAAAAGGACGCAATATATAATACGAACCTTTAAAACATCTTGATTAAATACCTAACAATAAGTGGATTTGCGGAAGCAACGCGTTTATATTGTTGGCCGTACGTGCTTTTAAACACGTTTAAAGTTCCGATGGATATGGTGACTTTAAAAGCAAAATGCGTAAGTGAAAGGTAAAATCGTGTATTTATTTGTAATAACTTGTTTTTTTGAATGTGAAATTTAAGCGTGGCTTCAAAAAATTTGTTGCCCCGGCAGCCTTTTTTCTCAATTTATAAAAAAACCTCACGAGCAGCGTCTCACTACATTTTACCCAGGGAGCCGCCACTTCAAGAGTTACTTAGGGCTTTGCCCATAATGTCTTTAAATTCGTAAATATCTCATGTATACTAAGACCATGTGTGACCATAATGACAATTATTTTCGCTCCATATCGTCATAATTTTCGTTATGTATTCACCGATTCTTATTGTTAAAATAATTATTATCTGGTAGTAGGTAATTGAATTTTAAGGGTAACAAAAGCAGTAATTGTTTCTGAACACTGAATACCACTCAGAACGACACACACTGATGACGTTGAAATCCTGAATTTGTGTGAGTTTTTGATTAAAATATTTTGCTTTATGTTTGGTAGTAAAAACACAGACATATTTTTGTCATAAACAACTTCAGTTTTAGAAAATGCCTGAAATATCGAGAATATTAAGTTAAATTAAATAAAACTATGGTATTAAAATAACTAATTATTATTTTTATTACATACAATATTGTACTTGGAATACATTCAGTAAGTTCATCAGTATGTTTCTCTTTTGGAAAAATGCTTGGACACGGGTATTGATATTTTAAGGTGTGGTATTTTTTATTTAAAAAATATTGATACAGTGTGCCCTAAAAACAGCATATTAAGTTACACATAATGCCAAATTCCAAATTTTTATTCCTTGTCATTTATAAGATATGAAACAAAAATAAATTTTATTTACTTCAAACAAAAAAAAATATATCTGTTCGTTTTTAAAATGTTTTTTGGATAATAAATCCCCAATATGTTATCCATTCATGATTTGGCAATATCCTAAATAAAAGAGAAACTGGTTTTGTACATTCCTAATGACTTCGGGAGAAATTAACCTACACTCATGTCTTATTCGTGCTTTTAATTCCTCAACATTATGTGCCGGTTTCGTCTTAAAAACTTTGCTTCTCAAGTACCCCCCTAAAAAGTAGTCTAAGGTAGTAAGGTCTGGAGACCTGGGTGGTCACTCAAACTTGTTTTTTTTTTTAAATGGTTCAAACTATATATTTTTAATAATGTAATTTAGTTTATAACAAGCTTCTTAGAACTATATAATACCTCATTTTTATTTTTAATAATAAGCACGAAATTTACGTTTTATTAAAAAATATACATTTCTTGTTAGTAGGCCGTGATGAGTATTTAAAAAAAGAAGAGAAGACGGTCATTTATGTCATATTAAAACTTCCTTAGTTTCCTTCTGAGTATTCAGGTTCTCTAAGGTGTTTTAAAATATCTAATTGATAGTAAAAATCAGTATGTCCTAAATATGACAGAAAATGTGAACTTTAAAAATAATGAAAAATACGACATGCTCCACTGTAATCAAAATGCAGATGAAGCATTAGAAGTGTATTTTAATAGGTAAAAATACGCCTTTTTGTAGTATCTCCATGAAGATTTATTAAATTTCTTAAATTACTTGTAGAAGATATCCCGAAAGAGACAGCCGCATAAAAGAATTTTTCTAGGGATTAAATCAAATTTAAATGAACACGGTTCATTTTCTAAACCTCGGCCTAAACTATACAACAAGGAAAACCGCGAGACTGATGAACAAATGTTTTAGCTTCAATTGAACCAAATTCAACTAATTCCCGTAGAACGGTCGAAGGCTCGGTCGGAGTAGTTAAAAAAAATAAAAAAACACAATTTTAAACCATATATATTTCACCTAGTGCAAAACTTACATCCTGGTGATGCACAGTGCCGTATAGAGTTCTGTAATTGGTATTTATAAGAAACCGTTATATGGTCCGATAAGGCTCATTTTACCAGTGTTGGTATATTTAATCGACACAATACAAGGTTTTGGTCTCAGGCTTGGCTTTAACGTTTCATGTTTAATGCTATAGGAAGCAAAATAATTTATAATATATTTGAAGGCAGCCCCAATGCAAATAAATATTAGGAAATTCTGTAAAACGTTGTGACGGAAATAATAGAAGACCCTTAGTGCCCTTAGCAAGTCTCAATAACTTGCATCTGCAACAAGATAAAGCACCCGTTCACAATGCGCTAATTATCAGGGCCTACTTAAACAATAATTTCCCAGGCCACTGGATTGGAACGAATGAGCCTGTAAGATGGCCCACGAAGGTCAACACTTGTTAGTTTTGGATTTCTTCTTGTGGGGATACCTAGAAAATAAAATTTATTCTATTCAATACCAAACAATTGAGGATTTAATCAATGCCACTGAAAAAGCATTTAGGGAGTTACAAACGCGGCCTTTTACTATTTTAAATTCATTAAAGCGAATAAGAACTATGTGTGAAACATATCTAAGGCATAATGGAGAACAATTTGAGCAATATTTATGAGAACGTTCTATAAATTTTTAGCTTTTGTTTCTAATGTTTTACGTAGTAAAACACAACTGGATTTACACATTGTTATTATTTTTACTGAAATATAATTGCTAATTAGATTAAGGAGTCCAAGATACATTTCTTCTGCAGTATACCAGTAATAGTTTTTTTAAATACGCCTCATGGCCTACTAACAAGAAATGTATATGTTTTAATAAAACGTAAACTTCGTGCTTATTATTAAAAATAAAAACAAGGTATTATATATTTCTAAGAAGCTTGTTATAAACTAAATTACATTGTTAAAAAGTATATAGGGTGACCCATTTTAAAAAAAGCTAGTTTTTTTTTTTTTTCTCGGAGACTATTGAACGTAGAAAAATCTGAGTACGTCACTGGATTCTACGTAAAAAACTACAAAAAGAACATTTGTTTTCTTTTTAATAAGCTACATAGTAACCTAAATATGGGAAGGTGTCTCAAAATTTACTAATAACGGAGACACCTGGGAAAACCATCGAAATCTGGACACCCTGTATATTTAATTTGACCTCTTCATTGAGCGCACTCTGTCGATGAATACCTATCTTTCTAACATGCCAATTTTCTCGAGACTGCTTTTCAATCTTGCTTATTGTACTCTGGGATATGGGTGGCAAATCGGGATATCCGTCTCTGAATAAATAAAGAACTTCATTTTGTGTTCTTCTATCTCCGTATCCATTTATCGCTAAAATTTCAATATTGTATTTTTTCGGAAAGTTAGACATTAC
The DNA here is from genome assembly GCA_963920685.1 of Polydrusus tereticollis. Lineage (NCBI taxonomy): Eukaryota > Metazoa > Arthropoda > Insecta > Coleoptera > Curculionidae > Polydrusus > Polydrusus tereticollis. The sequence goes on from OY987329.1 coordinate 46,564,003, forward strand.
GTTTAACGATTTTTTTGAAATAACTTACCTTCAACAAAGGACAAAATAAAAGTCCACTCGTTCAAGATGTTTCGCGTACCACTGTTTAAATACGATAATTCTGTCAAGAAATGTGTTGCTTTAAACTGACACAAAACAAACGACGGATACTACATTTTTACTGAATGTTTTTTTTTTTGGTTTAAAGTAAATAACATTGATTCATTAATATGCTGTTTAAAAATAGTAGAAAGAAAACCAGGATTGTCATTTAAAAAAAATCTCAATGACGTCATATCTCTAATTTAGTACACACTTTATCGATATTTTTTTAAATAAAAAGGACCACACCCTAAAATATTAATACCCGTGCCCGAGCATTTTTCCAGAAAAGAGAGCATACTGGACTTACTGAATTTATTCCAAGTTGCAAGCGGACTGTATACAAGAAATTCTAAAGTTATAGATTTTTTTACATCAGGAGTGAGAACCTATCAATTTTAAAAGCCACTACTATGCACTGACAACAATTATTTTAATTTATGGCATGATCAGAACAGCGTGTTAGTTTTAGTTTAGACAACAGTGGCAGCTCAGTCACAGATTTTAAAAATTTGCATAAATTAACAGCATGTGATGGGATGGACAAGAGGACAAATTGACAACAAGTGAAAGAAGATATCAAAAAATTTTATTACTGGTAAAAGTTTATATCCACAATGCCACAAATTGAATTTCTTGTACAGAATATGCAGAAAATCAAACTTTTTTAAAGTCACATTTTCACCTTTTTATTCGAATAGGTACTCCTTGCTCTAAAATCAGTTATTGAAGGTGTAACCAAATACAAAAGGTGAGAATATAGTTTAGAAAAATTTAGGCTTTCCAAGCGTTATTTAAAACTTTCACTTTTTTACTTAAAAATAAACTTGTAGCACCCCTTAGTTCCGCCGCGCTCCGCACTACCGCTCTCGATGGCACCACCCGTATTCATCGCCGAGTGCCGCGCCGTACTACCCTTAGCAGCTTCACCCCCACCTGTGACGTCAGCCGCCAGCGCCTTGATAAGCAGCCACCAGCCCTTAGGACGGCAGTTCTTCTCGAGCTCGCTCTCTCGCCTCTACCTTGGCATCCTGGTTGGGATCCTTGACGTGCAGAAGCTACGCTTGAAAGACAACGCGACGCTGCTACTCGAGCGCTCTAGGTGTGAGCCTTGATAGTGGTACTCTGACGGATTATAGACATTCGTGCGGAAATTCTCAACAGTGCTATTTACTTGTTATCATACCTTTGTACATATATTCTTGTTTTAATAAACTATTAAAACCAATCCGTGTCTTAAATAAAATACATAACACTCCCATCGATGTTAAAGTGGCCTCCCAACGTGTGGCACGAGAAAGTGAATACCTATGTACGTGTATATGATATTAAGCGCGCTCGTGATAATCATTCTGATAGTGTTTACGTGCAAATATATCTGCAGTTCCACACACCAGGAGAGAGGAAATCACCCACAGATCCAAGAAGTATTCGATCCCGTCATCATTTACAGTCCATATTAGCATCATTCCCGTTACACGACGTCAAGCAGCTATGGCAATTACCGCTGAAAATTTGCAACAACTCATCCAGCAATTACAACCACCGCCGTTGCCAGCAAAACATTTTACGCACTGCCCCGCTCGATTCAATGGGACCCGCAGCAAAGATGCAGTAGATGACTTCCTTGACAGCATCGAGTTCTACAAACAAAGTGAAGGAATATCGGACGAAAACGCGCTTCGAGGCCTAGCACTTTTACTAGAAGGTTTCGCACACCTTTGGTGGACCGGAATAAAAAATTCAGCAACGACATGGGAGAATGCCAAGCTACTGCTCCGCAACGAATTTGCTCCAAGACCTCCGGCCTATAAATTATATCAGGATGTTTTTGCTTTTAGACAGGACGAAAATACACCAACAGGCCAATTCATCGCTGAAAAACGATCATTAATAGCACAGCTCGAAACTCCGCTTGAAGAAATCATGCAGCTTGACATGCTCTACGGCTTACTCACCCTCGCAGTTCGTGACAGAGTTCCACGAGAATCAGTTAACAGTTTTGCAGATCTGTTGACCAAAGCCAGACTAGTCAACACAGCCCGTACTAGTCCAGTTATTCAAGAAATCACTCCGCATCAGACTAAACGCACCAAGAACCGTTGTCAGTTTTGTAAAAATATAGGTCATGATGTCTCAGTATGTCGGAAAAAAGCCGCAAGCCTGCGCAGTACCGCAAATAAGGAAAATACCCCGCTCACCAGTGTACCCAGAAACGACACAATCAAGTGCTATGGATGTCAACGCCCTGGATTTATTAGAAGAAACTGCCCCAGCTGCAATCCAACTCCCGACCGTCAACCAGCCTTAGCTTTTTCCTTCGTGTCTCTATCAAAACAGACACGCCCCGCGGTCCACATTCAAGTAGATGGCATCCCAGGATCAGCCTTCCTAGATACAGGAGCCCGCGCTTCGCTTGCTGGAACGTCTCTCTACCATCTACTACGACAAAGAGGTTACAAGTTCAACACCCGAACCATGGACGTCACCTTAGCCGACGGCAAACCCCGAAAACAGCTCGTACAAATAGTCACCGTACCAGTCACCCTCCAAGGTCGCATAGTGCCAACTACCTTCTGTGCTTTTCCTGATGCTTATTTTGCACAAACTCTGCTAGGGATTGATTTTATATTCGCCGCAGGACTTGTCCTTAACTTTAGCAGCAACCAATGGCATTTTGACAATGACGCCAGCACTCAGCACCCCTTCTCTCCAAAGGACGAAGATTCGTCACCACCTGTTCTCCAAAGCATGGATACCGATGACTGCATAACCCTAGACAGTATCGCCAACGAATATAGGCTTCCTGCCATGATGTCGCCCCTACCCGCTACACCAGCTCGTCCAGTTACGCCAGTTCCCATAATGCTGTCACCTATGCCAGTTACACCAACTCGTCCGATCACGCCAGGTCTAGCAAGCGCGCCGCCTCCGCCGCCCACTTACCTAGCAGAGCTAGATACTATGTTTATCAGCGACCATCAGTCCGGTCTAGCCGACCACTATGGCCCCTGCATACAACAAACCGCCGCCAGTCAGCCCTTAGCTACTACCGTTTCCGCCCTTCAGCAGAATCCCTTCTCGCGCCATGGTTATATGCTTCAAGATGCTTACGATACCATCAACGCCATGTGGGACGACTCAATTGCAGATACCTCACTTATCTTCGCATCCTTGGACCTTCGCGAAGATGAAGCCAGCGAATTCACCTCCAAACAACGTCAGACAATGACGCAACTCCTTCATGACTACAGCTCCGTGTTCGCCCTCCATGGACCAGCCACGCCGTTTGCTGAGTACCGGATCGCCACTGGAGACCACGCTCCACTCAGTGCTCCGCCTTACCGAGTAACGCCCCAGAAGAGTGAACGCTTGAGACAAGCCATTCAAGAATTACTGGACCACGACATCATCGAAGAATGCGAGAGCGCTCGGGCAGCTCCGACCGTCCTGGTGCCCAAACCTGGAGGAGGGATCCGTCTATGCATTGATTTCCGCCGGTTGAACGCCGTCACCATTGCTGACCAGTATCCCCTACCCAACCTAGACGACCTGCTCCATTCAACTGGCAACATCGGATGCATAAGCACCATGGACCTTCGCGCCGGCTACCACCAAATCCGAATAAAGGAAGAAGACAAGGACAAGACCTGTTTCGTCACCCCTTTTTGCACTTACCGGTTCAACCGCATGCCATTTGGACTCCGCAACGCCCCCGCTACGTTCCAGAGACTAATGGATCGTTTCCGACGACGACTCCCAGACCTACGCCTCTTAGCCTACCTAGATGACCTAATCCTTCTCTCCGATCACATCGACGACCACCTTTACGCTTTACGCCGTGTTTTCGACATGCTTCAGGAATTCTAGCTCCGCCTCCATCGCCCGAAGTGCCGCTTTGGCTGCCGCGAGACACGTTACCTGGGCCATGTCATCAGCACACAAGGAATACACACCGATCCTGCAAAGATCAGCGCCATTCAAAACTTTCAGGCACCACGCAACGCAAAACAAGTGATAACCTTTCTACAAACGTGCAGTTGGTACCGAAAATTCATTCCCCAGTTCGCAAAACTATCACAACCACTCAGTAAATTAACCCGTCAAAAGGAACCCTGGGAATGGGGCTCTGAACAGGACCAGTCTTTTAACAAGCTAAAGTCTGCCCTAACTTCTGCTCCAATCCTATGGCCCGCTGACCATGGACAACCGTTCACACTCCGCACAGATGCCAGCGCTTACGCAATTGGTGCAGCATTACTCCAGGGTGAGGGAGTGGATGAACGACCCGTTGAATACGCCAGTCGCCTGTTGACCGCCCCGGAACGGAATTACTCAACAACCGAGCGAGAAGCCTTAGCTATCGTTTGGGCTGTCAATCGTTTCCGAGGATACCTAGAGGAAACTTCTGTCATCATCATTACTGATCACCAGCCGTTGGAGTGGCTGATGTCCCTACGATCTCCCAGTGGACGACTCGCCCGATGGGCCTTGCAGCTCCAGCCTTACAACCTACAGATACACTACACGCCCGGAAAAGCTAACGTCGTAGCGGATACGCTATCCAGACCTCCCCAGGCAAACAGTGAAAACCCCGCAACAGTCTAGACTTGCCAACAATCGACGCCTCCTCCCTAAGGGAAGCTCAACAAGCCGACCCCGAACTAAAGAAAATACTAGATGCTTTCGACGCAGGAGACCAGGAGATTACCGCTCCCTGGACCTCCCGAGGCTACCTTTGCTCCCAAGGAATCCTGTATCGGTACTCCCCCGATGACGACGTCGAAGAAGCCCAGCTCGTCATTCCTAACGACCTGAAAACTAAGATACTCCACGATCATCACGATGCCTCTACCGCAGGACATTATGGTGCCGAACGACCTCTTCATAAGATACTACAAAATTCTATTGGCCCGGAATCAAAACTGACCCCCAAGCGCGATGAACCGTACCTGATCCTCCGTCAGCAAGGACCCTGTAGCTACCAGATTGCCCACTCCAACCAACCAACCGAGCCTATTGGTGTATACCATGTGTCAGCCCTCACTCCATACCGACCTCCCGAGGATTCCAGCGACGTACCAGCTCCACTTCCCGCGCCGCTGTTACCTATTAGACGTCGAGGACGCCCCAGGAAGGTGACCACTCCTACGACTACAGAGCCTAGTACGAGGACGACTCCCAGGCTCTGAGGGGGAGAATTGTAGCACCCCTTAGTTCCGCCGCGCTCCGCACTACCGCTCTCGATGGCACCACCCGTATTCATCGCCGAGTGCCGCGCCGTACTACCCTTAGCAGCTTCACCCCCACCTGTGACGTCAGCCGCCAGCGCCTTGATAAGCAGCCACCAGCCCTTAGGACGGCAGTTCTTCTCGAGCTCGCTCTCTCGCCTCTACCTTGGCATCCTGGTTGGGATCCTTGACGTGCAGAAGCTACGCTTGAAAGACAACGCGACGCTGCTACTCGAGCGCTCTAGGTGTGAGCCTTGATAGTGGTACTCTGACGGATTATAGACATTCGTGCGGAAATTCTCAACAGTGCTATTTACTTGTTATCATACCTTTGTACATATATTCTTGTTTTAATAAACTATTAAAACCAATCCGTGTCTTAAATAAAATACATAACACTCCCATCGGTGTTAAAAACTCGAAATTTTAAAGAAAGCAAACTTATTCTTTAACAAATTCTACTTATTTGTAAATTTTGACATCGTGCATTTAATTTTGAAAGCAGCTTTTAGTAGGAATTACTTTTTTCATATGTTTTCCTTTTTGGCCCATTTGTCTTTTAATTAATTAGGTGGTAACCTATTTAAGACTTATTAGGGTATGATCTGATATCTTTATCGTTTGAATGAAAAATTTTTAGTTATTTTTTTTTGGTCAATTTGGAATAAAAGCTTTGATTATGTTGTCGTTTCGTATTATATGAATACTAAACCATCATCAGAACTGCAAATAATATAAAAATTGTATTCATATATTGAGCTAAAAACATACTTATATATATTTATATAAAAATTCGTATTTACATAAAAATTGATCGATAAAAATAATATATCGAAGTATTAAAGGTCCCTAGTTTTAAAATTATTTGTATCAATTTATTAGCTTTTTAGTTTAGGTATAAATCATGTTTATTTAATAATTCTTAATTCTTAATATTTCTAAGCTAATAACATTATTGCTTTATTTCAGGGGAACGATAGCTGGCAAGGGAACGACAGCGATCAAGTGAGTAAAATTTAAACAATGTCTTAGTAAGTTTTTTTTTTGAAAAAATCCTAATTAAAGTTTTTTTAATTAAGTACATCTTACTAACAAATTAGTGCCTGTAGCTCTGGCCTCGAGAACATTTTATACAATATAAACAAAGTTAGTAAACTACTAGTTTTCTCTTACAATTAGATGCCTCTAGCTACGAGACGGGTACAGTTAAAATCTCAAATTAAAATTCCGATTAAAATAGCAGTTTTAATCGAGGTCTAAGCGGTAAAATTCGCGCGACTCTGAACTTGTATATTTGCCACCGTAAATGCAATACCAGGCGAATTTAGTAGAATATCATAGCCATCAGATACTGGATCCATGGATTCACTATTCCCCTATCACTAAATTCACCTACCACACCTACCCCTAAATCCACCCTCCACACCCAGCACAACCCGCCTCCCAATTCACATGCGCAGTAGCGACCAGCTTTTCAATCCCCCTACCACAACACTTACCACCACCCCGCCTACCATTCCCCTTCACTTTCACACCACTCTTCCCGCCACTCTCTATTAATTTAACGTAGTAATCAATGACAGTCCATTCAGAAACGGTCTCGATTTACGTTAAGCTCATTTAATATTGTATCTAGATTGGGGTTGCCAAGTGTCCTCCTTTCTTCTTTTTCACCGAAATATCCTTCTTTTTCTAGTGTTGTCATTTTGCGATAAAAAAATTGTTATCTAACCAATGAAAAAAATAAAATAGCAAGTATTTAATATCAAACTACGTTGCCACTTCTGAACGTGAATCATTGTGTGAAACTTTTGAAAAGCTTAATACAGCGAATTTTGATTTTGTAAATCTTTATATTGCTGCTAAATAGCGTTAAGATTTTTGATGAAACTCAAATTCAAAACGTTAACAATATTTATAAATTGTTGATGTGTTAAGTATGCTCGCAAATTCGACATTTCAAGAACGAGTTTTCTATGTAATGAATTCCAAGTGGCCGGAAGAACGAATAAATAAAGCATCAATATTTGCAAAATCAGAAAAAAATTATAATTTTTTATTTCCTTTTTTAATTACGTATCAACCTGGGATGTGTTTATTTATTATGTATTATATGATTATATCGAAGTCGATTGCGCTGAAATCATTGTTTATGTTGGTTAGCTCGTTTCTATTGATTTCATATATTTTTGGTTGTTTGTTCACTTGTTCAGTCAGTTTCAAGCAATATATGTACCTATTATTTTTTAGTTACAAGATTTTTTAACCCCCTTCTCTTAATGGAGCAAGGTCCTTCCGTTGCACCCGAAAAACTTGGCAACCCTAATCCAGACGTGTGTAGAAAAATAATTTTTAATAGTAAATCAAGTGTTTGTATACAATATTGTAGATACTGCTGTCAGTTAAGATTAGCTAAAACTTCAAAGTAGTTTATACTAGAAAAGAATAGTTAAATACAGCAGAAGAATATAACAAAGGCAAAAGTTGTAGATCTAAAAAATCATCCTGTTAAGAAATTTAGTTTAAAAGTTCTAAATCAAAAAATGATTGACTTGTGTGATAATTTCCTTAAGGATATCATTAGTATTAATCATTTTAACAATCATTTAAAATTAATAATTAAGTGTATAACCGTTTTTATCTACTATTGACAATGTATCCATCCAGTGAATGCAATAATACCTTTACCTAGAAATCAGATTTGTATAGATCCAAACGAGAATCATGCACTTATAGACGATCCTGTAAAAGGAAATGTTCGCACACATAATCAACAAGCAAAAATAATCAAATTGGAGGAACAACTACCAGTCACTAAACTAGTACTTTCACGGTGTAAGGAATGTAATACCTGGTATGTAAAAAATAAACCTAATATACAGGGTGTTCGCATATATTTTGCCCAATTGATATCTCCATTATTATTGGTTTTAGAGAAATTGTTAAATTAGCCAAGTTATACAGCATTTTTACCGAACCTTCAGAGAATGAAATGAACAAGAACAACTGAGTATCGGAAGTGACAGTTTTTTGACAAGTGACAGTTTTATCCCCCTATTTTTTCATTGTATCAGTTAAAGAATTATATTCTCTTTTTAAATATATAGTGGTTGTTGGGGTTATTTTTTACCGTTTTAGAACAAAACTAAAACATAACACAACATATACCTATATTATTTTCATAATTGCTCAAAATGGCCACCGTTCATTAAAATGCAGGATTGGTAACCCTCTTTTAGTTTTTGAATTGCATTAGCAATCATATCTGGCCTACCGAAGTTGAGAATTTTTCAATTTGTATTTGTTACTGCAAATCGGCAACACTATTTGGTCTGGATGCAGATATCTTGTCATTGAGGTAGCCCCAAAGAAATGTGTCTAATAGTGTTAAGTCGGTACCATTGAAAGGCCATGCAATCGTCCCTCCACGACCAATCCAAATGTCATAATTCTCATTAAGGTCTTTTCTAACTGGAAAAAACACTACGACATGGAGCACCATCTTGCTGCCATATAAGATTCCTTGCGGTGTTTAGAGGAAAAGTTTTAAGAATATCCTCTATTTCATGTGCAAGCATTTCACGATAACTAACTCCATTTAAAGATCCATCGATAAAAATTGGACCGATGATTCTGTTTTGCACTATACCGAACCACACATTTGCTTTAAGATGCGGATTCTGCGAGGCCCAGAAGTGTGTGTTTGGGGATTTGGAGCTGAAGCCGTATTAAAAGAAGATTCATCGGTCCATATAATGTTCTCAAAGAAATTGGCGTTAAGGTTAAGGATGTTTGTCACGTGACGGCAAAACTCCAAACGTTTTTGCTTCTGTTCTTCTGTCAATTTTTGAACTTTTCTGAATTTATAAACTCGTGGAATTTATTCCGTTTCAGAATTTTAAAAACTATGCTGCAACATTTGCGAAGATATCTTGCACAGTCCCTTATCGATATTTGTGGATTTTCTAAAACAAATTAAGCTTCTAAATGATACGAAGCGAATATAAAAACAAAAAAAAATTACCTTGAAAATATAAAAGAACAGCAAGCTCTTCATCCTCACCTATCCGACAATGCCTTTTCTTTCTTTGTAATGTTTTTCACTCAGAAAGTTGACGAAACACATTTCGGAAAGTGTTTTCGCTAGGAATTACTAAATGTGAATTCGCGTTGCGCTTCTCGTTTGTTGTGTCCACATTTGATACATATTTTAAGAATTTCGAACTTCTGCTCTTCAGAGTATCCCATTTAGACCCTAATCTTGACAACGTTTATTAAGATTTGTCAAGAAGACAGAAGTTGCCAAGAGCAATGTAGTCAAGATGATAGGTATTGCTATGAGTAACATGAGCCATTTACAAAGCCTTAATAAGGATAATGAGAGTTGTATTATATTTTCGTATAATTCCAAAATGGTAAAAAATTACCCGAACAACCCCTATATATTTAAAAAGAGGATAAAATTCTTTAACGAATACAATGAAGAAATAGGCGGTATCCCATTTAAAAAAACTGTCACTTGTCAAGAAACGGTCACTTCCGATACCCAGTTGTTTTTCTTTATTTCATTCTCTGAAGGTTCGGTGAAAATGCTATAACTTTGCTAATTTAACCATTTTTTCTAAAACCAATAATAATGAAGATGTCTATTGGCAAAATATAAGCGAACACCCTGTACATTTACGGTCTAATCTGCATAAAAGTAAAGTGGTTAAAAGTGGTGTAAGTGTAAAAATATTAACCTTAGCCTTTAAGGGAATATGTCTTACATGTTGCTGCCATCTAAAAAGTATGTAGAGATTGAAGAATTTTTTGATGAAGTGAAAAAAAAATGTTTAAGTTTAATTTCCGAACAAATAGTTATGTATAGATGTATTATGATTTAATGTTGAATTATTTGTACAATATTTGCTACAAACCAAGAAAACAATAGAAACTAAATCATTTTATATCTAGAATAGGGTGATACTGATAAAATCAATATATCTGATTTAAGTTTCATTTATATAGAATTTTTTAGTGAAATTAAGGAAAATGTGTCCATTTTTACAGAAAATGGATCGGGGTGAGTTTTGGAAAAAATACTACATATAGAAGTACACATTAACTACAATCCTATTCGAGTATCATTTTATACTCCATTAACTAAGGAAATATCTAAAAAACGAGTATTAGGGGAGAGTCCGGTAGTACCGCCCACATAAATAAAAAAATTAGATATTTTAGGTGAAAATACGTTGTCTTGTGCAGTATTAAAAGAAAACCATTTGGCAAGAACACAACATTAAGTTTATTTATTGAAACACTCCAAAAAAAATATAATTGCTTCATAAATGGGCAACATTTTTTTTTTTTTTTATTTTACAAATAAATGTCATGAAACATGTCCGGCTGAACCGCCCAATTAAATAAATTCTTCATTTTAAGAACAGTCATCGCACTTATAGTAAAAAGGGTGCCCCTCTACATTGACACAGGCTTAGTGAGACCACTCGCAGCAAAAACCGCATCTTCTCCACGGTTCTTCAGAGTTCTCTCCACAGATGTTGCAGTTTATGACGTTGACATTCTTTATTTGGTTATTTATTGGCAATTTATTTCGCTTTCCCTTTCTTATATTTAAAGTTTTTGATAAAATAACCGTAATTTTTTTCTTTTGTTCAGTTACTTTTTTTCTTTGTAAATTATATATTTCCTCAAGTTGATCTTTTACAGGTGTTGACGTAAAAATTTCACTTTTGCCTGCCCGTCGCTTTCTAACATAAGACGCTTTTCTGCAGTTACCTACTGGAAGGGGTGAAATTTCGGCTAAAATTTTTCCGAATTGTTTCACAGTTTCACGGGGGGGGCTTCCCGGTATAGAAGTTATTTTAAGTAAGTCTGATGTGGCTCCCAGTTCTGGTGATCTGCTACTGCTAAGTGAAGTTAGTATAGTTTCTAGTTCTCGCAATTTGATGTTTTTAAGTGAGGGTGGAGTTGTTTCCAGTTCTAATGATTTGGTAAGTTTGGATGGTCCAGGTTGCGTCCTTAAATGCATCATTGGCGTGTTGTTTACCATAGATAACTTAGCAACAGCCAACTCTGGCTCGATATTTGAAGTCGGCGAGAATTCTTTAAGATGGTGTTATATCCTACAACTTGTGTTGTTTATATTCAACCCTTCTGCTCCTAGAAAGTCCAGATCTGTAAAAATATTGGAATTAAATAAATATATCTTTGAACACTCAAAACCAGATTTTGCCAAATCCATTCGATAAATTTTCGTTTCGTAGTGCAGCTACGCTTTTGGATCCAATCTTCGTTACCGACAATAACATTGTAAATAATTATGGCACTATTTCTGCTGATACAATATCTGACCATTATAAAGCTAGAATCAGTCCTAAATTTGTTCGGTTTCGATCTTTTCAAAATTTCAATTTTGATAGTTTTTCCCAGTATCTCCATAATAGCCCATGGGACAATATTATATATGAAAATGATATTAATAATAAAATTGAAATATTTAATAACCTTTTGTTAACATTATTTGATACTTATGATGGGGGCATAAGGTAGTTCGTGTTATGAAGCCTAAAGCCCCATGGCTTACAGTAAACTTAAAGTTATTTATGAAGCAAAGAGATGTCGCTTTACAATCATTTAAACGAACAAGGGTTGCACATGACTGGGCACATTATAAACAATTAAGAAATTTTACTCTTTCCATGGTTAGGCGAGAAAAGAAAAAATTTCTTGACTCTATTTGCAGGGAAAAGAATCAGCGTAAAAAATGGAATGCACTTAAAAATTTTAATATTTACTCGACAAGTAATAAAGTTATTCCTGAAAATTTAAGTGATCCAGAACAAATTATTAACTTTTTCGGTACGTTTTTGCAGAATATCTCAAATTCTGATGATAAAATTGAATTTCATAATAATAACCTTTTTAACAACAACAGCAACAACTTTTCATTTAATTTAACCTCTATTGAGGAAGTACATTTTATTATAAAAAAAATATAAAGACCAATGCTTCTGGTGTTGATGATATTAAGGCATCTATGTTGCATTATTGCAGTCCATTAATTGACAAATACGTAACGCACATCATTAATTGTTGCTTAGAATTAAATTATTTTCCGGATAAATGGAAAATCGCCATTGGCAAGCCTCTTCCTAAAGTTTCACATCCTTCAATGACTTGAGAGGTATAAGTATACTTCCAATTATTTCCAAGAATTTGATTTTGAATTGAATTTTGATTGAATTTGAAAACAATTTGAAAGAATTCTTTATAATCAGATATATAATTTTATTTCACTGCATAATATTCTACTAGACTTTCAATGTGGCTTTAGAAAGGGATTCAGTACAGCTGTCGCCTTAACAAACTGTGATTGACGACATTATTCACGCTTGGGATCAGGGAATGTGTAGCGTTCTTGTATTGTTGGATTTTTCGAAAGCTTTCGACACAATAAATCACCAGCTTATCTGTGCTAAGTTGAGGTACTACGGTTTTGGTGAAAACTCACAAACTCTAATGAAATCGTATTTCACAAATAGATCTCAAAAAATCTTCAGCAATAATAAGTTTTCGGATCAAATTCCTATTTTATCAGGGGTCCCACAGGGTTCAATTTTGGGTCCTTTGCTTTTCCTTATTTATACAGCTGACATACTTAAGTCCGTTAGAAACTGTCGTTTACAGGCTGATGACACGCAGTTATATTTTTCATTTAACTTTGACGATCTCGAACAAGCCTCCTTGACTATTACTAATGATTTAAACATAATAAAAAAGATATCTTTGGAACATAATTTGCATTTAAATCTTAGTAAATCGTCCGTGATGCTCTTTGCAAACATAAATCAAAAACCTTTACTGAACGAAAATCTTAATATTTTTATTGACGGTACTAAATTGCCAATGCTTAATTCTGCAAGAAATCTGGGTATGGTTCTGGACACAAATTTAAGATTCAAAGAACACGTGAAAAAACTTCTTCAAAAGTCATTTATAGCCTTAAAACTTTTATATAGCAACAGACACTTACTTAACATTACCTTGCGAAAATCTTTATGCGATTCTTTGGTGTTATCACACTTCAACTATTGTGATTTTGTATATGGGAATTGTTTAGACGTTCTCAGTAAGTAAAGAATACATTCAAGGAATTGAATTGGTTGAGAATGGATGAACGTAGGTTGCATCACTTGGCGTCCTTTGCTTTTCAAATATTACACAATCCCAATTCTCCAACACTACTTAAGGAAAAACTAATTCGACGACATGATATTCATGATCGAAATATTAGAAATGTCAATAACTTAACTATGCCTCATTATCGCACTACACTTTTTAGAAGATCGTTTAGGTACCAGTCGGTAACACTTTATAATTCCCTCGATAATCACTTTTATTCTCTTAACTGTGCCAAGTATAAAATCCAGTTTAAAAATTTTTTACATCAACGACAAAACGTTTGAACGTAATCAGTAACTTCTGCATTTTGAACAGCAATGATATATCAGTTTATTTTTAGTATTAATAATTTTTTTTTCATCTACTCTTACAGTTATCTTCTTTGAAAGTTTATTTCATTTTTTTATCGCTTTTGTATGGTTAAGTAGAGTAGCCCACAAAGGCTAGACTTCGCCATGCAGGGTGTAAACTTTTTTTTTTGTATTTTGTATTTCAAACTCGGTAATTCTTTGAAATGGGTTTTTTCGCATCCATAATGCACACTGCTCGTTATAAACGTCCTTAAATGGTTTCATAATAGCTCGGTCCAAAGGTTGCATTTTATGCGTAGAATGAGGTGGGAGATTTATTAATTGAACATTATTTGCTTTTGCTATCTCTACGACTACATACTTCTTCTGACTACTATGACCGTCGACAATTAACAAGACTGGTTCTTCTTTTGTAGGGTGAGTTCGTTTTATGAATTCTTCAAACCATTTTGTAAAGATGGCTCCATTGATCCACCCGTTATCTTGGGCTGCGTACATTGAATCTTCTGGGGCACCAATTTTTAAGCGATCATAAATTTTTTTTCTAGGGAATATAAATAAAGGGGACAAGAATTGGTCCCCAGAAGCATTAACGCATAATAAGATAATTACGCTTTTACCTCGTTCACTTGATATTAACTTTCCCACTTGGTTCTTACCTTTTGAGGCTAGTAATTTTAATTTATTTTCATAAACGCTGGTTACACCTGTTTCGTCAGCATTAAATATTTTCGACGGTTTAAAATTGTATTTTTTTATTAACACTTCAAATTGATTAAAAAAACGTGATACTTGTGGTTTATTAAACCCCACGGTCCTTTGAATGCTTGTTGATTCTGCCGTTCTCAGTGGTAATTTTGGGTGTCTGGGAATAAAATCATGGGAAAAAATTTTCCCAGCCATCTTTTGTTTTCATTATTAAAACGATGTTTTTTTTTAATACTTCTGCTAAATCAAAAGCCAAAAGTAAAAATTCATTTTTACTTAATGGTATTAAACGATTTTCTAAATTTAAAATGTGATCCACAAGTCTAGTCTTGTATTCTCTGGAAAAAGTAGGCTTAAAATTTCCCATATCAGGTTTAATAACAGTTTCCTGGCCAGCAGCTAACTTCTTTATTCTAGGAGCTTGGTACGAGTCCGCTGCTACTCTACTACTAATCTTTTTGGAAAGTACTTGTTCAATGGTAGCTTTAATGTTTTGTTCATTCCAGTTTCCCTTAATTACCTTACTTTTAAATTTTGGCATTTTTAAAACTATAAACCTGAAAAGAAAAAAAAACGTTAATTGGCGGTACTATTCGAAATAATAGTGGGCGGTTTACCGAAAATACAAATCAAAAATTGAGTTCAATATATTAGCTTACAATGCTTACCGTCCATCAACCTGACAAAATTTCGTGCAAAGTTACTCAAGGTAAGCCGTGACATGACTAAAATATTAAAATATCTTACCTTGGCGGCAAGCTCGTATCACAAAGTTTTCGGAGGCTAGTCAACACATGGCAAAAATCACAAAAACTACTGTACCTCTCAATCGAACAGCAACGTGGCAACTAAACGTTAGGAGCTGCACTATATCGGCAGAATGTACGCGTTTAGGTCATGGTGGGGTTTTCTACTCTAAGAATAAGGCAGTAATAGCGGTTAGGCGATACTACCGGACTCTCCCCTATATATCAAAAATAGGGGGTGTGAGGATTTCAAGGTCAGACATAGTCAAGGGGATTGATGGGTGGTTTTGGTGGTATGTGGATTTAGTGGTAGGTGTGGCGGGTCGATTTAACTGTAGGGGATAGTGAATCTATTGATCCAATATCGGATGGCTGCGTAAATACCCTACTGAATTTAAAGCGGCGCGAATAACCGCGGCTTCTGAATTTTCTGTGCTTGTCTGACTACGATATATTTTCCACGGATGCCCCTATTTA
This sequence comes from Polydrusus tereticollis, assembly GCA_963920685.1. Classification (NCBI taxonomy): domain Eukaryota; kingdom Metazoa; phylum Arthropoda; class Insecta; order Coleoptera; family Curculionidae; genus Polydrusus; species Polydrusus tereticollis. The sequence continues at coordinate 46,579,747 of OY987329.1, forward strand.
AGCAATTGTTACCATGAAAGTTATGTGACAGGACTTTGATAATTTTAACCTTAGTAATAGTTAAATGTTAACGGTATAACAGAGCATCGTTCCTTTTTGTCATATGCCCTGCCCTGTCCTGTATATAAATTGAATTGTGAATCATACAGTGCGTTTTTTCTCGGGTGTGAGATTTTGGGAGCTAAATTATTCAACCCCACGCCGCATTACTATATACCTAATGTGTTCAAATAGGTAAGAAATCATCGTTGTTTACCCATATGGTACAATGAAAGGTAACGTGTAAATGGACCAATACGGGCAATCTACCTCTTTGGAACCGTGGTATTTAAAATATATGTGGCAGTTCATGTACTCTACGCTATAAGCGGATACTCGGTCATGTTAACGAATTATTCTGCCATATTGATCAGCATTCCCCAACTCTGGTGCTGAAGCAGTTCTAAATATTCTTCAGTATCCAGATTACCCTGTATGAAAAATTGTCCAATTATTGTTTTATCTATTCCAGCTCCAACGTTTACTTTCTGCCTTGTAGGGGTAGGCGTTTCCTGAAGTAACTAAGAATTTTCCGGCGTACATATTCTTGTCCACTGTACCATTTGTAGGGAAATACTTTCGTCCGAGAGTAATATTTTATTGGTTATGATTTGGTAGTTGTTATTTTTATTTATTTATTTATTAAACATACAGCCGTATAAATTTACAATGTAAACAGCCGACAACGTCAAGAATTCAGGAAGAGGAGACCTAAAGTGATACATCATAAAGAACTTAGAGGATAATGCTATGATACTCACGTATGTTGTAAATTTTTTTTTCAAGAAGATAGCACTTAACTTTTTTTTAACTTTTTTACTTAACTAATTTCTCTAAGGGATTACATAATCTGCTGCAAAAGCAGAAAGGGCTTTCCCGATATGATGATGTTCTGTAGCCTGAAATATAGATTTTCTTTTTGATTTTCTAGTGTTACGGTCATGTAATAATAATAATAATAATAAACTTCTTTATTTCTAATCACATAAATCAACATAAAAAGAAATGACGTCACCAAAGTGAGAGCGTTAACTCTCCATGTAATCCCTTAGGCTGTATGGTTCAAGTTGCACTATAAGTTTTTTCAATTTTCCTTTGAACACATTCACATTTTGTTCATTTTTAAGTTCATTAGGCAGTTTATGAAAAAAGCGAATTCCTCCATAAGAGGTCCCCTTATCTGAAGTATACTGAAACTGGTAGGAGTGTTTTCAATGCACTAAAAATCAGAATACCAGAAAGTGTGACAATGCTGTCGAAAGGTTTCTCTGCATGACTCAAGTGGGCTTAAGGAGTAGATTTTACCAATTATTCTTTTTTGTAGAATAAATAATAATCTTTGAAGTTCCGTTGTTTGTCCCCAGTAAAGCACAAGAAAGCTTCAGTGGCTGTAGGCCAAAGGATAATATATATTTAATAATTGTTTGGGGTTTAAGGTTAAGGTAGTTAAAGGTTTTTAAGTTGACAATGGCATACGAATCAGAGTTTAGGTTTGCAGCAACATTGTTTATAGGCTGTCCAAAGTGCACTTTTAATTGTGAGTCTATGTCAAGACACAGAAACTTGCATCGTTCTACTCTTGTTATAGAATAATTATTATTTAATTTTAAGTTTAAATCAGGGGCCTTTTGCTTTTTGTAGAATGCCATGTAATGGGTTTTATTTGTGTTAACAACTAGGTGATTTGTTCGACGCCAAACAGAAAATCTAAGCAGAATTGTATAAGTAATTGACTAAGTGTAGTCGCAGATATGACTACTGTTGCATCATCTGCATATAATTTTAGCTTTGCATAGCTGCTATTTTGTATTAAATAATTTTCCAAATCGCTTATAAATAATGCAAAGAGAAGTTTTTTCAAAACTCGTGTTGTACGGAAGTTAATAATCTTTCGCTTTAGATAAACGACTCAATGCGGTTAGTAAGCACCTATTCAAAAAATTTAGAGAAGGAAGTAAGCTCTGTTATGGCTCTATAATTCTCAGCGGACTCTGGATAGCCTTTTTTTAATAGCGGAGTGGTTTCACCCAGTTTTAGAGCATCGGGAAAAATACCTGTAGTAATGAAGAGATTAAAATTAGGCTTTCTGTGCTGAAAACAAAGAATGAACAGAAATTATTGCAGATTTCAATAATCTAATTATTATTTATGTTACGGCCCCTAATACTGTTACGCTTTTTTATGCGTTCCAAATTATTATTTAGAACATGCCACATTAGTATTAAAATCAGAATTTATAGTTTTTTTTTATTGGATGAATTGTTTTTTTCTAGTTTGATTTTGTCTGTCGATTTTTTTGCATATTTATATTGTTCCCTAGTTTCATTATTATTTAGAATTTTGTATACCCAATGCAGAATTCTTAGATGTTCACTTTCTTTTAATATTATGTATTTACCCAATTGGGGAATTTGTTTTATTTTCGATTTTTAGTATGGGACAAGTAAGGTCCAAACAGTATTGAAAATGTTGCCAAAAATAGTTCCAAGCCTCATTGCCATCGTTTTTCTTTGTACAGGGTGGCCAACTAAGAATGCGAGGTACTGTATCTGGGAAACTATCCATCGTAGAGGCTTGCGGCAAAAAAAATTATTACTAAAACGGCCAAGAGAAAAACCTGGAAAATATTTTGAAGTTTCTGAAATGGCCGCTAGGGGGCGAAACTGCAATCTTGAATCCTGATCTTTAAAGTCGAGGATAATTTTTTATTTATAATAAATTTTTTTGTTTGACACTTTTTGCAGTATTTCTAAAAATAAAGTGGTGGGGGGTATTCAAACGTTTCCGTAAATAACATCCTGTATCTTCGAAACGGCTAAGCTGATTTTAACAAACTTGGGCTCGTTAAAAAAAGCTATTTTTGGGCTACAAACATCATTATATTTGAAGTTTTGTAAGTTTCACATATCGCCGCTAGAGGACTCTATTCGACCTTCCAACAGAAATACTTAATTTTCTTAACAAAATAAAATGCAATGGTATGATTTTTTTTTCATGAAAAAGTATCTAAATGATGCCCAAACTAGCTCGCGAAAACCGCATCTCGATATCTTGTTCCTAACCCAAAATATCGGCAATAGAAAATTTTATACGAAAATCCCTTAAATTTTCATTTTATTGTAACTATATTTTTCTGGAATTCTTTCTATTATGTAAAGTGTGGCCCTAAAAAGGACCGATTTATAAAACGAAGATTTTTAATGCCCCCGCAAATGTTCGAAATGCTGACCATCACGTTCTATGCACAAAAAAGACAATTAATAGAAGCAGGCCATGGAAACAAAACAAATACCTAATCAAAACATAAATAATCCAAATTGTCAATAGTGAAGTTGTCAAAGTTTTGCGTTACTTTGAGTAATTTTTGTGTTTACAAAATGCATTTTACGAAGTATGAAGCTGTTGATATGCTTGCGGTTTATTTTGGATGTCTTCAGAATGCCGCAGTAGCTAAAAGAGTTTACGCCGCTCGATATCCAAATCGGCGTCCTTGCGATGTGAGAGTTTTTCTCCGGTTAGTGGCGAGTTTACGAGCCAATGGTGGTTTTCGGCATAAGATTCAACGGCAATGAATTGGAAGAACACAAGAAAATATTAACTACGTACTACTGAGGTATATTGAAGGAAATCCTCAAGGTGGCACAAGAGCATTATCCCTTGAGTTGGACATTATGGACATATCACGAACAACGGTTCAAAATATTTTGAAGGACCATAGGTAAGTTCTAATGGCCATCAAAGTTAGGTATTCGTTTAAACTTTTTTAAATTACTTTTAGAATGCACCCATATTATGTCGTTTTGCATCAGGCCTTGAAAGGGGAAGATTTTGATCGGAGGTTGGACTATTGCCATTGGATGTTAGGTATGATACGCCAAAATTGAGAATTTTTATTTCAAATTCTTTGGAACGATGAAGCTACCTTTGGTAGTGACGGGAGAGTTGATCTACATAATATGCACTATTGGTCTGCAGAAAATCCGCATTGGTTGCGTGAAGTTCAGCACCAAGAACGTTGGAGTTTAAATGTGTGGTGTGGCATACTGGAAGGCAGAATTATTGGGCCATATTTTTTTAACAATCCCTAAATGGCAATGTCTTTCTTGACTTTTTGGCCAATCAATTACCGTTGTTGTTGGAAGATGTGCCTTTGGAAACAAGGCAAAACTTGTTTTTGCAATTGGATGGTTACACAGCACATTTTGCCATTAATATGCGAGATCATATTAATGCAGTATTTCAACAGCGGTGGATTGGAGAGGAAGTCTGTTTCCATGGCCTCCGCGAGGACCAGACCTAACTTGCCTGGATTCTTATTTATGGGGGCGGTTAAAGGACATCGTGTTTCAGACTCAACCTACGACCAGAGAAGATTTGAAAAACCGGATTCGTAATGCAATACGTAACATACCGAGAGCCGAAATTGAAAGTGCAGTTTTGTCTACCCATGAGAGGCTTCAGCAATGCATAGAACGTGATGGTCAGCATTTCGAGCATTTGCGGGGGCATTAAAAATCTTCCTTTTATAAATCGGTCCTTTTTAGGGCCACAACTAACATAATAGAAAGAATTCCAGAAAAATATAGTTACAATAAAATGAAGATTTAAGGGATTTTCGTATAAAATTTTCTATTCCCGATATTTTGGGTTAGGAACAAGATATCGAGATGCGGTTTTCACGAGCTAGTTTAGGCATCATTTAGCTACTTTTTCATAAAAAAAATCATACCAATGCGTTTTATTTTGTTGAGAAAATTAACCAATTCTATTGGAATGTCGAAAAAAGCCCTCTAGCGGCGATATGTAAAACTTACAAAACTTCAAATATAATGATGTTTATAGCCCAAGAATAGCTCCTTTCAACGAGCCCAAGTTTGTTTAAATCGGCTTAGCCGTTTCGAAGATACAGGATGTTATTTACGGAAACGTTCGAATACCCCCCACTACTTTATTTTTAGAGATACCGCAAAAAGTGTCAAACAGAAAAGGTTCAGATTATCCTCGACTTTAAAGATCAGTATTTTTTTTATTAGGTTAATATAGCGGAATTTACAGAAACGTCACTTTTTTAGATTCAAGATTGCAGTTACGCTCCCTAGCGGCCATTTCAGAAACTTGAAAAGTTTTTCTCTTGGCCGTTTTAGTAATAATTTGTTTTTCCGCAAGCCTCTACGATGGATAGTTTCCCAGATACAGTACCTCGCATTCTTAGTTGGCCACTTTAATCCAAAACCAAGAGCTGGAGGTTGAGATTAAATAAGTTATTTTTTGAGAATGAGCGTTTGTAGAGAATTATATTGAGCATATTACTAGGTAGATGGTCAGAAAAAAGATGTACTCTATAAGTTGAGTTGTTTATCTCATTCTCAATTTTTTTGCTTTAATGTTCTTACAGTTTGTGACAACATAATCAATAGCCGAAGGTATCTGACGCTCAACTTCTCGGGCTGGTTCAAGTGATAGTATAGAAGATAGATTAAAGCTGCAAAGAAGATCCATAAAAATCTTCGTCTCAGCTGAGTCTCCTAGGTAATCCTGCACAGCATGGAATTTAGGGAATTTATGAAAATATTAAAGAATTTAAAATTATGTTATTACCAGAGTGGTATGATGTAATGAGTACTATTTTCTTGTTACATGATGTAAAGGAAATGCCAACACATTCACATATAAATTCCGCTGAAAAACTATTTAGGTTTATAGGTTTCCAGTCTTGCTTCTTATTGCAGCATATTGCAGCTCCACCATGAATGCTGTTTTCCGGCAGTAGGTAGCAGCCAGATCATAATTGTGTATAGTAGTAACTGAAAATTGATCCTGAGTTAGGTTAGTTCAGGTTCAATTATATTATTCCATCTACTACAGACTTGTACTTTTCTCGTGTGATTGCTTTGTAGCAACTACTCCTGGACTTATTGAAAGCTTTAGCAAGCTGTGTAAGGCTAGTTGTTGAATTTCCTTCAACGGCCAAGCATACTTCTATTTAAATGCTTGGATTATGTAGGCTTGCGTTTCTTTCGTATTTTGGGTAAAATGTGCGTTTAAAAATAAAATGAAAAAACCCAGGTCCGTATTTAAAAAAATGAAGTGGGCCATCATAACTCAGTTATAACAAGTGATATAAAAAAAGCGATACCGCCATCTTGTAGAGAAGAAAATACCACAAAGTTTTTATTTCAGGAAGGTTTTTCCAAAATTGAAACATTTTGAGTTATTAAAGGAATTCGATTTAGACGTCTTTAACAAATCGCCCTGTATCTCAGGAATCAAAAACAATAAAAAAAGCCCTAATAATGGCACATCTTCTTCACTTTAATCAACTTTGTAGAAGTTACCGTTTAGAAGATACCGATAGTGGATATTGATTTTTTTTTCAATTAAAGCATTTTTCTGGAACAGTCGTGACTTTAAACGTACAGAAATGTTTAATGAAAGTAGGTTGGAAAATGCTGTCAAATGTCAATCATTGTCGGTTGCGTGTTAATTTAATGTTTAGAATGCAGTGACTTGTGCATCTCTGGGCTATTAATATGTAATTGTGATCATGTTAGGGATTTAATTCTTAGAATGTAGTAAACTTGGAATATTTTTGGTATATATTTTTTAAAATAAAATTACCGGTATTGCTGGCTTGTTATCTAGAGAGTTTTCTGTATGTGGTCTTTGGCCTAAAAAAAAGAAGGTATTATCAAATTTCACTAAGGTGCTATATATCGGTATTTTAATTCATACAAACTGGTTCTTGAGAAATTAGTGCCATCTCCAGCAAAATTATTTTTGTATAATTGGTTTATAAGAGGTCAATATCTTTGCTGAGTTGTAATCTATGTTATAGAGAGACTTGTTTGCATATCTTGCTAGGGCACACCGTTCGGGTGATGCCTACAGTCACTCCTGTGTAATGTGATTCTGCTAGGTGACGGTGGTCTAGAAGCTTAACCAATGTAGACTTCTTCTTAAATTTGCGTGCAAATTCAAAAAACAATGTGCTATTTCTACAAATCTAAGGGATATATAGGGTGTTCCTTAAGTACGATTCGCACCTTTAGGATGTACAGTACTTAGAATATTTTAAAATAAAAACGTCGGCGTCGTATAAACATAGATTTGTAAACGTTTCCTTCTCAGAATACTATATAAAAAAAATGTTATTAGGTACTATTTCTGAAATATTTCTAAAATGCTTTAAATCACTTTAATTTTGCTATAAGTTAGTGTCACATAAAAAGGCTTGTCTGTGATTAAGCAGATTTTTTTCTTTTGAAGTTACAAGACCATCAGTAGCGTTCTTGTAATCAAGTAACAAAATATTACTAAAAGAGAAAATGGTTGGTTACTGGCGTTTTCCGGAATTGGCACATCTCTTCACTTAGATCGTAGATAAGAACTCGAAGAATTATATTATGCGCATATATTGAAAAAAGAAAACGAAATAATTACTTTTATACAGGATGTTTCAGAACATGTGGGCAATCTCTCGGATTTATATAAATCTGGTGAAAATAACATCGTAAGTTCATATACTTTTTTTTTCTAAGAGCCCCGCTCGAGGAGATATATGCCCCTAAAGGCCGGTCCTGAAAACTAGTTTTTAATTGATTGCCTTTGAATCGCCCTGTATATTCTAATTAAAATTTAGTATGATCTACACTAAGGAGAGATTCATTAAATAAACCTAACAATAAAAGGTATCTATAGTTCATTCTGTGGGCCAGGGATGGACTAGCTCGGGCATAAATAATCTTACATTTTTGACAGGTGTCACGCTATCGGGATTCTGATATTATTTCTGGATAGCTTACGTATTTTAACGCAAAATAGATACTCTTCGTAGATTTTGATAAGTTGGACCGTTCTCGAGAAAAATCCACTTAATCATTAGTCTGCTTTAAAACCTTTAATCCTACCCGAACCTGTTTTCCGTTTTTTCGTAACAGAAGGCTTCGTTAAATTGTCACGTCATGATATGATTTTAAGATTAGTTGTCAAATAATTATTTGTCACTCATATTTACTGTATCTGTGAACTTTAAAATACCCGAGGTTAAAATGGAATACACATTTAATGAGTATGCGGATATGCACTTAATGTACGGGCTTGCTCGCTGTAATGCTTTGGAAGCTGAAAGATTGTATGCGGAAAAGTTTCCAAACCGGAGAGTCCCAGATCGGAAAATTTTTGAGAGGATCGATCAACGTCTCAGAGAGACAGGTAATAATTGCAAACTAACTATGATACTCGTAAACTTAGAACATTGTCCCTATTATTGTAGGAACCCTTGCAAAAAATTCTGCTGACGGTAGCGTCCAAAGAACGGCCCGAACGGTTGGCTTAGAGGAAAATATTTTAAATTCAATGGCTGAAGATCCTTTAACCAGTATAAGTAAACTTCATGTTTAATTAGGTGGCTCTATAACTACGATATTTAGAATTCTTAAAGAACAATTACTGCATCCTTTTCATTTACAAAAAGTACATGCACTTAGACCTGAAGATCTTCCACGAAGAATGCAATTTGTGACCTGGTTATTAGAACAAAATAGGAATAACCATAATTTCATTGGAAAAATACTTTTCACAGATGAAGCAGGGTTCACAAAAAACGGCATAATCAATTCGCACAATCTCCATCATTGGGCTGACGAGAATCCCCATTCTACGATAGTGGCGAGACATCAGTATCAATTTGCATCAATCAATGTCTGGGCGGGCGTATTAGGCACTCATTTAGTCGGTCCCTTTGTGTTACCTGCTAGATTAAATGGCGCTCTTTATTTAGAGTTCCTTTAAAATAATTTACCAAATCTCCTAGAAGATGTTCCACTCAAAACAAGAATAGACTTATGGTTTATGCATGACGGGGCTCCCCCTCATTTTAGCCTTATTGTTCGAGAGCACTTAAATAATGTGTATCCAAAATAATCCAAATCAGTAGATAGGTCGAGGAGGACCCGTTGCTTGGCCACCTCGGTCACCTGACTTAACCCCCTTGAATTTTTACCTTTGGGGACATCTTAAAAACTTAGTTTATTTAACTCCAGTAGCGACTCGAGAAGGACTACTAGGTATTGTGGAGGGTGCAGCAGTTTTCAGCCCACGTTGAACCTTGTTATAAATTATTTAGTTCATTAAATCCAATAATTTTCCTTTTATTATAATAATTGTTATTATCGTTATTGTCTTTTTCTCGCGGACGGTTGAACTTATCAAAATCTACTAAGAGTATTTACAGCTATCCAAAAATAATATCAAAATTCCGATAGCGTGACACCTGTCAAAAATGTAAGATTATTTATGCCCGAGCTAGTCCATCCCTGGCCCACAGAATGAACTATACCTTTTATTGTTAGGCTTATTTAATGAATCTCTCCTTAGTGTAGATCATACTAAAATTTAATTACCACATGTTCTGAAATACCCTGTATAGGTAATATTAATCAAATTGCTCTTCTCCGATCTTTGCTCAACCGTACATTTTGCTCTCATTCGTTCATTTGGCAAAATGCCATTTTACCTTAAAAAGTCTTTTTCCAGGCCTTTTAACAACAAAACCTATCAATTTGAGACCTCCTTAAAGAATAGCTCATTCTCGAGTGACGGATGAGAGTTTGCCTTTCATATAAGAAATAATGCAGAACCGATTTATCTGGTGTCTGCAAACGTTATCCTTGTGATGGAAATCCATCACATTCAAGCGAGGCGTAGAAAACCTAAACAGGAATCCATCAGATTTGAGATGGTGTGTGTGCATTTTATATTAGGATATTTGCCTATCTAGCGTTACAGTACAGTATAGAAAGAATATGCGAGAAATTAATCAATCGGGGCTCTATTCAATGATTTTGGAGTTGTTCTCTCAGTCAGCTTTTTGTTTATCATTGTTTTTACAAAACTAAAAAATGTAAACCAAGTTAAGGGCTTAAGAACTTTTTGATTAATCTGATCGGGAGAGAAAGTTTCAGATTCGTTATTCATATTCATATTGAGTAGCAGAAATTGCGAATTTATAGGCACATGCGCTTGCTTGAGGAAGCTGATGAACATATAATTATATTAAATATTAATAGAGCAAGAAGCAAGATAAAAGGGCTTTCGATCTTACGGTAAAATTACAGAAAAATTGAAACCAACCTGACTATTTTTGCGATTTTCTGTTGTTTTTTATTTGTCTTAGGGCACTCAGAATTTTTTCGCCTGCCTATTTTTATTCCCCCCCCCCCCCCCCCGAACTTATTCTGGTTCCACTATAGTGACTTTTGTAAGTCGGACAGATATGTTAATATTTTGTACAGTAATGAGACTATGTCACCCTCCGTTCTCGAGGATGCTGAACACGATGGTAAAGTCTGGATCCTTCCTCGACCTCTGCCAACTCCCTAAAGCGCACCCCCCAAACGGGCAAAAATAACCCCCGAAAGGAGTGAGACGCGGATAGGCCGTCTTACACCAATTCAACCTACGTACTTCCCCGTTTTTGAGGATGCTGAATACGATGGTGAAATCTGGATCCTTCCTCGACCCCCGCCAACCCCCTAAACGGTCAAAAGCAACCCCCGAAAGGGGTGAAACTTGGATACGACGTCTCACCGGCTAAATCTGCGCTAACACCCGTTTTCGAGGATGCTGGACACGATTGTCAAATATAGATCATCACTTGACCCCCGCCAACCCCCCAAACGGCCAAAAAGCTATCCCTTTGATACGCGGTTTCATGAAGTGCACCGTATGAGATAAAATTAATTATTTTCTTAACAGGTCATTTAATACATACCAGATGATGATTCAAGGTCTCTTGCTGGATTGTTCAATTGAAAAAACAGGCGCATACTTCGTGTCGAGTTTTTAGGTGGGGAGAGCACGTATATGGAATTATTGGTACAATTTCGTTTATTTTATTATATGAAATAATGAATCTTTTTATTAACGGTTGCAATTACTTACTCACTATAAATCTAAAGATGAAACATTTTTATTGACGCAAACAATGACATATTGACTATAAATAAATATAAAGCATTCGGATTGACGCATACATTGACATATCCACTATTTAAATATGAAACATTTTTATTGACGCATACAATGACATATTAACTACATATACAGTATCTATAGGGTGATTCAAAAGTACTTCGACAAACTTCGGGAGGTAATTGCCGGCAATATTTCAAGATGAAAAGTTCTTATAAACAGTGGTCCCTGGCGACTTCGTTACGGAGATACAGGGTGTTGAAATGTTAGAAGGAATGGTAATAATTTTTAAATAACTCCTTAACGAGTAATTTTTTTTTTATGAAATTTGGTGAATTAAATAAGCATCTCAGGACACTTATTTTCAAAGTAAAACACATTCGTAAATTTAACCAGTGGCGCCGGTACAAAATGTGGCTATCATATTTTTTGTGGAAACTATGCCTAACCTAACCACACCACTGACTTATTTGATTTTAACTTTTTTTTTATGAATCCCCCATTCAATTACAACAAAAAAGTTCACGTGTGTTATTTTGCTACGAGGGCCAGTTTAATGTCAAATGATTATTTTATTTGACTATACACAAATATTAAAAAATATGTTTTAAATAATTGATCAAACACTCAAATATTAATTTAAGTATATTAACTAAGATCTATACATACTTACAATAAACAAATATGTAGGTATATGCCAAAGGAAGGCATCTGAGGATGCCTATTTAAGTATAACATGTTCTCAGTGACATGCATATTTATTTATTAGTATGAATAGTATGTTATTTTCTAATATTTTCTATTTTGACAAGGCGGCTTTGGAAATACTTTTTTGATATTTTGTATTTTAATAAGGCGGCTTTGGAAATGCATTTGTCGTGAATTAAAACATATTTGACAGTTAGTTGCTTATGTGGTTTATTTCTCAGTTTTGTCATTTTCATTGAATATTAATAGTATTGTTTAAAAGGTATGGATTACTTAAGAAATAATGCGCATTTAGCTGACATGCATTTTGTATATGGCCTTGCCGATGGAAATGCACGAGCAGCTAGACGAATCTATCAAGAGCGATATCCTAACAGAGTACTGCCTGCTGCTGAAACATTTTCAAATCTTCACCGACGTTTAGCTGAAACAGGGAGTTTTGCGAGGTCACGTGACATTCCTGGAAGACCGCGAACAGCCCGAACTCCAGAATTAGAAGAAGCTGTTTTAAATGCTGTAGTGAAAAATCCAGATACAAGCACTCGAATAATTGCTGATGCTCTCAATTCCACCCAAGCCACAGTTTGGAGAATTCTGCACGATGAGCAGTTGTATCCGTACCATATTCAAAGGGTACAAGCTCTTTTACCCAGGGACTTTCCTCAGCGCATTAATTTGTGTCAGTGGTTTTTGGAAAAATTTGCTGAAAATCCCCAATTTTTAAATTATGTACTTTTTACGGACGAGGCAAATTTTTCTCAGAGTGCGATTACAAACTTTCACAATAACCATATCTGGTCTTTGGAAAATCCCCACGCCGTTAGTGAACGAAATTTTCAATACCAATTTTCATTAAACGTGTGGGGGGGAATAGTTGGCGATTACTTAATAGGACCTTTTTTTCTTCCACTTCGGCTTAATGGCGAGACGTACCGACATTTTTTGGAAAATGAACTTCCTCCCTTACTGGATGATGTGCCCTTAGAAACTCAAAGACGTATATGGTTTATTCATGACGGAGCTCCCGCCCATTTCAGCATAGTGGCCAGGACCCATCTTAATCAAATTTATCCAAATCGATGGATAGGTAGGGGAGTTGAGGAAGGAAATCAACCGTGGCCACCAAGGTCCCCAGATTTAAATCCTCTTGATTTTTATTTGTGGGGACATTTGAAGTCAATCGTTTACAAGACGCCAGTCGAAAATGCAGAAGTGCTAAGAAACCGAATAATCGATGGTTTTGAGGCAATAAGAAACAGACCAGATATCTTAGCACGCGTACGAGATTCCATGCAAAGGAGATTAGATGCCTGCATCTTGGCTGAAGGTGGACATTTTGAACAATTTATTTAAAAATCATTTAATTTTTGCAACGCACTTATTTAATTATAACTAAATTAAATGTTATACCTTACCCCTTACATAATAAATCTTTGAATTTAAAACATATTTTTTAATATTTGTGTATAGTCAAATAAAATAATCATTTGACATTAAACTGGCCCTCGTAGCAAAATAACACACGTGAACTTTTTTGTTGTAATTGAATGGGGGATTCATAAAAAAAAAGTTAAAATCAAATAAGTCAGTGGTGTGGTTAGGTTAGGCATAGTTTTCACAAAAAATATGATAGCCACATTTTGTACCGACGCCACTGGTTAAATTTACGAATGTGTTTTACTTTGAAAATAAGTGTCCTGAGATGCTTATTTAATTCACCAAATTTCATAAAAAAAAAATTACTCGTTAAGGAGTTATTTAAAAATTATTACCATTCCTTCTAACATTTCAACACCCTGTATCTCCGTAACGAAGTCTCCAGGGACCACTGTTTATAAGAACTTTTCATCTTGAAATATTGCCGGCAATTACCTCCCGAAGTTTGTCGAAGTACTTTTGAATCACTAAAAAACGTATATATAAAGTATCTAGTTAAAAAAAAAGGCGTTTCCGAGTTTTACCTCTTTCGGGGGTTGTTTTTGGCCGTTAAACTCGAAACAAATTTAAACCACCGCCATCGTGTTCAGCATCCCCGAAAACGGGTGTTAATGCCGATTTACCCGGTATGAGACGTCGTATCCGAGTTTAACCTCTTTCGGGGGTTGTTTTTAGCCGTTTAGCGGGTTGGCGGGGGTCCAGTAACGATCTATATTTCACCATCGTGTTCAGCATCCTCGAAAACGGGTGTTAACGCCGATTTAGCCGGTATGAGACGTCGTATCCGAGTTTCACCCATTTGGGGGGTTGTTTTTATCCATTTTGGGGGTTGGCGGGGATTGAGGAAGGATCCAGACTTCACCATCGTGTTCAGCATTCTTGAAAACGGGGGGGGGGGACGTAGGTTTAATTGGTATGAGACGGCCTATCCGCGTTTCACCCGTTTTGGGGCTTGTTTTTGCCCGTTTAGGGGGTACGCTCACCTCGAAAAGAGTTTATACCACCGCCATCGTATTCAGCATCCTCGAAAACGGGGGGGGGGGATATAGTCTCGTTACTGTACAAAATATTAACATTTTCGAGGGTTTTTCCGACTCACAGAAGCCACTACTATGCATTGACATGGGGTCGTGAATCACGATCGTGAGCCACGCTTTCGTAAACCATGTGCCATGTCAACTACTAGAATCTTTTTTTTCATAAACCAAAATATTCCGTGCAGATAAATTCAAGCCTGCTTGATTTTTGTTTCGTTTAGTCGTTAGTGAGCAGAACAAGGGGAAATTATTTTAGAGCATTATTCACTGCATCCATAGCTATGAATTTACTTATTGATGATTTGGAAACCCTAATTAATTCAGTTTTGCCTTCGAGCTTCCCTCATATCAGTATAATTTTTTTTAATTTTGGGGCTAACGAGTTCTAATAAATAGGTACTGGAAACGATGTTCCGACATTCTAAGTAAATTTTTAGCATCTTCAGGATACTCGGAAATTTCTTTAATTAAATTAGCTACGCTTCTTTGTAGAATCCACTTCTTTGTCCAAATCGTCTAGTGTTTTTTGTGCCGATAAAGTTTTCATTATGCTGCCTGCTACCCAAGGACGGTTTTACGGGGGGGGGGGGGGGGGGAAGAGTCGCTATGACGGTGGCAGTATAGGCGTGCGTAATATTTTTTTTTTATTATTTTAGTCTTAAAGCATGAAAACAAATACCTTCTAATTTATTGCCAATTACTGCCCTAGCTTGACTATGAATAACTTTACCTTTTATATATTTATTTTACAAACATCAACGTTTTAATGTGATTAATTATAAATTAAAAATAATAATTTTAAACTCCGGCAATGCCTGTAAGATTTCTAAAGGTGATAAAAAGAGACAAAACCGTTAGTAAGGTACAGAAATACCCGCTGATTGCTTGATTTCGGCGTTGGTTGCCAAATTTACCCAAGCGTATCATCCTCACCGCTTCAAGGGATATACATACGTCTAATTGTCTTAAGTAATATATTTCAATTACATACAAATTAACATTTTATGGAAATTTAAAGAGATAAGTACGGCAACACTGTAAAGTTTTTGCTCGGATTTCTTTCGTAGCTCACCAGCCGTATGGCGAATTTTACCACATTTTTTAGATCACCTGATGGGCAATTTTCAACAAGACATAAATACAGTAAGTCCCAGCAGTAATGTCTAAATTCATTTAATATTCAGCGGTGTGTTTTTTGGAAAAAAGCTTGGATCCGCCGATTTTTATTTTTTAATGCGGTATGTATACATGGTAAATTCATGTAAACAGGGTAGCCTAAAAATAATTTACGTCCATCAACTTCATTTTTTTAAATGAAAACATCTATTTTTTATTTCATTTTTGAATTTTGCATTGAATTCTAAGTATGTTTCATAGCCCATGTCTTATACCTGAACTCAACAGTTATCGAAAAAATTACGATTGAACATATCAATAACTAAGACCTGTTTATTTAAAAAGAACAGAAAGACAAATCAAATTAAATGTTCAAATGTGCGCCATTTACGGCTTGACAATATCCAAGGCAATCAATAAACTCTCTTTGCACGTTTTCAACCATTTCTGGAGATATGGCACGCACTTCTCTCCGGACCCGCTTTTTCAACTCAGATTGTTTGGCCTGTCAACAAATACTTTCGATTTTAGGTAACCCTACAAAAAGAAGTCCAGCGAAGTTAGGTCTGGCGACTTAACAGGCTATTCGATAGGTCCTCTCCTTCCTATCTACCAATTGGGAAAGGTTTAATCCAAAAATGAACGCACAGTGGCAGCATAGTGCGGCGGAGCACCATCTTGCTGAAACATCAGTTCTTCGTCAGGGGAGTCTGGGTCCAATGGATTCGGAAATAAAGCCACTAATGCTGGAATTAATTCAAGTTTAAGAAATTCGAAATATACTTGTCCAGTTAAAAACTGTTCAAAGAAAAATGGACCAATTACTCTTCCACGTACTATTTCACTTTCATTTGTTTTTTTGAGGGTACTAGCTGTGAACCTCCATCATCCAATGCGGATGTTCTGTTTCCCAATAACGACAATTTCGTCTGTTCACATTACCATTCAAACAGAACATAGCTTCATCGGAAAAAATAATATTTTTTGCTAAATTATTATCTAGATTACACATATGCGTTCACAAAACTCATATCGCCTATCGAAATCATCTTCAAATAACTTATGCACAAGAATAACTTTGTATAGGTGATATTTGCGCTTTTGAACTATTCGGTGAACAACAGATTTCCGCATCTGTAAATTGGCCCCTATGTGCGACAAAGGAGTACATGGATTTTCTTCCAAGGAAAGCAAAACGTCAAGTTGTTCACTTTCATCTCGAGCAGGACGACCAGATTTAGGAAAATCTCTAACATGACCAAATTCTCTAAATTTAGCCTCTATTCTACTCACCACCTAATGACATATGGGAGGACGATCAGGATGGATTTCATTGAATAATTGAGTTGTTTCTATTTGGGTACGTGTTCTATCACCAAACCCCTCTCGAATCAATCCTAGTATGGCCTAAGTCGCCCACTCCCCTCCAGCATCCAGTGGCCCGCATTCGTAGGTATGCCGCCATTGCCTCCCTCTGAATCCAGATGGGAAGGCTCGGCAGCCCCAGCAGGACATCCAGTGCGGCCGTGGGCGTGGTTTTCATGGCTCCGGTTATGCCCAAGCCAGCAAGCCTCTGCACTTTTGCGAGTCTGGCGCGCACGGTAACCTTCTCCACTCCAGGCCACCAGACCACAGAGCCATAGGCGACTCTCGGTCTGATGACCGCCGTGTAGAGCCAGCGCATGATACGGGGGTTTAAACCCCAGCTGGCACCCACCGCACGTCGGAGCTGCCAGAAGGTCGCCGTTGACTTGGTCACCACGTTGTCAATGTGTGCCTTCCACGTCAGTTTCTGGTCAAAGGTGACTCCTAAGTATTTGACCTTCGGCGTCAATGTAAGAGATTTTCCATACAATTGAGGCGCCCTAAACTCATTTATGTTCCTCCTCCTTGTGAACAGGATCATTTCGGTCTTGTCCGGATTGGCCGATAGTCCCGTCTCCTCACACTTTTATTATAAGTGTATTGATAATAAATGTTTTAAACGTATTTCGTCGTCTGTCACATTTTGTATCAATTCTCCCGTACACTGTATCAAACCTCCTCTACTATGGGAGGTCCGATACACTTAACAGTTTTTTTTTTAATTCAATATTTTCTACCATATCTTAAATTGTTTAATTTTATTGGTGCTTTATTAATTGCAAGTTAGTTGGCTATATAGGCACCATAATATATAATATTTATGAAACCATATTTATATCGTAATTTTTTAATTTTAATATTAATTGTATCAACCCTCCCTAGTCTAGTAGTTATTGATATTCCTTAGTGTAAGTACTTATGTTTAGGTTAGTTCGGTTTACTTTCAAAATTACAGTTTAACCTGAGGATGAACTGTAGAATGAAGTTAACTATAACTTATAGGCCTGAGCATTAATGAGTTAATAAAAAAATGACGTTTAATAAATTAAAATTCAATATAGGAAGAATAACAAAGGTATTATATTCTTTCCATGGATTTGTTTGCAAGTTTAGTGATAGGTATTAAGAGTAATTAGGTACTGGAATATGTTCCTTTAATTGGGTGTTACTTGTTTTCTTAGAGTATGGAGTTATACAGTAAAATATACAGTGTCCTCGAATGTAGTCCTTGAGAGTGTAAGTATTTTACATGTATGCGTCTCGGGGAGGGTACAGCTGATACCAGCATTACTACATTGCACACCTGCTATGCAATTTAATGTTTCTTTCCTTACTCTTATTAGGCAAAGTATAAAAGTTTTCGTACCTATTGTAACTGCATGTTATATCCTAATTGAAAAGATTTTTTTTCTGTTTTAGTCTAACCACACTCCTAGGCATCGTTAGATGTAGTTATCGGCGAGAAAATCTTATTTTTTAAAAATGTCATGACTTTAGTGTTGTATACTGTATTTTTCAATCATATGTAGGTATCTCTTTAATTTAAATATTCTAAATAAATATATTCTGATCATATTTTCTTTTAATATGGTAATTCACTAGACATTGCTTAATAATTAAAAAAACTTAAACAGTAATAAAAACAATTATTGTTTAATAAGTTTTAAGGTTTTGATTCAATTTGGTTGTAACATTACAATATAATTGTATTCCATAAGATTTATTTTTAAACTGGTTGAAAATTACCACAAGCTTCTCACATTTACTTATTAAGCGAGCAGCTTGTGTATTCCTGCCC
Source organism: Polydrusus tereticollis (assembly GCA_963920685.1). NCBI lineage: Eukaryota > Metazoa > Arthropoda > Insecta > Coleoptera > Curculionidae > Polydrusus > Polydrusus tereticollis. The sequence continues at coordinate 46,598,218 of OY987329.1, forward strand.
TGCCAAACATATATTCTTCTGAAATCCAACTATAATGTTACGGTCAAATCGAATCAAAACTAAAATTTATTTATGAATTATAATGTATTTTCAAATATTCCGCGCATTTTTTCAGTCGGTATGTCAGATTTCTATAATGCCGATAATTCCATCATGACATAATAGGTAAAATATAATTCTATTTTGGCGGTGGGTTAGTCAGACAGTTGATTCGTAGATGGCCTTTGTTTCGAAACTTTAACACTGTTGTAACATTTCTCTAACATGTATTGTTCTGTGGTCTACAGTAAAGCCATAGGTTGCAAAAATAGAGCGTGCTCTATCTTTTCGGCGCCATATGGGCGACACGTAAACATAATGTAAGATGATTAGGATTTGGGTATTGCTTTTATTCAAGAAATTGAACAAACTTATATATGATTACAGTCTTCCAGTAGTTTGTATTTTGCTTTTTGTTATACATAGCCCAACTAAATCCAATAACAATTTGTAAGTGGTCTGAGACATTCTCCCACACAGCACACTTATGCATTTCCGAAATATCTCTAATATATTTCGAATGTCTTAAAAACATAACCTTCCATATCAATATTTCTGAAATTTTTCAGATTCATTGGAATGTTTTTTTAAATACATTGGGCGAAACAAATCGTTTCGTTACCAGTGTAATGAACAATAAAACTATATCTCTGGAGTGTTATATTATAAAATATAGAGTAAGTATATACCGCGAACATCAATAAACACTTTAACTCAGTATTATACAGTTTAGCTCCAGGCTAAGTGAGCTTAACACCCCACTAATAAACCAGCTCTAAGAGCTATAAGTAATCGGAAAATGTTTTTTTCCACTACTAACCTATAACATCGCCATTATTGACCGATTATTAACGTTAGAAATCGTTTTTCTCCACGACCATTACTGAATGCAATAATTCCAAAATCATTTTTGATAATAGAATGTAAAAATTCTCGCTCTTGAGTTGAAATATTTATTCTGAAACACTTGCTTCTTATGCGTTTTGCGTTTATTTTCATTCCATAACAAGATACGGAATGAATATTCTGTAATTGATCTAAACGACATAGGTTGCCATGAATTTCGAAACTGTCAGTGTCAGATAAAAATGGCCGCGTTGTAATATTATTTTCAGACAAATTTTAGTGCAAGTCAAAAAATGAGTGAAAAATTGGATGAATCAGATATGGAACTGGATAATACTCCACCTGAAATTACGAATATTGCGAATAAATAACTTAATTGCTTTGTACAGATTTTATTTGTTTTTATTTGTACTTTTTGGCCGTGGAGAAAATATAGTCTGCTACTCGGTTAGAATGAAAATTCGATACTCGTGGTTCCTCACGCTCGCTACGCTCGCGTTCGGAATCTTCCACTCGGATCGAATTTTCATTCCAACCTCGTTACAGAATCTACTATTCTGTACCTTATAAGTTATTATTGACCATGGTCAATAATAAGGCATTGAAATCCATTATTGACCGATCTTCAAGAATCTATTTGAAGGCAGGTAACTTGATTTTTTGATTCTACAACATGAATTCATAAACGTGAATGTGGTTAGGCAACCAGATAATTATCAATACATATTAGATTACTTGATATTGTAAAATATCGATACAATCAACATTTTTTCTGCTTCCATCCTTAATTCTGGAGGTGTACACATAATAATATCACTAACATTTGCTTCGCTCATTTTTTAAAAAAACGGAAAACTCGTGAAATCTGATGACATAAATGAACAAAAATTGACATTAACAAAGCCACCTGACAAAACACCAAAATATTTTGCCAATTCCAAAGCGCAGGTAACTTGATTAAAAAATATACTTATACCTACCTATCATTTTTTATAATATTAATATTATAAAGGTAAATGTCTTATAAAAGTTTGTAGTAGTGGAAAAAATATTATATTAACCACGGTTTAGACAGCTTATTGCCCTCGCGTCTTAAATCCCTCGTCGCTCCGCTCCTCGTGATTTAAACTTGCCGCTCGGGCAATAATAATGGCTGTCTAAACCTTGGTTAATAATATACTATTATCTTTACAGGGTAATTCACAAATTCATTTAAAATTCAGCGGTTTGTCTTTAGGAATAACTCTTGGACCCGTCAATTTTTATTTCTTCATGTAGTTTTTTTGATGGTGAATTTATGTATTGAGGGTAGCCCAAAAATAAATTACGACCATTAACTTGATTTTTTCAAATAAAGACAACTATTTTTTATTTCATTTTTGAATTTCACATCGAATTCTAAGTATGTTTCATGTACCATATCCTATACCTAAACTCAACAGTTTTTGAAAAAACTACGATTGAACATATCAATAAGTAAGACCGTATTTCTGCTGAGGACTTATTTGTAAATCGAGTAAAATATTCCATTGTGTATTTATTTTGTTTTCTTTTTAATTCTGGTATTTTTGAATGCTGAATTGTCACCGCTTAGTCCCATTTCACTTCAAATAAGTAATTGTCAAGCGTAGTTTTGCAAAGCGGTTTTCAGAATAGTGAAGTTAATGGAACGAGGAAAAATTGAAATTCTATGCAAATCCCAATACTCTCCTCCAGAGCAATGCCAGTTGAGGGAGTGTTGAGGCTGAACAGGAAGTTCACTCTTACGATCCCTAGTAGGGAGCAGTGGGAGGAAGAGCAGGTGAAGTTCCCTGACGATGCTCTGGTATGCTACACCGATGGGTCGCGCATGGCTGGAACTGAATCATCAGGGGCGGGACTATATTTGGAAAACATCAACATAAGAAGAAGCTACCCACTGGGAAGGTTCGCGACGGTTTTCCAAGCAGAGGTGTATGCCATCCTCTCGGTGGCAAGTATGAGGGAGGTCATAGACCATCAAAAGCGGACTGTATACATCTGCTCTGATAGCCAGGCCGCCCTTAAGGTAGTCTGTCAACCCAGAAGCAGTTCGACCCTCGTGAAGGAGTGTGCGGACGCACTTGCATGCTTGCAGAACAGAAACAGGTATTCTTGGTCTGGGTCCCGGGACACTGTGGAGTACATGGCAACGAGACGGCTGACGAGCTCGCCAGACTTGGAGCCGAAACTCCCTATCTAGGACCCGAACCAGCAATAGGTATATCAAAGCAGCAGGTGGGGACGGCCCTGGGGGAATGGGCCGCCAACCTCTCCAAGGAGGAATGGCGGCAGATGCCAGGGTGTAGACAGGCGAAGGATTTCATAACTTGGCCCGATAGGGCCAAGTTAGAATGGATCCTTAACAGGAGTAGGCGTGCCCTGAATCCTCTGGTTAAGGACTCTTAACAGGACACTGCAAATTGAGGAAGCACCTGCATACGATGGGGGTGGAGGAGGACCCGATATGTTCGGGATGCTTGGAGGATGAGGAGACACCACTGCACTTCCTGTGCAATTGTGAAGCACTGGGAAGACTCAGACGACAAGTCTTTGGGACAGTGGTGATCCCACAGGAGGAAGTCAGGACTCTTGCTTGGAGTAACATCCTGACCTTCATGAGAAGGTCGGGTAGGTTCGGCGAGAGCCTGGGTGGTTGAGTGGATGGGGGAAGACTCAGGGGTAGGTAAAAAGGATCGCATTTGGTCTACTTGCCGGGTTGGTGTGCCTCCCCTCACCTACTACTACTACTACTACTATAATAAAAGCAAAATATTACGGAGTTACGAACTAACTAACATTGTCAAATATTTCAAAATTTACAGGAAAGGCCAATTTTCTTGTGGATCTGGCAGTTCCACCAACAAAATGCGGAGGCGGCAACTTCATAACATCGTCTGCGGGCACTAGAGATTGATCATTTACGTCAGGATAAACAAAATGGTATCCAGGTTTCTTCCTTCGCATAAAATTTATCAGATATTCTCCCTTTATTGTTTTTAAAACTTTTCCGACGTAGTGTCTCACAGTTTTTTTTATCATAAATCGAACCAGTACATAATCATTTACAGTTACAAACCCTGTTACAAAACTTTCTTCTGCTTTTTCATTTTCTATTTGATCTTCTATATTAGTTAGTTCATCAGACGAGAATGGGTCGTACAAAGAACTATTAGATTCAGAGTCTTCCTCCATAATTTTTGATTGCTTTTTCTTTAAAATCTTTTTAATATTAACTGTTCCGGTTGATTTTTTGCCCGTTAGGTTTCTCTTAAATTGTTTCTTGTTCCTCTGCTCTTCTCTTTTTTCGTGTTCATTTTTCATTTCTTCCATGTTTGTGTGTCGGTTAAAATTTTTGTCTTTACAGGTTTCCTTCCCGATGTTTGTTGTTTTCTTGGTGGGGCCTGGTGTGCGAACTCCATCGGCAGTAGGGGTTGCATTGGGTGTACGCTCTCGCTGATTAGGGTCAGGGCGGTCGGTAACCTTCGCAGTGAGGAAGTCCTGGTCGGTAAATAGGTGTGAATTAAAGGGGTATATGCCAGTTTTAGAAAATCCTTTTGTAATATTTATTGGGGTAAAAGCCCGCTGGTATGCGATACCAACAAGCTTTGCAATATCTTTTAAGCAAATTGTTTGACCAGGATTTTGTACCATAAAGTCGTCGCAAGTTTCATTGAAGTATCCTTTGAATGGCCACATCCAGTGGCTGTAATCGATGGCTTGTATGTGGGGGTATTGTTAATAGAACTATCCCATTTTGCTTGCTAATATCCAGACCATTAGGAGATATATGGCTATTGTGATTGTCTAATATTAGTAAAACCTTTTTATCTTTGCTACATTTTACGAACTTTATGAAATGCGAGAGATACAATTCGAAGTTGTCAGCCGTCATCCATCCACTTATGTGCGTCACAGCTTTGGATCCTGGTGGTGCTCCAATCGTCATGTAGTCTTGTTCGCGAACACGCTGAAAAACGAATAAAGGTGGAATTGAATTACCTATGGCACTTATGGTACACAGGACTGTGACTGTTTGTCCTCTTTCACCTGAAGTAGCTTTAGCAACTTGTTTTTGCCCTTTCCTTGAAATTATTTTGCCAGGTTTGTGGATAGTCTGCACTCCCGTTTAATCACAGTTATAAACAGAATCTGGTTCAAACTGCTCTCGACTCAATACTTCTCGAAGTAAATTATAAAATTCCCCAACGGTGTGTCGGATAAAAGCGGTTCCACGGGAAAGACTTGTTGGTTCCGGGGTACGAAGTGACAATTCCTTATTTCTGTCCATGAAGCCTTGAAGCCATTCATATGAATAAGCTATTTTATTTTTTGACCAATTTTGAGGAATTTTCTTTTTAGTTTCCGTAGCATACAAATACGCAAATTTTCCAGTCTCTTTCGATGTGAACCCATAATTCATTAGTTAGCAAATATTCTGCTAGACTCTTCTCTTCTTCGGAACAAAAAATTTGTGAACTCGCAAAATTTGGAATGAACTTTGTCTCCTCCCCTTTTTCTCTGAACTTCGCAACATACCTTCTCAGGGTCATTTTGTCAACGTTGTATTTTTTAGCCGAAGTTCTCAGTTTGCATCCCTCTACAACTTCCTGCACAGCTTTATTTATTCGTTTAGGTGAAGCAGGCACCCTGCGTTCGCCTTTTTTTTTCACTTGAAGGTCATCCTAAAGATATAAAGGGAAAATCGCTTTAAGAAAACACAATAAAAAATAATTACGGTAGGTTTGATACATGTATCAAGTCTCCCAAATCAAGATGTATCATTCCTCCCGAATATGACACATTTTATAAAACTTCGAATCTTCAGAATCTAACCTAACATTACAGCAATAATTTCTATATCAAAAACCAGCTAAAACTCATCACTACCGCAGGAATATTTAATAAAGAGGATAATCTCAACCAATTATTAATAAAATGCTTACACTCACCTTGAATAAATATACAAATTTTACACTACAATCAACTTTTGTGCGGTAAAATTTTTAACACGACTTCAAGCTTCAAGCGATGCTAAACAAACGTCAAATGTTCTATCCACCCCAAAACATTCCATTGTTGCCAAATCTCGTAAGCAGTCGACGCTTTAGGTTGCAAATTTGAGAACGTATCAAACCTCCCATGGTATCAATCCTCCCTAGTCTCCCCTATAGGTATATCCAATGTTTAACTACAAACAAACCCTTTGTTCTGTACCAGGCACAGACTAATTTAATAGTATTTATACCAACAACATTTTCTAAATTTGTGTTTTATAGGAGACAATGCAGTAAGTACTTAAGTCAGATACGTATAACATTTTCAGAATTATACCGTTGACTCTTACTGCCATAAATAATCTACCTGATTAAATCCTATTGTATACGCCTCAACCTCTTCAAAGCTGAATAAATGGGATCAGGGTCGGCTTGAAAATGTACCTACACCACATGATTTATTTTTATAATTTAAAATAAATAGATAGGTATTTAGTTTTAGGTACCTATAATAAATGTAAAATAATGATAAGAATTTGTACCTGGTCCGGCTCTACTCGAAAAGGTTTTAAAATTTGGGATTTCCTTATTTATTTTATGGTCAAAAGGATAATGAGGGTTTTATTGCAGTCTATAAATATCTACGATATAATTCTACAAATACTTTACCTATAAGTATTTATTTCAGTTAGTGGCCGACTATATTATGCAAGTGATATCAGTATTTTGATACATTCACAGATACGATAGTCCATTTCAAAAAGGTGTAGAGTAATAAAATGGGAGATTCCGTCCAGTTCGGCTCAATTTCGGTGTCGGCCATAGGCGCAGGTAAACTTTGTGCATTAAATTATGTATGATAACTAACCAAAAATTTTAGAGAATTAGGTTAACGGGTATTAAGATAAAATAGTATTGTTTGTAATATTAAAATTTCAAGTAATTTCGTAAGAAGATTAGGAAAGATATGTTTTCTGGCCTGAAGTGTCAAAATCGAAATATTGTTTAGGGATTAGTTAGGTAGCAGATTATAAAGTTACGTTTTGCGGTTAACAGGTTCCATTTAACAGGTACCGAGTTTGGCTCTGGCCTCTTTGGCTGGATCATATAAATAGGTGGTAATTTGAAACAAACTTCATATATCGTGTGTGTGTATGACCTTAATAAGTATATTTGTTTAGTTTAACGCATCAGTATTTGCTGTTAAGCCGTATATAGTGTTCACAGTATTATAAGATTAGTAATAAAATGGCGACATTCACACCAACAAAAAGATGTTCCAATAATTCTCCACTATCAGTTAGTGAAAAAGTTATTATTTTAAATGCACATGATTGCATAAAATATGATTATCCGAATTTTACTGTCCAAGAAACTGTCGACCGATATTCCCGAATGACTGGAGTTGGAAAATCCAACGTTTATAAATTATTGCGGGAGAGAAAGATAACAGGTCAAGTAGAACCTCCCAAGAAAAGTCAGGCAGACCAGTAAAAGTCCTTGATGAAGACACTAAAAGTGTAGTTCGAAGAAAAGTTCACTCTTTTTATTTTAAAAAAGAAATACTCACCCTACATAAGATTCTAATGGAGCTTGACCAGAATGACAGTATTCCGTTTATAGCTAGAAAACTTTTTATGGAGCACTTTAAAAATTATGGATTTTGTCTGAGAAAAGCATAGCCGTAAATCACTTTTACTGGAAAGCGATGAAATTGTTTGCTGGCGACCAAAATACTTGAGAAGTATAAAGCAGTACAGAAGAGAGCAGAAAAAAATCTTTTATCTTGATGAGACGTGGATTAATGAAGGTTATATAGTACCAAAATTGTGGCACGACAAAATATAACCAATGCTCGCCAAGCTTTCATGGAAGGCCTGTCAACGGGTATTAAGGTGCTTTCAGGTAAAGAGAAGAGACTAATAAAATCGTCCATATTGGAAGCGAAGAGGAATTTTTAAAAGAAAGTTTGGTAACCTTTTAGTCGTTCAATACCGGAGATTACCACGAGGACATGAATTCGAATGTTTTTGAGGCCTATTTTGGTGAAATGATAAAATATATTCCAGCTGATTCAGTAGTAGTTATGAATAACGCAAGCTATCATTCACGACGCGCAGGGAAGACTCCAACTTCATCTTGGAGAAAACAAGAAATTATCGACTAGTTAACCACCAACAGTATTGAATTTGATACAGAAGGAACTGTTAGCTACAGCAAATTTACACAAACATCGTTTTATGAAATATGCCGTGGAAGATATAGCAGAAAAACATAGTGTAACTGTGCTACGCACAGCGCCATATCATTGCGAACTGAATCCTATAAAACTTATATGGGCGCAAGTGAAAGGATTTGTAGCAAGACACAACACAACATTCAAAATGAAAAACGTTAAGATACTGTTTGATCAAGCCATTAAGGAAGTGACACCAGAGAACTGGCGAAAAGCAAGCCATCTGATCGATCGGACCGTCGACCCGTTATTAAAACGTCAAGAGGAGATGACAGTTCCTCAGATGACGAAGAATATTATGATTTTTTATAATTTAATTTCTGTATAATGTATTTTTTGTATTTTGTATTTTTTTTATAATGTTTAATAAAAAATAAGTGTACCTCATACTGTGTACATAATGCCTAAATTTTATTCTGTTAAAATAAAATTCTTTTTTTTTTACGAGTACCTATAGAGTATAATTTAATTTTTGTTTAATGTATTTTTTTAAAAATGTTTAATAAAAAATAAGTGTAGCTAATACCATGTACATAATGCCTAATTTTTATTTTGTTAATATAAGATTCTTTCATTTTTACGAATATCCTGCCGGCACGCCTTTTTTCCACCATTTTCAGTGTTTGTGAATGGATAACAATAGGCAAAACCCATAAATTGACCCAAACCCGGGTGGTACTACCTGCACTTGATGAAAAGAAAGAATTTTGCAATGAAATCAATCCCAAATTATGAAAGCGGCTTAAATATTCGTTGGGTCACTCTGTAGTCCATTTTCATACCTAATGAGCTTTTATTACTCTACACCATTTTGAAATAGACTTATAGTTATTAGAAACTACAAGCTACAGAAAAATAAAGGTTACTACAAGCTGTTAAACATAAGGGATGGTGTAGGTGTATGCAAAATATTAATAATTTAACTGCAAGCAAGGTAGGTAAACAGAAGTGACTCACCAGTTTTGAAAAATAAGGATGGAACTAATTAATATCCTTTTTACTCAGACAAACTTCAAAAGATCATTATTATAAAGTTGTGAAACTAAAAATATAGTTATTAAATTACATACTTTAGTATAATGCTTACAATAATTATAGGTAGGTACTTCCAAAAATCATCAGTCGCAAAGCAGGATCGACAGCGAAGTTTTAGCCAAAAAAACACCCCAAGGAACTAATTTGCGCACGAAAAAATAAACTAAGGACTTAGATATCAATACAAACTTACCAAAAAGCACCACTAATTGATTCCAAGATCAAATTAAACCCATTTTATAAAGATAAAAGTCGTGGAAAAAATCACAAACGCATCAGAAGACTAGACGAGAAGTAAACTGTCATTATTGTCATAAAATAAATCAGTGTTGAAAAAAAGACACTAGCTATTTAATGTTTTTGTAAGATTTTAATCGAAAATTATGATAGTATGAACTTAAATGAATTACATATCCAATTAAATCATATTAAAACTTATTAAAAGTATTCGATTAGCGAAGGTTATTAATGTAATCTTAACCTGAAAGAAGAAAACCGAAAGTTACTAGCAGATGTATCAAACCCTCCAGCCCCCCTGATATGAACTGGCCCACAAATTGCTTGTTGCCCTCCTCTCGTATTTTGGTAACACACCCCTGCTGCAGACACGCTGCAAAAGCATCGCGCCACATATGCCAGTATGCATGGTCAAGGTCATAATATTCAAATATACACTAGCATACATTTGTATGGCGCATGTGGCACCTAGCGGCGTGCATCTTTGGTATTCGGCCTAAATAAAAAGGATAGGACAGCCTAGATTAGCGATTAATCGCATCCATATACAGTGTGTCCCAAAAGTTCCGCAATGTCCAATTATCTCACGAACCTTTTGGACACGCTTTATGAAATTTGGAACCTAGAGGGAATACAACATTCTGCGTTCGCTGGCAGTACCGGCGACGTTGCCAGATGTTCCACTTTCGAGAAATCATAGTCAACTTTTTATTTTTAAATGGTATACCCACTTTTTTTTTTTTTAGTGGATTCCATGCTTAATTTGCTCTATGCTGGTACCAAAATATCAGGTTCCGAAATTGAAAGTAAGTTCAAATAAATGGTTTTTCTCAGAGCAGGTAATAGGTACCTATCCCGTTCTGACATCTACCTTTTCCAATGTGTTGCAGGTTGGACACTGTGACAATTGGATTTGACGTATAGATAATTTTAATAAATAATTGTCACAACGGATTAGGTTAATATACAAGAGAAAATTCTTTCTATTTCTGAGAAATCAGATTGAAAAAAAATCAAAGGCTTCAAACAATTTATTTTAAAACAATATCCAAAAAATCTGTAAGTAACAAAACAGTAACTTTAAAACGAAAACTATTTTATTAAATGCTCAAAATGTTTTCCTTGTACTTCTTGACAATACGCTAGGTTACCTATAATAAAATCTCTGAAGAACATTTTGTATAATTTCTTCCGTAATTTAATCAGCTTCATTTAATATTCGCTGCTGCAAGTCTTCTATATTTTCAGGTTTAGTTTCAAATACTTTATTTTTTAAATGACCCCAAAAGAAGTAGTCTAAAGGTGATAGGTCAGGGGACCTAGCGGGCCATTCTATGAAACCTCTCCTGCCAATCCGTCTATTTGGAAAAGTTAAATTTAAATAATCAAGAACCTGTCGACCATAGTGTGGAGGGGCCCCATCTTGTTGAAACCATACATTTTGGTAGTTTGGACCAGCCAAATTTCTAATTTCAGGAATAATTAAGTTTCGAAGCATTTCTAAATATCTTTCGGAAGTCAGGTTTCCTTCAATGAAAAACGGACCAACTATGTCGGTTCCAAATATTCCAGCCCACACATTAACTTTTTGTGGATACTGGGTACGCACTTCCCGTAGCCAATGGGGATTTTCATCACTCCAGTATCTGCAATTATGGCGATTTACAACGCCATGGAGCATAAATGTTGCTTCGTCCGAAAACACAATGTTTTTTGAGAAGTTGGGATCTTGATCAATTTTGTACATCATTGTCTCAAAAAATTCAACCCTTCTGTCGAAATCGTCTTCAAAAAGTTTCTGTACTAGGTGAATTTTGTAAGGGCGAAATTTATTTTCAGCTAAAATTCTTTCAACCGATGACTTACTAATTTCTAGGCCGGTTTTTCTCAATGAACAATGGGGATTTTCAACAAAAGACTGTAAAATATCTAAGCTTCTTTCTTCATTTGTGGCTGATTTTGGGCGGCCAGATCTAGGTCGCTCTTTTAAGCTGCCAGTATCCTCAAACCTTTTTACTATTCTCTGAACGGTTGATGCAGCGATTGGATGACGATTTGGAAATGAATTGTTAAATAAAATAGCAACCTCTGTGTATGGCTTCACACGATCTGCATAACCGCACATCATAATTAATGTAGTTTTCTCCCTCTCAGTTAAATGAACCATTTTAGACCGTGATTTTAAACTCGATAATTTTAGAAAATTATTAATGTTATGTATTATTATTGTATTTTGATTGTCATTGTCAGTGTCCAACCTGCAACACATTGGAAAAGGTAGATGTCAGAACGGGATAGGTACCTATTACCTGCTCTGAGAAAAACCATTTATTTGAACTTACTTTCAATTTCGGAACCTGATATTTTGGTACCAGCATAGAGCAAATTAAGCATGGAATCCACTAAAAAAAAAAAAGTGGGTATACCATTTAACACGTTGATGGACAGTGAAAAATTTGCGAGTGTTCAAATAGGTCACTATAATATTTTCGGAACCCGTGGTCCGATTTTGTTCATATTTTGACTGTGTATATGTGATAGGGTAAAACTAAGAAAAACACAGTTTGTACGCCATACTGCCAGAGCAGTTGTGTCCCACGCATATACTTCTTTACCTAATGCTGGGACGCGCTACTGCCCTAGCAGTAATAATTTTTGTAAAATTTGGGACATCGTACTGCCACAGCAGTAAGACGTTTCTATAACAACTTTTTGTGCAAAATAGCTTTTATTTTAAATTATCGAAATTTGGGATGGTACTTGGTAGTCAGAAGTAAAACATCTCTGTTGTCCCTCCATTTAGAGACATATATTTTGATGTCTTCTCCAGATATATTCACCCTTTTTTAATTTTTTTAAAGTTATAACTTTCGGATTTCTTCTCCTGTTACTTCGGAGAGTTCCTGTCGTGTGAGTTTTGTACTTTAATAGTTTTTCTGAGAGATTAACGCTGTTGTAGAAATTATCCATTACTAAATGGTGTCCTCTGTTTAGATATTGATTCATTAAGCGCAAAACAAGAGAATCCACTTTAGATTCAGTTTTAACTTTTTCACTTTTTCACTGCTATTGTCGCTGTCCCTAGGTCGATAAGTTGGGTCATTTATATCTAAATCGCCGTCTCTGTCTGTATATGGATCAGATTTGTTTGAATTAGTAGAGTCACCTTCGCTGTAGTCACCACTTGATACTTCATCATGAAGTCTCAATAGTCTATCTCCTCTTCTTTACGATCCATTATTCACAATAGAAATAATTAATACGTACTAAAAAACAGGTTCTTTTCACAGGACAGTAACCAAACGACTGGGTATAAACTAATGCAACCGTTACTGCCATAGCAGTAAGCGCACCAATTCATCCCACCGCCCGACCTTGAAACATCTTAGCGGAAAGAACCGATTTACGCTGTAAATATGACAGTGCCCCAAATTGTAAAGTGTTGCCGTGGGACAGTGAATACTTAGAGATATATATTCAGATGCAAAGTATTACTGCTATAGCAGAAGTGTATGTAATGAAGACTTTTTATTTTACTGTTATAGCAGTAAGTGTCCTATGATATGGATTTTAGATTACTGCTAGAGCAGTTTTGTCCATCAACGTGTTAAAAATAAAAAGTTGACTATGATTTCTCGAAAGTGGAACATCTGGCAACGTCGCCGGTACTGCCAGCGAACGCAGAATTTTGTATTCCCTCTAGGTCCCAAATTTCATAAAGCGTGTCCAAAAGGTTCGTGAGATAATTGGACATTGCGGAACTTTTGGGACACACTGTATGTATTAGTACTATATGGCGCCTTGCCCATTTAACCAATGTAAACGTAGTGAAGCCGGGGTTCATTGTTTCGTCAGGGTCATATCGCGCAGTGCGCATGCGCGAGAAAAAATAAATAGACGTTTAATTTTATGGAAGTAGTCCATCTCACAGTGGAGTAATATTTTAAGTGAGGAATGAAACACAAAGTCTGCTCCACTAATTTAATAAATAGGTTCAGATTAACATCCCAAACATGTTTCAAAGGCATAAACCTTCATCTTCAGTGGGTAATTATTAAGATGTTGATATTTATGAAGAGACCAATGACATTGTTACGTTTTTTATAAACTAATGTTGCAGAAAAATTTTTATGAAACCATATGTAACTTTAATTCGGTACAAATATATCTTAAATTAAAGTAAAATTAAATGAGCAAACATAATTTAAATGAATTTAGTTTTATTTTAATTTTAAACTTGTTGAAAAACCCAAATTTTACTGGGAGATTGTAATGGGGTACGACCAACATGGTGGAGTCGTGGTACGACTCTTAAGATATATTTGTACCGAATTAAAGTTACATATGGTTTCATAAAAATTTTTCTGCAACATTAGTTTATAAAAAACGTAACAATGTCATTGGTCTCTTCATAAATATCAACATCTTAATAATTACCCACTGAAGATGAAGGTTTATGCCTTTGAAACATGTTTGGGATGTTAATCTGAACCTATTTATTAAATTAGTGGAGCAGACTTTGTGTTTTATTCCTCACTTAAAATAGACGTTTGTTTTTATAAAATGAGGTTATGCTGCTTTTTCCGTCACATTTAACGTTTACAAAAAGCGAAAGGACAGGAATTGTAAATAAACGTTCAAGTACTTGGCTTGTTGAAGATTTTGTATATTCCGGTTGCGAAAAAAAAACGCAGGTAAATATATTAATAAAACTTTTATTAGATATTTGCTGTTAACACAACTCGAAGAAACGAACTGTCAAGCAAATCAACGTTTGCTAGAGATTTCGAGGTTATGTCGAGTAAAAAGGAGACATTCAGCCCTATGCAGTAAGAACATTGACTTTAAAGTCAATATTGAAATAATTCCAATTAACATTAACTTTCATTTCAACATTGGAAAAAATTGGCATGCACCCACTTGTCATATTTTGAGAAAAAACGTTATTTTTATGTGAAAATGGTACTTAATGTTATTTCCCTTTACCAAGAACTTCGTTTTAAAAACGTGATTTTTTTTTAATACTGTTATTTTAATGTAATTTTTGTTCACGTTGTAATTTGTGTTAAATTTTTACATTAATTTTATGTAAATAAAAGTAACGTTACTTATAAAACATTTAATTTGCGTTATGTTTTATAACGTCGAAATAAGTAACCTATTTTTCACTTTATCTTAACATTTTTAAATTTCGCGCCTAAAGCCCAGCGATCGGCGATTGTCAGGTCTCTCATAGACGTTTGACGTTGTTCACGTGTTGTGAGTGTACCTATAATAGTGGAAGGAGCAGTTGGTAAAAATTTTGGATAGCATCGAATCTCTTTTAAGTTTTGTGAGTTTTCGTTTATTGTAAGCGTAAGTTGTACTTAATTTTATGGTTTAGTCTTTATGAAATAACTGTTGTTTATTCTTTATATATTTCACGAGTTCTTTTGTTCTTTACCACAAACGTTTGAAGGGCAAAATGGCGTCTCGTGAATTTTATTGTCATTACAAAAAGAAATGCTAAAAGGATCCCTTTAATGTAACAAAAATACCAGCCTTTTGAAGTTAATTCCTAATATAAAACAAGATACGCCACTCTATTTTTTCCTTTAATTGCATAGTTCTCTAGATTCTACACTTAAGCCTCTACAAAAAATGATTATTGTAGTTCTTTACTATTGTGGACCCTCGAAAATGTTTCTTATGTAATGTAATATCTCGTGTAATTAGGTTGTAGGAACAATATTTAAAAAATGTTTCGTTTTTAATTTAGAAATAGCGCAAGTTCAGTTTGGAGAAACTACTGAGTACTCGATGGAAAAAATAATAATGGACCACTTCAGGTATGCTGCGAACCGTTTAAAGAAACAAAAAAAATGAAACTTATACTATATAGCTACTAGATTTTAAATTCAAATAAGTTAAAATTCGTAAATTGTATACGGTAACCTAAGGCAAACTGAAAAAATAAAAGTTCATAACTTGAATGTTTTGTTGTTTATTTATAAGTATCCAAATAATAATGTATGAAATAATACGCTACTTTCCTGAGGAAAAATTTAGTTTTATAAGTTAAAAATATGTTACAAAAACGCAGAATTGTACCCTAATATAATACGTTAAAAAACGTTAAAATTAGTAACGTTATTTTTACCAACGTCAGAACACCGTAACATTAAGCGTGTTTTACACATTGGAAACACGTTTATTCGTATTCTAACGTTTTTCAGTCTGACGTAAAATTATACATGAAATTCACGTTTTCTTGCCAAGTGGGCAGTAACCGACACTTGATTAACAGTTATTGAAATGAAAATTTATTAAAATTAATGTCAAGTTTACATTTGGCAACATCGTTTTTCAAAGGCCATTAGATAAAACAGAAGAATATTTGTCTTCATAACCTAAAAATTTAGTTAATTTTCACTTTATGATTTGTCAACAGTGACCCAATTCTAGATACTTTAAAAAGGCCTTTAAGAACTAGCTTCTAGTAATAATAAAGGATCACTTATATCTGTTAGCTGTCGTTTTTGTAAATTTAAATCATGCCTATAACAAATACGGTTTTCTTTTATTAGGTACAGTATTTTATAAAAAAATATACTTAATACTGTCTATAAAGAGAAAAGTTATGCAAAACAGCACAATAAAAAAAGTCACACACACAAAACATTAAGGTATATTTTTTAATTTATATTAAACAAAAAATTACAACAAAATTTTGTTATCCTCAAGGTGCGTACAGCGAGCCTTCGGTAATGTTTTTCTTTTCTTGTATTGCTTGCTCAACCAAGTGTTCACACTGGACAATTATTGCTTTTAATCTTGTATTCGTAGAAAGATCCAAAAGTGGGAAGCATAATATGGGCGATTCAAATGAGTTGATGAGTTAAATGCTCGACTTTTTTTAACTTTCTGCCTTTTTCTTCTAAACTAGGCACCTAAAGACGTAATTTTCTTTGTAACTTTAAAGATGTGAGCTCCAATTAACGTAACAAGCTCTTTCCACGCGATTATAGATATTTATTTAAAAGCTAAACGGATTTTTGCTATCTCATAAAACCAAATGTAGATTAGTTGTTTTTAACGAGTTTAAGAAACGAAAGTTCAAACATTAATTTTTTTATCTTACCTTTGAATTTCATTTTATAGCAATCCGATAAACAAAACTAAATCCATTTCCATGAATATTCGTATTTTAAAAATTTTTATGTTATGTTTCCAATATTGACATCATTTCAAGTTCGGTACCGGGCAAGTTTTCGTTTACGTTAAAATTTTGACTTTTTTCAGTTTTGACTTGAAATTTATTTCAATTTTTTCCTTAGTGCATACCTTTTATTGAAATTTAGGAGGTTACTTGACTCAATTCCAATTTCTTGAAACTATTAAGATTTCAATTTATTGATTAGAGTGCCTTCCTGCATACCATACTGGCATTTTTATTGAAATTTCTGTCAAATGTCGTTTTTATGTCGTAATTTCAACCTTGACATGAAGTCAAGGTACTTACTGCATAGGGCTGGTTGTCATGTTGTCAGCCTGCAGTTATATGAAATTTTTAATTCACGCGTTTTAGTTTACAAACTTAAACAAATAATTTAAAAACACTTGTACACTAAGTACGTACTTAATACTTATTTTGTAATTTTTTAGCAAGAGTTTTGCTAATTTTATCATTTCTCTATTCGAGTATCAAATTTTCAAAAAGACCGCAAAATGAGAAATATTGCCAAATCTGAATTGGTGAGCAAATTGGAAACATTTTAAAATACGCGCTGTATGAACAACCTACAGAAATTAAAGAAGTATGGTGCTGTTGTAAGAATTAAGCTGGATTTATAAACTCGAAAAGTTGGCGAGGTTGAAGTTATGTTCAAGTTGGTGAGGTTCGATATTCGACAGTCCAGAATATGGCATTTATAAAGTGAGTAGGGAAGTTCGAAAAGTTGTTGTTTGATTGGTTGAAATTTTTGACATTTGACATTTCGCTGTAACCAAAATTAAAATAGCGTCTTCATTGGTCGAAACGAACCTCACGAATTCCGAACATAAAAATTGGTTATTAACTAACCTGAACTAACCCGAACTACAAGGGAACTTATCGAAACTTACGAACTCTGCACGAACTGAGTTTATAAATTGAACTGAGTGTTCCCTATAGTTTAAATTGGACTCTTATTTCCAACGCCAACTGAACCTCAACCTCGCTAAGTTTTTGAGTTTGCAGCGTCGAATTTCAGACGATTTGAATTAATAACGCCAGAAATGATTTACAACCCAATTGAAAAATTTTATTTTCAATTAGCACAACGTCAAGCTGTACGGGGAAAACAGTTTAAACATTTAATGCAGCTATATAGAACTGAAAAAGCATTTAAAACTTTTGAAGATGCGGGAGATGTGGTGTTTAAAAAACTTTTCTTTATATGTAAAGAGAATACATATTGCAAGAAAATATACTAATACTCAATAGAAGGCTTTGTTAAAAATTTAGAAGGACAAAACAGAGGACAGAAAAAAGTTGGAACATATTCTATAGAAATGTTCTAAAATCGACGACAAACAAGATGTCTTTGATTAGATTCATAATAACCCAGCATGTAATTGAGTTAAGACACTAATAACATAGAAGTGGTACTTGCGGGAAATCTTCACGAAGGAAATTCTTGTATAAAGGTAAAGCATTTATTTATAAAGAAAAATAAACTGTTGAAATTATTTTAATAGTTTTAGGTATCAAATTGTGTTACAACTAAAGATAACTCTTTACGGTGTATCTAATCATGAAGAGGTAGACACCCGACTATTTTTTTACATTATCAATTAAAATGCAGATAAAAATATTATGGTAAAATCAGACGATACTGATGTTTTAGTTTTATTACTCTATTATAAGCTGTTATTATTGGAACGAGGAAAATTTAAAATATATTGAACTATTTATGGAAAATTGCCATGGGACGTTTGTCTCTGTTCATATAATAGCAAAGTTATTGGAAAAACAAATTTGTGACGGCTTACCAGCATTTCTTCCGTTGACAAGATGCGACAAAACAAGTTTTATAAACTAGGAAAGAAATTGGCTTGGAATATTTTTTGTTACTACAACTGACTGTGATAAGATTGATTTATGTGGTTTTGAAAGAAACCCATTTGATAAAAGTTTAGACAATGCTAGAAAACTGATATCACACATTGCATGTATTACCATAAAGAAAAGTAGAAGAAGCAGCAGTCTGCCAAAGAAATTCCTCCTACTTAGGACTTATTTAATTAATTAATTTAGACGTTCAAAGCTACTCGGAGGTTGACTTTTCTGAGTATTCCCCTTTGTCTGACATGCCGCTAAACCCTTTAAAAATTCAATATTCCGACGTAACCCGCTCTATAGTATTTGATAAAATAACTGTAATATTAATATTGTGGTCACAAATTATGGAAATAATATGTTTTTTTAATTTTTCCTTTTGAAGGTGTTATTACAAAGTTCATATTTGGATACAAAGTATTGCTAAATAATTAGATTTCAGAGGTTATGGTTGGGCAATGGAATATGAACTATTAATGCCTAAATGTTCCACAAAGCGACCCATTCCAAATGAAATTAGAAAGTTGATAAGTCTATTTTGCACTGAGAAAAACTGCAATACCAATAAATGCGCAAGCAAAAAGGAGGGTATGTTTTGCTACCCCGTATGCAAATACGCTATGAATTGTGGCAACAATGAATACAATAATATGATAGAAAAAGTACAGGAATTAAAACCGATATGTTAGTACATGATTAATATTTAGATGTTTTTTTATTATTATTGTTTTTTTTTTTATTTTAGAAATCCAATAATAGCGCAAATAAAAAAGTGATATATTTAAGGTACAGGAAAGTTTCTGTTATAAGTTTTAATTAAAACAAACATTTTACTTTACAAAATATTTCGTCTAAATTATTCTAGATTTGAAGGTAGGTATATTCATTTATTAAAATAATATAAAATAGTGTTAAGTTTTACTGCAATGTATGGAATATTTATGTAAAACAAGCCCTAAAATATTAGTTTTTATATTATACTCAAACGCAATGTACGGATAGGTAAAGGTTCATAGGGGGAATGTACGCCCGGTAATATTCATGTGCGAACTGTACAAGGTGGGGGTGGGATTAAGGCAGTGCTGCATGTACGCCGCCGATTTGTACATGGCTGCGTTAAAATGGCGGTAACTTTTTTATTATAAATAACCCTAATACTAAGCGAGATCAAATGAAGTAAATTAATTTCAACAGTTTTCGGTGTAAAAATATATTTGATAGATCATTATATAAACGAGTGGGAATAAGTTAAAAATAAACGAAAAATATTAACGTTGTGAGGTTGTGACCTTTTTAATAAGTTAAGAAACTTTTTTTGTTAATATCTATGCTTATGCAAAAAGTGATACCTTCTATTAAAGAGAAATGTTTAAGTTAAAATTAAAATTAATATTTGCAATTTTTTTACGCTTTTTTGCTAACGTTAGTCTCGACTAAAACTAAAAATCGGCATGTTTAACTTTTTTATGTAAGAATGCATGCTTAATTCGATGATTTGGATTTCATAGAGGTATACCAAAATATTGGGTTGGTGAACGCAAATGGCACCTCTCCGCTCGTCTATTGGGTGTTGGTAAGAGCATAGACCAAGTAAGAGCATGGTTAATATTTTCTGTGACGTGGTGAACGAAACGACCACGGTGGTTTTAGCGGTTTAATTCTTTAATATTCGACGTTCGCCATTTTGACAAGAATATTGATAATACACGGCAACAATAAAAATTAAATCTTGTCAAGCTGGGCAAAGCCGAAATTCATAGAAGTACAAATTAATAATTATACTTGTTTGTTTTGTAAACAAAATTCAATTTTAATAAAATATAGGTACCTAGGTATTACATGGAATATGGAATGTAAGAAAATTAATTTAAAGATATAAAAAATACTGCATAAACCAAAGACATTAGAACGCATAAACACAGAATAACCGGACGGCCGACTCCGGTGAAAGTGAAATGCCAAACTTGGGGAAACGCGAAGGGGAATGTAAAAATCAAAACCTATGATGGGCGGCTGCGGATATTTTCAGATTGCATGGTAGGTACCTATTATTGAGAAAGTAGATCATTTTAGCTCTAAAATTTCCTACTGTGTGACTGTCAACGATCTCTTTTCTAGAGCTTTGTATAGGCGCCCTATTTATACAGGGTTGGGCAAATGTTCCGGAACGGCTTAATTACAAGCGAACGAAAAGTGATATCGAATCGGGGTTTTGGGCAATCTATAGGACACAAATTTTACTATTTGACTGGTATACCATATGTCAGTAATGTCACCAACTGTCAAGTGTCGACGATATTTTTTTATTTTTTTAAATGGAACACCCTGTATATTATCAGATATTCTAGATCTTCAATAAATTACAAATATTTTTCATATAGCATACCATATGATTAAATTCAACTGTTTCGGAAATACGGGCAAATGAATGTAGTACATTTTATTTAAACAAAACCAAGGTAATAACTTTAAAACACAATAATATAAAATAATGATTATTTAATTAAATGTTCAAAATGTCGTCCTTCAGCCACCTGACAGTGTCCAATCCTGTCGGAAAATTCAGAACGCACGTTTTGCAAATGTTCACGAGAAATAACATGCACAGCATCTAAAATTCTGTTTTGAAGATCCTCCAAAGTCTTAGGTTGTGTACGATATACGACAGTCTTTAAATGACCCCAGAGGTAGAAATCTAGAGGTGTTAAATCTGGAGATCTAGGAGGCCATTCAATGGACCCTCTCCTACCTATCCACCTTCCAGGAAAAGTTTGATCTAAATAATTTCTGACATGTATACCAAAATGAGCTGGCGCCCCATCTTGCTGAAACCAAATGTCATTCGCTAGTATTTGATCGTTAACCTGATCATGATATAAATTAATCAAATTTTATATAATTCTATTTCGAAGCAGATCTAAGTAGTAAATAGATGTCAAGTTTCCATCAAGGAAGAAAGGCCCAATAATATGGTTTCCAATTATACCTGCCCACACATTTAATTTTTGGGGGTGTTGCGTACGGTGCTCAATCATCCAATGGGGATTATGGTCTGACCAGTATCGACAGTTGTGCCTATTGACGAAACCATTAAGACAGAATGTAGCCTCGTCAGAAAATAAAATACGACTTACAAAGTTAGGTTGTAGGTCTATGTAGTCCATTATTTCTTGACAAAATTGCATACGCCTATCAGGATCGTCCTCTGATAGTTCTTGAAGCAAGCTGACTTTATAAGGAAACATTTTATTTTTTTTGAGGATTCTTCTAATTGATTTTTCGCTGTTTTCATGTGCAAGAGCAAGCTTTGGAACTGACGTCTGTGGTTCTTCTTGCAGGGCAAGCAAAACATCCAGGGATTTCTCGTCATTTGTAGCAGTTTTCGGACGACCTGTTTTTGGCAAGTTTTTTACCGTACCCGTATGCTCAAAGTTATGGAATATTCTATTAGCAGTTGATTTAGAAATGGGATCTCGAACAGGAAAACTTTGATTGAAAAGGTCGGTTGCTTCTTGAAAAGATCTCCGTCTATCCCCATATCCTATCATCATAAGCAGAGTAATCCGTTCTTGTTCAGTTAGCTGAACCATAGTTTTATCAGTTATATCAGAGGTTTAGTCGATAAATAAAAAACTCGCACAACTCACTTAATACAAATAAATAAAAATTAAATAGGAAATGTGTCAGAGTGACACTTGGGAGTCATGGAAACTAAGACTTTTATTTGGAATGTCATAATAAAAGAAATATGTTGCTTGATTTTTAAACAAAATGTAATATGGGCTTTCTAGATTCATTTGCCCGTATTTCCGAAACAGTTGAATTTAATCATATGGTATGCTATATGAAAAATATTTGTAATTTATTGAAGATCTAGAATATCTGATAATATACAGGGTGTTCCATTTAAAAAAATAAAAAAATATCGTCGACACTTGACAGTTGGTGACATTACTGACATATGGTATACCAGTCAAATAGTAAAATTTTTGTCCTATAGATTGCCCAAAACCCCGATTCGATATCACTTTTCGTTCGCTTGTAATTAAGCCGTTCCGGAACATTTGCCCAACCCTGTATATACCTACGTAAAGTTCTGGGTATTCCAATAAAAGTAAATGGAAAAAGTCTTTTATAAATACCTAGTAGGTATAGGTAATCATGTTCCAAGTTCTAACGCGACTAAAAACCTATAAATAAAAAAATACATAAATGATCTGCTTCTTGTCAAGGACATTTAACTCTTAATTAACTGTTTTAGCCAGCACTTCGCGGGAAAAAGCATTCAGGCTATAAAAAGAGATTTGACAAAGAGTTCTGACTTCTGGCATCTGGCCTTTCTAGGGTCACAAACACCAAGTGGTACCTGTGGCAATAAAACTGTTCGGATTTTTAAGACAGTACCGTAACTCGGAAAAGTCATTGTAAGTGATTGTAGTATTTTCGTGCTATTTATTATCTGTACCTATATTGATACCAGGGTGTCAATTAAGATGACATCCGTACAAAGCGTGTATGTATCCAAGGTAATCATATTTGTTCCTAAAAAATAAGTCTTATATAATATATACAGCTCCCCGCATACAAATGAGATAAACTGGAAGACGGATATTCTTTAAATTATTATCGCCGAAACTATTGAAGGCATGTAAGAACTTAAAATCCTTGTAGCTGTTTAATATAGGTAAGCCCTGCTTTGTACTTACTTAATCTATTTTTAAAGACTAAATTGTTAAAATTTGACCAAGGAAAAGCGTAAACAGTCGAAGGTATAAAGACAATAATTAGTCATAACTTTCCGTGTAGGCATGCACGCAGGGTTTTTAAACATGTTTTTGCCATATATGCAGGCAAGCGCGGATCCCCTCCGGTCATGGGGGTCATGACCCCCCCCCCGCCCAAGCAAACAGAAACACAAAAAAATAGTATATATTATATTTACTTTGCTCATATTATTTTCCAATGCATGATAAAATTTAATTATATTGATCCGTAAAATGATTTATGAAAACTTCTTTTATTATTTTGGAGATTTATTATATAATAGCATTAATACGCAAAAGTAAAATATATTACTTTTTGTGAGTGACCCCCCCCCCCCCCCCAAAACGAGGTTCTGGATCCGCTCCTGTATGCAGGGTTTCCTATAAGAGATACAAATAGTATATTATTAACCAAGGTTTAGACAGCCATCATTATTGCCCGAGCGGCAAGTTTAAATCACGAGGAGCGGAGCGACGAGGGATTTAAGACGCGAGGGCTATAAGCTGTCTAAACCGTGGTTAATATAATATTTTTTCCACTACTACAAACTTTTATAAGACATTTATCTTTATAGTATTAATAATTATAAAAAATGATAGGTAGATATAAGAAGTATATTTTTTAATCAAGTGACCTGCGCTTTGGAATTGGCAAAATATTTTGTTGTTTTGTCAGGTGGCTTTGTTAATGTCAATTTTTGTTCATTTATGTCATCAGATTTCACGAGTTTTCCGTTTTTTTAAAGAATGAGCGAAGAAAATGTTAGTGATATTATTATGTGTACACCTCCAGAATTAAGGATGGAAGCAGAAAAAATGTTGATTGTATCGATATTTTACAATATCAAGTAATCTAATATGTATTGATAATTATCTGGTTGCCTCACATTCATGTCCAGTAGCAACCTGTCGTCATATTGACGTATGTTTTACGGCATCCGTTACGTCACAATTACCTTAGATGTGACGTAGTAATGACGTAACAGTGACGGGCCTAAGTCACAGCCCAATGACGTCGGTATTCTGACGTGATATTGACGGTAAAAAAGGACGTCACAAAGCCCAAATTTGCTACGTAAATATGACGTGATATAATGGTGGAATGTTGCACCTTAAATAAAACCTCTTATACGATTAACACAACAATTTATTATTAAGGTATAAGTATGTACATACTTTCAAAATAATTAATATTTCAAACTTAAAAAATTATACTAGGTATAACACACAACTTTAAACGAAAACTAACATTACCTATGGCTTTTAACAAAGTGTGTGTATAAGTGAATAACATACCCAATGATCATAACTATTTTCTGATGGAATTCTAGTAATTTTCCTCTTTTTTTTAATTAGCCCCTTCTCTGGTTCAGAACTTATATCGCTGGTGAACTCGGCCTGTTTCAATTTCTCCCAAGCTTTATCAAGGTCATCTAAAAAGATCATTAAGTAAGTATTCCTCGGTATATTCTATAACAGTTTGAGTCCAGTTTAATGAACAATGCTTTTCCAAAAAACTAGTTTTGTATTAAATTGCATGGACAATTATTAGGAAACGTAAATCTGTTCTTTAAAAACCATGGCTGTAGGTAGGTACATCGGTATAAAAAACAGTAAAATAAGTATGCAAGGTTATGAACTAACCATTCAAAATATAACCCTTTTTCTCAAAGTGAACAAACAACCCCCTATAAAGTTCCTAACTGAAATATTTAAAAATTTATTGTGTAATATCCCTAGTCAATAAAAAATAGCATGTTATCAAAAATTGAGAGTTAAGTGGGATTTATAAACTTGGTCGCAACGCTCAGTTCAGTTCCGCGCAGTCCAGTTCAGTTACGCTGATTGTCGTTCGACTTTAAACAAACGAAAACATACCAAACCATTTATAAACCCTCAATTCATTCGCAGCGGTACGCCCAGTCGCGCAGCGAGACGCTCGGCTACGCTCGAGATGGCCAAGTTTTATCTTTTGACGCTGCAGTTCGTTGTCGCAGGACTCTTAACCAATAAAATGCGAAAGTTGAATCACGTGGTGGTTGACAGATGACGGTTGACAGGCCAAATGAACCAATGAAATGCAATACGACATGCGAACAGCAGCTAAGTTTATAAATTACAAATTTGTTTACGGCGACCTCGGGCGAACTCTGGCGTACTGCGCTGCGGAACTGAACTGCGCGTAACTGAACTGAATAGTTTATAAATCCACCTTTATCCACATCGTGGAAAAAGGGTAGGTGAGCAAGATTGGTTTCATACATAGCATTGAGTAAAATGGGTAGGTACATACCGGATTTATAAAACGTTTTTACGACACCGTATAGTTCCCAAGTATCGTCTGGTGGTTGGCCTTTCTTTAAAAGTTTATTAAACGAAACTACGTCCTTCAAAGGAGGCCATAAGATTTCCGTTTTTCGGGGTGTAAACCATTCTTCGTGAACAACCGCCAGTCCACCTCCAGCACTCTCACTAAATTCCAGAACAGCAAGCATGTTTAATAATAAAAGCAACAATGGCGACCACAAATTAAAATAATTTACAACAGAGTTTATGAAGAGATTTACACCACAAAACATAAAAAACAAAAAAATTCCTTTGAGGTTAACTCGAGAGGACGCGGACTGATGCATGGCGGGAGTCGCGGGTCGCGATACGTTCTTTGTTACCAACCACATATCGTGTTACCAACGGAACCGACAAAAAGCGCCATTTTTGAATAATTGTCAAAACAATGATATATTTTAAAAATAGCAAGTTAAAATAAATGTTAAATGCGAATATCAAGAAATAAAAAATCGAAAATATCCGTTTACATAAAAATCAATGTATTCGACTAATGTAAATATAATTATGTTTTTGTCGATATACCTTATATTGTAGTGGAAATATTTTAAAACTATATACTACATTCATATTATACTAAGCAATTGTTATATACAAATCCATGCCTGGGTCGGATTTGTCACTTTTATATTGGACACAAAATCTACCTACTAATGACGTCCAGGTTTCGTCAGTTAGATGACGTTTCTTGGACGTCGATAAAGTAACGTCATATTGACGTCAGGTATTGGTGGCCTGACCTTAGTGACGAAAAATCACCTTGTTGCGACGTCAAAATGACGACAGCTTGCTACTGATATGAATTCATGTTGTAGAATCAAAAAATCAAGTTACCTGCCTTCAAATAGATTCTTGAAGATCGGTCAATAATGGATTTCAATGCCTTATTATTGACCATGGTCAATAATAACTTATAAGGTAGAGAAAAACGATTTCTAACGTTAATAATCGGTCAATAATAACGATGTTATAGGTTAGTAGTGGAAAAAAATCTTTAAATGTTGGAGTTGCAGGGTTTTATCTGAACCGTCAGAAAATGAAAAAAAGTAAACAAAACACGATCTGAGAGTTATAAATTATTATTAACAATTTTTCTAAAAATATATAGTTATAAGATTCGAGTGATCAATTTTTGAAAACCCTGTATCTTTCTAGTTTAATTACGTCCAGAATGCGTTTGAACCTAATATAACATAGACTATAATGTGCTAATAATACTAAAATTTAAGTTTTATCGACGATAATAATTATTAAAAAAAAATATTTATTGGGACTCCTTTTGGGAGACCGTAACTCCCTTAGAAATAATTTGTTAATATACCTATGTGTATTGTCGTATGTTTATTGAAAAATATATTAGTATTTTGTAGTGTAGGAATGCGCTTACTTATGATTGAACATTTTAATTTGTGCCGCCTTGACAGTCTCAGATGCTGAATTTAAATATGCCAACCCTGAGGTGGTCCAATAAAAGACCGAAACGCGTTGACAATATTTATTAATACTTAAAGAAGACTGAAGCAGGACACACCCAAGTTTTTAATTCAGATTAGATCAGGTTGCCCGAAGTCACCAATGAACTTTTCTACCGAACCGCAACCGCAGGGTCTTCTTTTATCATGGTTTGTTCGTTTCGGTTGACATTGTTGATACCATAGACCCGAATTGACAAACGCAAGCCCGCCAGTCCACCTCTGTAAAAAAAATTCCTTATCGTCTTAACCGACGCCATGCATACCATGCAATCATCGGCGTTGCCATGTTGTTCTGTTCTGTTATAGTTCTAAATACAAGGATTAGAAATTAAAATACTTAACTTTATAACTTGAACCTTGAACCTCCACAAAACGAAATATTCTGTTACTAGAATTTAACTCTATTCTGTATATATTTTTTGTCGGTTTCAGCTTTCAGCCGTTTGATCGGCTCAAATTTGATAATTTTTATTTTACTGAACGAATGAATGAATGATAAAATTAGTACGGATAGTACTATTGGATACTTAGTAAATCTTGGTAAAAACTTGGCAACAAGGCACATTAAAACCGTTGCGGTTTCCGTGAGAGCTACAAGTGGCTGAAAAATAAAGTTTGACATTTTTAGATTATTTTACCGGTATTTTGTTGTTTTCTTGGAGTATCGTGGTATTTATAATAACAGAGTACAAGGAAATTTCGTTTCGTGTCGGAAAATCTACTCAAAAGGCATTCGAAAAGTTTTCCAATCAAATAACATACTTCAGATTGTTTTGTTGTGTTCGGTACGAGGCTAAAATCTTAGTTTTAGTTAGAATAAAGTGGTTTAAAGACTAGTTCTGTGAAGTCTTGTGATTTTTAACAAAAAATCTGTGATAATATGATAATCAAAAGTGAAATTTGTTTCGTTGTGACCTTACCTAACCTCAAATTTGGAAGATAAAAGTTCGTGATTGAGTCATTTTAACTACGCCTACCTAACTGTAATTATCGTTTTTAAGCATTTAAAAGTATTCCAAACAACATTCTGTAACAAATATGCTAATTACCATCATAATTGTTTTCTCCTTTATGTCATAAATGCTAATTATTATGCTAGTACGATAATTTATTCTGAATTTCGAAACGTACCTATCAAACATTATTTTAAAACGGTACCTAACTGCCTATTTTTACACAGTGTACTAAATATTTTTTTTTAACTATATAGGTACCTATGTAGGCCTTTATTATAGCCTGTAGCTAATGGGACAAATTGGTTGTACTAGGTATTTTGAATTGTGGACATTATGTGAACTACTATTCCACAGTGTTATGTTTTTTAAACTAGTGCACTTTATAGAACCAAAATGACAAGCAGACGGAAAAAGAGCAAGCAAGAAAAAGAAGGTTTTATGAAAAAGGTATCTTCATTATTTAATTTGGATTTGGTAAGGGTTTCTTTCTTCTTCTATTACCTACCTTGTGGATATTTTAAAGCTACCTACATTAACATAAAAGTTTCTCTTAACCTGACATTAAATAGGTATTTAGGTACATATTATTATAAGTAGATATCTACCGAGGTATCTACCTACCCGAGTACATACCTACCTCGATACCTACCTATGTGAGTTTCATGTAACATGAGTGCAAGCTGGTCCTTCTCTTGTGAAGCGCAGTATTAGGTACCATAATAATATATATATACCCAAGTTAGTCTTCGTTTTACCCAAGGGTCTTATCTATACTGTTTATTCTGGATCAAGAGAGATCACAGAAACCCATTTAATATCACTAAAATGTCAAATTTGAATTGGTAGGTTATACATTTACTCCGCAAAGCAAAGACTTGTATTGTGTATTCAGTGACCGCCAATATGAATTTCTTAGGTCTAGATCGAGGTCTAGATCAACAGGAGACCTTCATATGGCATGAAGTGAGAGTATACGGAATGTCAGTTCAATTTTGTCTTTTGTCTATGGCAATCAAGCTTGCTTAAAGACCGTTTAACATCAATACCGAAGTCCCTTAAGGTTCTATATTGTCGCTCACCCTCTTTTTACTATACCTACATCAACAACCTTTTGCAACATCGACTGCCAATGCACATCTCTATAGGTACCAAGAGATCTCACATCTCAACAAAGACCTGAAAGAAATTCTGTCATAGGGTGACAGTAACCAAGTAGAATTTAACGCTAAAAAACCAAGGCGGCAGCTTTTTCTAAAAAAATTGATGTTAAAGAACCAGATATAGTCATGGCGGGACACCCTTGGATAGTTATATGTCTTTGCATAGTCACGTTGCAGGCATTGCTAAGGCAGCCTCGCAGAAGCTTATACCTAATACTTTTCTGAACTAAGAACTTTATACACCCCAATAAATTTTGATGCTCTATAAAGCCCAAATTCGACCATTCTTTTAATACTGCTTACATATTTGGGGCTCTGCTCCTAAACAACTCTGAGATTGCTGAATTCCATTCAAAAGGCCATTTGCTTGATCAGTGACCATGATCTGACAAACAACCTGGAAAGCCTTGAACATCAAAGGCAGGTTGGCGACTTGAGTCTATTTTATAAATATTTTCATGGCAAGTGCCCAACTGAGGTCGCCCGCTTGATTACACTCAAAGCGGTGAATGGTAGAAATCCACGACGAACCACTGCAGCCCACCCGTACGTGGTTCAGCTTAGTGTTCCTCAAACGACACTTTAAAAATTTTGTTGGTATAATCTCCAAAGCGAATCCAGACCAATGTGAATAGTTTTTTCCTGCGCACACGCACCGCTCGCAGAACGCCATAAAGGATTAATCCTGCAGTGTTGTGTCTTATCATAAAAAAATAATTTTATTATTAATTAGATTTATGCAGTGTTGCTATAGTGAAAAAAATGTAAAAAAAAAATTAACTTTGATGTGTTAGCTTCTCGGTTATCTTACTTTGGTCTCCCACACAAATAAAACATTCTATTTTAATTTAAGTACATATGTCTTTAATTTTCATCTAAACGCACTTTCTTACTTTTGACCAACTTCACAATCTTCCATTATATCTCTCAATGTTGTCAGTTCCTCTTTTTTACATAGTTGCCTATTACTAGTTATTAAAACAGTGTCTTAAACTTAAGAAAACCAAACTAACCAAATAAAACATTAAACAAAGTATACAATATGTTAAATAATGAAACCAAGAATTCCTAACAGACGGTGTCCGGATTTCGAAAACCTGCAACGTTTGGCTGGATCGTCATGTTTTAGCCTTATAGGAATTTGTGCTAGCATTTAGTGCAGAACGTTTATATAGAGACACCCTTTATATTAGGAATTGTAAAAACCCTGATATTCCTAATGCTTCGGTCCTACGCACATGAATATTTTTTGCATCGATATACAGGGTGTCCCACTACGGTCGGCAAGGTTCGATTTCGAGTTCGATTTATAAACCTTACGGCTTCGGTAAAAAAAAATGGCCGTTAGGGGCACAGCTACTAAGGTATATCTAAAAAGTCAAACTTTATCAGATAATCGCTATGTTAAGGTACTATTTTAATGACGTTAATAAAAAGTTAATTTTTGCGAAAATTTGTTTCTAAAACTTTTTTTGTATCTTCAAAAATATGGGTGGAGGAAGCTTGTTGAAAAATACTTTTTGAATTGCTGTATCTTCCATATGCTATACCCTAATTTAATCAGCTTAGGCTCGTTTAATAGAAACTTTACACCTTAAAAAACCGACTTTGGTCGTGGTCGCTACTAGGTGCTGTATACCGCGTCTTTTAGGTGGCTTCGAGGTGGCGTTGTTTAAACAAGATTTAGTTTTTTAAAATTTTCTTAATAAAATTAAACGGTATGATACATTTTTTTATTACCCAGCTTATAGGGCATAAAAATAGCTACATTTTGGCCTGAACCGTGATTCGATATTTTTATTTGTTTTCGAGTTATGTACAAATTATTAGGTATTATAATTTAAAAAATTAATGTTTATCTAAATGTTTATCGCTAAACAAAAGGAATATGAATATTCTATTTTTCTAATTATTTATCCGTTTAATATCA
Source organism: Polydrusus tereticollis (assembly GCA_963920685.1). Classification (NCBI taxonomy): domain Eukaryota; kingdom Metazoa; phylum Arthropoda; class Insecta; order Coleoptera; family Curculionidae; genus Polydrusus; species Polydrusus tereticollis. The sequence goes on from OY987329.1 coordinate 46,629,335, forward strand.
TTAATAATTATTCTCGTAATTATTAAATTAAATTATTAAAATGTTTAGCCTTTTAGTGCACTTATATTGTGTCTATTCTCGCCTAAAATCCAAAAAAAGAAGTTTATCCAAGCGCAAAAGCAAAAATCTAAAGATTATTCAACAACTAAACTGTAATAGCGTAAAAGTTACTTTTATTCTTAAAATTATAGCAAAGGAATAACATTTTAAATCGTGCGCCTGCAACAAAAATAAAATAATTGAATGCTATAGTAATTTTTTAATGAACATTTCAATGGCAATATTTATTTGAACTTTTTAAGGAACTAATTGTCGCCTCTATTAGAAGAGGTTTTATTAGTAACGAGAAGGGACATGTCGTTTCAGCATGATGGGTGTCCTGCACACTTTTCTCTGATAGTTTGTGACATTTTGAATCAAAAATACCGGATGGATCAGACGAGGAAGTTTGTTCTCATGGCCGCCTAGATCCCCATATCTCACTGTGCCTAATTTTTATTTATAGGGCAGGCTCAAAGATATTGTCTTTCAAACTGGTCCTACTACTGCTAAAAACATGAAGCAACGTATCCACGATGCATTGCCAGAATTCCAACAGCAGAAATTGATGCAGCAGTATTAACCCGTAACTACTACTACCCACTCATTGTGACTTAAGTAGGTACTACTAATGGGTCCTTGGGACCCATTTTTGTTACAATATTTAAAGCAAATTTCGAACAAAGGGCTTTATTCTTACAATTTTTAGTAAAACTAACATTAACAAACTCGAAATAAAACTTGCAACATTTTATTTACAATTGGAACAGACAGTGGTGGCACATTCTAGACAAATAGGTATATTGCATTTAAAACAGTGGTGTTTTGTTTTCCTGTCCTTTTCAAGGGACAAGTACTACATCTGCGTCTTTTTCATTTTCGTGATTGAGCTACAGGTGCAGGTTCAGGTTCAGCTTCCACAGAAACCCCAAGGATATCAGCGTTGAGCATTCGTAGTTTGCGAGGTACGTAACTCTTGGTTATCCGGTAAGCCATATCAGGAGAGTATAATTGACGGCCAAGCTCTTTTAGATAAGTGGACCTGGAAGTTTTTTCACCAGCATTCGCAAATTGATACAAGACTCGACTGTTAACCCCAACAATGTTTAAAACTGCATAAAATAGCACCATTGGCAAACGGCGAGTTCTTGATGTGGAATACGTAGCGCACCTCTCATCAAAAGCATCATCTCGTGCTTTGGTGCCATTATAATATAATATTATTTCTGGTTTGCCAGTATCTTAGTCCACAGATATGGTGTGATGCATACTTGAAACCAAAATAACAGATTTACTTCTTTTTGGAACATACGAGACAATCGCATTATTTGCTGTAAATCCAAATATAGACGAACCAACAGTACGGCTTGGATTCGGTAAAAATTGCGGAAGAATTTCAGCCTTATTTTTTTTATGGTCCCAACATAAGTGAGACCAATTATTTGTCTTAATTCATCAATTAATTTAACGGATGAATACCAATTATCGGCGGTAATATTGCGATTGGTATTTATAATAGGACTGGTCAAGCGTAGTACCACTTCAATTGGGTGGGAAAGCTTTTTTAAAAACCTCGGCATTGATCATATGGTGAGTTTTAGAGTCCGATAGAATTTGAACTTTTAGACCGTATTTTGCGGGTTTATTTGGGATATACATCCGAAAGGAACACCGGCCCCTAAATTGCATTAACATTTCATCGCACCATAACATTTACCCCAGGCGAATAATTCGCTTTTTAATTTGACACAAATATGTCAAACAGTTCGTATATTGCCGCAAGTTTATTTTCTTTTACTCGTTCAGGTCTTGTGGTAGGATCCTCAGAGCGAAGACTTTCCAAGGTATCATTTTCTTTATGAACGTCGGAGAAAATTTTTTTCTTGAGTTTTTGCTCGTCTTAAACTTTTTGTAACGAGATCGTAGCTGTTCAATTTTATTATTAGTATAAATGATAATTATTTCAATCATCTCATTTGTGAACAGCAGTTTCCATGCTTCCAATGGAGTAGTGGGTTAGTTCTGACCAGATGGCCCTTTAAGGCCTGGCAGTACAGTTATAATATTGTGTTTTAATGTTTTTGTACGGGATGGAGCAATCTTGAACCATTTGTACTTAGTTTTACCCTTTTCATACCATGAACTTTTTGAAGAGAAAGAATCTAATGTGGATGTGGTGGGAATATCTTCTGAATTGTTGTCTTCATCTTCTAGGACATCATTAGGTACTGGGATCCCAATCGATGTCCCTCTCTGAATCGTGATCACTTAATTCCTCATGATCTTCTTCGAAATCACTCTTGTCTCCATTTTCTTATATGTGTTTCAAAGCATCACTTTTTCCATCTGCTTCTATTTTCCTACTTCTGCTAGCACCAACACATTGCATGCAAAAAATAATTAGTCAAAATAATATTACTACTTAATAATACATACTTACCGAAAAAGTTACACTTAGACTACTACTGGGCCCTGGGATCCAATAACCAACAAATAAGCTACAACACTTCGTAGGCGACTAACTCGTTAGAATATAGCCGGACACGGAGTACGCCTCCACCAATATTTCGTCATGAATTGCAGTGTTTAAGTTTCGCTTGGATCCCGAGGACCCAATAGTAGTATAGTCCGCCCTACGAGTCTGTGGCTACGACGGTTGAGGAGGCAGGGGGGTAAAAGGCATAAAAAAGTTAGGTTTAACTGTAGCGGCATAGGCGTGCGGTGCCTCGTTTCATATTAATATTTCATAAGTTAATAAACTAAATTTACTTCCTCTTATTTTAATAAATAAACCACACCACTGTCCACTCTCCGTGGCAACAGGTAAAAAAAAAGCACTGGAACACACATTTTTTAGGCATTATCTTATTCATGTGTCCACTACAATTATTTCATCGACTGGAAACGGCCGGCTGGAATGGCGTGGGCGAGAAAAAATTCATACGCGGTCTTATCATCATAAAATTAGGTCATTTTTATTTAAAATTTATATGTAAACTTAGCAAACCCGGTACATGACTTTTTTTTTTATTCGCATTCCATCCATAGCCACAGAACCGTAAAGGTAGACTTTCGATGGTCGCAGCTGCGACTAATGCAGCTGCGGCTGGCGACCAATGCGATCTGTCGCATCTGTACCCCCTTTCGGAGATATGCGACCTTGGGCGGTCACGACCCGCACGATTATGGTTTATTATCTGTTGTTTCGCGACTTTTTGGGGTTTGATTTTTAAAAGTATATTATAATGCATTCTAAAAAGTTAAGGTTAGTTCAGGCTATTCCTAGAGGAAGAACGAGATGATGACGATTTAATTTTACATTGGTGAATGAAACAAAAAACAGCAATTAAGGAACTATACCACGTACTCGCAAAGGTTCATATAACATCCTAATTAAAAATTGGCTTTTGTCTTCGCTCGCAAACGGAGTCATTTTGAATTACAATCCTATATAAATAGTATAAAAACATGTGCGATCAACACGACCTGACTGCTTCTAGAGCAGTTGAATCGTACGGCCGCGTTGGTCGTATCTGTCGCACTCGTCGCGGTTGGATGGCTTTAAAGGAGATATATGTAAATGTATTAAACCGGTACACACACGACCGGCCGCATAGCCGCATCAGTCGCATTGGTCGCGACCATCGAAAGTCTACCTTAAGGCGGACTATAGTTACATACGGGTTAAGCACGCAACGCAGATTAAATCGTTGTTACGAAAATAATGGAATGCGTTTTGAACATTTATTTATATTTATAAATACTTCTTGTTCTTTTCATGTTTTCGTTTCGCCTTTTTAAACAAAAGCGTTTTTTTCGTAGCTTTAAATAGTTCTTATTTTATTGTCGTTATTCAATAATACATTGGCCTCTCGAATTTTAAGAATAAAAGTAACTTTACGCTATAAACTGTATAGTAAAGTTGTTAAATAATCTTTACATTTTTGTTTTTAATTTAAAAATTATTGTTGATATTAAACCTCGTAATAAACTGATGAAAAACTATGATAAAAGAATCTTTACATTCCTTTTCCGTTTAGGGCTCGGTTTAGGGTAAACATTAATTTTTTAAATTAAAGTAGTAATTTGTACTTACCTACATAACTTGAAAACAAATAAAGATATCGAATCACGGTTCTGGCCAAAATGTAGCTATTTTTATGCCCTGGTATAAGCTGAGTAATAAAAAAATGTATCATAACATTAATTTTATTGAAAAAACTGAATCATATTTAAACAGCGCCACCTAAAAGACGTGGTATGTCTAGTGACCATGACCAATTTTAATAAATATAAAAGTGTCTATTCAACGAGCCTAAGCTGATTAAGTTTGGGTAAAACATATGGAAGATACAGCAATTTAGAAAGTATTTTTTTCACAAGCTTCCCCACCCGTATTTTCGAAGTTATAAAAAAAGTTTCCGCAAAAATTAACGATCTTTTTATTTCCGTCATTAAAACAGTACGTACCTTAACATAGCGATTATCTGATGAAATTCGATCTTTTAGATATGTCCTAGCAACTGTGCCCCCTAGCGGCTATTTTCGAAACTTAAAAATATTTGACAGCAATTTCTTTTGTGTGTACCTACCCTCCCATATTTTTGTTATTTTTGAAAAAAATAACCAAGAAAGGCATGGTAATGAGATTTAGCTTACACGGTAATGTCAAGAAGAAATGAAAATGTTAATTATGTAGCTGACATGGTAAGGTCAGGAATATTTGACACGGTAAGGAGCCAAACATCAAAAAAAAATTGAACTATTACATGGTAATTGGGTTATGTATTTTTTCTTACCTTGGTGTATTATAACACTAAAATGTTAAATATATTTTAGATCTTCCCAAAACATACAACACCACAAATTTTAAGACACGGTAATGTCAACTTTGTTACACTGTGTGATCTGGACGACAAACCTACTCATAATAAAATTTTATAGTCACAGTACTTCAACACTTTTTAAAGAATTAGGGTATAGCCTCGACCGAGGCCTCGACATGGTAATGTTATTTTTCTGTTAATCTTTTCTTTTTTTTTCTATTGTTTTGACTTTTTTCTAAAATCACTATTTGTACATACAGTGTGTCCACGGATAGAGTTCGGAAGAGGAAAAACTTTTTTATTTGTGGGTTTAGAAGAAAAAGTTATTCTTTATAAAAACGCCTGCTTGTGTTGAAACTACAATTTCAAATACCAAATTTACGATTAGTATACAGGGTACATCAAAAATAACATTTTAATGATTTTGATTTCGATTTTTTTTTGAAATTATACAGGGTGTTATGGAAATGACTTATTATATTTTAAGGGGCCACTCCTGGGGTGGCCTAGAGTTACACTTGATAGTTTTTTTTTCTAAAATCGGAAGTATTTTGAATTTTGTAAAATACCTTAAAACCGGACCATCTGTGCCTCTATGAAAGTTCATTACCCCTAAACACGTGTTTTTGACATGACAAATTGGCGGAATTTCTACAGACAGCTGATTACCTTGCGACGTTGCCAAGTATTCGGGAAAATCTTTTTTTTAGGTTTTTTAAAAAAGATTAAATCAAAAACTATACTGCGATTTCAATTAAACAAGCCTTATTCAATAGGTATAGTTTTTACTCACCCTATGAAATTGTATTGCTATCATAATACTTCGCTGAGTAAAAATCGTAGATACCAACAACAAGCCCTATGTCTGGAAATTTACACAGATAAACTATCACATCACAAAACATTCCCATCACATGTGTATCACATTATTCAACAACTATACACTCCAGCAGCAAAACGCAAACAAATTTTATGCCGTTGCAAGTAAATGAATAATAAGAAATGATATTAAAAACAAATTTATGAAGCCACATATGAAGCCACTTTGAACTGCTCAGTACCCAATCACAGAACAGCAACAAATCACATTTCCCGCCCCCTGGACTATCGTGTTTAAATGTTGTGTGTCCAGTTAAGAGGACTGGATTGGATACCGTAATTATTATTCTTAATTGCAATGGCCACCTGTCTTGACGACAATGAGCCAGCTATTATCATTACCAAGAAGAACAGAAGTCACAGAAGAAGAGAAAGAACATAACCGTATCAAACGTGTGTCGCGTTGTTTTCAATCCGGATTTTGTTATAAAGTATTTCTAAGTCTATAACTAGTAATTTCTTGTATTAATAACACAGAATTAAAGAGCTAATAACTTGATAATGTCCCGAACAGTTAATGTGTTGTTAAAGTGAATAAATGTCCCGCTAGAATCATTTGAAATGGTAACGGTATAACGTGGATTTCTTGCCGATATGTTTTTTATTTCAAGGTATGTACAAATAAAACTAGAGCAATACGTAGACAATTTTTCGTGTAATAGGGTAGAAACTAAAGCATATTAAAGTTAAGTAGAAAAAATTAAATATTCAAAAAAGGTTATCTGATGAAACTGATGTAGTAAATGTGGCAACACTGGTCAAAACACATGTTTTGGGCTGACGATATCTAAAGACTATCTGACAGTAACTGTCAGATTTTTGTCAACAATTTTTTTTTTGACAAGTAGTACGAATCAGCTGTTTGGGTCATTGGCGCGTAGGTGTTTTGAGCTAAATTTTTGAAGGCATTTTTCTCGAATTTCTAGCTTCGAGCGCCATTTAACGCAATTTTTCCCCAATTCGGCTCGACCTATAGATTTACGGGTTAAAAAATAATAAGTCATTTCCATAACACCCTGTATATAAAAATATTTTCAAAACCCTGATTTATTACACCAATTGTGCAAAAAAGTCTAATAAACATTTTTCTCAAAGTGGTTAATTTCATCATTTAAACGTAATCCAAAAAACTAAAAATGTTGTTTGTGACTAACCATGTTTTAAAACGTTTTTTTTTTTGTAGACTTAGAAGAAGAAGTCACTCTTTATAAAAACGTCTGCTTGTGTTGAAACTACAATTTCGAATACCAAATTTACGATTACTATACAGGGTTAGCCAGAAACAACATTTTTAGTTTTTTGGATTTCGTTTAAGATAAATTTACGTAAACTATTGTTGCTTTCCTACTTAGAATATAATTTTATATCTGGCCGAATAACGATTTTGTTGTAAGAAAACTATTTCTTATTTGTATTTTTATTATTACATGTCATAGGTATTTCTTCATTTTATTTAATCATAAATTATAAAATATTAAAATAAATAACGTTCTATTCGAACGTGGTACCACCGAGTTCAGCGCATAGTTCAACTCGATATCTGAATTCCCGATAACAATTCCTAATTTGCTGTATTGGGATATTTGCAATGACTTCTCTTATTTTTTCTTTCAAGAGATCTAGGCTATTATTGAAATTGGTTTTATACACATGTTGCTTCAGATATCCCCACAAATGAAAGTCCATAATTGTGAGATCGGGACTCCTAGGTGGCCACTCATTTGGACTATACCTTCCAAACCATTTGTTCCCAAACTGATGATTTAGCCAATCACGAACAATTATCGTGGAATGAGCGGGACAGCCGTCTTGTTGGAAATGTAATTTTATTCGATCAGCTAAAGGTATATCTTGCAAATGATCATAAAAAAAGTGTTCAGAAGATGCAAATAAGTGTGTTGATTTAAATTGTTTTCAATAAAATATGGTCCAATGATTCCATTGGAAGTAATAGCACACCACACGTTAACTTTTTGTGAATACTGTCTTCTAGAGCGGATACGAAAATTAGGATTGTCGCGGCTCCAATAGCGACAGTTTTGCGAACTAACTACCCCGTTTGTGGTAAACGTTGCCTCGTCCGAGAAAATAATATTATTAACAAAGCTTCTTTGTCTAAGGCAGCGGTTCTCAAACTTTTTTGGTGACGGAACCCTTTTGGGAAGCAAAATACTTGATGGAACCCTACAATAAAACAATAGTTTTTAAAAGTGTATTCTTTATTAATAAGCATAATAAAAGTACAATGTAACAGTTACTAATTATTACTTACTTTACAATTTACATGGCAAGTACAATAATAGAAGATATTAAAAAAGAAAAAATCTAACTAATGGGAGGTATGAAACTGTTTTTTATTTTTCATCAATTGGTTGATATCAGGTTTGATAGAAGACAGTTGAAGTCTCATATCAGGTTCGGCGTCCAGTCTATTGCGATATTTTGTTTTCGTGGCTGCATAGGTTGAGAATCCTGTTTCGCACAAATATGTTGTTGGGAACGGGAGAAGAATATTCAGAGCCATTTTGCCAAGCATTGGATATTCATCACGGATTCTGCACCAAAAATCGTTGAGAGGCGTCGTTTTGAACAGTGACTCCATACTCGTGTCTGATGACATTTCTAAAAGAGATTCATATATCTCGTTTGACACACTTTCGGGCTTTTCCAAGTTGGGTAAAAAAGGATTATGAATCCATGAATTCAGTTTCATTTTTGTATTCTGTTCTTCGGGAAAATACTTTTCAAAAGATGCGCGCATCGAACTGAGATATTGGACCAATTCTTCAAACACATCATCTTGAAACATTTCTGAGTCGTTATCGCTAACAAACTCACTGAGTGACGTAAAGCTTTCTATTTCTTTCTTACCAACGCAAATAATCCAAAAATCTAATTTTCTTTTGAAGGCAGTTATTTTATTATTGGCCTGAAACACTGTTGTCTGTTTACCTTGCAATGATAAATTCAATTCGTTCAGTTTTTGAAAGATATCCGCCATAAAAGACAATCGGAACAACCAAGTTTTATCATACAAACGGTCCTTCAAATTAAAAGAAGTATCTGCTGAAAGAAACATTTGTAACTCGGCTCTAAGTTCAAATAGCCTTGTTAAAGTTTTACCCCGAGACAGCCATCGCACTTCTGTATGGAGCAGCAGTGTTTTATGTTTGCTGCCATAATCTTTACACAATAATGAGAACAATCGGGATTGTAGTGGTCGTGATTTGATAAAATTAATTATTTTTACCGCTTCATCCATAACTAATTTTAGATTTGACGGCATTTGCTTCATCGCAAGTGCTTGTCTATGCAGAATACAATGGCTGGAACTACAATTAGGCGCTTTATTTTTTATTCGTGACACTGCTCCTGCTGTTTTACCTGTCATCGCCTTGGCCCCATCTGTACAAATGTCAATGCAATTGTTCCAACTGAGATTATTTTCTTCAAAAAATTAATTTATTTTATTAAAAATTTCTTCCCCGGTAGTGTTTGTGAGCAGCGGTGAACACATAAGCATGTCTTCTTCAAAAGAACTTTCATATGGATATCTCACGATAACCAGCAAGATAGCCAAACCAGCGACATCAGTTGACTCGTCCATTTGCAAGGCGAATCGTGTTTTTTGTAGACGTGTAACTAGTTCTTGTTTGACGTAGCTTGCCAGATCATGGATTCGCCGTGAAACAGTATCGTTTGATAGCGGCACAGTAGAAAGATGCTTTGCAGATTTTTCATCGAGCATACATTTTGTTATGTCTAATACACATGGCTTTATTAAATTCTCAGCGATAGTGTGCGCTTCACCTGCTTGTGCAATGCGATAGCTAACTAAATATGATGCCTCCGTGGCCATTTCGTTGATAGTTTTTGTTACATGCATCATATTTTTTTGACTTTCCAATAACTGATCTTTTTTACGAACAAAAAATTCTTTATTCTTGTCTTTAGACTCGGGGTGTACAGTTTGTAAATGTCGGCGCAATTTGGCAGGTGCCATGGAACTATTAGGAAGCAGTTTACTACATAGCATGCAGAGAGGTGAGCCGTTGGAATCAACAAATCCGAAACTGATATATGATTCATCATACTTCCTTTTTTTCGTCTTTGAAACCGTCGAGCTTGACGTCGTGGCATCATCGTCTGGATCGGTGATTGCTATATTCTCCGCGCGTACTGCTTTTGAACATTCAGCGTCATTAGAAGATGTTGTTGCAACACGTTTAACACCTTTAAGCCAACGTTCCATTCTTCTTTATTTATAATGTTACACGTCAGGATGGTGGGGTCTAAATAATGCACAATCGTTACTGCGTATAAGAGACTAAGTTTAGTACAATGAAGAAATGTATAAAACTGAGACAACAGAATACAGCAGGCAGTAGAACAATGAACACTAGTTTCTCGCTAGCGAGCTTGTAAGTAGGTAGGTAGGAACTTATCGCTCCGAACGCTAATCGTCAACTGACTGACGAGGCGCGACGCGCGATCGCCGCTTTTATACTTAGTCCTAGACTCGATCTCGAATATTCTCGAAAATACTCGAGTCGGCGCCTTTGATGAACAAAAAGCAAACATAAAAAGAGAAATATAAAAATTGCGTTGTAAACAATTCAGAGGCGGCTTTTATCAAAGGGACTGCGCGCTCACAAGTATACAAGTATACATGTTGATACCAAACTTATGAGATATTGTACCAGCTATTGTAACACATGTTTATACAAATACAAATAAATAAATAAATATACCTACGCGCGGCCGCGGAGTCAAAACGTTCGACCAGAGAGAGGTGCTTTGATTTTTTTTTCTAAATTCTTGAGGAACCCCTATAGAGGTATCGCGGAACCCTAGGGTTCCGCGGAACCCACTTAGAGTATAGCTGGTCTAAGGATATGTTCCCCTATCAACAAACAAAATCCAAACGCTTCATGTCGTCATTTTCTTCCAGAAAATGATTAAATTTAGGTTTGTACGGACGAATTATATTGAATTTTAATATTTTTTCTACTAGAGATTTACTCACATTACCAATTTGAGAAGATCTTTTCCTTAAAAACAGTTGGGGAAAATTTCTAACTGAATCCATTGTCATTACAGTTACAGCCTCGGTTACAGCATCATCTTTATCATACTTTTTTTTCTCCCTTTTTTTATTTAAAACTACCAGTTCTCATGAATTTTATTACAATTTTTTTTAAACCCTTGTCCATGAGAGAAACAGCAGGCCATATCTCATGGAATTTTCGAAGAACTGCCATATAGCTTTTTTCATGTCTTAAACCATAACTTCGCACAATATAAATTCTTTGTTCTAACGTTAGCATTTTCTAATTTCACTATTATGCAGATTTATGAGAAAATTATGACACAAATATCAACAATTTGAAAGATGCAAAGTAACTAAAACATTTCATTTATTTAGAACAGGCTACTTGATATTTTATTATTTTAATAGTAGCTTTGAAATTAACCACTTTGAGAAAAATGTTTATTAGACTTTTTTGCACAATTGGTGTAATAAATCACGGTTTTGAAAATATTTTCATATAATTAAAAAAAAAATCGAAATCAAAATAATCAAAAATGTTATTTTTGATGTACCCTGTATACTAATCGTAAATTTGGTATTCGAAATTGGAGTTTCAACACAAGCAGACGTTTTTATAAAGAATAACTTTTTCTTCTAAACCCACAAATAAAAAAGTTTTTCCTCTTCCGAACTCTATCCGTGGACACACTGTAAATGTAAAGTAAACTACTTACTTTATTCTAAAAATTCATACAATACTGAATACTTGAAAATACGAACGGGGATCACAGAGAGTAACTTTTCCTCTTTTTTTGATAATGACCCATACATATATTAACTAACCTAAACTGGGTGTAAAATTTGAGAAAGATTTCTCCAATGAGTTATTCTAGGAATTATTTAAAACTGAACACGTCACCGCTTGTTAAATCAATTAACTTAAAATTGTAGCATTATTGAGTTTTCCATGCTGTTTTTACGCCAAACGTTTTCGGTCAAGTTTCGTTCTAGATTCAAGTAAAATCGAGTATAGAATAAATTAATTCGGAAAACGAAAAAAGGAACGTTAAAACTTTGGGCACGTAAGGACAGTCTATCTGCGTTAAAGTTAAGCGAATCTGTTCTAGTGCCAGCTGTGGTGTTCCCCAGGGTGTTCCACTCAATAAAAAATATATAAATAAGTTCAGCTTGCTTTAGGCACAATAAAAAAGCTTAAAAGACGCATTATTGGAACTCGGCAAATTTCGTGAATCAAGGATTTAAGGATTTCCAACCAATCAAAGAATTTTCTTCCTAGCAGGCGTATGCGAACCGAAATCACGGTGTAGAGCAATACATCTACCTATTATAAATTTGGGGCTAAAATGCTGACAAGTTTGTCACATTTTTTATTCCGTTATCGTTCCATTACGTATCGGTAAAGTGAAGCACAATATTTTAAAATATGGCATTGTCATGAGCGTGCTACACCAATATATTTTAAATGCAATAAAAATAGGAAATTGTATTTCGGCATGAAAATAAAACAGTCTTATGATTGGTTGGGCGATAATGATTTTTTAGTTTTGGTCGTATTAATGCCAAAGACGCATAAATTAAAGTGTTGCGACCCGGCGCCGATATATTTTTAGAAACTGAATAAATTTTGCCCCTTGTATCACTACTCCACTGACATACACAAATATCTGCAAATTCTTGGCGACCCGTGTAAACCAATTAAATTATTTAGAGCCACCTATTTCCGTTAATGGTGCACTATGTTGACATATTTCCATGCAATTTTGATTTCAAAATTAATATAGGATAAGAAGATATTTTGAGTAATGTTTTTAAATATATTATTATTATTTAGTTTTAATGAATACATTTAATTACAGGGTTTTCTTGCTAACAAATATTAAATTAGAATTAGGTAACGGTATGTGGCAATATTGTAAACTACTGAACGTTTTTTTTTACCGCATTCATTCGGTAGCTACAGATAAATGTGTCGAGCTATACATACCTACACACAGTTAAAAATAATTTTTTATTCACTATTAGATTCCTATTTGGCCAATGAAAACTGGAATTTTACGTCGCATGCAAAAAATTTTCCCGTGTGCTAGTGATATTGGCTGCCTTCTTACCAGTCGTAATAATATATGCGATTGAAAGTACCTGAACTTACCACAAACAATGATTGTTTAGTGTCCTTAGCGAGGTCCTTAGCAGCGCTACAACACTTGCGACAACAAAGATTTGGACAGTTTTTCGAATTTTAATTTAAAATGTTTTTACAATGTCTTCTCCAAAAGATCAAATATCACTTGAGGCGGCAATAGTACCTAAGTGTTGATTTAAGTACTGTCCACGAACTCTGTCTTGTGAAAGATTGGATTTTATTTGCCCGAAAAAGCCTCACGGCACTGGATATATAAACTCACAAGTGTTGTAACCCTATGTTTCCACATGTGTATATAAGTTTATATGTATAGGTACAATACTTTATTTTTAGTAAGAATACGTCATTCAACCTTATTTTTATAGATACCTAATTATCTTAGATATTATACCAGACGATAGTAAAACGGCGACAGACCCTTCTATTGTAAGTTTATTATTATCTCTTCTAAATTTTAATTACTGTTTATTTAAAAACCTTTTCAAACAGAACAGACTAATTTCTATGATAGACGCCAGGTATCGAAATATTTAACCATAACAAAACTTTCCATTTTAGAGAAATTACTCATTTTATTAAATTAGTTTATTGTATCACATTGTAAACTTTGCAAATGGGCTTTATCACTCTTTGTTAAAAACATATTCTTGTTAAATAACAAGAAAGCTTTATTTGATTTGCTTTGAGTTGATTTAAGACCGCCCATTTTCAAAGGCACGCCCAAATTAGTCCTTAGGTTAGCTCTTAGAAATTTGAGAAGGGAAGTTACTTCTGAACATTTGTAAGAACAACTTGTGCTCCCAAAATATTTTAAAATCGTATTTCTTACAAATAAACGAAAGTGTTTTCTTTTTCTTCGTATAAAAGAGTTAGTTTTATTTCTTAGTTTAAAACTTAAGGTTCTTGTGAATTTAGTCACAACGCTCGTGGCTAGATCCACAACATTGGTGGCAGCGGAAAACTTTTCGGATTTTTGAAGGAGCGCCAAGACGCAGCAAATATCCAAGAAGTCTCAGAGAAGGAAGCAAGAAAGTCCAGAGGCAATTTGAAGGTGCGCCAAGACGCAGCAAAGACCCCAAGGAAACAGAAATCAACTGAATTAGTTTGAAGGAGCGCCAAGACGCAGCAGACTTTTACAGCCGGAAGTCGACCTTAGTTCACAACCATCTGCAGATTCCCGACGCGGAGTACGAATCCAGGTTAGCCAAGGCCTTGGAAAATCGGAGACGTAGTGCAGGATGAACAAGTAAGTCCCTTCTTTGTTTTCTGTGTGACGCTATTTTCTTTGTAACCTTTTTAGTGTTAGGTTAAGGATAGGTATTTGATTTCAACATAAAAATATATTTTTCTTTTGTGATACTGCAAATAACAAATTATTATTATAAAAAATTATCAAATCAACTAAAATTATACTGACAAATTATCAATTTATTATTATTACATTAAGTTAAGTAATCAAAAAAAAAAAAAAATGAGTGATAAAAATGCATTTGACGTTTTAAACCAAATAGACTCTTTTGATGGGCATGGCGATACAAATTCACTAAATTTCTTTCTTAAAAGTTGTGACGCTATGATGAAAATTGTTAAGGAAACAGAAAAAAATAAGTTAGCTGAGTTAATTTTTGCAATGAAATTAAAAGGGAAAGCACAAGAAGTAACTCAATATCACGAATTTGAAAACTGGGAAACAATAAAAGACTTTTTACTTGAACATTTTACAGATAAGAGACCTCCTTCACATTTTTTAAATTTATTAATGAACATTAAACAAAACTATAGGGAAAGTATAAAAGAATACGGAGAGCGTATTCAAGCTCTTTTTAATAAGTACAAAGAAACTTGTAATTTAAATCATAACTTAAATGAAGCTAAAGTGCTTATAAATAGTTTACAGTCTGTGTTAGTAAGCAATTTTAGAAAGGGTTTACATGACGAAAAAGTGCAGATGCGAATAATAGCAGAAAACACCGTCGATTTAGATAGGGCAATCTCAGTGGCAATAGAACTCGAACTTGAGCAAAATGATAAATATAAAACTAGTCAAAATTTTAGAAATATTAATGTCACACAAAATCGCCCAAGTAGAAATCAAAATGTTATGACCCCCCAAAGTCAAAGCTCGTGTATGTTTTGTCACAAAAATAATCATTTTACATCACAGTGTAGACAACTTTACCGCTTCGAAAATAATCAAAATAATAGTAATTTTAATTCAAATAATAATCATCAAAATTTCTATTCACAACAAAGAAAATTTAGTAATTCTGGAATACATAACAACCGCCGTGATTATTTTAGGGAAAATAATTCTTATACGCCAAATAATAATATGAGTCGTTCAATTCCAAATAATAATAGCAATTATCCTCGCAATTATAATAATCAACAAAATTATAATAATCGTAGTTCTAATAATCATAATGACCACAGGCATCGATTTTCTAATCAACAAAATTTTTCTTTTGAGAACGCCAATTATCAAAAATACCCCATGCAACAAAGAACTTTTAACGAACAAAATCATTCACATCAATATCACCCCAATCAACAAAATTCTAGTGAATCTTTTATTCCACAAGTACAAACTGTTCAAGCACAAATGTCAACCCAAAACAATCCCGTCAATTCTACCACACTAACTAGCGCGCCTCGCGAAAATTGTTCGGGAAACGAATTGTAAACCATAGCCGCGAACAGCCGACAATGGTTTCTTATAATAGCTGTTCAAAAAATAATAATAATACATTTTATTCTCCAGATACGCCTAATAAAAATTTTTTGAATAATAACATAAAATCAAATATTTCGTGCAAAACAATTTTACTTTCCGAAAACCATAAACAACTAGATATAATTGAAATAAATACTTCTGATACAAATAATTCTACAGTGCAACTTTTATTAGATACGGGTGCCGATGTCTCTCTTTTAAAAGCAGGTAAATTAAAGGACCACTCCATTATAAATAAAGAAATAATCGTAGAATTAAAAGGTATTAGCGAACAACCAATTTACACCTTAGGTACCTGTTGTATTTTAATCAAATTAGAAAACAATAAAACCGTAACACATTCATTTCACATTGTTTCGGATAATTTACCAATCAAAAACGACGGTCTTTTAGGGCGTGACTTTTTGCAAAAATATAGAGCCAAAATCGATTATGAAAAAGAAACGTTGTTCTTTAATGGTAATTATTTTAAAATTTTACCATCCGAACCGTGTAAAATTTTTATTCCTGCGCGATGCGAAACAATAATTCCTGCATTAGCAAATATTTCAAATACTGAGGGAATAGTAGAATTAAAACAAATTTCTGATAAACTTTATTTAGGGTCTACTTTAACAAAAGTGAAAAACCATAAATGTTTTGTCAGTATTCTAAATATTTCGGACGAAACTTTAACAATAGCAATGCCAAGAGTTAATATTGAACCATTTATTTCTAATGATTATAATGTTATCGAAACAAATAATATTAATCATATCGAACGTTTAAATAAATTAAGAAACGCTATTAATCTTGAAGGCTTAAATACTGAAGAAACTACCTCATTATTGGAAACTTGTAGTCAGTTTAGCGACATTTTTTATTTAGAAGGTGATAAACTCTCTCACACAAACACAGTTAAACACAATATACAAACAGATTCCGCCAAAGGACCAATTAACATTAGACCTTATAGATTACCATTTAAACATCGCGAAGTAATAAAAAATCAGACCGATCAAATGTTAAAAGATGATATAATTTCACCTTCTTGTAGCCCATGGAATAGTCCTCTATTAGTTGTACCTAAAAAAACCGATCCGTCGGGCGAACCAAAATATCGCGTATGTGTAGATTTCAGAAAAATTAACGATATTACGATAGGTACAGATGCGTTTCCCCTCCCTAACATTACAGATATTCTTGATCAACTCGGAAAAGCTAATTATTTTACTACCCTAGACTTGGCTAATGGTTTTCACCAAGTACCAATGGATGAAAAAGATAAATTAAAAACTGCATTTAGCACTTCAACCGGACATTACGTATACAATCGAATGCCATTCGGATTAAAGGGGGCTCCTGCAACCTTTCAACGATTAATGAATGCGGTTTTAAGCGGTCTTAATGGTTTAAAATGTTTCATTTATTTAGACGATGTAGTAATTTATGCCAATAATTTAACAGAACATAACCAGAGATTAACCGAAATATTTCAAAGATTTAGGCAACATAACTTAAAAATTCAACCATCAAAATGCTCATTTTTACGTAAAGAATGTTTATATTTAGGACATATTATCACAGAGGACGGCATTAAACCCGATCCTGCAAAAGTAGAATGCGTCTCAAAATTTCCTCAACCCAAAAATTCAAAAGATATAAAATCATTTTTAGGTTTAGTTGGCTACTATAGGAAATTTATTCAAGATTTCGCAAAAATCGCTAAACCTCTTACCAAACTATTAAAAAAAGATGAAAAATTTATATGGGATAACGAATGCAGTATTTCATTTCAAACACTCAAACAAAGTATAATCTCGCCACCTGTACTTCAATACCCCGATTTTTCGAAAGAATTCATAATTACTACAGACGCTAGTAATTATGCAATAGGCGCCATTTTGTCCCAGGGTAAAATTAACAGTGATCGACCAATAGCATTCGCCAGTAGAACATTAAATGCGGCTGAACAAAATTACTCGACCACTGAAAAGGAGTTAGCAGCAATAGTCTGGGCAGTAAAGCATTTTCGGCCATATGTATTCGGCACTAAATTTAAAATAGTCACAGATCACAAACCGTTACTTTATGTTTTTAACATAAAAGACCCAGGCTCGCGACTTACACGTTTTAGATTAAAATTAGAAGAATATAACTATGAAGTAATTTATAAGGCCGGAAAGAAAAATACAAACGCCGACGCATTAAGTAGAACAATTAATATTGTTAACAGAAACCTAATTACGGATTATACCGAATTTCAAAGTTATCTTAAAAATCATATTGTTTTAAACTCTAAAATAAAAGAAAAAAATACGACATATTTTCAAACCAATGAAACAGACCCAATAGTATTATTTTTACCCAAAAATTTTGACAAAGAAAAATTTAAAGTCTTAGAAAATAACCAACAAGTAAAAATTTTTTTTGAATGCTTTAATAAAAATACCGAACTTAATATCCCGTCTGCTCTCCATTATCAGGAACTCAATATGTTTTTGCTAATCGATAATGAAAATACTTTTAGTGACGCTAATTATGAAAACATCTGGTCCTGCTTAATTGACCTCAGAAATATTGTAAGTAACACTAAAACTAAACTTTCAATAATTAAACACCACTATAATCCGTTAATCAAATGGGAAATAATCTACCCAATGCTTAGATACCTTTTCGCAAATATAGATGTCGAAATAACAATATACAATAATAATTTAATAAACCCTACCGAGTCAAATAAAACCACTATTCTAGAAGAATACCATAATTCTCCGTTAGCAGGTCACCAAGGAGTATCTCGTACATATAAAAAACTCGCACAATTATACAACTGGAGAGGTATGAAAAAAGACGTAAAAAGGTTTATAAAAAAATGCAAATTTTGTCAAAAAAATAAATTATCGCGAAAAACTAAAATGCCAATGGTAATAACTACTACCGCATCTAAACCTTTTGAAAGGTGTTTTCTTGACGTAGTCGGTCCTTTACCTGAAACGGAATCGGGCAATAAATACATACTTACCTTCCAGGATGACTTAACAAAATATAACATTAACATTCCAATGATAAATCAAGAATCACTTACTGTAGCAGATCATTTTGTAAAAAATATAATTTGTCTCTATGGAATACCGGAAATATTAATTACCGATCAAGGAACAAATTTTTTAAGTGAACTTTTTAAAAATATGTGTAAAATGCTAAAAATAAAAAAAATTCAAACAACTAGTTATCATCCAGAATCAAATGGGGCATTAGAGAGGTCTCATAGGGTTTTGGAGGAAGTATATATTATAAATATACCACTAGTAGAAACACAATTATTTTACTTATATAAAATAACACCATTTCCCAAACTAATAGCATTAAACGAATTTATTTTGATCCACCCTTCATCTAAATTTATAGCAATTGACGAAAGCAAACAACAGTTTATACAAATTTCAGATATCGAATACACTTCTTGTCTTAAATTACTAGAAAATAAAATTATTTGTAAGCAACAAAAACCTGTATCTCTTGCCCATCTCGTAGACAATTGTGAGATAAAATTGTTACAAGGTACAAGTAAAATACCAGAAAATTGCGATAAACGCATTGTTATGTCAGATAGAGGAATTTTTATTCAATTATTAACAAGCAACACTTGGTTATTTGCAGTACCTCAAACAGAAACTTTAACTATTTCTTGTGTAAATAAAAATAAACCGATAGATTTAATGTTAAAAAATTGTGGTAGCGTCACACTAGCGAAACAATGTAAGGCCTACAGTCCATCGGCAATGTTGGTGCCCCACGACAACACATATCAGTCCGAGATGTATAGTGAAATTGTTCCATCAGTTGATATAAGTGATGAGTGTTGTGAAAAAGGTAAAACAAACCAAATGAATTTTTCTGAAATTTTGTTAAGTGAAAACTATAAAATCTTAAGTAAACACATACCAGAATTAAATATTGCTAGTCATAAGCTGGACGACATAGAAAGGCTGGCAGATAACATTCAAAAAAAGAAAGAAATTTCTCATTACACAACTTTTACTTCAACTCTAGCATATATTTTAGCAATAATTACTGTTTTGTTTATAGTTTATAAGATATATAAAAAATGTTGCTGTCCAAAAAATAAAAATTCATGTTGTGGCATAATACCAAATTTTTGCATTAGAGTCAATCAAAATGTAGAACCATCTTTCGCCGACGATAGATATGTAACACGTTATGTTCATAGAAATAGAACCTCGGAGAATATAAACAATGCTGACGATTCAGAGGAAGAAAGTATTGCTTTACAAGTTCATCCACGTAAAAGCATTGGTTATACACCCACGAGGCGACCAACCAAACAAATTTAAAATGTATAATATCTATATAGGATAAAAATACTGATTTTATATATCGCCATTTATTTTTAAGTGCATTAAATTAGTAACGAGTAACTAGGTATATTAATTTAAATAGCTTTATTGATCTTATCAACATGTAGCTTAGTCAAGAACCATATTATTAGGGTTATTAACGAAATAATTTAGTTTAAATTTCATTATTGTATTTAAGTCAAGTTTTGAGATTTTACTCCATTTAGATTACATAAAATCTCTCATTAAGGTGGGAGGTGTTGTAACCCTATGTTTCCACATGTGTATATAAGTTTATATGTATAGGTACAATACTTTATTTTTAGTAAGAATACGTCATTCAACCTTATTTTTATAGATACCTAATTATCTTAGATATTATACCAGACGATAGTAAAACGGCGACAGACCCTTCTATTGTAAGTTTATTATTATCTCTTCTAAATTTTAATTACTGTTTATTTAAAAACCTTTTCAAACAGAACAGACTAATTTCTATGATAGACGCCAGGTATCGAAATATTTAACCATAACAAAACTTTCCATTTTAGAGAAATTACTCATTTTATTAAATTAGTTTATTGTATCACATTGTAAACTTTGCAAATGGGCTTTATCACTCTTTGTTAAAAACATATTCTTGTTAAATAACAAGAAAGCTTTATTTGATTTGCTTTGAGTTGATTTAAGACCGCCCATTTTCAAAGGCACGCCCAAATTAGTCCTTAGGTTAGCTCTTAGAAATTTGAGAAGGGAAGTTACTTCTGAACATTTGTAAGAACAACTTGTGCTCCCAAAATATTTTAAAATCGTATTTCTTACAAATAAACGAAAGTGTTTTCTTTTTCTTCGTATAAAAGAGTTAGTTTTATTTCTTAGTTTAAAACTTAAGGTTCTTGTGAATTTAGTCACAACGCTCGTGGCTAGATCCACAACACAAGGTTCCCAAAGTTGAGATTCAGTTGGCGTTCGTGTAAAGTTCGATAGTTCGAGATAATCAATTTTATGTCCTTAGTTCAGAAAGTTCGTTTCAACCAATGAACGGTCTGTAAAGTGGTTACTGCGAACTATTAAATGGCATTTAAACCTCAACCCTAACTTTTCGAGTCTATAAATCCAGCTTGAAAGCTTCAACTATATATAGTCGTTTTTCAATATAACCTCTGGCAGGGTTAGAGTAAACATAGGGTATGACGAAATTAAACACTTTAGAAAATGATAGAATATTTTTTTTTACAAGCACTTGGAGAAACAAAATC
Organism: Polydrusus tereticollis; assembly: GCA_963920685.1. Lineage (NCBI taxonomy): Eukaryota > Metazoa > Arthropoda > Insecta > Coleoptera > Curculionidae > Polydrusus > Polydrusus tereticollis. Next base: position 46,650,608 of record OY987329.1, read on the forward strand.
TCTGGATGAACTAATTTTTCCACAAAAAATACTTAAGATATGTAGAACGCCTGATTATATTTACATACTTATATAGTATGTATAAGTTCCATTCCTATCCTAATTTTCATAGATTTACCAAGATGTTTATTAAACAAAATTTGTTCTATTAAAAATATCATTTTAACTAAGTAGTTTGCAATTTACTAACGCGTCGTAATACATTTTCAACATTGAAGTCGTTGTTTCGGCTTATTTCAGTAGTTTTGGGTTGTTATCTCAATATATTATATGCAATAATGGTGCAGGCAAAATTTGACTTACAAGAACGTCATCAAAATTTTTGACGAAAATGTATGATGGGTTGGAGGTGAATGTAAGACAAGCGCTATGAGTAATCAAGCTTAATTTTGGTTTTAGGGGTTTTTGCATATTTTAAAATTCACGCTAGTGATCAAATGAACACGCCAATGACAATTATTTGATTTTTGCTAGAAGAAACTTGAACATAAAAATGCTTAGGCGTGTTTAGACCGTATCTATAAGTAGCAGTGAATTGTTTTGTTTTCTATTCGATTTTTGTCAAGTAGCACCTACACAAAAGAAGGAATAAATCAGCAATGGAGAATATTATTTATTAAAACAGATGGATATAAAAATACCGAGAAAATACAGAACTATACAAAAACTATATAAAACCAGTCTTCATATTGATTTTATAAAGTACCTAACTAACTAAACATACTTTCCAACTTAGTAATAAAAATAATACAATAATACAGAACTAAATAACAAAGTAACCATATTAATTTTTTAAAGTAACTAACTCAACATATTTTACAACTGAGTATTAAAAATGTAATAAGACCTCTATTTATTCGGCAACAGATTAGATTTTAGTGCCAAATATTCAGTTGAGAATATCTAATAAGGCAGAACTTTAAAGAGTCCATTTGACACTGGAATTTAATAGGTGGATTTTCTAATTTTTTAAACACATCTGTACTCTTTAAGTTATGCCTATCCTCGAGTTTTGGCCAGTGAAAACTTTGACCGCTTCTTGCCATGAAGTTTACAGTAAGAAATTCTCCAGTCATTTTCTCGATAATAGCTGTGGAATACTTTAAGTATTTGTAATAGAAATGAGGTATAGAGTGAAAGGGTTTTGGAATAATGAAAACAACTTTTACAAACTTTTCCAGTGTATTTCACTCATATGATGATATGTTTCGCTACACTCTAGCTTCTTCAGATGTAACTTCAAACTTCACACATAAGATTTGTTTTTCTCTATTTCCTGATGCTTTACACGATCCTTCTTTTATTTCTTCTTCTGTTAATACTTCTTGTAAAATTAAGCAGCTTTTAGTTGATGCTCTCCTAGTTTCCGTTTTAACGCCATGTGGTCCAATATTGTAGTGGATACTAAACTTTCGCAAATTACACTCGAAACAGTTTAAATTATTTAGAAATAACTGATAATGTTTCTATTCCAAGTGTCTATATTGCACCCTTATTGTTCGAATTTTGTCCGGCATATTGTCAATCTTTTCGCGTTTCGTTTTACATTTCGTCAGTTACTCTAAATTCCAACTTCTTTGATTTGCATTGTTTGCAAGTGTTCGAAACACACTTGCAAACAATGCAAATCACTGCGTAAATTATAACAGAGGCTTGTTAAAATTTCTACGTACGTTTGGACGTATGAGTTTCAGTAGAGTAGCTCTGCAACCCCAGACTGTATTCTTCGCGTTGAGGTCACCCCCTATAATTGTACTATTAACATTACCGAAAATTTTTCTAAGGCAGTTGCCTGAGAAACCTACCGACGGACTACAGTAAACTGATCTAAGGTACACGCGTTGATTATATTTAAAATTTATTGAAATGAAAGTCCCTTCGATGTAGAGACAATTTTTAGGACCTGGCACAACTCGAACCGAGATGCGCTTCTTGACCATGATCATAGTGCCCCCCCCCCCTTCGTCTGCTTAGGCGGTCGTTCAGGAACACACATTATTACGAGCTCACGAGATCAATGGATAGCACTGTTCTCTTCTGCCCGAAATCTCCTCAATCCATTTTGGATGTATCTCTAGAAAGCAAAGAGAATGTTATTGCGTGTCGGGAACGGAAGGACAGACGATTGTCCCACGTGATTAATTTATTAATCCATTGATCAATAGTAGCCAAATTGGAGCGGCTTGAGAATATTGTACTAATACATATAAGGAAACATTCGTTAAAAAAAAAAGCTTAATGAGTAATTGTTATATTATCATTAGCGAGCACTTACCAGAGAAACGCCTGTTAGGGCTTGCACGTGTCCACAGTCGAACTGAAATAATTAGCCCCCACGCCTGCACGTTTTGAATACTTCTCCAAACTTGAGAAATCTTTGACTGCATGGAAGACTTTTCTTCTCTGATATGAGATCAAGAGGCGTTGGATTCCAATGCGCTTCAAGGTCGCTTGACCATAGTGATCGGAATGCAGCCTTTTGTATAGCGCTTATCGTCATTGTTTACCTGCCATTATTTCTGTGGACCCGCGTCGGCTGGCGCGTCATCCCGGGAAAACTGATCAGCCATTCGAAAATAATTTCCATGCGCGCGCTCGCAGCCGGTCGTGAGTGTACGTTTCTCAACTTGTCGCTCGCGCGGGCGGGCAAGATATGGACTCGGGAAAATTGCAAAATAAATAAACAAATAGAAAATTTCCTACCCTTTCTTTTGAGTCCGGCTAGAACCCCCTAACCCTCTCCGTTCTCCCGCTATGCAGCAAAGACTTTGCCGGCCCCTTAACTCCCTTCCTAATTGTCGAATCAGGTCCTTGCAGGGCTCAAATTAAAGCTAAAAAAAAATGCCGTTCCTTGGCAAAAAAATTTTGTCCCCCACCCCCCTTCTTCATGCCTAAAAACGCAAGTAAAAAAATTGACATTTTTTATTTTGCGCGCCAACCGCTCATTTGCAAAAAAAAATTTTTTTGCCAATGCAATCTTTTAGGTACCTAATAAAAGAACGCGTAAATTGAATCCTGGCTGCTTGCGCTATCTCAATTCTAGAACACGCGTAACAAGCGCTTGAATAACCCTCGTTTCCCGCCCATAACTCGCCTCCTAATTGTCCCCCCCTCCCCCCCCTCCGGCCCATCAAAGTGCTTCATATTACCCTTTTATTCATAAAAAATCGAGGCCCCAACTCCACTCCCTTTCGAGAAATAATTAATTGAATTTTTTTTTTGCACATTCAATTCGCGATATTTTGCGAACCAATTGACATATCGGGTTCAATTTTGCTACGTATGTTTTTTCTTGTTCGATCAAACCCGGCCGATATTTTCGAGAAAAACCGTTTGCAGGGAGATTTAAAGGGCGCCCTCCCCCTCCGGATATACCGATAAATCATGTCGGAATAACGGGGGGATCCTACTTGATCGACTGGGGAAAAAAAAAACTCGATTTCATCATTCCACTTTTGAAAACTGGATCCCCACCACTATAGGATGTGATTCCCGCATTTCTGTGTGAATTAATTATGTTCATTTGTGATAATTAAGGATATTTCCATTGTATAAGGTAAGATTTTATAAATATGAAGTAAATGGTACATGCTAGATGTAATAAGGATATCCCTACCTATCTTCAAAAATTTTACTTAATTACTATTATTAGAAGAAAATAACTTTTAAGTTTCATCAACTGTATGCTCGACTTTATGGTAAACTTGATAAAGATAAAAAATAGCGAGAAGAGCATGTACAGGGTCTTCCAACGAGGACTGAACAGGGGCTCATTTTTGAGCTTCCTTGTATTTAAAGAAAAATCCAAAATAGCCAATCGATGTACTTTTTCCTGCAGGATTCAAAAATGAAACCAAAATTTTATTTGAACCAGAACAAAAGAGTCACGCTATGGATAAGGTGTTTTTTAAATGGAACATAGCTTTTTTTATACGATTTTTGGAACGAGTGATTTTTTTTTGTCCGTTCTGATTAAAATATTTAATATTGTGACAGCTATTTTTATTAAATTTTAATGTTTTATCCAGTATAATTTAACTTTAACCTGTTTGAAACATACACTAGGTAATAAAGGTATAATCACCTTTGAATCCTTCAAAGTCAAAAAATTTGACAAATTTACTATAATATTGCGGAAATGAAATATTCATTAGATGAGAGATTGCAGATTGTTATCTTGTTCTACAAATGCCAAGAAAATGCAAGAGAAGCAAGGAGAAGATTTATTGCAAATTTTCACAGAAATATATCCGTCAATACTATTCTAAGGATAAAGAACCTATTTGAGGAAAATAAAACATTACATGACAGAAAAAGAAATCCAACTCTATACTAATTTAAAAAAAAAAAACATTAATAATTTAATTGTTCAATGTGACCTCCGATGTTCTCGAAACATGTGCGATAACCTCTTTGTAGCCTTTCCAAACTTGCTGTTATACTGTGATTTTCCTGGTTAAGGCGATTTATTTCATTCACAATTTTCTGCATGATCTCTTCAATATCGTGGTTTCGTTGCTTGTATACCACGTTCTTTAAATGGCCAATGGCCCCAAAGAAATGTGTCTAATATTGACAAATCGGGACTATTGGGTGGCCAAGCATAGGTTCCATTTCTACCAATCCATTCTTCATGGCGTCCGTTTAAATATTGAGTAACCTCACGCACGGCATGCGAAGGGGCCCCATCATGTTGCCAAATTAAATTTTGATATTCTTCCAATGGTAAATCTTCCAAAAAGTTCTCAATTTAGTTTTCTAAGAACTCTTAGTATCTCTGTCCATTTAAAGTCCCCTTAAAAAATATTGGTCCCAAAATTCTATTATTTTTTATGCCACACCAAACATGGATTGAACTCCTTCCTTGAAATTTAATTGTCTGAAATTTTCTTGGATTTCCAACGGCCCAGTGATGATTATTATGTCTATTGGAAACCCCCGATGTTGTGAATGTGGCTCGGAATGTGGCTTCGTCAGTCCATAAGATATTTCTGAATAAATTAGGGTCTTCGTTTTCTTTCCGAATCACAATTTGGGAAACAAATTGGAAGCGAAGTTCTTTTTGTGCCGGTGTTAGATGTTGAAGTGGAAGGATATGATAAGACTTAAATTTATGATTTCTTAAAGTTTTGTGAACAGTTCCTTGGGTAACTCTTCTGCGTCTTACACCGCCGCCGTATTGAACGTCCCGAACTGCGTCCGAAATTGATTTGGTTGGATTCAGTCGAAAATAATTCACAATGGCACGGTCTCGATTTCTATTCCTTTCTGGATTTCTTTTTCTGTCATGTAATGTTTTATTTACCTCAAATAGGTTCTTTATCCTTAGAATAGTATTGACGGATATATTTCTGTGAAAATTTGCAATAAATCTTCTCCTTGCTTCTCTTGCATTTTCTTGGCATTTGTAGAACAAGATAACAATCTGCAATCTCTCATCTAATGAATATTTCATTTCGGCAATATTATAGTAAATTTGTCAAATTTTTTGACTTTGAAGGATTCAAAGGTGATTATACCTTTATTACCTAGTGTATGTTTCAAACAGGTTAAAGTTAAATTATACTGGATAAAACATTAAAATTTAATAAAAATAGCTGTCACAATATTAAATATTTTAATCAGAACGGACAAAAAAAAATCACTCGTTCCAAAAATCGTATAAAAAAAGCTATGTTCCATTTAAAAAACACCTTATCAATAGCGTAACTCTTTTGTTTCTGGTTCAAATAAATTTTTGGTTTCATTTTTGAATTCTGCAGGAAAAAGTACATCGATTGGCTATTTTGGATTTTTCTTTAAATACAAGGAAGCTTAAAAATGAGCCCCTGTTCAGTCCTCGTTGGAAGACCCTGTACAGTGTTATCCTTTTAGTTTGTCCCACTTTTAAGAGCCCGTAACTTTTTTGTTTTTGAGTTATCGCGTTTTAAAAAACAGGATGTAGTATTGTTAGCCATGTTTTTTTGGGTTTTGTCAAAAATGACAGTAGGTGTCACATGTTAAATTTAAGAGCAAACATTTTATTTTTTTAAATGGGACACTGTATATTAGAAGCGCATTAGATGGTCCCTTTTCTTCCCTTTTAAAATATATAATACACAAATGCATTCTTCTCTTAATTCCATCAAATATTGACAAAAATATGTAAAAATAATATCTCACGTTAGCTGATTTTTACAAAAAGATTTTGCTTCAAAATTCTGAACGAATAATAACAATGAAAATTACAGACTCAGATATAAATGAAGACAAAATCCATAGCAACAAAACTGTTGCATAGCTATCTTAATGCTTTTTAACAATAATATTTTTATATATTTTTGTCAATGTTTGATTTAATTAAGAGTTGATGTAACTAAGAGAAAAATGCATATGTGTGTTATATATTTGAAAGGGGAAGAAAAGGGACCATTTAATGCACTTCTAATATACAGAGTGTCCCATTTTAAAAAAATAATTTTTTGCTTCTTAATGTGACATGTGACACTTACTGTCATTTTTGATAAAACCCATAAAAACTTGGCTAACAATTCTACATCCTGTTTTTGGAATGAACGCGCTAACTCAAAAAAGTTATATAGGCCCTTGGAAGTGGGACAAACTAAAATGATGTCTACACTGTACACTGTACACTGTAACACTGAACACTGAAAAACATATTTTATACGCCGAAAAAAACTTAGGACGACAACGACAACGATTTTACACAGATAGGTAAATTTGAAGGTTAACTAAAAAAAATATATATTTTTGCTGATATGTTTGAATTTTTTTTAAAAATCAAGCTTTGACGTTGGCGTAAATATTTAAAGTAAATGTACAACGTAACACATAATGTGAAATGGGAGGTGGAAATATATTAAAAAGAATTACAACATACTAAAAATAAGAAAAATACATCAAAAATAATGACGTATTTAGGTACCGAAGCGTTTTAAAAAAATATAGGTATTAAAAACAGATTTTAAAAATTTATGGAAACGTTAATGGGCGTTATTCTGCATTACGCCGCATTAATCTGCATTACTCCGCATTATTCTGCATTACTACGCATTACTGGTACACATTTTCGAGTAGCGGATGGCCCCTCGGTGTAGAGTAATAAAAGCTCATTAGGTATACAAAGGGGCTACAGAGTGACCCAACGAATAACTATAACTAACCTGAACTAACCCAACGAATATGTAAGCCACTTTCATAATTTGGCATTGATTTCATTTATTCAGTGCAGGTAGTGCCACCTGGGTTTGGGTCAATTTATGGGTTTTGCCTATTGTTATTCATTCGCAAACACTGAAAATGGTGTGACAAAGGCGTGCCGGTAGGATATTCGTAAAAACGAAAAAATTTTATTTTAACAGAATAAAAATTAGGCATTATGTAAATAGTATTAGCTACACTTATTTTTATTAAACATTTTTAAAAAAATACATTATACAGAAATTAAATTATACTCGTAAAAATTATAATAAAATAGATTATATACTCGTAAAAAGGAAAGAATTTTATTTTAACAGACTAAAATTTAGGCATTATGTACATAGTATTAGGTACACTTATTTTTTATTAAACATTATAAAAAAAATACAAAATTCAAAAAATACATTATACAGAAATTAAATTATAAAAAATCATAATATTCTTCGTTATCTGAGGAACTGTCATCTCCTCTTGACGTTATAATTAACGGGTCGACGGTCCGATCGATCAGGTGGTCAATATCCCACATTTTCTCCTCTTCTTTTCCTTTCACTTGCGCCCATATAAGTTTTATGGGATTTAGTTCGCAATGATATGGCGGTGTGCGCAGCACAGTTTCACTGTTATTTATGAAATTTGCTATAGTTAATAGTTCCTTCTTTATCAAATTATCTTCAAATTCAATACTTTTGGTGGTCAACCAGTCGATAATTTCTTGTTTTCTCCAAGATAAAGCTGGAGTCTTCTCTGTGCGTCGTGAATGATAGCTTGCGTTATCCATAACTACCACTGAATCAGCTGGAAGATATTTTATTATTTCACCAAAATAGTCCTCAAAAACATTCGAATTCATGTCCTCGTGGTAATCTCCCGTATTGAACGACTGAAAGGTTAGCAAACCTTCTTTTAAAAATCCCTCTTCGCTTCCAATATGGACGATTATTAGTCTCTTCCCTTTACCTGAAGGCACCTTAATACCCGTTGACAGGCCTTCCATGAAAGCTTGGCGAGCACTGTTTATATTTTTGTCTTGCCACAATTTTGGTACTATATAACCTTCATTAATCCACGTCTCATCAAGCTAAAAGATTTTCTTCTACTCTCTTCTGTACTGCTTTATATTTCTCAAGTATTTTCGTCGCCAGCAAACAATTTCATCGCTTCCCAGTAAAAGTGATTTACGGTTATGCTTTTCCCATAATAAAATCCATATTTTTTAAAGTGGTCCATAAAAGTTTTCTAGTTAGAAACGGAATACTATCATCCTGGCCAAGCTCCATTAGAATCTTATCTAGGGTGGGTATTTCTTTTTTACAATAATAAGAGTGAACTTTTCTTCGAACTACACTTCATCAAGGACTTTTACTGGTCTGCCTGGACTTTTCTTGGGAGGTTCCACTTTACCTGCCGTCTTTCTCTCCCGCAATAATTTAAAAACGGTGGACTTTCCAACTCCAGTTATTCGGGAACATCGATCGACAGTTTCTTGTACAGTAAAATTCGGATAATCGTATTTTATGCAATCATGTACAATGTACATTTAAAATAATAACTTTTTCACTCACTGATAGTGGAGAATTATTGGAAAATCTTTTTGTTGGTGTGAATGTCGCCATTTTATTACTAATCTTATATTACTGTGAACACTATATACGGCAAATACTGAGGCGTTAAACTAAACAAATATACTTATTAAGGTCACACACACACACACGATACTATGAAGTTTGTTCCAAATTACCACATATTTATATGATCCAGCCAAAGAGGCCAGAGCCAAACTCGGTACCTATGTTAAATGGTACCTGTTAAACGCAAAACGTAACTTTATAATCTGCTACCTAACTAATCCCTATTGACCATTTAAGGATGACGTCGCTGGGGGGCAAATTTGACAAATTCAGGTTAAAGTTTAGGTTATACTTCTTGTCAAAATCATATGTTCTTAAATGGTCTATTCTATACAATATTTCGATTTTGACACTTCAGGCCAGAGAACATACCTTTCCTAATCCTCTTACGAAATTACTTGAAATTTTAATATTACAAACAATACTATTTTATCTTAATACCCGTCAACCTAATTCTCTAAAATTTTTGGTTAGTTATCATAAATAATTTAATTCACAAAGTTTACCTGCGCCTATGGCCGACACCGAAATTGAGCCGAACTGGACGGAACTTCCCATTTTAATACGCTACACCTTTTTGAAATAGACTATAATTAAGAAAGAAAGTTATTAAAGAGAGACATTGATTTTGCACATATTGTGATAATAACATTAATAACCCAGTTGTCAGTCTTGTCAATTTTTTGAAGTGTAGCTCACAAATCACCGAAATAAATTTAGATACGCAACTGGACTCTTAGAACTGTCAAAAACTAATTGGCGCTGATGTCCTAGTATTTGCGATCCGAAACACGCGAGAAAGAAAGAAATCTGTGCAGCTATGGGTAAAAATAAAGAAAACTTTATTAACTTTTGATGAAATCTGTTTTATCGGTAGGTATTGGTGCCGCTCTAAAATTTAAAATATTCCTTGGCTTAAATATTCACTTTTTTTCTGCTTTTATTATTAGTTCAGGGATACACGTTACTTGTAACTCTTGTTTTTAAGTTTGGAATAAATACCTTGTTGATAAAGTAACAAATAACGTATATATATCTATAAAGAGCTCAAATAGAAAGCAGCAAAAAAGGAATTATTTAAACCAACCTATTATAAATGTAAACAAATTGACACTGCATAAAACAACGTTTTTATGTTTATTACCCCTGATAACACTCCACTTATATGAAACTCATTAGCTGTGCAGTGTGGTCTTCTGGTTTAATTTTCTCAATCCACTCTTCAAAAATTATCGGATCTCTTTTTGGCAAGCGGTGTCGCATGCCACGTTTATTTAAATAGTTTGGAACACAACATTTCTTAGGTTTTAACGGAGGTGCGTAGTCCATAACGGAAATAAATACGCGAACTTTAACTAAACAAACCAAAAATACACTAACAGTAAACAAAAAGTCAAAAGAACTTCAAAAAACACGCTAACACTACACACAAAGACCGAACGATCACAAACAGCATGAAAATTCAACACAACTTAAAAGAAAATCGAGAATAGAAAATTGACAACACACTTCAAATTTTTGACAACAACGAAATCTGGGAGGGCGCTTCTTCTCGATCGCAAATCGCAAATGAACGTTGTGCCCTCTATATGAACTTAAACAAACCAAATTGGGCGATGCCACTACCGGCGCCATCTACGAAATGCGATCCAAACAAAATAATAATGTTTGGCGGGAACGCCCAGCTTACGTACCTATCTAAATTTATTTCTGTGATTTGTGGTTTAGCTGTGTATGGCTGTGGCGATGCGACGCTGTCATATTGATTTAACCATTATTTATTTGTGATTTAAAATTAATAAGTTAAATTATTTTCAAGATTTTAAGATTGTTATTATTAGAATGCAGTTATTCAGGGTATTATTATTAGCTGGTTCTTGTGGGTGTTTTTTTTTGTGAATGGAAAACAAAAGGGTGGATTGGAAGCTATGGCTACGTGTAAATAGAAGCAAAAAGGTTTGGCTTAAATAAAATCTATTTTATGATAATTTAAGTTTTTTTTTTAATATAACACAAACCGCAGCGGTAACAAGAAGTAATTCCTCATCAAGACTGTTGATATTCTAACTGTTCAACAGCAAATCAGTTTGCGCAAATTGCTTGAGCATCTAAAGCTACCTTATGTCTAATTTTAATACGAGATTTTTTGAATCAGTACGGCTAATTTGTCAAGTTTGGCAACATCGGGATCGATTTTTATTTATTAGCACCAAATTAAAGAGTTTTTGCAATGAATACACAACCTCGTGTTCCAAATTTTTTTTATAGTCCAACAATTTTTTTTACATTTTAAACTGTCTGTTGAATATGAGTGCCCTAGATGCAAAACTTGCTTAATGCATTAAATGCCAATTTAAGCAAACCACGAAAAACATATTTTAAATAATTTATGCCAATTGTCCCATTAATATTTTTAGGTTTTATTCATTAAATTATCAATTTCAGAAACCCAAGTGGTTTTAAAGTATCGCTAAGGAGTTTGGAGATATCTAAGCAAAAGAAATGTATTTGGCAAGTTTTGCACCTAATATTTTCATAAAGAGAGTTTTACATAATTTATAACAGATATAACAACGGTATAATATGAATTTAAATGCCATTTATTTGCAACAAAAATATTATTATACGCTTTTCTTAAATTTATACAGGTAAATCGCAGGATCTTAAATTGCTGCATCCGGCTTCGATGTCAGCATTTTAATCATTACCAGTGTTTTTTTTTCTATTCTTAACGCGAATAAGATTTGTAACAAAAAATTGTCAGGATTTTTCTCCCATGTGTAGCCATAATGTTTTTTTAGAAGGGAGATTATTGTAGATTTGTCGACTTTTAGGTAAGAATCAGTAGAAAGTATCTTGGCATTAATGCATGTCGTTTTTTCCCTCTATTGGAAAGGATTTTGCCTCACCCACATCAACGTTGTAGTTTGGTTCACCTCTAATGAGACAATTTGTTTTGTCCTTAGTAAAAATTAATATATTGGCCTTTTTAAATTCAAAATGCCAGAATCCTGGAGCTTTTGTATTAATCTTGGCACAATTAAATTTGTTAAAGTATTTGCATTCGTTAGACATGTAAAATAAAAATATTATAAACAGTTGAATTAATCCAATACCTTAGCGCGCCACTTGCGATTCGTCGCCAAAAATCATGTGTTTATGATCGCGATGCTATTGGATGCGTTGGAAAAAGCGAGTTTTGCATCCTGCATAGCTTAACATAAAGCAAGTTTTACATCAAATTGTGGAGTTCAGAGGTGAATTTCTACGCTGATAAGCTACTTTTGCACCAAAATATCTAACTAAGTCATTAATATTATGATAGTAAATACGACAGTGAACCTATTTCATTTTTTTTACTTTTTGGCGAGTTTTGCATCTAGGGTACTCATGCTCGTTCAAAACCCGCCTGGCGTAAAAGAAGATGTAAATGTTAGTAATTAACTACAGTCAAAAATGTTAGATATCTTGTAAAACTACAAACACAATATTTCATTGACAAAAGATATTGATTCGTACTGAATTAAATAAAATCTTGTAACTCAAAAAAAATAGGTACCATCTACATAATATTATACGTAGGATTGCTTAAAACTGACTGAACAGTAAACAAGGAACAAAAAAATATTAAATAAATGCTAAAGAACTAACGAATATATAAACTATAATTTCGGTATAATAACATATAATACATAATAAATAAACACATCCCAGGTAGATAGGTAACTAATTAAGGAAATAAAAAAGTATAGGTACGTAATTACGTATTTTTTTTCTGATTTTGCAATTAATGATAACAGTTACAGTGTGTCTAATATCTCGCATTGACTAACGAAAATTATGAGTTCACTTTTAATAAGATGCGAATTTTTTTTTTATGATAGAAAAACCCCGTTCTGAAAATGCCGAACTGGCACGCATACGTAACACATATGACTCCAATTTATAAATATTGTTAACGTTTTCAATTTGAGTTTCATCAAAAATCTTAACGTATTTCACGAGGTATTTCAGTATCAAAATTTTAAAAACCGCTGTATTAAGCTTTTCAAAAATGTCACGCATTCATCGCACTATCACAATTCAAATTTTTAATTATCGCCTGGAATTGAAAATGTTAATAATTTCATAATTATTTTTCTTTTTATGGCAATTTAATTTACTCAATAAGTATGATGTTGAGTTCTGAACAAGTTCGCATCTGACTCTACAATAGTGAAAGAAGAGTTTAAAAAAGTAATAAAGTCAACCACAATATTTACCTTTTCATGTTCAGCTTAATTTTTCAGTAATTCCATAACCTTAAATCCAAAAAAAATTGTGATTTGATCTAATGACTCCAAAATTTCATAGATATTGAAAACATTTGTATACTTAGTTTGTTCCAATTTTTAAACAGTTTCTTAAAAAAGTTTTAAGAAATTTAAATAAATATGCATTTTTTCGGAAATTTCGTTATTAATAATTAACAAGACAGGTTTAACTCCATTAGGTATTTCCTATTGTCAAACTAAAAAGTACGATTTCAAGGCATCCCACAATAACACAATTCTGTCAATAGCAGGTTGTGTCAGGTTGGAAACGCTGAACTGCGGAACGCCGACCATATTATAATCGAACGGCGAGACATCTATAATATAATCCTTCAGATAACTAACATTTGACGCTACGCTGCTGTGGCTCTGCGAAATTTCAAATGGTAGGAAACTACTGTTAGTAGTGACTCATGTCAACGTCTTTAAGAAGGACTGTCCTCCCGAATGGAGGACACTTGCCTACCCTATGTGTCAGTGGCAGTGTCCGTTTGTAAAAGTCAGAGGTTATGTTAAACACGACAACTGTCAAATAGCAACTTTCTCAGAAGTCTTTGCTTTGATTACTGGTGGATAGTGACGTCACATACGAAAGCATCATGGCGGGTAGCGTTTCACTAGCTGTCATCTTAATTTTTCATACTCTAAAATGAAATTAGTCATCAATAATTGTAATCAATAAAAACTAATTTGTTTAGGTTTCTCAATGCATAGACCATCGTATTTTCATTATTTCGCCATTAATTTCGCGTAATGTAGAATGCCCTATTGGAATTGACCACAGAGTCGACCTTAATTTTCAGAAAAACTTTTCGTTGTAAGTCCCGCGGGAATACTAAAAATGTCCAGTCCCCTGCTATCAAAGTTAATTACAACGAGCACCCTTAACCTATAAATAGTCCTCAAGAATCCCGAAATGAAAATATATGTGCGGTTTATTGAATTTACTGATCAAACAGCGTGAGCAGCTATCCAGCTTCTGGAGCACGTAAATTCCGTTCTCTCAGCCTTTTGAATAAAAACAAAACAATCGCCAGATTTATTGTTTCCCAAAAATGTATTCTTAACAGTGAGAATAGACTGGCAAATAGTTTATGCAAGTTGGGTAGCAAAACAATTAAAAACACGATAATAAATTAGCGATAAAGTACTACTGGATACAACTGAATTTAACAAAACAAAACAAAAATACTGACATAAGAAACCTGAAAAGACGTGGTTGCTATACACACAGTTAAAATTATTATCTACCCACTAAATGTGGGTCTATTTCCACTCAAACCGTTTTGATGTTAATAACGCCTCATTGTAATGTTAATATTTTACCAAAGTTTTGGTGTTAGATCCAATTCAAAATTTATTTATGCTGTAGATGTGACACCAAAAATGTTGCTTATCTACACTTTGTTACTCATCGCTTATTACCATGTGTCAAATATAAAACAGTTTTTTTTAATAAAAATGTACCTAAATTAGAATCCAGATTGTAACACGAGTTGAAACATAGAAAGGATATATAACCGTGAAATAAAGCTTAACCTTATAAAGTATGAGGCAATTTTCCGATCATTTTCATCCATTGATTCGAAATAGTTTTAATTTCTGTGCCTCGCATGAATGGAAGGCCTGATTCACAATATACTCATCTTATATCCATTTTTTAAGTTTTAGTGCAAAAATATTTGAATAATGAGGTTGGCATCGGCATTGCACGATTTCCTATATTATACTCTATTCGTATCATAACTTACTTTATCCCTTATATTTTGAATATTAAAATCGCTTGTTTGTTCCAAAACTGTTCCTAAACACCTAAATATTAGTAGCAAAAATTGTCTTATCCTGCTTGTATAGATTTTGAGCCAAACTTGTCACATGTTTATTATTCGTTTATGCTAGAGAGTCCAAGAGTCATGCACCGAAGTACCTATATGAATTAAAATAATAATAATTATATTTGAAAAACTTATTCTTTTATAAAACGTTTTTTATGTCAATTTTGCTGTCATGTCAAAACCCAACGCCATTGATATTCGAACTGTACAAGGTTGACTGGACGTGTAAACAGAATATAACGACTCGGTTCTTGTGCACACATCAGTTTGCGAAAATTGTTTGAGCATCTAAAGTTACCTTGTGCATGTCTAATTTAAATAAAGTACTTCCCAACATATTTCGTTTGGCTTAATGACTGCAATAAAACCCCTCATAAACTCGGCTTTCGCTTTCGCAGAGACGTATTAACCCACATTTATTTTTAATGCCAGTTTATAATAACAATAGATAGGTACATTACTTGATTTGTTATCAAAATGAATAAACTGTCTAATTAAGGTTTTCTAGAAACAACTTAATTATTAGGATATTTTTCAAAACTTTTTAGTTACAGGTACCTACCTGTTTAAATAGCTTATACAGGGTCGTTGGTATGTATGGAAACGGTCGATTATTTCTTAAAGTAAAACAGCTAGCAAAAAATATTTAAGACAAAAGTTTTATGGTTTTGTAAAGCCTATTAGAATTAAAGAAAGATAAGTATACAGGATGAGTCGGAAAGCCGTAACTAATAAAGAGACTAAAATAAGAAATCCTACTAAATCTTTTAAAACAAAATAAGGATTGAAAGGAACTTTATCTATATTACTTTTTGAGCCTATAGGGTTTCTTGATCCTGTTTGATGTAAAAATAAAAAATGAATTATTACTAAAGCAATTACAATAAAGGGAAGTATAAAATGAAATGCAAAGAAGCGTGTTAATGTTGCGTTATCAACTGCAAAACCCCCTCAAATTCATTCTACAAGAAAATTTCCTAGGTAAGGAATAGCTGAGACTAAATTAGTAATGACTGTGGCTCCTCAAAATGATATTTGTCCTCAAACTAGAACGTAACCTAAAAAAGCTGTAGCTATAACAAGAAAAGTTACCTTTTTTTTAACAGAACACCCTATATCTTAGAATATTTTTGGATTTTACATAAAATTACAATTATTTTTTATTAAGTGCATTATAAGTCTAAACCTAATAGCTTCCGAGATATCGACATTTGAAAAATGACATTTTTGAATTTTGACAGCTTCTAGCTTTCTAACGGTACGCTATAGAGCAAAACGGCTTACATGTCCCTATCTTACTTTTTTATTATCTTCCCGAAAATACCAACTTCCGGTTAAACCGGAAGTACTATATTGCCGACTTTTAAGCTACATCCGGTTTAACCGGAAGTTGACACTTTTAAAATGAGAATTAAAAACTAAGATAGGGGCATGTAAGCCGTTTTACTCTTAGACGTACCGTTAGAAAGCTAGAAGCTGTCAAAATTCAAAAATGTCATTTTTCAAAACTCAATTTCTCGGAAACTATTAGGTTCAGACTTATTATGCACTTAATAAAAAATAATTGTTATTTTATGCAAAATCCAAAAATATTCTAAGATATAGGGTATTCCATTGAAAAAAAAGTAACTTTATTTATCTACGGCTTTCTGACTCATCCTGTATACTTAACTTTTTAAAATTCTGATAGACTATAAAAAACCCTAAAACTTTTTTTTGTCTTGAATATTTTTTGCTAGCTGTTGTACTTTAAAAAATAATCGACCGTTTCCATACATACCAACGACCCTGTATAAATAGCTTGATAAATAGTAAACATAATATTCGAAATAGATTAGTACCTATACCTATCTATTGTACTTTGAAACAGCGTGCAACAAGTTAATATTAAAAGTATGTGGAGACCTTGGGAATCTTCAGCTAATGCGATATCTAGCTACCCTAAACATTGCAGGAAGCATTTATCTTCTGACGCCAAAGTGATCGTGAAAAATGTATGTGAATCGTTATTAAAGAGCGGTCACCCTAAAGTCCTAAAGTAATTGCCGAGGTAATTGCCATTAAAAATACCAGTAAAATGACGAAAGTTCCATTATCGACGGTACGAGATATTATGCTAAAGGGACATTTTAAAAGAAAAGTTCGCAAAGATACCCGAAAAATGAAGTGCGTAGATGATTGTAACAAAGATGTTATTCGCAAAAGAAAACAGTATGTGTGTGATAAAATAGCGGAAGAAATGGTCACACTGTGTTGCGACTGCCACCTTATTATTGCATTTTTAACCATATTGAACACATATGGCATAAAATTAAATCGAAAATGAGAACTGAAAATAGCGCATCTACTCTTAGTGGCAGTATAATAGAGCTAATAAAGAAAGTTTTCGGTGAAATTCCAGATGAAAAATGGAAAAATTCGGTTGACCATGTCTTAAAAATTTAAGACTTTTATATAACTATACACAACAAAATCATTACTTTTACCTAAATGCGTGCGAAAAGTTGCCCTTTTCCGCATGCAAACTTTTCACACCATGTTTTGTACTTATAATAAAATAATTTACATGTAATACAAGTAATGATAAAAATAAACATAATAAAAATTACCACTATATGATATTACTATGGCTTTTCATTTAACTACAAAATCCGTTCCTGTGCAAAGCAGTACCCCTTATTTCATTTCATTTCAGTAATATAAACAGTGATGTCAGCTAGGGCTAGGTAGATTTCGCTGGTTGGCACGCCCATAGACAGTTTTATATGGGGAATTTTACCAAAAAATTCTTCGTTCAAAAATTGTTAAATTCTACTAAAATTTACTGGACCCGCCTGTAAAAGAAAATATGAATGTTAGTAATGAACTATTGCATTTTCAAACGACAAATTTGGGTTACAAGCAAGAAATTTTAATATATTAACGGCAGACCAAGTCGCTAAATTCATATTTGAAGCAACAGATGAAAACTGGTCATTAAGTACCTAATTTTAATATTTGCTATTTTCGGTGCATTCATGTCAAAGAGATTAAACCCTATTTAGCCGCTCATAGCTATAATAAGCTCGAGATAACTGAACTAACTCTTTTAAAAGGTTAGGGTGCCTTTATGCTCGAACTGCGATAAACGATAAATTAAGCGCAGCGAAACTAGCGTCAACGCAATGCAATCGCTAAGTTAAATATGTATTAGTACTATAAATATTGCTATTACCCTGAGAAGGTTGAAGCAGCAACTTAGATAGAACATCCAGAGTCACTTCGATTTCTGCGCATGCTCCGTAAGGGCATTGCCAAATGTACTATTTCTTTAGAACAGGGCACGAGAACCTACCGTAAAAAATTAGAGCCATGATAAAATTAGCAAAAATCTTGCTAGAAAATTGCAAAAGCAGCATCGAGTCGGTAATTACAAGTGTTTTTCAAATTATTTGTCTTCATTTGTAGACTAAAACCCCTCAAATGAAGATTTCATATAACTGGAGGCTGACAAACGTCTCATTTTTTCTTGACTTCATCTCGAAACCTCTAGGAAATGTTTATTTGGTTGACAGTTCGTTTCGTCGAGCTGTGTTGTTATTATTTGTAGTTGTGCCCTTCCAACGACACTGTTTAAAAATTCTTTCATCTGGAAAACGTCATCACTCTGGAACGACCTCCCTGAGGCCGTGTTCCCAACGAGTATAAATCTCCAAAGATTCAAGACCAACGTGAATCATTTCCTGCGCACACGCACCGCTTGCAGAGCGCCATAAAGGATTAATCCTGCAGTGCCTTATCATAAAAAAAAGATGCCGAGGCAATACAGAATATTTTTCATTATTTGCAACAGGTGAAAAACCTGACCAAAGATTCATCGTTCTACATGTACGTATTCAGACAAGGGTTGGAATAAGTCATGACTTTTATAAAAAAGTCCGACTTCTTGAATTAATTTGGACATTTTCGAATTAATTCACTTAAAAAAAAATCTAATTTTATTTACTCACTGAAACAAAAAACAATAACAACAAAGAAAAATTTTTTATTTTCTTCAAAAATCTTAAAACATACCTTAGAAACACAGGCAATTTTTGCAAAAAAAACTTTTAACTATTGATTGAATAAATAAAAAATACATATGCAATTTATTACTTATTAAGAATCATCATTAGAAGAGTTAGTTTTCCGGCTTTTTCCACTCCTAGTCGGTTGCATAGATCCGAATGTACCAATCCGAAGGACGAAATAGTATATTACGTTACAAGACCGGAAAGTACTATTTTACAGGACGAAGCAGGCAATTTCCAGGGCGAGCCGCCAGGCGAGTCCTGGAAGCCTGCGAGTCCTGTAAACGTACTTTCCGGTTGTGTAACGTACAATATTTTTTTTTAAATCGACGCAAGACCAGTGGCGTACAAGAAAATTTAGATAATGGCTTACTACATTAATCTAGTTTTAAACAGATTGAAAACTCTATAGTCAGGAATTTTTTTTATTTATAATAGTTATAATAAATATTATTTGATAATAGGTACTTAATAAATAATTAAAATTAGAATTATTCTAATAATTAATAATATTTATTTTTGAACTGTTATGTTAAAAGTACAATTTTGTACGTTATATCCAAATTTTCTTTTAAATTTAACATCAATTTAATCATCGAGTACACACTCCACAATGTAGATGATTTTAATTTTTCGGATTTTTCAGCAAAATAGCCTAACAAAACATCCTCAGAAATATTTCTGACATTTTTTTCTTTACACCAACATTTGAAAACGGCAAACGTTTTTTCATACTTGTCCCTGGACTTATGCGGCAACAAATCGTGAGTAGCTCTAGCAGCCGCTTCAGTTATTTCAAGAGGAATTTCACCTTCATCCACATTCATTTCCATAATATAATCTAACTTTTAACTTTTAAACACAATTTTTAATAAGCAGTATCAAATTTGACAGTTCGTTGCCATGAAACGCCATGAAAGAAACAATCAAGTCAAAGCCTACTTATTATGGGTTTGGTTCGTTTTCTCAAATATTGATCGGAATGTAAAAAAAGGGCCCGGTAAAGTAAAAAGAGGGACCGGTAAAGTACTTTACCGGTCCCTCTTTTATGACTTTCTGGTCTAGACCGATAAAATTACATTTTCCGGTTAAAAAATTGAGTAGAAAGTGGTTGCTTTCCGGTCGATTTAAAAAAAATATTCTTTCCACACTTGCGGATGAAGCTGCTGCTGTCGTAAGTTGTTTAATGCTACTTTGTACTAGTCTTGCATCAGGACCTGATTATAAGGGGACAACTTTCCATGGAATCGTAACAATACCGGTAACAGGTTTAGAAATTCTGCAGCTGCAGATTCCAAGGCCTTTTGCTTTTCCTCTTCGGTTAAACTTATATTTTCCTTGACATTTGTTGGACATAGCATGTGTGCAATAAAGTGATACCTACCAACAGCTTGCGTATACCTGAAAATAACTGTTTTTTTCGCAGTGTTGTCTAGACCCGCATTTATGTCGATTATTAAATTTTTCCAAATAACAACAGACCTAGCGATTGTGCAATTCTCTTTTTGCATTAAATTCAGTGCGCATGAAATAGGTTTTAGTCGAGCCGTCAGATCTTCAGCGTTACGTTTAATGGCTATGCTAGAAACCAATTTATTTATCTCATTATCAATATTATTGCGATGTTCTTCGCAAACTTTAACCAGTGTATGCCAGTTTTTCAAATATGCCTCAAGTGAGTCACATGAGTTGTTTTAGCGTACCTCAATTGGCAATGGAAGTGATGATCCACCTTCAGAAGATAATACTTTTGCTAAATGGTTATTTTGAAAATACTTGATGATCCGCGCTATATTGTTCATAACCCCTTCAACATTTAAATCTTTGGCAAGTAGATTTAATAAATGGGCCGAAGAGCCATATGTAATAAGATTTACATGATCAGTTTTTTCTTGTATTTGCAGTATCATTCTTGCCATATTTGCAGCATTATCTGTTACTACACTTCTTACAGAACATTTAAATTTCTTCTCAGTGTCTTGAATGATTTTTAAAGTTAAACTTGTCAAATACTTACTGGTATGAGGATTACCAGATGTATCTGTTATGTTAACCAAAAATACAGTATCGTCCTTATTTACAACACATGCACATATTATGGGTTCGTTTCTTATGTTGGACCATTCATCAATACTTAAGCAAACTGTTTTATTTTCTAAGTATATTTGACACTTTTCTAATTCCTCCTGGTAAACTTGATCCAACAAAGTACCTCTAATTACTTTTCTATTTAAGGGCTTATATCCAGGATGTAGGATTTCCGAATACTTTATAAATTCTGGATGTTCCACAAATTTCAAAGCTGAATTTGTAGCGAAAATAAATCTGGCACACTGCTTATCAAATGTATACTTGTTATTTGCTGTAGTTTTTATCACAAAGGAGTTTTTTGTTGTGATTTTTTTGTTGCAGCTTCATCTGAATTTTTAAAGTTGGCGGTTCTGCAAAAAAAAATGTGAAATGGTTTAATACATTAGTATCAATAGGAAATTTAAAACTGTTGTTCAACACTTCCACTTTAAATTTTAAATGAATTAAATTATCTATTTTTAAAAGCTCACCTTCTCTGGCAGATCCATTTTGTGAAGAATTTGTAACTTTTCTTTTTATTGCAGTTAAGATTTCAGCTTACGGCATTTCCTCCTCTACTTCGGAGTTTTCGGAGGATCCGCTGATATCCTGTATAATTGTATTTGTCTCTTCAGGAACATTCTTACAACTACTTTTGTGTTTTTGCATGCGGCTAACCATAGCTTGCAATGTTTTGCCGCATGCTTTGCACACTGCTTTTTTGTTGGTTGGATTTTGTTTATTGCACTCCTCAAAATATTTCCAAATAGGATCCCTTTTCCGTCCACTTATGTTTCACGCGTTAATATAATAACGTCAAAATTTAACTTATTAAACGACTCTACATCTAAATGGTAATGCATTGTATTGTATGTTTATTGCTACTCGGTTCCGTTTGGCCTATGAATTAATTCGAGACTTTTTTTAAAAAAGTCATTTGAATTAATTCGTGCCAACCCTGATTCAGACAGGATGTTTCTTTCTTTCTTTCTTTCTTTCTTTCTTTTAACTTACTTATGTTGATTTTGCGAGGAAACAGTAATTAGGTAATCCATTTCCTAAAAATTGTAATTTCCTCTGCTGCTGTTAATATAATTCGGTACTTAGCTACCTACCTATTTTTACCGAAAATTGCATGTAATGTAAAGAATCCTACAAAAACTTATATTTTACCTGTCAAACTCTAACAATAATAATTGGTAAAGATCTAATAAAAGATTCATTGCCATATTTACCTATAAACCATGAATCGATTAAAGTAAACAAAGATAGTTTTCGAAGAAACATGATTATTTTAAATGAAATATTTCAAGAACCTCTGAAGCGATTATAGTAAACATATATATTTTTGAAAGGGGAATTTTAAGACCTATTTAAATATTAGTAATATACAGGGTTTTCATTAAAAAAAAAAACAACAACTTGGTATCTTAAACAAATTTACGATGTTCATTTGTTTTATCCGATGACAAATTTTGACGGTTCAGGAAAAATAAGTCAACTTTCGTAATTAATTTAATAATTAAAGTTCTTTCTGGCACTTGAAATAAAGTCTCTAGGGGTGCTCCAAAATATACGGAAAAACCCTGTACTCTATATAAATAATTTTGAATACCATTGCGATAAAAGAAAAACTGGGATACACAACGTTTTTTTTTTAACCTGACAGGCTAACTTTTTTATTTAAAAAGATATACCTATATGAAGTTAAGATGTTAAAAGAATGTATCGAATAGTATAACTAAGAAAAATAAGAAAATTAATTTTCTCCAGTGTAGCCAGTTTGGAAGCTTTTTAGAAAAAATATATTATCTGAAATGGCAACCACTTTTTACATCTCGGGCAAAAGAAATGAAAGAGTAAATGTTTGGTTAATTGATTGTATTAGCAGTTTAGAAGCTATTGACTTTTAAAGTTTAATCAAACCCATATTGTGAATAGTAAGGCTCTATCAGACAGAAAGCGCGCTTATTATGTCAATAAGACACTGCGGCTGTCTGCCGTTTATGTAGCTTAGCTGGTATACCTCCATACAAGGCCCATTTCAGACGAAGAGTCCGCTTAAGCTAAAGACCACTACTTTCATTGAAAATGTTCACCTAACCTTGTTTTTCTTAGTTGCACTATTCTTTTTGGAACTATTGGTTCCTCTCTAAATAATAATAAGCCGAGTAAAGAGGTAAGCCTATATCACACCATTATGGCAGTTTACTGTAAACCGGTCATAGTTGTTTACTTTACAAGGTAGTATAATAAACTTAATAAAATATGTGCAACAAGTGGATATACAGGGTGTTGGGAAAATGTGTTTGGATACTTGGACAGGTGATTCTACATGATAAAATAATGTTAGTAAGTCATGTAACAAAATATCGAAATCTCAATATTTTCTAAGTTATGGTCTGTCAAAGTTCAATTTTTTTTTTCTTATTTTTGATGTAGGGCATTTACTTTTTCACCAATTAATTTGATTTTTGGCACAGAGACTTATCTTCACGATTTCTATAACTCTGTTACCAAAATGTTGCCCTACTCTGCCACCAGAGGGCACTTTACCTGAAAACCATATTTTTTTTTCGCATATCTTTTTGGATTTGACAGATATTACAAAACCAAATATGCCTTGTGAAAGACAATAAAATACTTATTAAAAAAGTTACTCTTCATTCGAGTCGATAAACCTCACCGTTTAGTCACAAATTAGCAGTAAACATTTTATTACCATTAAATCAGTACGTCCAATATGCGCAAATAAATCAAGTTACCATGCTTCAAATTTAAATAAATGATAAGACGGGTGAAAAGTAAATAATAAGTAAAAAAATTAGACATTAGTAAAGCCTTAAAAGTATTCATAAACGTAGTACATTTTTAAAATTAGTGAAAATTAAGTTGCTGTTTACCTAGTAATCAAATGGCTCACGTATATTCAAATACTGAGTATCGTGACATGCATTTTTGTTATGGGAGAGCCAATGGGAATGCAGAGCAAGCACGGCGGTTTTACATGGAAACATATCCTAATAGAAATGTTCCAAGTGCCCCAACTTTCATCAAAGTTCATCGAAGGCTTGGCGAGATAGGCTCATTTATAAATACTATTGCTGATAAAGGTAGACCAAGATACGTTAGAACTGTTGAAATGGAAGAAAGAATACCTACTTGAAAGAGCAGAAGCGAATTCAGGTATAAGTACTCGAAATATAGCTTTAGAAGAGGGAATTGACAATTCTACGGCTTGGGAAGTCCTTCATGAGGATCTTCTTTACCCATTTCATGTACAAAAGGTACAGGCACTTTATGAGGGTGACGCACAGTTACGAGTTAACATGTGCCAACAATTATTAGAGAAATTTTGACAAAACAATCGATTCCTTAATTTCATATTACTCACGGACGAATCTACTTTCACACGGGATGGGATTACCAATTTTCATAACACCCACCAATGGGCATACGAAAACCCACATGCGATTATGGAACGGCAGCATCAGCGACGATTCTCATTAAATGTATGGGGCGGAATTATAGGAGACCATCTCATAGGACCTCACTTTTTTGAAGGACCGTTAAATGGCGAAGTTTATTTACATTTTCTTCGGAATGTCCTTCCACAATTAATGGAAAATGTGCCAATTCAAACAAGATTAAGCATGTGGCTTCTTCAAGATGGCGCTCCACCCCATTTTAGTCTAAACGTACGGACATATCTCAATGATACATTTCCTAACAGGTGGATAGGACGAAATGGATCATTACCTTGGGCACCGCGTTCGCCTGACATTAATCCTATGGACTTTTTTTTTTGGGGACATTTAAAGACTTTGGTCTATAAAACTCTGGTAAACGATGTTGAAGATCTACGTCAAAGAGTAATTAATGGATTTGAGGTTATTCAAAATACGGCCGGTATTTTCTTTAAAGTTAGGCAACATTTCTTGAAAAGCATTAGGAAATGTATAGAGATGAACGGAGGACATTTTGAGAATATATTACGATTAGTTTCCTTCTTAATTACTTGTTCATTCAGTGTTAAAAAATAGATTTAATGACCTATCTATTCGTATAATAATTACCAATACATAAATTATTATTAGGTGAATAAAACTGAAAATAAATAAATAAAAATAAATTGTTTACGTTGATATAATTTAGTATTTAGTCCGATAACTTATTAGGTATTTTATTGACAGATTTATTTAAATTTGAAGCATGGTAACTTGATTTATTTGCGCCTATTGGACGTACTGATTTAATGGTAATAAAATGTTTACTGCTAATTTGTGACTAAACGGTGAGGTTTATCGACTCGAATGAAGAGTAACTTTTTTAATAAGTATTTTATTGTCTTTCACAAGGCATATTTGGTTTTGTAATATCTGTCAAATCCAAAAAGATATGCGAAAAAAAAAATATGGTTTTCAGGTAAAGCGCCCTCTGGTGGCAGAGTAGGGCAACATTTTGGTAACAGAGTTATAGAAATCGTGAAGATAAGTCTCTGTGCCAAAAATCAAATTAATTGGTGAAAAAGTAAATGCCCTACATCAAAAATAAGAAAAAAAAAATTGAACTTTGACAGACCATAACTTAGAAAATATTGAGATTTCGATATTTTGTTACATGACTTACTAACATTATTTTATCATGTAGATTCACCTGTCCAAGTATCCAAACACATTTTCCCAACACCCTGTATAGTCCAATAAATAATCCGCGAAATGCCATGTAACAATATACTATGACCCATAGTAATTCCAAACCGATAAATACCAAACCCCATAACTCTTACCTTGACGTATTTACTCTGCATGCCATGGCCGGCGCTCCGGTCTGTCGAGGTACACAAGGAGGAATGCAAAACAAATATCTTTGAATCATTGCCACATGCTTTGCTCGCCTCTTGGCAAACATAATATTGGTTATCCCGAGGGAATGGCCCGAAAAACAGGGTAATCCCCGGTAATTGAATTCCTAAGCCGCTCTGCCGCTACCGTATACGTCTTATTTTGAACAGTTTTTTTTCGGAATGGTGGCGAAAATATCGGTGTTAGGGAAGGGCTGTAGGATGAGTGTGAGTTAAGAATGTTGTGAATATGGAAATTTTTATTAAGGCTTTACTTGTTTTCTTCGTTTTGTTGTTATGAACAGTTTCAATTTTTATGAGTTTTGTGTTGCTTCTAC
Source organism: Polydrusus tereticollis (assembly GCA_963920685.1). NCBI lineage: Eukaryota > Metazoa > Arthropoda > Insecta > Coleoptera > Curculionidae > Polydrusus > Polydrusus tereticollis. The sequence continues at coordinate 46,676,887 of OY987329.1, forward strand.
TTCTGCTCTGCTCTTTCTAACACCTTTACGTCTTTTTTGAGAATATGTTATTACAATCTTATTGGAAGTGACTACTTTAATTGTTTATTTCCTTTATGTTGTATATATTTCGATAAATTTGCAGTGGCATTAAAGGAAAGATGCTAACCAATTGATTGTAAACGGTGAAATTCCCACTGTGGATTGTGCGCGATTTATTTTCCGGACACCGGCAGAATAATGCTGCTACCGGCGCGCGGCGGTGTTTCTTTGGCTCTCCAGACCCCCATGTGAAATTGAAAATTAGATTTTAAAAGGCGGGAGCGGAAAAAATGCTATATATTATATAAACAGCTAGAACCTGATAAAAATAGTTGTAAAGTAAAAAGCAACAAATTGAATGAACTCACTCAAAAGACATATACAGGGTGTTATGGAAATGACTTATTATATTTTAAGGGGCCACTCCTGAGGTGGTCTAGAGTTACACTTGATAGTTTTTTTTTCTAAAATCGGAAGTATTTTGAATTTTGTAAAATACCTTAAAACCGGACTATGTGCGCCTTCCATGATAGTTCAATGCCCCTGAACACATGTGTTTTTGACAAGACAAACTGCTGGAATGGTAATTGTTTAGTTTAGTGCAATTAATGTTGAATTTTGTGCTAAAATTTCGTATATAGACTAATTGAGGGTAGCTGATCACAATTTTCCTTTTGCGTTTTTACGGCAAATGCACTGGTTTTGAGAAAAAAAAATGTTAAAGTTTTTCACTTACAGGTTAGGGTATTCTTTTGTAAGGATGTCTTTAAGAAATAATAAATTTGTAACGATTAAAACAAATTTATTAATTAGGTAATTTAAGGAAAACATAAAGCGATAAAATTAAATCAAAGGTGTACCGATAACCGACCATATGAACTCTAAAGTTCTTAGTCAACTACTTTTCTTTTCAACTTGCTTTCTTCAGCACCTCGACCAAATCTAACAAAAACAAACCGTCAGCGTATTTTGTCTGGAGCCGATCCGAGGTTTGTTTATTTCGATATCTTTGGGTGTCGCGTTTCACTTTCCTTTCAATTTCCTAGATTTTATGGTTTTCCCTTCAAAATATGTGATAAAACTTTCACCAAACTATCTGTTCATAAAATAAGAACAACATTTTAGCAAAAAAACAATGGAAAAGGCACAAATTTAATTAAATTCGTTGTTAATACGCCGACAAAGTAGAAGCGTCTCTTTTCAGATTCATTGCACTCACGTTTCCAGATTGTTCTTCTTTTTCTTGTAATTATTAATGGCTTCCATCCAGGAGAATGATATGCTAGCTCGAGCCAATAGGATTCATTCAATTAATAAAAATGAATTGAAAAGTATAGGCAATTTATAATACACTAACAATCTGACAACATGGGTGCAGTGAACCTGCAAACAGGCTCCTTGTACCGTGCAGTTTGCTTCTGCTTTTTTGGCCAGCTGTCAGTGAGCTGTCTCCCGTCTTTTTCCAGATAACGTAGAGTTTTCTGTTCGCTTACAAGTTATCCCGTTTTTCAGAGTTTCCTTGTGGCATATTTCGTTTATTTCAACTCAGAAGTGTATACTATGACTCCGACAAGTAATATTTTATTGGAAATAGCAACATTTTAGGATTACATGCAAAATAACATACCGGTGAGTTAGAAAAACTTTAACATTTTTTTTCTCAAAACCAGTGCATTTGCCGCCTAAACGCAAAAGGAAAATTGTGATCAGCTACCCTTAATTAGCCTATATACGAAATTTTAGCGAAAAATTCAACATTTGCACTAAAGTAAACAATTACCCAAATCAGCTGTTTGGGTCATTGGCGCGTAGGTGTTTTGGACCTAAATTTTTGAAGGCATTTTTCTCGAATTTCTAGCTTCGAGCGCCATTTATAGCAATTTTTCCCCAATTCGTCTCGACCTATATATTTACGGGTTAAAAAATAATAAGTCATTTCCATAACACCCTGTATATAAAAATCTAAAAGTATTACTTACAAACATAGACTTTCAAATATAATACAAAGAAATAACAGACATCAAAGAGAACCTGGAGCATCGTTTATGTTATGTTGATTCCAATACCGATAATAATTTTAGCCAGCAATTAAAGGTTTTTCATCACCTTAAGATGTACAAAGGTTGATGCCATTAACGATATATCTATATTGTTAAAGCAACCTGATTTTCTATTAAAATAATTCACATGCTGGACGGTTTTTGTTCGCCCGTATATCGTCGTTAGAACGACAAAGGGACGTAACTACTTTTTGGCGTTTTTAAATTAAGTCTATATTCCAATGATTGCTAAATGTATATTGTTTAGTAAAATATATTGCACATATATTCAAGTTATTTACTAGATTAGATAGTATCTAGAAAAAATAACATTTTTGCAAAAGAGGTTTTACTTACGAAAAAAAAAATGTGAACTTTTACTTTACCTATTTGTCCCTAATACAATATAGCATTACTAAATTGCACTGTATTTCCTTTCCAATTAAAAAATGTGTTGATCGCTGTTGTAACGTACGTTTTTGTTTTAGGCTCATTCGCCCCTCCTGGGCTCCGGAGATAATAAACCGGTAAGTATTTAATTAGGTGAAACATTGAAGGGGAAGGTCGAATGATCCCCATGGGTATATGGTACAGAAAATTTGAGTTTTTAGCACAGCACGTGCTTGTAATGTCTAAGGGTTTTTGCATTAATTATTAGTGAGGGGAATTTATATTCATAACAGATGGAACTGAGTGAAAAATTAATAATTTTAAAGATTTATTTAATTCACATACCCAAAATACCCAAAAAAATTAAAGGAAAATTAGATATGTTTTATTGGTTCTTCAAGAATAAGAAAACATTTTATGTAGACGCGCAGTTATTTGGCAATCAAGCATACGCCAGACACATCTTCCAATGAAACTCGTAGGAATCTCGAAGTCATCGTTGCAGTTGTATAGAAAAAGTATAATATAGTCTACAACACGTTTGAAAATCACCCTTTTACATTCGCTCGACTTGGTGCCGTCGCGTGTGGCTCAAGACAACAGTCGTCTTCTCGTGTGAAAAGAGCCATTTTCAAAACTTATTATAGGTAAAAGTATTTTTTTCATGAAGATTTTATTAAACTAAATATCAACAAAAATACCCCACATGTTATAGCGAAAACTATTTTGAAGAATTAAAATTATCTAAAAATATTGAAAACTTTTTCGGTAGGAAAACAAGGTTGTTATAAAGAAACCCCCGTTTAAAATTTGAAACATATAGATCGTAATTCACCATTGTCATATACTCTGACGGTACCTTCTTTCCTAAAGGCTTCCAAGTGCGCCCTGCAATGGACGTCCCCGAGATTGGTAACACATATCGAAAAGATCGATTATTTTACGGTGCATGAGTGTGGCAACCTGCGCTATCCTACTGGAACCAAACGTCCAAGTTCAAAATCGTCCAATCGGGCCATACAAAAGCACTCCGTAGTGTACTTTGTTTACCGTAACGCTGTTAACATCTTCATTTTGAAAATTTCTTACATATTTCCTAGCGTTCCTCAAGGGCAAAAACGATAAATTTCTTTGAGCAGTGGTTTAACACTACATAGTAGATATCTGTGAATGACTTAACACAGATCGACATCAATTGCTTACATTTGTCGCCAATACCTCACAGTCATATGTTCTAAGGAAACTATGTTATATGAATAACGATAGTTATTCTTTAAAATACTTTATTGAGTAGATTTTTCTAAAGAATAACATCACGTTGTTGATTATTAGCCGTATTTGAAGAGGTAAATCGAGTAATTCGTCTTTTGAAAAATTTGTTCTCCAAATCGCTCAAAATATTTGATTGTCTGACAACAACGCTTTATACGTTTAACCCTGAATTAGCCAATAGTCTGTTTAATTTCTAATTGTCTCTTTGAACGTTTTGCGTTTTGTCTCGCCACTGAGTTTAGATCCAGCTTTTAATTAGAGGCCGCAGTAAATACCCCTCACCCCCGCTGGCCCGTTCGATGTAGGTGACATGATAGACCTTCAGATTTCACGAAGAGTACTAATGCGTACTCTACGAGAAATAAATTTTCAATTTTTATAACGAAATAGCAAAGGCCTTTTGGTTGGAAAGGAATAAATCGTATTGTGGCGTAGAGAGTATCTAGAAGAAATACAATATTATCGCCGTGCAAAGAAAAAAATTTAATTTTTGGAGGAGACATGGTAAAATAAAGGACATACTTTGAATTACATTTGGCAAGATCTCAACATTAAAGATGCACGTATTTAACGCTTTTATCAGTGGACTATCGGCTGGATTGAAAGCGCCTACAGGAAATGTCGTTGGTTAATTATCGCCCATATAGAAAGTGATTCTGGTTTTCTTGAACGTATTGGAATCGCGTAAAACTGGGGATTATCATGACCATATGAACTCAAAAGCGTTTGAAGAGTATACCTGCCAAATCTAGTTTCTCTAATTACTGCATCTCTAGCCCAGATCTAAAAGCTTACTGGTTCTTAATCTATTTTTTAGGTAAATTTATTTTTAAGAAACCTTCACAAAAAAACCCTAAGTAAATTATAACAATATTAGTAGATTATAATAATACACAAAAACTGCATATATTTTTACTAGTATTATTATTTAAAATGACACGCCTCTGGAATTTGCATTCCCCTTACGTCTTGCACGCCCCGGTAAAAATGAGTCACTGACAATTATTGTGGTACATACCAGAGTATAGTTGTTTAACGGGAAACAAATGAGCACTCTTTTGTTTGCACACTGCAGAAAGATGAAACGAGAGATGAAAGGATCTGACACGGAGTGGTCTAACAATACCTACATATACTATAATATATTTTGTTTGTTTTCGCCCAAAATAATTCCTACTCTTTATTGTATTGTATTATGTTCAATATTCTATATTTTTTAAGTTTAGGATGTAGGTACTTAGTAATTTTATTAAACTAATATATTTTAGATATTTCTTCAGAATCTCTCGTATGAAAAAAAAATCAAATTAAAAACTGGATTTGTTACTTCAATGGAATAATGAGAAACTTGTAGCTTAGCATACCTACTTACTTAATTTATGTAAATTCTCAAAAATTTTGTTATGTAAGTCCCTCGGTAAGTCCTTACTGAAAATAAATAATTTTAGCTTAGCTCCTGATAAAAGTTAACTCGGACGAAGGTTGTAATAATTCTGCTTTTAGTTGTTTGGCCCAAAAGGCAATTTCGGTTCCATTGTTTCATCAATTGCAAATGTTCATGTTCCATAGTCCTGCAAACAACGTAATCTGATTCCTAAATTGTCTAGCTGAAATAAACGTCTTTAATTATGCGAAGACGGTAGTTTATGTTTTGATAGGCTGTATAGCTTTGACTGTTAGGTATCAAGGAACAAGTAGTTTTGGGGACATATTTTGTGTAAACCTTTATTAAGACATGCGCCGATCAATTTACACCGGTATTTTGTAGTGTTTTGAACTTATCCTATAGAAGGGCAGAATTTCCATCTTGCGCGAAAAACAAAGATAGGGATACCTGCCCAGCAAGTATCGACCAGTCGCATTGTTTTCGGTTATACCAAAACAAGGATATTCACCAATGTCGTGTAAGCCCAGATTAGCAGCAGACCTTCTCGCTTATGTTATCCATTGTCAGCAAGTTTAGACCAACGCATAGGGAGCACGAATCATACCCAATAGAGCGAGAACCAATGATCTAGGTTAGTAGATCAGTGGCGACAACCTACAATACTTGAGTAAATAATTGTTAGCGCCAGCGGTGGATGGAGTGAGAACTAAATTCTTGACGCGAGCGACGTAAATTCTGTAAAGTATATAATTTTATAGCAAGTTAGATTAGAAGGACACGAGCATCAAATTAGCACGCGTTTTATTTTCCGCAAAAACTGATTTTACAGACCATGCAACACACGTTAATTTGACACTAATATATAATTACCTGGACCAAAATAAAACAAATTGAAATACATAAATGTAAATATTTAGTTTATTTGTACAACAACTATTTACTAAAAAAAACTAAAATAAATAAACTAAATAAGGTATGTATTAGGAATACCAACAACAATATACAGGTTGTCCGGGAAAATGTGGGAAATCTCTCCGATTCAGATAGAACATCACAAAGTATGATGACTAGTTCCTATAAATGTTTTTCTTACAGGCCCTCCCTACAGAGATATGTGCCCCTAAAGGACGCCGCTGGAAATCGTTTTTTCTTAAATAACTTTCAAATGCTTAATATAATTTAATAAAAATTTAATATGATAGACACTAGTAAGGAGTAAGGACCTCTTAAAATAATGTTCTTGCAACATATTTAGCTTTTTTAGTTTACCAGGGGCGGACTAAGCTTTACAACTTAATGCTTAAATTTTTAACACCCTGTATGATGAAGACCAAAAAAAATCTTGGTAACTTGCACCTTAGACTAAAGAAAAGGTACTCTTGTTTATTATAGATAAAATGAACGTTATTCGAGAAAAGGAATAGTAAACAAATTCATGGCATAGTTTTAATAAAAAGGACCATGATTTCTATTTTGTTACTCGACAACAAAGTGTAACCCGAAAGTCACTCAAACAACAGAAAAGTTTCATTTTAAGTTGTTTAATCCGTAAAAATACAAAAATTAAAAAAAACGCGGTGATGTAATAGGAGGCACCTTAACGAAATTATTGAAAGATGGTTCAATATGGGCTCCGTGAAGTCTAATACACTCGCGGGCAAGACGAATTGAGTACTGCTGTACCCGCCAAAATAACCCAGCCTTGGGTCCTTATCACATCACAATAAAACGTGATTCTTTGTAGAAGTTCCTCCCTAGTGCCGACCGGAGTGGAATACACCAAGTTTTTCAGGTCAAAATAAAGTTGTCCATTCAAGCGTTCCGGCAATACGAATGTTCCAATCAAAGAACTGCCTATGATTCCTGCCCAGAAATTAATTGATTGGAACTGATGTTGATGCTGCGAAACAATAGTGGCATGAGGATTTTCATCAGCCCATACATATGTGTTGTGTAAATTGGTGATACCATTTTTGGTAAACCTTGCTTTATCCGTGAAAAGAATAATGCTAATGAAGTTTACATTATTTTGTTGCTGATCTAGTAGCCTGTTTTTTTACGAGGAAAATCTTCAGGGATCAGTTTATGCACTTCTTGCAAATGATATGGATAACAGCTGTTCTTGAAGAAATTCATGTACTATTGTTTTCGATGTATTAAACTGTGCTGAGAATTTTCGCAGTGCTCGTTAATGGAGTATCAACTACAGCATTTAAAATATTTTCCTCTGATTGCGACGTGCGGTTCTTTTCAGACCAGGATCAGTACTATATTTTCCAAACTTTCCTAAAATTATGAAGAAAGTCAATAATGTGTATTACTTTATTCACTGGAATCGCCCACCATTCTCCCTTAGACGTTGGTCAACTCGTTGAAATGTCTTCTGGTTTGACATAGTACGATTAGGGAATCTTCTGGCTTCTAAAGCATTGCAAGACGCAAGACCATACATCAGATGAATATCTGCATACTCAATAAACGTGTCTTCCATAATTCGAATTAATTCACAATTAAATTTTTTTTCACCACCAAATCCAAAAATTAGTAATTAATATCGAAGTAAAGGATCAATGTGTCAGTGATGTAAAAGATGACAAGATTGACAAGATTGACAAGTTCTAAAATGCAGGATATTTCATTTATTTCGTCCCATAGTAACGTTTGCAACAACAATACATTTAAACAATACGTTTTTTTGGTGCCGATAAATAAAACGCAAACTTTGTGATCATAGGTCTTTTTTTTTCTAGTGTTGCAATGGCCTCTTGCCTCTCGGCATCCAGCCAGGATTTCTTGAAACTTGTATACAATCATTCACATTCACACAAACATCCATGCCCTTGCCCGGATTCGAACCAGGGACCTATCGGTTGCCCGGCAAGCTCTCTACCCATCGAGCTACCGAGGCCGGCTATCATAGGTCTTCTACGACTGTTCGTTTATTATTATTTTTCTTGAAAACGGTTTATTTTATCGATAATAAACAAGAGTACCTTTTTTTTAGTCTTAAGGTGCAAGCTACTCAGATTTATTTTTTTTAAGTCTATCATACAGGCTGTTAAAAATTTAAACATTAAGTTGTAAAGCTTAGTCTGCTCCTGGTAAACTAAAAAAGCTACATATGTTTCAAGGACACTATTTTCAGAGGTCCTTCCAAGTGTCCATCACATTAAATTTTTATTAAGTACTTTGAAAATTATTCAAGGAAAAACGATTTCCAGCTTCGTGCTTCGGGGGCACATATCTCCGTAGGGAGGGCCCGTAAAAAACAATTTTATAGGAACTTGTTATGTTATTTTTTTATGTTCTATCTGAATCCGAGAGATTTCCCACATTTTCCCGGATACCCTGTATAAGAAACCTTAGTCGATACAAAATACAATGTAACAAATTGAAATTAAAACTTACCACTTGACATAGTTAGTTACTCAATATCTGGTTCTGATTTGGGAAAGCGATATTTCTTAAATTTTGAAAAATCTGCACATCTAGGTACACAACACTTTATTGCAGACATAAAAGAATTTTGAAATAGTGGGTCAACATGACAACGACATCAGCGCTTGCTGTGGATGGAATTGGCCCTAACATATTTTACATTTAAGAAAACTTGGTAATGCTCTATATTGGGGACTCCTAGGCGGTAGCATGCACTTAACATTTCAAATGCTTTTGATCGAGTGCATATATTAGGGGATCCTAAGTAAAGATCATACTATATACCGATTCCATTTTGTTCATGGCTGTCATACTTTTTCAAAGGCCGTTCTTTACGAGTGGCGATCGACGCATTTCTTTCACATTTACCATCAGCGCCGGCATCCTTTAGGGTTCAATATTTTCTCCCACCCTTTTTCTACTATACAATAATGACCTTTTAGACAAACCTAAACAACCGTTATATAGCTTCGCTGACGACAGCACACTTGTTTCATCTTTTACTTTGGATGCTCAAACATCGGCTGCCAATGTACACCTCTATATGCAGCAGTCTCAACAAACACGTTGAAGAAATTCTTTCTTGTAGTGACAGTAACCAAGTAAAATTTACTGCTAAAAACCGCAAGCGGCAGATTTTTCTAAAAGAGTAAATTTTGACGGTCATATAACTTGACGTAGTCACCTTGCGGCTATAAATAAGACAGCATCGCAGAAGCTTGGAGTAATTTTCCTAACTAGGGACAGCTTTTGATGCTCTATAAAGCCCAAATTCGACCATCTCTGGAGTACTGCTCACACCTTTGGGACTCTGCTCCTAAACTTGCTCGGATACGGCTGGATTCCATTCCAAGTAGAGCCATTTGCATAATCTGATAAACAACCTTGAAAGCTTAGAACATCGAAGACATGGTAGTCTTTTACACACATGTTTTTATGACAATTCTTCAACTGATGTTGCCTGCTTGACTATCCAGAGCAGTATATACATAGTGGAAATAAACGTCGAACGACTCTTTCTATTCTTCGTTTTTCTTACAATTTTCTTGATTTTTTGATAGTTATCTTGTCAATTCGTTGACGTTGCAGCTTAACCTATTTCCTCTTTTTTTTTTCTTTTTCTGTACTTGCTCTAACATACATTTTTAAAGCTCTTCCTCGTTTGCTTTGTCAGCAAGGTACCAACCGTACCAAAAATTCCTCGATTATTTCTTCACCTGATGCCGTAGCTACAAGATTTCCTTTTGCAACAGATATTCTTGATATCTGTTTTGTGATATATATATTTCTAGAAGGAAAATACACTAGGCATAACACTGTTCTAGTTACTGACACCGCGTCGATAACTTGTACAATATTTCGTATTACTTTAATCTGATGTAATAGCCTGAATTAACCTACTTTGAATTATCTTTTCTATATGTCACCACAGATTATTGTGGGCTTTATGTTTACAAATTACATAATGTGTGTAACAATGATAGACATGCATGTTAATGAGTGTTAGTACACACATTTATGTATTCCATTGATCTGCATCCCTAATTAGCAAGGTCAGAAGGGCTGTGTTCTCAATTTTATCAAGACAAAAACATTTTTCTTGGTCTAAAATTTTACATATACAGGGTTATTGGTGGTGAGTTCGCATTAGAACTAACCTAAACTATTGCAAATATTTTTATAGACTGTATAGGTTTCATATATTTTTATCACTTCCGGTTGTGGTACTATATATTATTATAAGCAGCTGTCAACTTAAATTTTCTAATAATATCGTATTGTATTATATTTTTGGATTTTTAATTAAATTCTAAGCAAATTTTATAGCATGCCAAACTTATTAAAACGTTGCATTTTTTATTTTCCAATTCTCCTAGGCCTTTTTAAGTAAGAAAAGCATCATCATTATGGGTCTATTCTTTTTGATTGCTCATATCTTAAAAACCTTTTGAGGTAAAATAACCAAAAACAAAAATAAAAAGATTTGAATAAAAAAATATAGTGTTTTAAAAAACATAAGCGCCTTATTTTTTCTGGTATTGTAATATAAGTAATTGTTTGCTAAGATTCTGTATTCTGTAAATTAAATAAAGTCCTGAAAACGTTTGTATTTAATATTTTTTTCTCTCTCTTGTCTAAATTTTTCGCTCTAGCTAGATAGACGTCGAAATATAAATAAAAACCTTTTACACATCATAATAGTAAATATAAATTTAATAAATAAAATATTTATTTATAGATAATGCATAATAGGATTTATATTTAGTACCAAATCGAAAATAGAAAATTATTACAGGTCGGATTGTTGCCAAATCGTTAAATAATTACAAAACGGCTCGAGCGCACGTTCAATCGATTTCAATTAAAATAAATGGTATTATGGTGCAAAACAGTACTGCCACGATCCATTGTATTCTTATGATAAAACTATTTTCGTATAAGTATGAAATTTTGATTCGACACGTGGATTAAAAGAAATCTATAGGGAGTGTAGCGTGAATTGCCACGTTATAACATTGTAGTTTATAGTTAAGGTCTAGTTAGTATTAACAGTTAGACAGGAAATATAATCAGAAATTGTTAAAAGATTACATTGAATATTTCCCTCATGTATAAAGTATCCCATAAAAGGCATGCAGTTATCGAAAACTAAAAGCGATAATTGCACGCTACGTCCATTTCTATTCAAAGCGGCATGGCGTCGAAACAATGATCAGCTAGCTAGTGTTGACAGTTTTAACTTTATTCCGATTACTAAAAAAGTGGAATTAAAAGTTTTCAAAAACAACATAAGTAATAAAAATGAATTCTTCAAGACGCACAAATTCACATAATATGCTTGTTTTTGGCATTCTTAAGTATAAAAATATCCTTTTCAAAAGTATTTGAGCAATCCTTGCAGAAAATACCATCGCTGTCCAAAACTACTTCTGGATACGGCTTAATCCAAGAGGTACATTGTATTTTAGACATGATCGTCAAATTAACACTTCACTCTAGGTGAGCGCACTACAGTAATACTAACTAGGTACAGCATCCGCAATGATACTGATAAACTGAATATGAAAACAAAAGATTTATAGGAGATGTCGACAAAGAAATAGAAACTTTGGTTTTGAGTAAAATTCTTTGAGGAGTTTTATTCACACAACTAAAAATTAGATAGATAGATAAAAATACCAAAACTAAAATAAAAAACAATAAAAGTAAAAACAAATACAATATAAAAATAATATGACTGACAGAGATAACCAAACAATAAATAGACAAATGCTAGTAGAAATCGCGCCCTGCGGGTTCCGAACTGTTACTTTATAATATGTTTCGTACCTAATACCTAATTCCACATAGAAACAAACCAATTACGAATTTTCTCCTTTACTCATGCCGTGAGAACTGTGGGGTTGTAGACATCACTATTTTATATTAATTTCAAATTTCGACTTAAGATCTCCAGCCATTCCTAAGAAAAACGGGCTTCAAGGACAGGCAGGCGGTCAACAAAGTGTAAGGAATTGATCTCATATTTCAGAACCTGCATTTAAATAAATGACAAAATGTTTTGAATTTAAGCTACTTTTAACCAATGACGTGTCTCGGAACCATGACAACTTTAATACAAAGTCTCGTTAATTTACATCATGAAAATAGCTTAGTTGACTTGAAAACATCGAACTTTTGTATTAAAGTTGCCGTGGTTTCGAGACATGTTATTACGGCAAAAGTTTTTTCTAAGCCCGTTCTGAGATATGTTTCCATCGAGGTTTCCATACATAACGACAACCCTGTGTATAGCGGAGTTTTAAATATTCATTAACCGACCAGATAATTTCACTTAAGCAAAATAATTTTGCATGTTTCTAGTACTGTTTTCTATGCATAGCTTTATTTCTATTGGCACTGCATTATAAAATCTAATTAGGTCTTGGTCTTACTCACTTAGTGTTGATTTAGGTCTTGGTTTTGCGCTTTTAGTCTTGGTGTTGATCTTGCAATCATATAGCAGTGTCCTGGTCTCGGTCTCGCAAAATGTTTAAGACCAATACTGATTTTGCTCATCATTAGCTAGGAGAGTTTTTAAAACTTTTGTTGAATGATTATCTCCAAAATATGGTTTCCATGTGCCAAGTATTGTAAACAATGTCTTACTTCTATTGAAAAATGTATCATAGTTTAGCATACACAAACACAACTAACCAGGGAAAGTTAGTAGGCATATTTTTTGATTAAATATTTTCTTTTAAATCTCTTGGAATTTTACTATAAAAGGAAGTCCCGAGGTGCTAAAATTCTCTTTTCTGCTTTTACTCATTATTATTGTTTTATAATTTGTTTCACTCTGTATTTTTCAGTAAGCTCTTTTTGTGTTTGCATGTATTATGTATTTCAGTTATTTTATTAAGTTTTGGCAAAAAGTCAAAACGTAGATCGTGCCAGTTATCGAATTCTCGCTACAATTCCAATAATTCAGTGCGTTTTGAATCAAGCATCGCCGCGAAACTCCGACTGAAATTCTATTATTTTTTTGTCTGACCGCGTGACTTATTTGTTCCTCCGAATTTCGGCCGGTATATTTATAAGAGTGTTTCAGTGTTCGCCTGGCCTTATAATAGGATTGTAGAAAACTGGCTTAGGGTATATTTGCTTAAGGGGTCTGTATAGAAAAAAAACATGACAAAGTGAATAAAATCCCACACTAACGGTGGATTTGGGATATTTGTTTTTGTAAAAGAATACGTGGATTATAAAAATAGCGCCTCCTGATATAATACCAGATGTAGCACAGATTTTCAAGCCAGATCCAGATCTAACTAGAACATTATACTGTTATATTGGCTCTAAATTTAAGGCAGGTTTTTGCATTTTATAACACATATTATTATTAGAAAGCAGTGAAGTTACGGCATACTTTTGCAACTGTCGAAAGCTTCAACATCTTTTCACTTCACTTTATTTTAAAATCAAAAATTGCTTAAAATCCCAAGTTTTCCTCTGTGCTTGAGAGCAAATTTTTCCGGACTTTTTATTATTTTATAGTAGCTTTTGTTAAGATTTTAAACTTTAGTCAGCATGATGAATTAGAGTGACATATGAGACATAGCAATCTTGGAAGTAAAATTTAGACTAATAGCGACTTCTTGGCTCAATACTTATGAGACATTCCATATCCACTTGTGAGGACCGGGACAGTATTTTAATTATTTTTTTTACATTGTATGTTGCAAGTATATTACAGGGGTAAGAGAATCGGACGATGTTAAACAAACTTCTCAACTTTTGAAAACACCCTATATAGTCACTCGAAATTCACCATCTAGAGAAGTTTATTCAAAATTTTGAGGCAAAGAATCTAGTCAAACAAATATTCTTCATGAAATCTTCCTAATACTAGTTACCAAAATAAAAATACATAGGCGCTCGGTTATGTGAACTAATTGAAACCAGGTACCTACTTATGTTTATAAAATCAAATTGTTCATATATTATAAACCCGATATAATCGTAATGATGTGTTCATTTTCGAAATTAATCAATAAAATAATTTGTTGTTATTTGGCATTTTTTCGCAGCCAGGTTTTTCTGCAATCCCAACATGTTCGTAACAACAATATTATTCGGTATCAAGAAAGAAAAAAAATCAGTTCAAAGAACAGCATTCAATTAAATGGATTTCTACTGTTCAGTGTATCAGAAAGTTCACATAATATGTCTGTACATAGCCAATCGATTTCTGTAAATTTGTTTAACGAAAAACCATATACAAAAATACTAAATAAATATAGCCATTTTTCTATTTATGATATTTTTAACATGACCAGTACGACGATAAAGATTTTAAGACCAGACTGTTTTAAACACGACGAATCTCCTTTTCTGCGTATAAAACCTGTCAAACATGTTTATTTTATTAAGCAAAGTTAATTAATTTTCTATTGCTAGGTAACTAAAAAAACAAGAAAGTGAAATTTGGCCTGCACAAAAACGTTTCGAGATATTTCATGAACATTTTTTGAAGAGGTTTTTGAGGATGCTGAGCATCACACGCTTATGCCCGCAAAACTCAAATATATAGGCTGTAGTGCAGATGTGATTTTTTCGACTCCTATTTTTCAAATCGGAACCAACAGGTATATATTGAGAATTATTATTCAATCATCACAGGTGTATCATCTGGAGTGCCACAAGGCTCAATACTATCTCCATTATTATTCATACTTTACACTGTTGACCTCTTTACAAAAATACACCACTCTAAAATACAGGGCTACGCCGATGATATGGTCCGTTCACAGATTTAAGAGAATGACTACCTGCCTTTAGTTATCACCCATCATAAAATTCTTTGTTGAAAGGGTTTCAAGGATCATAGAGATAATGATTTTATTATACAGGTAGGGACCGTACTTGGCAGTAATTAGTTTACAAAGCCTTATTAACTAATGGGAAATAAATAAGTAGACAAATCAGTGTTGCAAAACCAGTAATTTTATTAGTTCGTGTGAAATAAAAACGCAACTTTGATTATCCAAATATGTGGCGTCCGTGGATTGGTGAATCTAGTATAGAACAGCCGGAGGGGGTACAGGTACAACCACAGTGGAAATAAAAATGGAAGAAGACACTTATCTTCGGATTCTAAAGAGATTATAACTCTCATAGAGCATGAAAAGTTGAGTAAAATGGAATGTATTGAAGAACCAACCACATTGACTAAAATTTCGGAAAAAACAGTATGGAAAATTGCGAATAAACCCATCACCGAAAGGAAAAGAAGGAAATATTCTGGGACTTGCAAAAAATTAGATCGCTGCGATGAAGATTTAGTCCGACGCAAAATTTATAAGATGTATGAAAAGCATACGGTACCAACACTGGATAATTTACTGAAAAGACTTGAGATAGATAACACGGATATCAATTGCGGTAGAACAACGCTGTGGAAGTGTCTTCAACGAATCGACTTTAAATTTAAGAAAGTCGATAAACGGCAAGTTATCATGGAATCGCAACGACTTAAGGCATGGCGATTTGAATATTTGACAAAGATCGCTCAGTACAGAAGTGAGAACAGACCTATTATATACTTAGATGAAACCTGGTTTGATACCCATGATACCCCATCAAAAGGTTGGGTTGATTCTAGTGACAGGTGTAGAACAAGGGCACCATCAAACAGAGGAAAAAGAATAACCATAGTACATGCAGGGTCCGAAGATGGTTGGGTACCAAATTCACTTTCATTGGCAGCCAAGAATATAAATGACTCCTGTTTGGATTACCATAACGATACCACAGCGGAGTTATTTGAGGATTAATCCGTAAATAAGCTAATTTCTAATGTTTCTCCAAACCGTGTGATTGTTATGGATAACGCAAGTTACCACAATAGACAGATTAAACAAGCACCCTTGTTCAAAAGATACGAAAATGGCAATACAGGAATTTATGTATCAGAGTGATATATATTTTCGTGAAAGTTACACTAAAAGAGAGTTACTTGATGTGCTTAAATTTCTGAACCTGGAAAGGAGTACTACTGCGACAGCTACACTAAAAGTAAGGGGCATACAGTGCTAAGGCTTCCGCCGTATCACTGTATATTCAATCCCATAGAACACATATTATGGCATCAATTAAAATCTGCCGTTAGACGTAATAATGTATCACCCACTATAAACGCTAGTGTACTGGATATTATTATTACTAAAGTTGACAAAGTGCCTGTGAGTAGCTGGAAAAATTGTGTTTTGCATATTAAAACTGTTGAAAATCCATACATTGAAATTGGGAATATTACAGAAAGATTTATTAGTAACATAGGTGTTGATAGTGACAGTAAAAATGAATTAAATGAGTAAACTGTAGTTGCATTAATTAATTATAATATATTCTATCCTCGATTCTATCTAAAATTGTTTATTATTTGTGTCAAATCTTCCATGCTTGAAATACAATTCAGTGCGGGCCTGTGTAGACCCCAGTCTGGTGTCAACGCGAGTCGGTAAGTCATTCTCTTAAATCTGTGAACGGACTGTACGCAAATCTATATTGATTATCAAGAAGCATATTCTACAAAATAATATTTAATTTTTTTCATTTTTAATTTCTTTCAAATTACAAACTTTCTTTTCTATCGATATTTTTGTGCAGCTAAATACTACTCAGTGAGACCTTTCATTTGAGGTATAAAAAGGGGTGGTGCCATTTGAAATTTTAAAGTGGTTGTGTGGGGCGCCTAGGGGGTGGGTGATTGACCCCTTGACTAAAGTATGGTGGTTCTAGTTCCCCTTACCCAGATAATATTTTTACCAAATGGCGTTGTTCTAACTTTTGTTGTATTCGAGATATTTTCATTGAAAGTTTTCAAATTGACAACCAGTATAGAACTCTTCAACATTTTGCACTGCTTGGTTTTGTTGAATTGTGGCATTTAAAATTGGTAGCTATTTAAATTATAGCTCACACTATACACTTTGTCGCTTTTTGTAACAAGGTCAAAAACATATATAAAAGTTGAGTGATTTTTTTGTTAATAACACCTAGCACAAACTGCAGCAAGTATTATACCTCCTGGCTCGGAATAATGGATAATACTCCTGGTATAAAATGAATTTCGTGGTACGGAATAAAAGGTAATTCAAAATTTTTATGCGTTGGAGCACGCTGGACGCAGGGTTTTTTTCTCACTACTCTACTCTCAGATCAACATATCTTTTTACCCGCTGCACTGGCCGCCCGTCCGCCGCACCCACCCCCGAATATTGATTTTTGCTTCGATGTGTAAGGTAGGTAGGCGACAAAAAATGACTCATTTTAATCTATAATAGACAAAACATAAACAAAACTATCCTGGTTGTAAATTTAAAGTAAACAAACCGATTGTATACGAGGAAACTTGCAATGCTCGCAACAGGTTGCCTACGTCAAAAATTTGGGAACTTCATATGCTAAATTTTGTACATCGCGTCATTCATACTGAGAAACCTAAGTATCTGCGGTCTCGCATCTTCCGGAGGTTATCGTTCCATGATATATATAAGTATCAGGAAAATACACCAATACACCTTAAACATTCCGCGTCACAGAACAACATTCTTTCAGCGATCATTTTCACATACAGCTTTATAATCAAGTCAACCCTGGTTTTCGGTATCTCGCGTGTACGGCATTCTAGAGAAAGATTAGGTAGTATACCTGAGAATATTTTTCAACTCATAAAAATGCTTTTTTGCATCCCTCTTTATTGCTCCCACTGGTCCTTTTAATGTTGTACCTACTTTCGTACCATACTGTTCCGGGTTAAATTAATTTAAAGAATAAATATTATGTTACTATAATATATTCCTATATTCTATACTATTATACTAAGATACACGTTACAATTTTTCTTTTTTTAAAATGTATAGTTTGTATGCAGGTTAAGTAGAATAGCAGGCTAGACTTCGCCTTGTACATTCTTTTTATAATAAAGACGTTTTGAATGTAAATTTGAGAGAAAAAAATCGCTAATATGACCTTTTTAAAGATCGACCACTATTTTTGCAACTCCGTCAGCACAGCAATGGTGAATTTCAAATTTTTACATTTCTTTTTAATTACCTACCAAGTGCCTAGATAAACCATACCAAAATTGCAAATAGATCCGTCAATTAATAAATAATCAAGATATAGGGGTGGTTGCATGAAAGCGGAGAAGATGTTTAATTCTGAAAATATTATATTTTGTTACATTCTACTAAAATAAAGACCAAAACAATTAAATTTGTAAAAAACCATTTAATTTCGTCAATTTATTACTAACTGAGATAATAAGGTCTTAAACTCGCCTATGACGTCACGTCGCCACAATCCGAAGACCCTTCTATAATTCACTAGTTATTGCATCAATTAGGAGAGATATGACGTTAAGCAAAAAGCTTAAAAATTTTATCACGAACATCGTCAGTTTTTGTGATACTTAATTCTTTTTCACGTCTTTTTTAATTTTGCTTAGATTTATATTCTCATCAAAGTTTATTTTTTTCCATGAAAACAAAATATGGATTTAAATTTAAATACATAATTAAAAATTAATCTATCTATTTTCGAGTAGGACTTGTAATAGACAATATGGTAACAAGATTTTATCAAGATTCGGGAAGGTCAGGTCCCGACCGTTACGACTTGGTCAGTATCTTTTTTGAATAATCGAAATAATAATTTTCCTGTAATACTTTTGATATTCAAGGATAAAAGAAAATATGCCAATTTTATTTTCTAATAAATCGCGAATACGTGGATTATAAAATAGCGCCTCGGGCTATAATATGTAATACAAAATGTAGGGCAAATATTCAAGCTAGAGTATTATACCGTTTTATTAGCTTAACCTTCAGACAAGTTTTTACATATTTTACATTTTACATTAACATCTAAACTCTTTAAAGAATACAGCAGAGAATCGAAGTACTTGCATATTTTTGCTACTGGCAGAAATTTTAACATCAGTTTTTCATCTCATAAACTTTCCTTAAAAGGCAAGAGTTCTCGTTCATGCTATTGGGGCATAAGAGCAAAGTTTTTCGACATTTTTTGATTTAAATTTTAGAACTTGGCCATTACAACTTATGCTCTTGGTTTTCAAAGATTTAAGCTTTACAAAACATGTTGATTGTAAGTAAGGTTTCATAGCTTTGTAATAGTCTTCCAATTACAATAATTTAGACTAAAGCGAAACCACAGGGCAAGGTGGAGAGTTCCCGGCATAGCACAAAATGGCATTGCTATCAATGATTGTTTGTGATGCTGGTAAATGGATCACAATAGCAAACTTCTAATTTCAGTTCGATCTATCAAGAACTTTTCTTCATACGGGTTTTAAGGTAGACATGTGTTGTGTGTTTCGTTGAAATTGAGAAATTGGAATATCGTGCCGTCATAAAATTCTTTAGTATGGACGGTTTATCGCCAACTGAAGCTCTTTGGTAAAAGTTCATAATTCGACGTCTCCTTCATTTTTAACAATTAAGAAATCGGCAGGAATTTTGAACGTCGTCGTTCTACCTTAGAGATGATCCACATGAAAGATGAAAAAAACTGCAACCACGGATGCACGATGTGGCATTGGACGATCGGCCGTTAAATGTGTTTAAAATAGCTGAGACTTATCAGAAGAATTGAGATACCTATAGTACATTTTACTCAAGAATTAAATATGAGAAAACATTGGGTGCAAGATGGGCGCCGCATTTGTTAAAGACTGGCCAGAAACAAATGCGGAAACAAATTTCTCAACAATTTTTGTATAGTTTTATGGTGATATTTTTAGAGCTTTTGATTGTGTTAATCACGAAATATTATTAAAGAAGCTTAAACTTTATGGTTTTAGGGGTATATCATTAAAGAAACAAATTTGTCAACAATTTTTGTATAGTTTTATGGTGATATTTTTAAAGCTTTTGATTGTGTTAATCACGAAATATTATTAAATAAGCTTAAATTTTATGGTTTTAGGGGTATATCATTAAAGTGCTTTAAATCGTATTTATCTGAAAGATCTCAAATACTATTGTTAAATGGTAAAAAATCCAAAAATAATAAAATTGATTGTGGAGTACCTCAAGGTTCAGTTCTTAATCCTTTGCTATTTTTAATCTATATAAGTGACCTTGTGTCAGTTCTTATAAATGGTACATTTATGCTCCATTCCACAATTATTGGTTGATTTCTCGACTGCAATAAAATTTAAATGACAACCCTCGTCGTAAGTCGTAATCCCAACCATAAATAAGCTGCCTAATAAATATCTATTGTGTAGGCAGGCACCGGACTATTTGAAAGGGTACAGGTCCTGATTACCTACTAGTTTCTATAGTTCATTATAACATAATTAATAGTAACGTAAGGCCCTTAATAATTAGTTTAGGCATAGATGATATTATAATATTGTAGATTAGTATTTTTGTATAAATATTAATAGCTATTTAATTACATGATTAAAATAAAGATACTTACCTATTATTTTATATTTGTTGTTTTGTTACCATGCCAAGTTTGCTGAAGATACAACAATACTCTGGCCTAGTAAATATTGTATTGAATTAATTAAAATAATTAATGAAGATTTAATAAAAACTAAAGAGTGGTGTGATTCTAATCATTTTTCTTTTGATATTACTAAAACCAACCACCCTAAATTTTTAAAATTTTTAGGAATTTACATTACTGAAAATCTTTCTTCTAATGAACGTGTAGAAAAGTTATGTAAAAAACTAGCATCAGGTTGTTATGCCCTGAGAGTACTTTCTCATGAAGTAAAAGATACAGTTCTTCGAAATGTTTATTTTGCTTTAATAGAATCCATTTTGAGATATGGAGTTTGCTTCTGGGGAAATTCATGTCAATATCCTCTTAATTCTATTTTCATTCGACAAAAAAAGAGCAGGTACTTATTTGTGCAATGCAAAATCTAGAGATTCTTGTAAACCTTTATTTATTTCACAAAAAACTTCAATTTTCATATTGGAAACCGTTTGTTTGATTAAAGAAAAACAGAAATAATATTAATTGTGTGTGTGTGTGTGTGTGTGTGTGTGTCAAGACAAGACTTTAATATATGTTTACCTATTCCTTCTTCGAGTCTTGTGAGAAAATCTATAATTTATGATTCTAAAAATTTTTTAATTATATTCTAGTTTATATTTAAAAAATATCAAATTTAAAATGTTTTAAAAAACTGTTAAATATGTATTATTGAAAAAAGCTTATTATGCAATAATTGAATATTTTGGTGATAATCTGTCATAATTATTTGCATTTTTTATTACAATATTTTAAATTTTACTATATTATATTTTATTGTTGATTAAAATTTCTAAAAGCTTTGTCGATAAAGATATTTATTGTGATTAAAAAAACTAAAACTATTTTCAGAAATGTGTGCAATCCAAACCAAGTTGTTTTGAAATGATGATATATTCTAAGACAGCCGAGAAGACAGCCGTTTTTCATTTCATGCCTACCTTTGACCAAGATAATAATAATAATAATAATAAATAATAAGGAACATACACTATTGGACAAAAGTAGAGCAACAAAGGGCTTTTATTTCTTTGAATTTAAAAAATTAATTATATGATTGTCATTCCCAGCTAATTTTAATGAAATATTATCCCCACAATATTAGTAATATTTCACAATATTTTGGTAGGTACACTTTAAACAAAACGAAGGTAGAGAAATATTTATAATTATAAAAATCGACGAAATGAAGTGCGACAAAAGTAAAACAACAAATTGTGCCAACACTATTTTATTTTATATATTACGATAAAAAAGCATTACACATATTTAATAATTACAATAGCTAGAAGTATTATGTTAATAGTTAATAGAACATCAATTATGTTTTATAACTTGCCGACAACGTCGCGGCATTGAGGCAATCAATTTATGAACAGTATTTTTGGGAAGGTTTGTCCAAGCTTCATTGATTTTATTTACCAATGGTTGTTTATTTGGAAATAATTGTGTACGAATACTTATTTCCATAGATTTTCAATGGGATTAAGTTCTGGGGATTATGCCGGCCACTGCAAAGCCCGAACGTTATTTTCTTGAAACCAATCTTAAACAATTCGTAAAGAGTGTTTTAGATCGTTATCCTTATCCTGTGGAAAAATAGAACGCAACGACATTCTCCACTCTGCATAAGGCAACATTACATCTTGCATTATATCTCTATAGACAAATCAATCCATGGTGTCATTAATGAAGTTTAGAGGACCCACCCCATTCCATGAGAAACAACCCCATAGAAAAACACTGCCTTTGCCATGTTTAACTGTGGGTGTAACGTATTTGGGATTAAACTTTGTGTTGATTGGCCGTCTTACACGCTTCATTTCATCAGAACTGAAAATTCTATATTGCGTTTCATCGCTAAATAAAACTTTTCCACTCGTTTACTGTCAATTTGAATGTCGACGTGCAATTTTAAGCCTAGCCACTCTATTTCTTGCCGAAATAAGGGGCTTTATAGTCGGGCGTCTACTAAATAACTTTGCGTCTACCAACCTTCTTTGAACTGTCCGTGGACTAACCATAAATTCGGGAATTTCAGCAATAATTCTAGGTGCAGACATCCAAGGATCGTTTTGAGAAATTCTTTAAATGCGTCTGTCTGTTCAAATTGTTGTTTTTCTCGGCCCTCCCGATTTCGGTAGATTCTCTAAATGTCTCTTTTGAATGTAACTTCAAATTATTTTAGATACGCTGTATCTTGGTAAAACCAACCGTCTTGAAATTGTGGCTTGTATTGTACCTTCCAAGTGTGCATTCACTGGCCGTAGCCAATCTCGACACCAAATACCTGCCATTTTTAATCCTATAGCCGATCTCGACACCAAACGTTAAGGTTTTAGGTAAACTAATAGCCTTTCTCGACACTAACAGCCAGGTACTTAACCTATAAATATGTAATTATCTTGGATGGATATATTTTTAGGTCAATGAAAATCAGAGTTCCAGAATGAATATTTATTCAGGTGTATGTGCATATTGTGCATATATTCTTACATAACGTTATAACATTTTCATTTTTTTATGATCTTTTGTGTATTGAATCATTTATAAAATGAAAATGCAACTAACCTGAACTAACTCAATTTTTGACCTGCAACTCGGCTAATGCGGTTTTATAGACTTATATTGGTTAAACAGCGCTAACACGGCATCTAATCCACCTTTTTGGTTCCAATTCGCCTTTTTCAAGTTCACCGTGGAATATTATTATTAATTGTTTGCCCCTTTTATAGACTTATATTGGTTAAACAGCGCTAACACGGCATCTAATCCACCTTTTTGGTTCAATTCGCATTACCTGCAATGTTTGGGGCCGAAATTTCTTGCAAGATTACTTGACCTAAAATTTTTAGCAGGTACCTTACCCAATATGGGGCCGAAAGTTCCGCCGCCCGATCATTTATATTAATTTTCTATAAAAGTAATGTGATGTAAATGTTTTAATATTCATGGTGTCGAGAAAGCCTATCGGCTTAAAGGGCCCTTTCTACAGAGTTAGGTACAAGACAAATTTGGTGTCGAGAAGTGACCCGCCGCATTCACTACCCTCTGCTTTAATTCTTTAGAAATTTGAACACCTCTTGGCATGATTAGTCCAGCACAGAACTATTAATTAAACATAAAATAAACTCTGCAAAAATATTTTAACCTTTACTTTCACTAGAACCTCTCTATTTTAGGAAAATAATAAAATGTTGCTTTACTTTTGACGCATTATAATACTGTATTTGAAAGTTTACGTCAATATCAAATTATTTGTTTTGATTGTTGGACAAAGCTGTTGCCGCCGATAACAGCAGCCTACTTTGGTATTTAAGACACGATGTATTTAAATACGATATTAATCATTTAATATTATAAAATCGAGATTTCTTTCATTTTTGCAAAGTGTTGCTCTACTTTTGTCCGATAGTGTATATACCTCTGATGCTACTGAGAAATTGATACAGTAGATATTTCTCCTTTAACTCAACATCGACACAATTGTATGAACGTTTCATCAAGAAATAGTTTAAACGTATCTACTAAATCGAAGTTATTATCTTGAAAATTTTCGTCTCAATTTTCTTGCTTAAGAGTTTTTTCCTCCCAAACACGTTTTTGCTTTTATTTTTCCTTTTTATAAATCTCGTGTCTAAATCTAGTCAGTTGCGAGTGGAACGTCGTTAGAATCCATTTCTTCATTGTTAGGTATCAGGTAATTCTTCCTACGCTTCTTTGGATATTCAATTTAGGCATTTTCCAACATGAATACTCGGCATAAATTGCTTGTCGCTATTTGCATCAATGATCATCCTATTAGCTAACTATTCCATCATCGACCGGAGTCTGAGCAAACTAGATTTCTGAAGATTTTTACCTCTTATACAGTTTCAGAATGAGGCTCTTGCAGAATATTTAGTAGTTCTTGTCATCTTTGGGCTTGCTTGGGTGATAACAAGGAAATACAACTTATTTCAGCGAAATGGCACTAATGACTGTAGCTCTCGCACGGCAAAATACTTTCTTTTGAGACCAGGAAAATTAATATCATAACGTAAAAAAGTGACGTCGCTGATTTGGTTGGTTCGCGGAATTAGCAAGTCAATCCATTCCTAGGATTTCTACCTCTTAAAGGTACTATTGAACAATATTTACATTGAATGTGGCATACAATAAATATAACATTTAAGGTTGTCCCTTTTTTTTGCGCCTTACAGTATATTAACAAGTTATAAACTTTGTATTTAAAAGTGCATACCTATACTTTTTTTAATGTCTTAAGTACCTATTTAAACTGCGTTCATTTTTTAAGAAAGTTTAAAGAACTACGGAAAATTGTCAAGTTCAAAATATGGTCGCGTTCAAGCGTGTTATATCTAGGGAGTCTAGGGCATTTCATTATCATCGCTGCAATTTATCCCAAAAGAGTGTGTGTATTTGGCGAAAAATGTAAAAAAACTATTATAACAATATTTTTATACAGGCGTCTTATGTGAATAATATCAGTACATATTAAGCCTCGGTTCGTGTATTAGTTTCATTATAACATTTTTAAAAAGCTGCATTAGTGGTAAAAACTTTATGTAATTAACACGTTAGCACTTTAGACGATCTGTGACATTTTGTGATGTAAATATTTTAAATTATCTCCGCGCGTATATTAAAATTTGGTGTGTTTTGTAAGGTCGCAATATAGTGTTTTTACGTAGCTAGTGGTTAAACTGGTATTTTGTAGAATATTTCCTATCCAATGGGTTACGGAGTACGACCGAAGCAGAATGGTTCTATACCAAATAATGTAAAGTCGGTAGGTAATATTGTTGTTATTAATTCTTGTTGTTATAAACCGAGTGGCTTAGTTAGTTTTCATATTGTATCGAGTTGTTCAAAGCACAGCATGTAATGTAATATTATTGAGGAAGTATATTTACACCAATTTTTATTAAAAAAATATTTAAAATGTATGCTTCTGTTAGTGTAACCTAATTGTAAGATTTTTTTGTTCGCCAGGAGCTTTATACATCTGCCCCATTTAGGCTGTAAAAGTTAATTTATATGTTTAACATAAAATGTGCTTAAGCAACCTTTAAAGTACCAAGAAAAAACAAAAATTGAATAGTAACCTAGCTATTCAACTTTAGCTACCTCGTTTGCCAAACATGAGAATCGTAAAAAAGTTTTATAACTTTTACGTAGCTTTTCTAACGCCTTATAGAAAATTTATTGTCCGCAATTGAGTTTTCGGCTTCATCGAGTTAGCGACCGTGAGTTACAAAAGCATTTTAAATTTCCTCTTTAATGAAATTTCCATTAGGTAGCTTTCAACAACATATTCAATCTCGTTTATAAAGTTTAAGATTTCCGAGACGGTTTTTGCTCTCTAAAAATAAAAGCTATTAAAATCAGTAGGGCACTTCTTAATTTTTTGCGATTAGAAAATGGCTTGGGGATCGATGATTTACCTTACTTATAGAGGGTGTTTCAAAAAACACCCACCAAATTTGAAATCTAGATTTTTTAGCCAAAAATAAGTCGAAAACTTTATGTTATACCTATACTATTTTACACTTACAACCTAAATATCTTAGTATTTGATGTCATCATCAACAACTACAACCCTAGTTGGGTCTTTGCTTTCGCAATTTTCCTCTTCTTCTAACCCGACACTCTCGCAGTTTCTTTACTTATGACCGAGAATAAATAGCTAGGCATATTTATTCTGTGCTTATAAGTATTGCAATGTAACAGCATTTTTGTATTAGATGTATGTTTGCTGTTTTTTTTCGCACGGGAAAGAAATCACAAACCAGTCCGAGCAAATTTGATTGGCTGGATGATATAGGGTAGAAAGACAATTTTTTTGATACCTATAATTTATACGTCACGCCACAACTTTATTACTGTATGTTTTTTGCGCATGCTTCGAATTTGTTGTTGACAATCCAGGATCAGTCGGGTCCGATACTGACTAGCAGCTTGTCACGGCGACACTATTCGCTCAGCGAAGTTTTGATCTTCATCGTCTACTGGTGTCAATGAGTTTATAGTTTAGTACTCTGTGCCCACCCCCTACGCCCATGTTCCTGTTTTTATCGTGCTGCACTGAGAAAAATATATCGTTTATTTAAAAATAATTATTTTAAAAGTGTTTTTTTTTCTTGGGTATTAGGTCCCTTGATAAATCAATTAAGAATTAAAATGAAACCATGTAGAGTCTCGAAAGTTCTTTAATTCCAATTAAAATTATCATTAATAAAAACAAAATTCCAAAGTTAAAAGAATTTCGTCAGTTGATAACAGCATGGCCACGCTTAAGTTTGTAAAGTTTTAATCCCGTAATTTTAAACAAAATGTTTGTGACGTACATGTAATTGTCCAACATATGGTTGTGAGCTGACGAAAATCTTTCATGTCAAGATGTTCAAAATCTGATGAAGGCCCACGCTACGGCCGAAACGTAATTTTAATTAGAATTAAAGAACTTTCGAGACATGGTTTCATTTTAATTCTTAATTGATTTATCAAGGGACCTAATACCCAAGAAAAAAAAACACTTTAAAAATTTAACAGAAGGTCCAAGAATTTAAATATAAATATTAAAAATAATTATATTTATTTTAGATATATTTTATGTGTTTATTTGGGACAGCCATACAATATATTTAAAATAATAAAAATATTTTAGATACAGTATTCTCAAATTTAAGATATTGTATATGAAAATGTTAAAATACTTTTTATTCCTGAAATAAACAAATTTATATTAAATCTTATAATACAGGTTTTCCTGGATTAAAAATAAAGTTATTCCTGAATTCAATATATGTATATTTACTATAAACATATTATATATATGCGCCGTGGTAACTATATATTAAATTGTACCATAAAGGATTTTTAAAGTAAATATACTGTATTGTTAATAAACATATTCAGTATGTTAAAAAGAAAGTTCATATTTTTAATAATTTTTTAAAACCACACTGTTGTACAAAATTTCATTACTATGCTGGTTGATGGCGGTGCAGATATGTAGATGTTAAAGTGTATGGGGCTTGGGTATCTTCTTTTACCGCAGAAGGCTATGTTGAGAATTCTATGAAACAGGTACGCAATAAGATCATGGGTCAAGCATGAGTTTAAACAGCTCCATCACATCCACTGTTCTTCAAATTGTAAATAGTGTATTGTTTATAATAAACCTTAGCTTTTATAATTTTTTCCTTATTAATATATCATATCTCTAAAGAACAGGGTTTTATGTGTCAAAAAAATGTTATTAAAATTAAAAAAGAAGAATGCGCCCTGTCTTAAGTTTATATCTGTTTGCAAGGGAATTTCTTCAATAAATTAGATTAAACTGCAATAACTTTTATGGGTTAGTTCAGATCAGTTTGGGTTAGTTTAGGTTTAACTTACCTTTAAATTTGTTTCATAAATTACTTCTTCCCAGGAGTAACGAAGCTTCTCCACAAAATGATTACTTAATGTACTCATTCTTCAAGTTATACCTAGCTCGCAGGAGTTCTTGACACCATACGACGCAGCGCGAAGCAACGTTCACCCATGACCGCTGATAGTTAAATGAAAGGAGAGGTTTTGTTTCCTGAATATCTTGTTTTAATATACACTTTTTTAAAATTTTAATATAGGTACAATATTTTATAAAACCTTTTTTAAATATTTTGTATACTAAATTTAACCATAGACATATTAATGATAATATATATTTTTTTTCTTCTAAGCATACAGTATCACAATACAGGGTGTCTGTAAAAGGTCTTTACAAAAACCTACCGCATATTCTTCAGACCAAAATTAGCCGATTTAAGTAAACTTACCTTAGTACAAAGTTGCTTAGTTTGGGCGCTAGACGGCGCTGAAGTGACAATTTTTAATCGTTTTTCTGGAAATATTTAAAAACTGCTCATACTATTTTATCGAAATTTCGTATGTTGGCATAGTTTTATGGGACAAAAAAACCCATGTCAAAATTCTGATTAATATCAGTCCATGGGCGTAGAACCTGGGTTTTTTTGCTTATTTCAGATTTCTATGCCAATGGAACAAGAGGGCTTTGGGCACAAGATTCAGATGAACCAACCCATTTGCTACAAAAAAGGTACTCTTGATAATGATAAGACTCGATTCCTCTGACGGTTTTCGAGAAATTTGCATTTTATTACTTAATATGTATTAGTTTTTACAAAAAAAGAAAAAAATAACTAAATCATGAACAGAAATAAATAGAAATATTATAAAAATTGCTCAAAATGTCCACCATTTTCATGAATACAAAGATTTATACGTCGAAGAAAATTAAAACACACTCTTTGCAGAACTTGTTCATCGCCCTTAAGAATATTTATTGCCTCTTGAATACGTTGCCATAGTTGTTCTGCGTTATCTGGAGTTGTCCTGTATAAGCCACTGTCTTAAGATGCCCCCATAAGAAAAAATCCAATGGATTTAAGTCCGGAGATTGTGGTGGCCAATTTACAGGGGCATTACCTCTACCAATCCATTTATTTGGGTAATGCTAATTCAAAAAGTTTCTAACATTTAATGCAAAATGTGGTGGAGCTCCATCGTGCATAAACCACATATCTCTCCGAAGTTGTAAAGGTAAATCTTGTAGCAAATCTGGCAGCGTATTTTGTAGATGTTGCAAATAAATTTCCCCGATTAATCTTTGTGGAATAATGACAGGACCAACAATGTGATTACCAGTTATTCCAGCCCACACATTAATTCTAAACTCATTTTGAAAATGTTTTACCTTGATAGCATGTGGATTTTCATCCGCATAAACATGTTCATAATGAAAATTTGTAATCCCTCTTCTTGTAAAACATGCCTTATCGGTAAATAAAATATTGTTGGCAAAGTTAGGATTCTCTTCTCTCTGCCTATGAACAAGCCGACTAAAAACCAGCAGGCGCATTTCAGGATCATTAGGTAAAAGATCTTGAACTGGCATCTTATGATATGGATATGAACACCATATCAAAAAGTAGGGCGTTTATGACATGAATGTATTCAAATACCCTAAATCAACCATTAAACATCATGTTCAGCTTATTCAACCATTTCCAATCATGGTGTAACGTCCCGTAAGTACCGTACATAGATATCTTTCATTTGTGTTCACGCTTGTCTGTTGTTGGCTAATTGACACCAGGCTGTTCGTCAGTAGCCCTTGGTCTGTTCACTGTTGATGCCACCATTTTATAATAATTTTTTTGTCCATCTATTGTCCTTTTTAATCCACGTTTCGCATCCGTATGTAATGAATGGTAGTATGCATTGATTGAACGCTCTTCTTTGAATGTCCGGTTATTTCCGGAAGTATTGAACCACATATTGTGTTTAAAAGTTGTCCCCTCAGAAAATGTATTCATCTACTGTTTTCAGTATTGTGGTGTTTATTATTATGTCTTATCCGTCTACCAGATTGTTTTCCACGGGTTTGTCTTGCTGTGATTAATTTTTAGGCCTGTTTATTGTTAGTTGCATTTAGTTCGGTGATCTACTGTTGCTTTATGATGTAATGTACAGTAATTATAGAACGATGTCATCAGCAAATCTTAGATAATTCGAGTATTATCCATCGACGCATAGGCCTTAGTTGCTTCAGTCAAACTATATCATATTCTTTAAGATTGCTGTAAAGAGCTTCGGAAATATTACGTCGCCTTGTCGAATTCCTTTACTGGTGGGAAATTATGGAATGCCTTAATATATTTTTACATTAGCTTGGCTTCTCTATGTATCGACGCCTTGGTGGGTTGGGTCTACTCTACTATTGCTCTTAGGAAGATGGAGTCGAATGTTTTTTGAAAGTGTAAGAAGACTTAAAGAATAGAGCAAATAAATATAATAGGTACTTTTGCTAGAAAGAATATTGAAGTACGACATGCATAATCCCTCGGGACATTTTTGAAATGAAGCACCTACGGAGATTTAATGAAATATTTTTTTTTATAGTTTGTACTCAGCCAAAAATTGTAAGTAGTGAGACTTAAGTAGAACCTTCATATTAAAATTTAAGGCTTATATTGGGTATGCATGTATGATATTTTAGTTTTCCTTACATATAAAAGTTTCGCCTAAAGGTGGTTCTGTCTTTCTTTTACTACACTGCAGGATATCCAAATCCTGAAAATTGGATGACACGTATCGTATATCATAAAATATGCAAAGTCAACTCAAAAAGTGTAATACACACCCAGAAAAGTTAGTCGGGTGCGTACATAAACCCGATTACGTCTTTCAGAAAAATAAAAAGTTTTATGTCTTTTATATAGCTCTTTCGTGTCTACTAGAAAATTTATGATTCCCAATTAAATTGTCAAATTCATCGATTACAATGACTTATAGGTTTCACGTGGATTTTAATAGTCTATAAATTTTAAAGGCCCAATCCATATGGAAAAATTGTTTCAAATGTCTTTCCTACAGTATAGGTACAAAATGTATTAAAACTTCAATCTTATCTAGGATCATCGATCATCGATGAAGTATTGTACAAAAAAAAACATTAAGCATCTCTTAGGGACCGACTCAATGATGAAAAGTTCTAGGACTGGCAATGAAATATTTTTTAGTTTGAAAATGCATGTATTTTTCTACGTAGTCCTTCTTAAGTTTAATGCGATTTGTCCAACCTTTCTCCAACGAATGTTTTCCATCCATGCAGTAGGATTCCGAAAGGCCTTTTTCCAGGCACAAGTTTTTTTAGATTTGGAGATCAGACACGCCTGGTGAATAGGGTTCATGTTTCAACTTCAAATCTTTAATAATAAGATTCTCCATTGCCAAAGTACCTTTGTAAGCAGGGCATTATCCTGACGAAATATTATTTTTTTCTTTTAAAATCGTTAGCAATAAATCGTCCCAAAACAAGAAGTTGATGACGGGACGATATTCTAGTTTATTAATTTCAACGAAAAACACACAGCATTATTACTTTAAAAAGCAATATAAAGAAAACTATTTGACAACTCGAGTTTTAACTTGACTTTCTGTTCTAATCCGAGAACTTTTCATCTTTTCCTCGTAATGTTTATGTTCAAAGATGTCCATGAACTAACCTTTCAAAATTTAAATTATTGGAGACAGGTGCCATACTTACGACATATTATATTGCGTACTGTATTTAAATTGTTATAAATAAATAAATGTATTGTCTTCATTATAATCGGTAATATGATTAAAGCTATGTCGTCGTTCCTAATTATCTTAATATGTAAAACATCTATCATTTTCGGCCGTAACAAAAAAAAATTCAAACATTTGTCATAAAAAAATCTGTCATATACGTGCCTAACAGACGTGTTATTAATAATATAAATGATGGATGCGAAGTGATAAATTATTGAAATCATATTTTTGCGAAAAAAGTTTTTTTTTTAGTTGGTTAAGAATTAATTTATAAGTCTATGTCAGCATCAAATGGGGAATTATTTTATTATACAGATACTGCAAAATATCTGCTATTACGAAGGTACAATTTAGTTTTTATTTTCATGCCGAATAAAATATAGTTTTTAAATATTTAAGTCCTAGAAGCTTAGAATTGCGTTCAGGGCATTTTTGAACACAGGCACAAAAACGGTCTCATTCGAGGTGTAAGCCGCTGACGAAAATTTTGTACACCTAATGCCAATAACGCCACTGTCTATTGCACATGCTTCAATAAATCATTGGTGTCAATAAAAAGTAGAAGAGTGATTCTACTTATCTTATCTTTGTTAAAATCCGTCGGCGTAACATTTGTTGACTAGGGTTTGAAGCTGTACCGTCTAATATTAACCTACCTATTTAAGTACTTATATGGAAAAAAAACAGAGACTTTCCTAACAAAATATTTATTAATAATAAAAGCTCTTAACTATCTAATGTTAAAGACTCGTTGCAATCATCTGAAAAATGATTTTGTGTCCTGTGATAGAATTTCTACATAAGTTTGATTTGTTAATAAAATATAAAAAAAAAATAATGAGTTAAACTACTTGAACTTTAAAGTTATAACGTATAAAACTAAACTTTGTGTTGTTGTATTTTGTTGCAAGCTACACATATTATTATATCCACAAACTAAGAACAGAAAAAAGTTGAAGCTATATCACAGATTCGTTAGTCGAAACAAAAGACGGTTTTATTGACATAATGTGTTGTATAGGGACATTTTTTTAAGTGTCTCACCCGATTGGCTATTTTTCTGCTGACTATAATAAAAAACAAATCAAATATTTCTCAATGATTTTCGATAAGTAAGCCGAATTTAATGTCAAAAAATACATAGATTTACAAATTTGACAGATGCGACGCCATTTGGAATTTTCTTAAATGGCAACCCCCATAAATAACCACACGAGTAAATTGCACTTGGTGATCCGATTTCAAAAACCTATAGTTGATATTTATTTTCAGCCGTTTCGGAAATACGGGGGTTCCTAACTTGCCTCCATCGATTTTGTCTTATAAGTGTCTCACCTCTTTAATAAATAGACCTTTTAAGCTGAACACCTTAATTTTTTTCACAGTAACATAATAATTTACCGTGAGCAAGCGATCTACGCTATAGTCAAATCCGACAGATGTCAAAAAGTGACAGCTACGACTTACTAGACACTTAAACGGCAAAATCGATGAAGGCAAATTAGGAACCCCCGTATTTCCGAAACAACTGAAAATAAATATCAACAACTATAGGTTTTTGAAATCGGATCGCCAAGTGCAATTTACTTGTGTGGTTATTTATGGGGGTTGCCATTTAAGAAAATTCAAAATGGCGTCGCATCTGTCAAATTTGTAAATCTATATATTTTTTGACATTAAATTCGGCTTCCTTATCGAAAATCATTGAGAAATATATGATCTGTTTTTTATTATAGTCAGCAGGAAAATCGCCAATCGGGTGAGACACTTAAAAAAATGTCCCTGTACATACTTCAGGATTTATTCTCGAATTCTACTTAAGCAACACACCCGAAAACAAAGAGGCTATATTTTATAAAATGTTTTTTTTTTATAGCATTTAAGTATTTCAAAGAAGAAGATAGAAGAAAATAATAACTTAGTAAATGCATGATGATTCGACACGGGCCATAAAGTAATACCTTAGTTAAATAAGTAAAATACGGAGTAAAATGCTTACAGCATAGTTTTAAGAAATATTATATTCTTTAAACTATGCTTACAGGATGTTTAATTTAATGTTTATTTTTAATTTTCGTATTTATCTTTTTAATATCTCTAATCTAAATAGACCAGTTCCTACTGAATAGGGTCAAAAAAATAAAATTTTTGTGTAATGTTTCTGAATCCTCATTTCGAGGCCGAATAAATTTGTCCAGTTCTAATTTCAAAATTGTAACTTTACATGTATCAGTGGCTACCCGGTTTGTTACTTACGGCATAATAGTTTTTTAACAAAATGTCTACACGTTGGGTTTCATTTGCGCTCGAAAACCCTAAAAATGAAGAAATTTCCATTTCCCTCTCGTGGAAAATTTAATGAAAATTTCTCAGTACCCTTATAAACAAAATAGTACTAAGTAGTTTACTTATGGAGGTTTACATCCGCGGTAGAGACCGAGAAAAATAATTAGTAGAGACTAATTATCTTTCTTCCAAAATAATTTAATACCGAAATATTAAATGGGTAATTATTCGGATTAGATCATACAGCGAATTTCTCGCTCATTTTTTTTATAGGCTAATTTGAGGTTGCTGATCACGAATCCGAAGTTTTTTTTGTCTTAAAGAAAAAAGAATGATCAGAAAATTTCACACCTCTGCTTTAAAACCAATAAGATACATTTATTTTGACTCGTTACCATGCAATGGCAACCAGAAAAATTTCCGGAAATTTTTTCGAGGTGAGGCGATATTTAAGTGAAAATTTCCCTAGTGTCAATTTAACTGGAAATTTTACACGGAAATTTTAAAAAATTGATAAGTGGACATTGCATCCGTTTTGAAAATTACATCTGGAAATATCCCGGGGATAATTGTCATTTTTGACATTTATAGTTTCAAAACATCAAAATAGTCGACCTGTCAAAATCAAAATCAACTTTTTAGCTACTACCTAAATAAACTTTTATCAACTCGGGAAATTTCCGATCAAAACATAACACGTGCCTAAAATATTTCCTAATGGAAATTTTTAAAAATTTGGTCTTCAGCCAATTAAAAAAAAAAAACATTCGAGCATTGCACCAAAGAAAAAATCCCTTACCCTGCGGGTTCGGGATTTTTTCAGGTGCAATGCACTCATGCTTTTGTTAAAAAATTGGTTTCAGACAAAATTTTCAAAAATATCCGGAAATATTTCATGCACTAAAGTCTATTCACATTTCAAATACGGATAATGTCAACAAAAGCACCTGAACGCCTAAATAAAACAGGACCGTATTATGGTCGTAAACCCCGTGAATAAAATAAATTTGTAATATTTTAAAATTAATAAATCTTAAAATATGTATTATACAGAATTTTGGGCCTATACCTAGCTAATGACTTACTAGAATGTATTATTCTGACTCTAATTCTGAAATGCTTGAGCTGCTACTATCATCAACTCTTATTACAAGTGGTTCAATTTGAACCTCTATGATACTGTCTAATTCCCACATTTTAGGTTCTACCTTTTGACGAACATGTTCAATACAATGTTGCCATTTCTCAGGAGAAATTAGTAATACCGCCTCGTTAAAAAGAATTTTCATGTCGGAAAATTTAAATGTTTGATTTTTATCGGCCACGTAATGCTTCATATCTGCCCAAATTAATTCTATAGGGTTCAGCTCACAGTGGTATGGCGGAAGGCGCAATACTATTTTATTATGTTGTTTTGCCATTTCGTCTATTTTAAGTTTATCATACTGCTTTTTATGCTGTTTAACAAGGGCCAGAAGTTCTATTTTAAGCATTTGCTCGTCGAATTCTATATTCTTTGACAATAACCAGTTTTGAATTTCTGCTTTTTTCGACGCCGTGTTGGGTATTTTCTCGAGTTTTCTCGAATGGTAGGGTGCGTTATCCAATACTATGACACAATTATCTTCTAGCTTAGGCAAAATGTTTGAAAACCAGTTTTCAAACGACTGTCCGGTCATTTCGTCGTGGTAATCACCAGACTTCTTGGATTCAAAAGCCCATAGTGCATCTTGCACAAATCCGTCTTCGCTACCAATATGGCATATTATAAGACTTCGTTTCGTGAGTAATAGCCTCCATTACATGGTTAACAAACAATGTACTATTTGTTGTTTTTTTTTGTAAAATTATTTATCTACATACTATACTACAAAATATCTATCATTTATTGTACTAAAATCTATCAAAAAACTTACCAGACGGGTTTTTTAACCCGGTAGAAAGTCCATCCATAAAGGCTTGTCTGGATGAAGAGATAGTAGTATCTACCCAAACTCTCGCTTTCGTATGGCCAGCGTTAATCCAGGTTTCATCCATATAATATATTTTTCGACCTACATTCCTGTACTGTTTTATTTTCTTTAGGTAATCCCTTCGCCACAGGACAATTTTCTCTTTATCCAGCAACATACTATTTCTACCCCTAGTTTGATGTTTAAAATTAAGTTTTTTTAATAGTTTCCAGAAAGTTGTTCTTTTAAAAGTTGGTAAATCTGGATCATCATTAACCTCTTTTAACACTTTATCAATTGTGGGAAGCTCATTCCTAAAATAGAATTGATGTACCTTTCGTCTTATTGCAGCTTTATCGAAATCTTCGACATAATCCACGATTTGCTTGTAGGACAGTTTTCTCTTTGGTTTAGAGAAGGTTTCATTTTGTTTATACTCTTTGACGACGTTAAACACTGTTTTACAACACACCCCTGTTCTATTTGCCACTCTACTTTCAATTTCATGAATAACCATCACAGGATTCTCTAGCATTTCATGTTTATAAACATTGAGAATCATTTCTTTTGTCCGTATGTCCAAATGTCCCTTTTTGGGTCGTTTTTTAGGAGGTGTTAACGGCCTATTTTCACCTTCATCCGCTGTATCCGTGGAGGACATACTTCAGTTTTATCAAATATACCTACGTTGTGCAATAAAACTAACGTTTCTTCAACAAAAACCAAGAATACCACAAAAGTTTACTCTAACACACACTTACAAAAATCAAAACGGTGCAATACTGTCAAGCAGACAGATAACTGAATACAACTCTGTAAAAAAAATTTTAAACTCCAATAGCGTTGCGAGAATTACCAGTCATGAGGTGACTCACGCGATGTTCAGTGTTTGCATCGGGCGTATTTCAAATGTAAATAGACTTTAGTTATATTTCAAGTGGAAAATTTTTTGACAGCATGGCCGCCTAATTATCACAAGCACCTATTGCAACAAACCACGGTCATCATGTATTTTTTCGATTATTAGTGTTGTGAATTACTTTTTAAAAAATACATTTTTGCCACCTTTAGTAGACTAAAATTGCCAAAGGGCGATAGGTTGAACTACTACCCATCTGAGTTTTAGCATTTGGTGTTATTTAAATGTCAGGTTTGATTTATAATTTTATTCCAAATTTTAATGTGACATTTTCTTACTGAATATCACAAGAGCGAAAGAAATTAAGCTCTTGTGATATTATAAGTGAAAATTTTTATCAAAATTTTCCCTTTTCCACTAAAATATCATGCACTTGTACAATTCATAATCCTTCCTCAAAGACTTCTTAAACCAAATAGGACGTTTTCGAGGAAGGATTATGTGAAATTTTAACAGAAATGACAAATTAAAAAAATCGTAAATTTTTTTTATATTCCGACAAAAAAAACGTTGGATTCGTTATCAACGACCCCAAATTAGCCCATAAAAAAAATTAGCGAAAAATTCGCTGTATGTTCTAATCTGTATAATTACCGTTAAAGTTACTTACTACCTACCTTAGAAATCATAAAAAAACTAACGGTTTTCGAACCCCGCCAAGCTTTCACTCGGACTTTTAAAAAAATAAATCAGCGTCCCGTCTTTAAAGTTCTGATCGAATCGAACTATCGAATTATCGAACCTTGCTGATGTTATGACTACTAGCTTTACGGGATTTACAGAAACATTTCTGGGTGCTGACGATGCACAAGTGTTGCCGAGTCGCAGAATATTGTTGCCAAATTGATGCGCAACAATGCTACTACTGCCAAGATATTGCCATCGGTAATGCCACTATAATGCCACTAATGCCACTATAATGCCAATACTGCCATCATAATGCCACCCTAATGTCAATAATAAATGCCCAGATCAAAAAGACGTTGAATCTGTATTTTCAATAATTTGGCGGATTTTCGCTCTTGGTTTGTAAATTGCCAATATATCTATCTTAAAGTGGCATTGAAAGGCTTTGACGCAATTATCATATATCAGGACATCTTTAAAAATAGAGACTCCACGGGGCTCGATTGTCGAATTAGAGAAATAGAACCAGAATAGGCAAATTTAAAATGACCCCTCGCTACTATCGTGGAGAAATTAAGGTGTATAAAGGGATATATGAAAATGTATTGTAATTCTATCAGAACGGGTTTGCAAACCATTGTTTTTAACATAGTTTGCAAGTATTTTCGTTTTTTTAACATTGAAAATGTTTATATTATCGCACGGGCACGTAAGTATGGGTACCGAATTCGAAATTCTTGTGTTGCATTTGTCCCTGACATCACACCGCATTAAAATGATCGGGATCAGACCAAGTCGGGAGTAAACGTATGGTTTCGCTGGAGCAGTCAGCGGGTGCGGTTGGCGTTCGCGATCGAGCGTAGAGCGTAGCAATCGGCCGTCGTCGCAGGGTGGTTTGGCTTGCGCGGCTGGAGCAGCGCGCTTCAGATCATATTCGTATTTTGTAGTGCAAGCGCTTATGCATGATTTATAATGAACGCCGATAACATTAGTTGCATGCTGTTGTTGGAGGAAGAAGATGAAGAGGAGATGTTAGCCCAAATTCCTCCATTTCGACAAGCGTCATATTAACACTTGAATTTATACTATACCATATTTAAATAAGAGCTGCAGCATACCAAGTAAACAAATCAATTTGGATAAAACGTCAAAGTATCAAAACATTTTAAAATTGTATCATTAGTTGGTATATTCGGAAAAATAATCAAAATTAGAAAAAAGTCAGTGGCGTACATTTTTTGTCAATAATATCTGTTGAAGTGTTTCCCGGGACGCCACTGGACTTAATAAATTTAATCTAGTTAGGGCTAATTAAGTCTCTTATCACTATGAATGACGGTACCAAATTGCAATAAAATCGGGAAAAGGATATTTACAAAAATAATAAAAAAAACGATTTTTTTAAAAATCTTACGCACCCTGTACATCAAAAACGGGGCAACTCCGGACACATGTTCAGGTTAGTTCAGGTTAGTACTTCTGAAACACCCTGTATACATTTAAAAACAACGGTCAAAGACACAAATATTTATATCAAAATATTGACAACAAACAATAACACCAAACGATACAATGCAATAATGCGAAAATCACCGGTAAACTAATTACAACCCTGTCGCCCAGGGCCTTTTAGTTTTATTGCCGCTTGACCAATCGAAATAGAGTTACGGTTGTCATTAAGTACTGATCAATGTGTCCTTCGTATGCATAATGTTGGATTTAAATATGGTATAGGGTAGACTGGGGTAAGTGTAAAACTGGGGTAAGTGGAAAATCAGAGCGCCAATCAGGCAATATTGAAAGTTTTCTTGTCTGTGTGGTCCGAGGCAACTAACTATACATAAGCGCTGTTGAATTATCCACTCCCGGCGAGTTACCAGGTGTTTTTTTCTTTCTGAGTAGTCATTTGTAACATAATCTCCGAATCGGTCCGTTGAATAGTGTGTGATATCTCCATAAAAAATTGGTCAAAGGTAAAAACTTATATTATACTTTTAGTTTTATTGCATTTTCTTATGTTTAGTCAATTGTTGTAGCTTTAAAATCCTATATACCGACCAAATCTAAAAGCGGTTTTTACTCACGAACAGGTTTGCACTTCCCCCATAAAAAACATAATGTGGGGCATGTGTGAAAATTGTAATGGGGAAAGTGTAAAGGTTAGTTTACACTTGCCCCATTTTACTGGGAATACTAAAGCTCGTTGGCACTGACACTTAAAGCTTTTATTCTTTACAGAGAGTTGGCGTCATGGTACGAAATTATAAAAGAAAGTCCGATAGGGCTGCCTATGGGGAGGAGCAATTAAATGCTGCAGTAAATGCCGTCAATCAAGGTCAATTATCCATGTCGATGGCTAGTACCGAATTCAGAATCCCATACATTACAATCTACTGTAGAGTAACTGGCCGCCGTGGCGAAAAAAGCAAGACACAGGGCCGACCTCCAATACTTTCTTGGCAAGATGACTTTGAAATAATATTTCCAATCCTTTTAAGAACAATATGCCAGGCACAGCTGGCTAATAAAGTTTAAACAACGGCACTTTTTGAGTATGAAAAAAACCACAAAGCTTAGAGTACTGCAGAAAGAAATCTACAGACCCATTCATAATAGACCAATATTTTGTTTTATTGGAAAAGGCTATATTGGAGTTGGGTCTTCAGGATCGTCCTGAATGGATTTACAATTTAGATGAGACTTCACTGTGTAGAGATCCTTCTCGTCTTAAAATTGTTGGCGCGAAAGGCAAACCCTCTTCAGGAATTATTGCTGGATCGGGCAGAGAATATATAACCGTCCTGGCAGGAGCAAGTGCTAGTGGTAGAAAATTGCCACCATTAATAATATTTAAAGGCAATAATGTATGGAGTTCCTGGAATTCAGAAAGAAATGAAGTCCTCTTCAAAGACACCGTATATGCAGCCAGCGCCAATGGATGGATGAGCTCCGAAATATTTAGAAATTACTTTCTAAAGACTTTTATTCCTTTGGTTCGTGATCAGGCACCAATTATTGTTATATATGATGGGCATGTCTCGCATGTGGATTGCTTATTAATTCAAGCCGCAAGAGAAGAAAATATTCATATACTTAAACTGCCAGCCCATTACTTCAACCTCTCGATTTGAGTGTGTTTAGATCCTTTAAGGCAATATGGGAGAGGGAAGTAATAACATGGCAAAGACGTCATTAGGGACAACGACTACCAAAAAGGGAATTCGCCACATTGCTAGTGAAAACCTGGGCTGAAGTAGATTCCGGAATCATAAAAACAGGATTCAGAAAGGGTGGTATTGTTCCATTTAATAGACATGTTATTCCTAAAGAGAAGTATGACATCGATGCCCTAAAAAGATGGGAGGAACACTTGAAAAATCAAGGATCTGTAACAGATTTACAACCGAGGCCAGGACGCATTGATATTGAAAGGAATGCTGTAGCACCGAATGTAACAGAAAAAAACGCTACTTTCGAACAGTCAATGTTAAAAACAGTAAAGCCTTTTACATCTGGCGCCTCACTTAAAAGGAAACTAGCATCTAATGCAGAACTACTTACAGCTCCTTCATCACCATCTAATAGTGCCACCAATCTCAAAGTAATTGTCAGCTCCAATCAAAATGAACAAAATATACTCAATAATCATCAGGATCCTATAACTGAAGCTGTATTACCAGCTACAACCGAAAATCGGCAAGAAAAAAGACAAGTTTTGATGATCTACTACTTGATTCGCTCCGACAGAGTCCTTCTTCTAATCCAAGCAAACGAAAGCGCTTAATTCAAGGTGGCCAAACCATTGCAGGTACTATCGCTCAGTAAAAAATGTCTACAAGTTCATCTACTATATCTAAACCAGCTATGAAATAGTAAACAAGGTCGGCCAAGTCCGTATCAATTTGAATCCAGTTCCAGTGAATCAGATAATAAAAGTGTACCTTTTATGGAATCGGATCAAAGTTTCACTT
This sequence comes from Polydrusus tereticollis, assembly GCA_963920685.1. NCBI lineage: Eukaryota > Metazoa > Arthropoda > Insecta > Coleoptera > Curculionidae > Polydrusus > Polydrusus tereticollis. The sequence goes on from OY987329.1 coordinate 46,718,397, forward strand.
TAGAATCGCATTGCGAAGATCAGATTCCTGAAATAAACAAAGACAATATTTTCATCGGAGACTGGGTACTGGTCAAATACACATTACCAAAAGCAAACAAACATTTCATTGGCCAGGTAAATACTGTTGACAACGGCTTTGAAATCAAGCTTACTAGAAAATTAAAAGACAATTTTTTATGGCCACTCACCAATGATGTCAATGTAGTACAGCTAGACGATATAGTGACTCGTTTACCTGAACCGGTAGTAACACGCCAAGGAGGTTTTCATTTTAATGTGAAATTTGCGGAATACAATATTTAACAAGTTCCATAAAATTATTCGAATTTTTAAACTTTAAGATTCAAGAAGTAGTCCATTTTCTGTGGCGAGATTATTAAAGAAAGCAAGGTCTGTCTATACAACAAGTTTGGTGGTCTACCCTAATTATAAACTTTGTAATGTAATGCTGAAAAATAAACAAAATGGTTTTGTACACTTTACCGTTCTTCCCTACACTTGCTGTCACTTTTTTTCATGCATTTTCTTTCATTACAACATTTTTGTAATTTTCGTTCTCGTAGTTGTATAAAGGGGACTACTTTTGCACCTCCTCTATCAAACACTCGTCAGCAATTGCCGAAAACGGTGGCATTCTGCTGAACGATCGGTGCTGGACTGGTCTCTCTAGCAGTCCGAACGCAGCCGCTGCAATTGACGGCGAACGCTGTGTCGCTGAGCTGCGGCAGTGAAACCGTGTACATACAAATCGCATTAAACCAGTAACGAGCTACCAATCGCGAACGCCAGCCGCGGCCGCTGACTGCTCCAGCGAAACCATACCTTAGAGGCGCGTTAGAGTTTATAACCTTTATTTTACTATTTTTTATATTATGAATTAATAAAACTTATATCAACTACCTAAATATTACATTCAAATCTATGAGTTTTCGCAGATCTCAAATCTCACAATAGTCACAAGCGTTGCACTCTGCTTCGGCATTTTCAATGTCTTCCCCGGTTGCATCTTTGTAAAGGACTGTAAATTTTATTTATAGTTAGGTACATATAGTTTTCCTCTACTTCTACTCCATTACTATTCATTTGTCTATTGGTAATTAAAGGTATATCTGCTTAATATAGATATATCTGCTATCCAGAAGGGGCATTTTTTAAATGTGAAGGGGGGTAAAAGTAAATCCCTAATTTTCTTTTTTTTTTAGGAAAGTATTTATTCACTAACCCTACGCGTTTCGACGTATCCAGTGGAACACAAAAGAAACATGTTAATTAATAGATAAAGATTCTCAAAAGTGGTTCCTCCCCAACTTTCGTTTTATACAATTTTATACAAATTTAATGTTTGATGTAAAACGTTTTTATATTGTGGCGTTCATGTCCCACTCGAGTTTCATCAATGATTTTTTCCTGTTTCCTGACAAAGTGGCACTGATATAGGCATTAATACATACCTAATACAAAAAATTTACTAGTTTCTCTATTATTAAAAAGACATTATTAGGGACTCAAAAAAAAAAGAAGGCCCGAACACAAAGAAAACCAAAAATTTGTGTTATTAACTTTAAAATAAAGAACGGAAATGCTACTGATATGTACCTACTTCTAGAAACACGTTTTGAATTAGCATAAGATTCGTTAAAACGTTCCTAATTCAACTATTTATCAAACTTTAATAATCACCGAGTTTCCAGCGAACGTAAATGTTTGCTAAAAATAAAAAAGAAAACAAATCTTGAGGTATGTACGTAATAATATCATCTGTTTCCGAGCTCAATTTATGTAATACAGCAATACAGCAATAAATTACTATCTAATTATCTTAATTCATTTGTCTGTAAATGTTGCAAATTGCTGATATCAGACTGCAACAACTCTCTGTGCCGGAAAACCTATTAGCTTTTATATTTTCCACTTTAAAAACATCATTAAAGTCAGCACAAACCTCTTTAAAGGGTCGCTGGGTGTAGTCGAGGCAAAAACGTCTACCACCAGAAAGACGTTTTATCTTTATTTTAGGTAGTTTAGACTGTTTCCGGTAATGGAACTTTTATTAGACAGCGATTAATCGTAATAAAATGAGTTTTGAAACCGGTGAAGCGTGTGGTTCTAATCGGGAAACTAGATGAGAAGCTTTTAAGGGCTCGTATCGAATACATAGTTAGAATTTAATTAACTAAATTATCCATGCGTAATTTTTGAAAATAATAAATATTTTGCGATTAGGTTAAGTACCAACTTAATAGTTTTCAGGTATTGTTGGAAACTTAACATCCCAAGCAGGGGACGGACTGGGTTTTTCCTTAAAATCTGCCATCCCTTTAAAACGTTTATTTCTTGAAACTTTTTAATATTATGTTAACCAAAAAACAAAAGACCATGGCAAAATTAAAAAATGGTAACTTCTGTTTTTTTTTAATGAAATACCATATACAGGGTGACAATTTGAAAACGAACAGCATTTAATATTGCCTCTACCAATAGTATAAAAATTTGGCGAAACACGTCAATTGATATATCAAGGGGGAAATTTTTTAAGGCATTTGTTGTCGTGTTCAACCCCCTGACCCCCCAGAGCACCTACCCCTACAATTTTAAATGGCAACCCCTATTTCTTTTGCCATTTTCGTATTCCTTATAAAATTCTACATAATCTGTATTATTTTTTTTTCAAAATTGTGATTAATAACCTCACAAATTAATGAAATGTATTTAATATCGAATTTTAAAACGGATTGCATTCACCGCCTCATAGCACTTCGTTTAAAACTGTTTGTACCTACCAATAGTTACATTAAAAATTCTTTTATTTATTTACATTTCTTCTTCGATATCGCCACTAGAAAACATAAAATAATTTAATTTTTTTGCCGTTTTCGACACAACAAGATTCTCGATTTGCTTATTCCTGATATTTCAAACAAATGATAGGTACTTAGTAGGTACTTTATTTTCCGACTCCTGGTGTTCATTATTTATTTCATGTTCTTCTAGAATCAGTGAAACAAGCTGTGAAAGTTAATTTCATAAACATTTCAATAGTTTTTAATTATTAGTGTCGTTTCTTAAAATGGTTTACACTATTGCTGAACGCGTAGAAATGATTTTCATTTACGGAGCTGAAAATCGTTGCTTTGCAAGAACGGCGGCCGTATTCAACGAAAGACATCGTGAAAGAAATGTTGGACACAAGTACATCCGTGAGTTAGCAGCTAAATTTGAAGAAACAGGATCTGTTTGCAATAAGAAAAGGAATGAGCCAAGACTGCTCAATGAGGCCGCTCAGATTGAGGTTCTTGGTGAAGTTGCTATGGCTCCCAATACGTCCCTTCGTAAAGTTGCAGATCAAACTGGACTGTCGCGTGAGTCAGTCAGGAAAGTATTGAAGCTTCACAAATTTCATCCATACAAACTCCTAATTATTTAAAAATTAGGGGACGATGACCCGGACAGACGTATTGAGTTTTGCGAAATTATGACGGATAAGATTAGTACTCAGCCCAGGTTAATAAAGAATATCTGTTTCAGTGACGAATGCACTTTTTACTTAAATGGCAAGGTCAACAAACAAAACTGTCGTTATTGGAGCGACCTCAGTCCTCACATTATTAAAGAGGGGCATACGCAATACACTCAAAAAATTAATGTTTGTGCGGGTATATTAGGCAATAGTATCATCGGTCCCCTCTTTATCAATGGAAATTTAAATGGTGAAATTTATGCAGAAATGTTAGACACAGCTATAGAACCTCTTATAATTCGTGAGGTGGAAAATCAAAGGGACGCTAATGGAAATGTTGCTCTAGATGAACATTTGCTCCACTTCCAACAGGACGGAGCGCCTCCGCATTATGTACGCCCAGTAAGAGAGTGGTTGGATAATCATTACCCAGAGCAGTGGATTGGTAGGAGGGGACCCATAGAATGGCCACTTAGGTCACCAGATCTGACACCGCTGGATTTTTCTCATGGGGTCACTTGAAATCCGTTGTATTTGAAACTCAACCAGATTCCATTGAACAATTACAACAAAGAATTGTACAGGAGTGTAGAGCTATTTCACCTGAAACTCTTGAAAACGTCCAAAACCAGTTTGAATACCGGCTGTACTTGTGCTTGGAGAAGAATGGAACCCATTTTGAACAATTCATAAAGTAGGAAAGGTGAGCTTTCCAGTACTTCATTATCATTATCATAATTTTTCAAGGAGTTGCATTATTTAAATGTTTATTTAAATACATTTCATTAATTTGTGAGGTTAATAATCACAATTTTGAAAAAAAGAAAATAATACAGTTTATGTAGAATTTTATTAGGAACACAAAAATGGCAAAAGAAATAGAGGTTGCCATTTAAAATTTTAGGGGTAGGTGCCCTGGGGGTCAGGGGGTTGAAAGTAACACGACAACAAATGCCTTAAAAAAATTCCCCCTTGATATATCAATTGACGTGTTTCGCGAAATTTTCATACTATCATTGGTAGAGGCAATATTAAATGCTGTTCGTTTTCAAATTGTCACCCTGTATATTGTCACATCATTGAAATCAGCTTAATTTCCGCATTCCAAAAATATATAATGCGTCTGGTTCGGACAAGCCGTTTTTGAGTTATTTTACTTTAAATTATTGCGTCTAGTTAGCCGTGCTTGGCGATTTAAAACAAAAATTGGACATTTTATCGCACTGACTATGGATCTATGGAAAACAAAACAACTAAACTAAACTATGACATTATATTATTATACTTAAATAGATGAAAAGTTACAGAAGGTTTAGGAATAAAAAGTAAATATTTTATTGTAACAAACGTTTCAATTGTTTACAGGAGAACCTCGAATTTTATTACCAGGATATGTAATTCTGTACTACCGCACGGCTTTTGAAGCATTATTCTCATTTGAATAATAAAGTTGAATTATACTAAGTTTTTCTTCCTCGGTAAAAAGCGTTTTCACGTCAAACGGAGTTAAATTTTAACTGCCATATAATTTAGGGTCACCTGGGGTTAGGGGGACCTAAAAATATGCAAATTTTTTAATTACTTTAAAATAAAAAAAATATGTTTGTTTTTGTTTTTAATTGAACGGTTTCAAATTTTTTAAGGAAGAATTTCTTGTCAATCGTCATAACCATTGCACAGTGACTAGGCATGTCGCGTTTTTAAAATTTATTTTACATTATGTTTTATTTAAGTTGGTTAGGTGTTACACTATCCCTTCATTATGGGGCTACTGTGACTAAGGTTAGGGATAGTGTGACAAACAGCTATTTTTGCCATTTAAAAGCATCTAGGTTTAAGTGTGTCTTGGTGGGACAGAAAAACCCATTAAAAAAATATTATAGAAATTTTTGGAATTTGAATAATCGACAATTTTAGGGAAAAAAATGTGCACATTTCTTATTTAAAACACCATTGTTTTTATTAAACGTATATTTTATTGAAAATCTTTTCTTATTTTTACAAAACTCGTCAGTAATATCTAACATTCAAAAATATCAACTTTTCCATTGAAAGTGTATCGAATTCTTTCACCATTTAAGGATATTATAGAATTCAATAATATTCCTATAATCTGAAACATTCTAATAAATGACCTGTCTTTCTCATTAACAAACTGTTTTTATCCCTATCAACACTTCTGAGTCCTACTACTTCTATTTCATCTTTAGTGTCATCAATGTTTTCAATTATACACACATACTTAAAAACAGTTGTACCATGCTTCCACCCATAAAAGTTGCAACTATAAAAGTGCCTTGCTTAATATTTTCCTCGTTTACAGGTTTCAATGTCGCAGTTTCCTCTAACACTTCCTCTTCTGGTTCGTCACGTTCTTCAAAAGACATATCTTCTATCTCCTTAACACTATCTGATTCATCTTTCGTTAACTTTTTCTTGACCGTTTTTGAACAGCTTTTCTGTTTTCCTATGATGGACTCTGAAGCCTTTTTGTCTTTAAAGAAGTAATGTATTCTTCTTTTGTTAATATTTCTGCGGTATTAATTCTTCGTTCAACAGTTTTCTTACGCTACTACTAACTAACCTGAACTATCCTTTTCAGAAGCAAATGCTCAAACACTCCCTAGCATTTCTTCGGTCACAGAAAGTTCGGTGATTTGACTTCCTTGTAATGAATGGAGAATTGGCCAGCGATTTGACGCTCTTTTAATGGAGTAATAGAGGATGAGCCAGCGATTTTACGCTGTTTTAATGGACTTAAAGGTGGGCCAGCAACAGCATCCTCTGTTATCCTCTCGGTTATGACGTTGACTGTTGTTGGATGTTCTTGGACTTTGCTTTTGATAGACTCTTCAAATCTTTTTAGTTTATCAGGATGATAATTTTATTCCTTAATGGCTAATCTATTAACTCGCGTTAAGATATCTGGATCATAAATGTCTATTTTCTTGAAACCATTTACGAGCCATGATGACTATTGCTTTTCATGCAAGTCCTAAAACATTTGAAAATTCACTTTTAGATCATTTTTACCCAATGAAGCCGTACCCAATTGCTTAAAAGTTGATCCTACTTAATTTTTAAACCTAATTTCAGTAAAAAATATAAGTACTCTGGTAGTTGTTATGGAATGAATGCAGATTTTACATACCTTTTTTGTATTTACATCGCTAAAAACACAGCATATAACATAAACAATAACGATTGCAAGTAACCGCCAAACATAACCTCATCCCTGGATCAAACTAAAGTAGTAAAGGGTGATAGTGTATAGAAATAATTTTTGGGGAAATCCAAGATTTGGACTAATTTAACAGTATTACGAATTTGCATTAAAATACATACATACATACATACATACATACTCGCATACATACTATGGTTTTTACCTAAAAATTAGAAGTGACTGAAACAATTTTTTTCAAATAATCTGTTGAATCCCAACATTAGTATTTAATATTGTCACACTAAGACAGCTGTCACATTAACCCTAGGTGACCCTATTTTTCCACAAGGCTGAAGTCTGTGACCAGTCTGCAGAGTCTGATTTCACCGAATAAAACAGATGACGGTTTTTCGTCATTCTCAAAGTCCACAGCAAAGGTCACAGAGAATAATCAAAATTCGAGGCAACAGAGCCTAAATTAAAGAGCGGTTTCGCGCAAAAACGTATAGTCACGGACTTGCGGTTCTACGACAACCACAATAAAATAATTAGAACGTGCCCGAAAGTAACAACGTTACAAAGTACTTAAAATTATTGCGGACGCCCCACGGTATATGATGAACCACGTAATTCACAACGACCTACGAATCTCAACACTAACTGAACATTTTGACAAAATAATAACAAACTATTGCAAGCGGACAGACGTCTCACAAAACGAACTAATTACACATTCTCCATTCACTCCTCTCCTAACAAACCCTTCAAACACCCAAGGGACTGGCTTCTACCTAGGCCTTAATAAGACGTAATAAACACGATATCAAAATTTTAAATAACTAACCTTAACATGGGCCGGGCCCCTTTTTAAACAAGTAAAGAAGCAATTCCGGCAGCGGCGGCTTGTGCCTTCCACATGTGGGTAGGCGTCGCAGGCGAAATTTTTTTAGGGCCACCCAAGTAATACGCCCGAGTTTTTTTTTTTCAAATTTAGCATTAATAAACAACACAAAAATTGAAGCATCGCAGAAAGGAGCTAACCTTCTCCCCTACACCCTTTCCAGTACCCATCCAGTATGAGAATGTTATTCTTAGAACGCCAGATCAAAAACTGATTTATAAAAATTGAAACATTGTACAAGACATAAGACATCAACAAAAGTATTAACAATCTTGTATTTAAATCAATGAAAATACAATAAAAATTTAATTTTCTATAAATCAAGTTAATTTTTATATTATTTTACATCTCTCCGGTCATCATCTCTAAGTCTATGAAGTGGCGTTCCATGTAAAGAACAATTTATATCATAAATAGGATTATCTATCTTATAAAATTAAAATGGTATAACAAAACAATAGAAAATTTCCTTCGTACTGATATGTTTCGAAAAAATTCTGAACTTCTCCAAATAATTCACAAAATCACAAATAGTATATAAATAAATAAATGCTGCATTCGCGACCATCGCGTTCCTCTAGTTGTATTTAACTATTTATACTATTTAATAATGTGAGCGTGGGCCATTATTGCATAAGAAGAAAATAAATGTTCAAAGTACTATTTCTATGAAATGCAATTTAATATTAATGTAATATTTGTACTATAGTATTTAATATGACCTTTTTACTTCAAATCGACAAAATCCATATTTTTCAAAAGCCGCCTTTGTAATCTATTGGTCCCTGATATAAAATATTTAATGAAATTAAATTGATATACATAAAACTAATAAAACTGTTCGGAAAAGATTTCTACTGATCAACCGACGTTGTCCGACAGATCACGAAAGGCGCCTGCTCCGGTAACATTGCTCGCCTCTTCGTCTCGTTTTATTGGTTTCCCAGCAGTCATGACGTCAACCAGCGCTACCGTGACCGTGATGCGGTTCACTGTGTTTGCACTATAAGGCGCTAAATCGATCGCCTGCCTTTGCGGATTTTCCATTTTAAGCGAGTATTATTGGAGCAAAGCTCTGGCGATGCCGGAAAAAGTATTGAATTCGAATATATTAATATTATTATTACTTAAATATAAACTTGGTTTGCTGTTACTGGGAAATATTACAAGTAGGATGTCTTGGGATAAATTAAGCGCCTACCTTGCCTACCCCGACGGGCCGTCACTGAATTCCGAACCAAACCCATTCTAAAGAAGATCTACTGAACATTATCACTATGAAGAAAAATAAGTCAAATACCATCGTCTAACTAAGCAAGTCGCATTTGATCATCAGTTGTACACTGATAAAAAAAATGTAAAAATATACACTGAAACATTGGTCACTTTTATGCCACACAAATACCTATTTGTTAAATTACATCTTGCCCGATATTCTACATTTATCATGTAATTATACATTGTTCATGTAAAATTTTAAAATGTAAATCTACCACTAAGAATGGATTATTACAGTAAGTGTGTAATAATAAAATGTAAATATAGTATTGTAGATATGTAATTAGGTACACAACTTAGTCGACTTCAATTCATGTATATTTACACTATTTTAGTGCATACTTCCACATTATACGTAGGTATATGTAAAATACCTCGTAATTTTTACTATTTAATATATATTTTTTTACGGTGTATTATACTGTAATAATATTTAGTAAATATATATTCTATAGCTCTTAATGGGTTGTTTATTGGCAAACCTTTTTTGATGTATATAATCTATTTGCTTCATCTAAAAATATTTTGCTGCAAATTTACTCTCTTTACAGCAAAATATTTTTGGACAGAACAAATAGGTTATATCCAGCGAAAAAAGTTTGCCAATAAACACCCCATTATAACTGCCAAAAAATATATTTTTAACAAATAAAGGTTACCAAGCTGAACCCATATTAATAAGAAGTGGCAAAATTTGTTGAAAAGGTGTGGTTATAAAAAAAACAATTTAATTAAGTTTCTATTAACCTCAAGTTATATTAAGAATTAAGTTCTACAAACCTACATTAAAATAAAAATAGGTTTCTTTTTTAAAAAAAATATAATACCTACAGTAACAAATGTAACAAATGAGGGTCTTAAACAAAAAGAAAATTAAGTGGCTTTCTTTGAGCTTCTATTTTAAAGTTACATACGTAAACTCAACAAAAAGACACAAAAGGTAGTCAAAAAAATAAAAACCCATGCGGCAGTTTTTTTCTAAAAAAGTTAATATTCAAGAACTTGATATAGTCAAAGTCATGGCGGGACACTCAATTCCCTTGGTTTTAACAGTTAATTTTTTAGGCGTCAATTTGGATAGTCATATGTCTTGGCATAGTTACGTTGCGGCCATAGCTATGGTATTCTCACAGAAGTTTGGGATACTTTTCCGAACTAAGAACCTCTACACGCCCCAAGAGCTTTTGACGCTCTATAAAGCTCAAATTCGACCACCGCTGGAATATCGCTTTTTGGTATCCTGCTAAGGTACACGGTCGCGTTGCTATAACTTCCTTTGGGGATTAATTAGATGAAACTAATTGTGAAGTAGTTGCGAAGGGCTCTGCAGAAGATACTTGAACTATTATGTCATTTGTTTCTTCTTTAGATTTTTTTTTAAGAATGTCAAAATTGGTTGGGCTCTCTTTATTTTTGTTTAGATTTCTACTGTAAGTGATGCATAATGTGGTTACTACAACATTTTTTTTTAAATCTATTTTTGCTTTCTGTCTTTGAACTAACCTGCAATCTTAAATAGCCTTTTGAGTGTTGGAGTTTTGTAGGTTTTTAAGCAAAAAATTGTGTTGTTTACAGTAAAACTAAAAATTAAGGTATAAAGCTAAGGTGTACTGAGTAGCACTGGGCGATATTGAAAATCCAATATCGATATATTAATATTTTATTTTTTATATGTCGTTATTCGGTATATTTATATTTTATTTTTTGAATGTCGTTATTCGATATATCGATATATTGAATTCTTGCCCACCCATATTTAAGACTGTTCTGCCGTTTTTTCAAAAATTAGAACCGCTAAAAAAGCCGGTAATCGCTAAATGAAGTTTTTACCCCCAAATTTAAAAAGAAGGCTGCTAGATCTAGCGTAAAATCAAAATTGCCCTACACGTTGAGGAAGACTTATCAGATGGCACACGACTCACGGCAGATATTATTGTCAAGGTTTACATTTTATTTCAATATAAACATAGTCAGAGTTCTGTAAAAATGAACCAAGAATATTTCAACCTGAAGGAAGCAGCCTGGTATATCGATATTTTATTTTTTAAATATCGGTATTCGCCTATCGATATATCGAAAAAAAAAGCGATATATCGAATTTTTGCCCACCTTTAGTACTGACTAGTACTGAGCACTGCATAAATTTTCACTAAAATAGCAGAACAATCAACTTGACGACTCAACGAATTATAGTTTTGATGACTGCGCAACCTGCACAAACTTCAATCGATCAGGAGTGGGAGCACGAAACTCGATACGAAATGATCGAGTAACTCGATACTGTACTCGATCGAGTTGACGTAGATATCCCACGAAACTCGATCGAATTAAATTTCGGCAATCTTCGGTTCTCGATCTTATTGGCTTCGAGCCATTAACAAAATACTTGAAAAAGAAGAACCAAGAAGAATATTTGAGGTTAATTGTGGGTTAATCACCGCTATATTTTCTGGTTTTTTCATAATCCGTGGTTTCAAATTTTTTGGTTCTAAGGGGCGTATTATATTTTTTTGATATGGCATTCCGACCAAATGATAAACATTGGGAGATTATCCTCAACTATATAGAAAAATTCCCTGAAGCAGCAACTGGGCGATGCCACTCTGCAAATGGAAGGAAACAGTTAATAAAATTACTAATTCCTCGAACGTTGAGACGTTGTGGCAAGTTCCCTAGAAAGGTCTTTATTTAGTCGGAACAATTCTATAAACCGCTGATTGGGTAAATTAAAGGCACTATTTTCGACCCTTAATGCTCGCCGCTTTCTTAAAAGTCATACATTTGCAATATTTTGTTCTTGCTGCAACAGATCCTCATGTACAACAGGCAACATATTGGCAAAGAGTATCCAAGAACCAAACTATATTGCCATAAACATAAAAAAAAAAACAAAAATATACTAACCCTAAAATTTAAAAGACGATACTAACCTCACAATCTAGCTACTCGACTGCCCTGTCGCTATCGAGAGATTTTGATCGAGTTGACTCGATTAATCGAGTTTCGTGCGCCAAATTTCGGCTCTTCTTTCAAAAAAGTCGATTGATCGAGTTTCGTGCTCCCACCCCAGTTATGCAAAATTTGTGATTTTTACATAGTATCAACTTTACTTTAGCACTGTTAAACTTGTACTTCCAAATATTATGCTCTCGTCATGTGATATTTTCTCGGCAATTATAGCCCGTTATTTTGGATTACGCTCGTGGCTGTTTATTGCTAATTAAAATTCATACTATAACTAACATCCTGTAATTCTATTGTTTAGTCTGGTGCCTCCTTTATCGGCGTTGGGTGTCTTTCAGTACTCGATTATTAACGATACCTTATATACTAACCTATTGTTTTTGTGATAAATGTATATATACTAACATATAACAAAAAATAATAAGTAAATATTTTCTAAATAGCCAGGAGATCTTGGTTACTGTTAATTAATTATTAGGCTGACGATGGATGGAATTAGATGGTAAAAACCAATTAGATTTAAATAGAAAAAAAAAAATTGCCATGAGCTTCTGGTTGATGAGTTTTCTTCTGAGATATTTTATATACGTGTATTGACAAAAGCGGTTCCCATTGTTTTAAGTGTTTTGACGGGAGATGATTCAACTTATTAACGCCTTGCTTAAAAAGTAATTTAACCTTATAAATGTAAAACTACTTTTGGAAGTTCCTTAAGTAAAAACGATTTTTTTTGTGAATGAGGGAAACATATTAGGTATAAAGAATAATCGAACAATGTTGGTTATTCTGGATCACCTTTATATATTTTCTTACTATTTCAGGTAAACGGCGACGATGAATGGGAATACGAAGAGATTGCTTTGGAACGAGGCGGCGCAGGTCTGGGTTTCAGCATCGCCGGAGGTACTGACAACCCCCACGTGGGCGATGATACCGCTATATACGTTACCAAGTTGATAGCTGGTGGAGGTGCGGCCGCTGACGGACGGTTGAGGGTAGGCGACTCGATTTTAGCTGTCAACGATCAACCGGTGGTAGACGTACCTCATGCCATTGCTGTAGAAGCCCTGAAGAGGGCGGGTAATACTGTAAAATTGGTAAGTCCCGAAACTGGCCTTTTTTAAAGGATTTTTCCCTCTCTAGGCTTAAGCATTCTTATTATCAGGACTCTTTTGACAACAAATTTACACTCTTTGCTGATGACATCACAAGATCCCTGCGTACCTCGCTGCGTACGCTGTAGACTGTTCTGGAGGGGTTTGCCTCGAATATGTGCTCTAAGACTAAAAAATGGCATTTTTATTGATAGACGTTGGGGAGTTCGATGCCGGCACTGAATATGTGCGATGCCCATGATGTCGGCTTGGTGGCAGCAAGGCTCAAAAGTGGGGTGTTCTCTTGTGTCAATCTTAATTTGACTACAGACCATGCGCGTATTTGCAATTGACGATGCGTAATTTGTTCGTGATAGTTTGCAAATAAAAGCCTACACACTATGCGTGTATTCGCGACCTATGACAAATTGCGCGGATTTTGGTCTTCATCCACCTCCAAAGGCGAACCACTGCGAATACGCGAACCACGTAAACATTCGATTTTGAATCAATACCTACACACTATTCATAAATTGCCTGCAAATTACGCATCGCGAATCACAAGTACACGTATAGTCTGTAGCAATCTTTTCTCTTTACACTTCCTGTTTCTCTAAACAAAGTCACAGATCTAATCAAAACTTGGCGAAACTGACTAACTAGACATTTCCAATTGAAACTGTATGCCCTAGATTTTTTGCATAATTATCACTGAAGTATTCCTTTTGTAGTTTTAAACTTTGTGAAACCTCAATTAATTGCCTTTTGGTGTAATCTTCCTGAACATAAATGTCATTATCATACATGTAGTTTTGGATTGTTGCTTTTGTGTCATTTGAAGACGGAGTCTTGGTCAACTGCCTACTATGGTAGCTTGCATTGTCCATCTTAATTACGCTATTCGGAGGTATGTTTGGAATTCATCCGTCTTTAGATCCAGCATGCAAAATCGTAATTCGTTTACCTCTTTTTGATGGCGCGCTTGTTTTACACTTGCCGCTTGAGTCAACCCAACCCTTTTCCGGGGTATCATATGTGTCGAACCAGCTTTTATACAAGTGAATAATCGACCTTTTCTGATCTCTGTAAATCCTAATTTTTTGTAGATATTCGGATCGCCATTCCCGAATTCTACTGGATTCCATTAAAACTAGCCTTTTGTTAGTTTTTTTTTCCCATATTTTTTTTCCAGTGTAAAAGCATTACTTCATCCCTTTAGTGCTTCTTTCAGTGTAATAACACGGCCAACTGTCAAGATTTCAAGGTGAAGGACATATAATTTGGTCCCCATTATATCAATGCTAAATTCGAATTTTGTCGCTTCTCGTTGGTTGTTTTTCTCGGATCTAGTTTTCATTTACAACAATGTCATGTTTAAATCTAAACCAGCAACATTTATAAGTGACTTTAAAACCAGGTCCTATTTACGCGAGCTCTCTGTGCATTTACTTCCGTCCTCATCAATTGCAAGACCCGTTATCGTAAAATAGGCTGCATTCGCTTGATACCGGGATATCCGGGTCGTGTTTGCAGGTATACTCAACAGAAATAACATAAACTTCGGAAGTGTCAAGGTTGCGATAAGAGAAACTTTCGTTTCTCACGACATTAATGGGGTTCAAGTAGAGTTGTATGGCATGTACTGCGTTTTCTACTAGGTTCGTGGTTTTACTTGCTAGTATATTGAAACAGAATGTTAGCTGAGGCTGTAATTTAGTGCCTTTAAGCCAGGCTTTACGGAAATCGAGTAAGTGTAATGTGAGACTTAAAGTTGTAACATTTCGACTTGCATTCGTATTTTTTTTTTATCATTTATTGCATACAACTTCTAAAATTACAATATATCATACACTATCTATCTAGACAGTGTTTGAAATACTGGTATTAAGGAACAATGCTTATATAATAAATTAACAACAGGTTGTTTCTGTAAATGTCCTCATTCAAATATAGCCTAATTGTAGGTCCTAAGTTATATTTATATAAATTTTCAGTTGCTTAACAGAACCATTGTTTTTTCTAATATTTTTAATATTGTCCGGTAACTTATCATAATGTCTAGATGCCTGATAAATATGATTATATAACCCTTTATTACTTCTTATGTTATTTTGAAATATATTACCACGTGATCTGGTGTTGTGCGCATGGATATCTCCCGAATATACAATATTAACATTTGACTGTTAAGTTTTATTATAGTCTCTCTTCAAATGATGCGAAGTAATAAATCAATCAAAACCGTATTCTGCATGGGCGTGCAAGATTTTTCGGCATTTATAGATTTAAATAGAACAGAATTAGTATAAGTATCGACATTAAATTTAAGTTTTGTCTTCAAATATACATTTTAATATTAATTTTTTTAAGCTAAAATTATGTACAGCCGTACTATTTACCTGGAATTTCAGAAAACAATTTTATGAAAACTAATTAGAGTCTAGGTACTTATTCCGTTTCTGGTCTAATCATTTTATTCCTTTTTCCTGATTGCTGTTTGCTAATTATGTGGTTATTATGTCTTTATGGGTTCCTCTATTGGAATAATACACCTATTTATATGTATACATATTTACATTGGGTGTTTGTTTCTCAGTGAAATTCTGGATCGACCACCCTGAGGCCATCTTCACCAACGAGTATAATCTCCAAAGATTCAAGACCAACGTGAATCGTTTCCTGTGCACATGCACCGCTCGCCGAGCGCCATTAAGGATTAATCCTGCAGTGCTGTGCCTTACCATAAAAAAAATGTGAAGTGTCAGTGTTCTTTTAATTAAATATGAAGAACTTTCAACAGTTGCCTAAACGCCCTACAGTCGGTCCATGTACAGTAAATGAAAAAAATATATTCTTAACTGTTACGATTCTATTAAAAGTAAGAATGCGGATTTGAGTGTTGACAATGCAGTGCAATTTACAGCAGATATGCTTGATGTTGGGAAAACAACAATATATAAACTTTTAAAAGAAGAAAATAGTGTTGGCGTCAAACCTCCAAAAACTTCTCCAGGACGACCAAAACTTGAGCTGGATGATTCGCACGCTGGACAAAATTTTGTCCTCAATCCGAGAAGACCAGGACTAGCCATTTATGTGTAGAAATACGCGTTGGAAATTATTTAAAAAAATGGTAGTTCGGTGGAAAAAACATAATAGGCAATCGATTTTAATAGACAGAAGCGATATCGTCTGTCGGAGAATAAATTACTTAAGAAGCATCCGAAGAGTCTGAGAAGAAAACAAAAAAATATGTTACCTAGACGAAACATGGTTAAATGAAGGCCACACTGTGACTAAATCTTGACAGGATGAAAGTATTATAAGTTCAAGGCAAGCTTTTTTGGAAGTATTGCCCACAGGATTAAGACCGCCATCTGGAAAAGGACATCGACTTATCATAACCCATATTGGAAGTTCTGAAGGTGGTCTACTAATGTTCCATTCTAAAAATACAGGAGACTATCACAAATTTATGAACGCCGATGTTTTTGAAGAATGGTTTGAGCAAATGTTGGATCTTATACCAAAAGATGCAATAATTGTATTGGATAATGCAAGTTATCACTCTACGCTGACGGAAAAATTACGAACAAGTGCGTGGCGTAAAAGTGAAATAACAGAATGGCTAAGTTTAAGAAAAAAAGAATTTCCATTAGATTCCTTAGAAAAGAACTATTGGTACTAGCCAATTTACATAAAAATGCATTCAAAGAATATGTAATCGATGAAATGGCAAAGTTACGAGGAATATCTGTGCTCAGATTCCCTCCTTACCACTGCGAATTAAACCCAATCGAACTTATATGGGCTCAAATAAAGACAGATGTCGCCAGAAAAAACACGACTTTAAAATGGTGGATTTAATAATAATAATAATAATAATAAAGTTTCTTTATTTCAAATTACAAATTACAATCACATATAGGGAAGGCAACATATAAAATGAAATGACGTCATAAGAGATATTTATCCATGTTTTACATATTCCGATTGAAAAAGTCCTGTATTGTATATGGTTCAATGTCAATTAACAATTTTTTTATAGTATTTTTCCACATCCTTATACTACTTATATTCTTGATTATAATTGGTAACTTATTATATAGTCTTTGTATTGTATGTAATGGGGTCGTTCGGCCCTTTGGCCCTTCGCCACTTCGACCTAAAGAGATCTTTTGTGGATACCCTGCATCAGTTTTACCCCGTATACAATACAATACAATATAGTCTTATAACGGTGAGTGGATACAAAAGATTTGAAGTTCTTGTATTATAACTATGGTCATTTAGTTCTCTAAACATTTCTCGATTTTTAAAAACAAACATTAAACACTCATAGATATATAGTGCGTAAACCGTCATAATACCTAGCTCTTTAAAAACACCCATATTATCCATATATGATTAGTGATGTAAACAGAAAAAAAACTTTTTGTTTTTTTTTAAAAAAAACATGTTTTTTTTAGAAAAAAAACATGAGGGTTTGTTTTTTTTCAAAAAATTTGTTTTTTTTCAGAAACATTGTTTATTATAATAGATAACGGAGGTATTTAAATACAAACACGAAACACATAATAAATATTAAAAAAAAAAACATACATGAGTATCTATCTATAAATATTAAAACAAAAACACGTCAACTAAAATAGTATTTTTATAAGAAAAAAAACAAGGCATGTGAATATAAACTACCTTATCTATATAGGTACTATAAAAACCCACTGGAATTACATTCAGAAATCAGAATCAATCTCAAATTCTTCTGGCCCTTCCGACGTGTCAGTGTCGTGGAGAGAAAAATTATGCATATTCGTCATAGACATCGTAACTATTAGACCGAATAATAATAAATAAACGTGATGTCATCATTGTATTCCAGTGTAAAGTAAATCAATATACAAGCTGCTCCCCTCCACTTGGTTTGCCAGACTTACGCCATAGAAAACGTAGTTTTCTGGGCTTACTCTGTTAAAAGTATTAACTTCTATGATTAACTAGATTAACATGATGTGGGGACTATATAACATTGCCTAAAACCTTGTAAAAAATCTGTAGTATGGCAACGCAGCAATAACGGATCCGCACAGATTTCATCATTTTCGTGGCCAACCGCATCGACTCGACAATACTCGGCATAGCTGATGTTGTTTTCCTGGAGTTTTGTCGCATGCATATGCAAAGTCAGCGTAATCCCCACTCCCGGCCCCACCTAGCTCCTCACAGCGTCTCGCCCCCAAACGATTTTGGCATCACAATTTTATAGCATTTATGAATGGCGTGTCGGATCTATAGTTACGATGCCTATGATATTCGTCGAAAAAGGGTATTCCCCGGAAATAGCCGCGGCACAGGACGGCAGAAGACGCTTTGTCGTAGATTTCGCACTTCAAATAAATGGCTGCTACTGAAGTTGCGCAGTGGTTTATTTACGTTCGTTACCTAAAACGACGGCCACGATGTAGCGTCATCTTAAGCGATTCCGTGTCGTAACATTATTAGAAGGTGGCGGAAGTATATAATTTAAAAAAAATAATGTTTTGTTTTTTTTTCAGAAAAAAAACATGTTTTTTAAAACGTTTTTTTTCAAATTTGAAAAAAAACGTTTTTTTTACATCACTATATATGATGACACAACTTTCATACCATACCCAATAGTTCCCAGCCCTAAACATAAAGAGTTTACATGGGATTCCCATGACAAAAACTCACTAATGGTAAGACCCAAGAACCTGGTCTCTGCTTGTATATTCAGTTCAATGTTATTGATGTTTAAACTCTCTGGAAGGTTTATTTTGTTTTGTTTTGTTCTAAAAATAATATTATTTGTTTTACTTCTATTCAGAATTAATTTATTTCTACCAAACCAATTGTTTATTTCTACAAATGCTTCTTCTGCTTTATTATTTAATTCTGGAAAGTCTGTTCCAGCTACTAATAAATTTGTGTCATCAGCATAGTTAATTAAGGAGAAATCATTTGTCATTGGACTAAGGTCATTTATATAAATTATAAACAGAATAGGGCCGAGAATACTCCCTTGAGCTATACCAACAGTACTTTTTTTAAAATCAGACTTGATTATTCTATTTTCTTCCTGAATTACGACTCGTTGCTGTCTGTCTGAAAGGTAAGATCGCATCCAAGTATGAGCATTTCCCCTAACTCCATATTTAACTAATTTATAAAGTAATAATTCTCGATCAATGCAGTCATATGCTTTGCTTAGATCCAAAAACATACCTAATGCTAAGTTTTTATTCTCTAGGTGATCTAAAATTGCTTTTGTAAACTGAAAAATAGCTGATACCGTCGATCTACCTTTCAGAAATCCATGCTAAGTCTTAGCAAGAAGCTGCCCTTTTTGCATAAAGTCCAGCAATCTTGAGCATAACACCATTTCAAAGACCTTTGAAAAACTTGATAGTAAACTAATCGGTCGGTAATTGTTCAAGTCCGCTGGGCTCCCTTTTTTATATAATGGTTTAATTTTGGAAAATTTAAACTGATTTGGAAAGATTCCAAATTTCATAGAATTGTTAATAACATACACAAGAACTTCAGAGACATCTTTTATCGATAATTTTACTATGCTTGTTGGTATCTCATCCTCACCACTGCTGTATTTGTTTTTTAATTTATTCGATATTTCTAGCAATTCTTTTTTATTTGTGGGTTTTAAATACATCGACTGATCATTTTCAGGAATGTTGCATTGAAATGGTGCATGCGTTTTATCTTTTAAAAGTTGTGGGACTATACTTATCAAATGTTCATTAAAATTTTCGGCCAGTTCTTGACAGTTCTCGCTCAAATTATCCTGACTAGTTTTAAACCTGCCATTTATTTCATGACATATTGACCACATACATTTATTCTTATTGTCCGAAGCTCTAATTTTATTGTTATATTTATTTCTTTTTTCTTTTTTTAGTAGCATGTCATAATGTTTTTTTGTTTCGTTATACTCGTTTTTATAGTGGACACTATGTCTGGAAAGAACCAATAGCTTATCTAATTTTATTTTACAATCTACAATTTCTTGATTTGTTAATATTGTTTTTTTATTTTCATGTACCATGGTTAGTGGAAAACATTGGTCAAAAATATTTTTAAAGGTTCCAATAAATATATCCCATTGTGCGTTTACATCAGTTTCACTAGTCTGGAAGACAAGCCTCCAGTTTTGCTGCCCTAGAAATTGTGAAAAATCCTTTTTGTTTGATTCAGAAAAAAATCTTTTATGTACAAATTTATGTTTATTGCAGTTTTTCATGTTAAAGCTGATCTTTTGTGCTGTATGATCGGAGATGTGCGCTTCCAAGACCTCAGCGCTGTACTCCCCCTCCAGACTAGTAAAAATGTTGTCCAAACAACTACTACTATTTTGACTTATTCTAGTATTTTCAAAAACTGTACCTTTAATATTATAAAAATGTAGTAACGAGAATAGCGCGTTTTTATGTACATTGTCCCTCAACATTTCCACATTTAAGTCTCCTGCAATAAATATTATATCGTAACATTTAATATTAGTTAAGAGTTGTTCTAACTTAGCGAAAAATCGTTCTATATTACCTGAAGGTGGTCGATAGATTGAAATAATTACAACTTTTTTACCATTTAGACGACATTCAATTCCAGAACATTCAAATTCACCTTGCCCGGATACATTACAAATAGTTTTTAGCGACACAAAACTAATGTGTTTTTTGACGTACACTGCACTACCGCCATGTTGGCCATTACCTCTAGAAAAGGCGGAAGCCAACTTAAAATCTTTAATTCCTATTCTTTGCAACTGTTCTGTGGTTTTCCAGTGCTCGGTAATACACGAAAAGAGAGCCTGGCGATTCCTTTAACAATTTTTCTAGTCTGTCAACGCTATTTCCTAGTGATTGGACATTTTGGTGTATTAAGCTCTGTTCCCACTGCGTTTTTTTTTTTTTGATTTTGTATCAAAAAGGTTTACCTCCCCCAGTTCTCTGTTCATATTCTGTAGATTGCTTGTATTTTTCGATTTTTTGTAAAAACGCTGGACACTTTGGGTCTCTTGCTGTGTGTATTCGATCTCGTAATTTTAAGCGTTTACAATTCGGGCAGTCCAACTGTGTATTTTCAGGACACTGTCTAGCCTCATGGGGTCCGCCGCACTTATGACAGCACGCTGTACTTTTGCAGTACTTTGTCACATGCCCAAACAGACAACATTTATAGCACATAGCGATGTTATAATATTCCTGTACGTACACTTTCGTCAGATCAAAATTGACTTTCTCATTTTGAATAAACCACCTAAAAATTATAGGTTTGGTTTGTAATATCCAATTCTCTTTGTAATTGTTTCTGCATTCCTTTTTTCTTAAGAATTTGATCATTTTACTGATTTCATTTCTCACAAGTGTTTGAAGCTCTGGATTTTCATCAAGAAGTATTGAAATAAACTCATCAGGTCCATATCCTTTTTCAATGCCGGTAATCATGATTATTGGGTCAGTGTTTTCTAGCTCCTTTAGTACAAAATTTTTGTCCTTTTCCAAAAGTTCTTTTAGTTTGTTTTGCTGTGTATCACTTTCACATTCTACTAGTACTGCACCACTTTGAAGTTTTCTTACGTTGGTGAAAACGTGAGACCCGTTGCCATTTCTATTAAGGCTGTGTTTTATTCCCTTTATCACTATTTTTGGGTCGGCTTGGTCTTTGATTTTTATGATGGTTTGATGTTTCTTCAGTTGTGGCGGCGTTGTCCATTTTGTATCGTCTGCCATAGTGCTCTTGGATTGCACAATAGTACTATATGACTTTTGTGCTATTAATTGCGTCATAGTTGGTTTAAGATATTTATCTTGCTCTATGTTTTGTGTTGTATCTCGTGGTTGACTTAGTCGTTCATTTGTTGAGGTATTTTTAGTGTCTTTGTTTAATAAGCTGATAAAATTTAAGTTAGCCTTCTCTACTTTACTAATTTTGTAGGCAAGTTTTGTAACCATCTTGGATACCGTGAAAGCAGCGTCACGTATGATTTTACTAACATCAGTACTTTTTTCAACGCCTTCTGAACAATCATAAATTATTGACAGTGCTTGCAAGGTTTTTTCTAAAATATCTTCGGTTGGCTCCGAAAACGCAGATGAGTCTAATTCAACTGTACTATTTGGCCCTTTTCGAATTTTTTGTCGCTCGGTAAATCCTGGGCTTGAATTTAAAAAGACTCTTTAATAAAGCTATGGATAAAATCAGTGCGGAAAAGTGGAAAAGTGTATCGGTTATGTGATAGAAGAAGAAGCCAAAATGTGGCAGGTAAATATAATAATCGAAGAAATGGTTGAACCGCTTATTATAAACGTTGTTAATAAAAGCTTATCTTCAGAATCGGACTATGATTAACGCCAAAGGATTATTCGATTTTTGAAAAGGCTTTGTTTGTAAGATTCTATATTATATCTTGTTATTGTAATTATATTATGTAAAATAGTACCACCCATTGATATTTATTAGTTAATACGATTTTTTAAATGTTTTCATATGTTATAAATACCTACCAATCTACGAATATAATATAATATAATTTTAGGAGAATAGGCATGTTTAGCTATTTCCCAGTGCACGTTCCTGGCTAAGGGATTTTCCCAATAACAATGGCAAATCAAATATAACAATAGCTTGGGATAAATTCAGGTTGGACCAACCCAAAGAATTCTCATTATTTGGATCCTTTAATGTAAACACAATAGATTTTAAGGGATGGTGTTTAAATTGTTCTTGATACCCGATATGCGTTTTGCATATTTAATAAGCATTTATTAATTCGCACCATTTAAAGATAGACTATAGTTATTCGATAGATTAGCTTACACTGTTCAATCCTCACTATCTTACCTAACTGCCAGAGGCCCAAGTTCCTATATAGATCAACAGTATGTGTTAACCGATCGTAGTGGAATATAACTTTCAAAATGTTATTTTGACTTGAAATTCACAACCCCACATGCCCCTTCCAGATAGGAATAAGTATCTAAAGTGAGACAAAGAAAGCATTGTACACATTAATTTTGCTTCTATATATGATAGATAATGTCTGTTTTTATATAATTAAATATATAATATATGTTCCGTCCAACTAAGTCCATCGTCTATATTTAGTCCTAAATATTTAATTTTTAAAACATTTTCGATTTATCTATTATTTATTTTTATATTTGATGTTTCAACAATCTTATTTTTTTGTTTAAGTAGCATAAATTTAGTTTTGCCTATATTAATTTTTAGTTTGTTATTCAATATTTAGCTCCTCTACAATATTTTTACCAATGGTGCAAAGGTGTTTGTTGAGTTCATTGGCTATTTCTAGCTGATTCACTATTTCCCTATCGTTTACCATTAAAGTTTTAATATTTGTAGAATTATTTTTTTCTTTGCTAGGCCGTTTATGAAGCGCCACTGTTTTTTATAGTCAGTTCCACATTCTGACCATCTGTTTCTAAAATACTGATTTTTTAATACTTTAATTCTATTCGTTATTTTATTTTCTAAAGTCTTATATTCATTATTAATTACATCGTTTTCCGGATACACACATTTTCTCTTAAATGCCCTATTTCGTTCCTTAATTAACATCAAAATTTCCTTATTCATCCACATGTTATTTTTATGCCTCCTCTCTACATAACATAATCAACCTAATTAAGTCCTGAAAAGTTTCAATGCTATAATTCATTCTTTGACTAAACAATGTTTCGAATTTTTAATGATTTTGTTTCGTATGTTACTAATATGACATATAAATATGTATATATGTGGAACTTTGCTCTCTAGCCACTTGCTGAGACCTTATACAATAAGGATTAACCAAATTATGCTAAAACAGCTATTCTCTGGGCTACATGCCCCAACAAGCGCTGAATTATATAGCAAAATTTGGCATATTTTGACTAACACTGTTAGTACTAAAATACAAACTTAGATTGCAGAAACTACTAACTACCAGAAAAGAAAGGAATGAATCCTTATTTCCAATGATAGGATGCTTCACTGCTGCTACCTTTTATTATTTATGAAATGAACCGTTTTCGAGAAAAATAATAATAAACTAATATTCGAGAAAAATAATAATAAACGAATAGTTGTAGAATACCTATGTTCGCTTAAATAATGTTTTTCTCAATATATTCTTTTAATCGATTAAGCTCGTTCGCCTGATTTCAATACATATATTAAGTACGTATATAGTTTATTATGGTTATTTTTGTTAATTTTCGAAAGAAAAATTTTTCATATAATTTGGCAGCAACACCATAGATTTATGTGAAAATAATCAATTTTTTTTAATACAGACGGTAAATTATGACCATTTTAGACATTTTTTAATAACAACGGCAATTAAGTGCTACCTAATGTAAAATCTGCGTATTATTGGTTGTTTGTATCCTGGAGCAAATTAAAATTAATAACACTTACGCAATATTAATACTACTGGAGGGGGGGGGGGGCTGATCCTCTCCATAATACATTTCTTAATAGATTAGTCCTGTCTCATACATATCCATAAAATTATATCATACATTATATTGTTATTTTTATTATATTTTCAACAAGTAGCTAGTGTCACCCTAAAATAAGTCGAGGCTTCCCCGGACACCCAACTGCCGCATCTCAATACATTGAGTAAGGGGCACAATTTATGTCCCCCTTACCTATTTGTGTCAATCGAGTCACAATAAGTCTGTATTTTGACATAGATCTATCAACTTAAACACCAATATCGGCATTGCCAAATCACTCACTCACATCACTCTTTTCAAAAACCCACTACTCTCCTCGCCTGGGAATCACGGAATAATCTCTTATATCTCCCTCTCTTTCTTGTTTACACTCGGCCTCGGCAATATAAACATTACGGGAACATGTTAAGAATACACTGCTTGAAGAGAATATGATTTATTAAAGAATAAGTATTACAGTACCACTATTTTAAAGGAACTGGATTTTTAATTTTTTTTATTGTAATCAAATTTTCAATTTAGCATACGAGCTTTTACCCTTTAATACGTATAAATAATAATGTATAGCACCCACGTTTAATATTTATATTACTGTCGATATCTCTAAACTAAAACTAAACTAACCTACTTAATGTAAAAAAAAAAACTTTAAAGTATCAATCAAGCTGGATTGGCCATTACCTGATAGTCAAACAGTCGTAACAGAATTAAATTGCGTTTTGTTCAAATTATACATACCTTTTTGCATATTTCAGCTTTTATTTGCATTCCAGTTTCCATCCCCCAAGCTCTAAGCCCTTACTTACACTACACTTAGTTTATTTTAGACGAGACAATATTATACCAGCATTTACGTTGCATTACTCTTTTTCACGAAATGGTGTCTGTGTTTTATCTTCTAGAATGCAAGCGCTGTGATGTGTTTCTAGAGACTATTCAACCTAATCTGACTTTTCATAGAATTTTTATAGGTGCCATTCGTTCAGAAAATGTGTGTCTACCTATCTTGGTTATAGTATCTACGCTTGTCTATTCATGCTTACTAAAAGTTTAAAATATAAATAAATATTATTTTCCCTGAGGGACAATAAACAGGTAGAATTTAATGCTAGAAAATCCGGGCGGCAGTTTTTTTTTTAAATTAAGGTTGTAATACAAAACACTCGATTTCCTTGGCTTCATCGATTATTTTATTTGGTATCAATTTGTATGGTAATTTTTCTTGGCATAGTATCGTTGCGGCCACAGCTAGCACAGTCCACAATTTTTTGGGGTACTGTTCCTAACCTAACATGCACTATACAAGCATTTTTGACTATATTAATGCCCAAATTTTACCATTACTGGAATACTGCTCCTGCATTTGCTATGAAACTGAAACAGAATCATATATACCTTAATTTCTCCTTCACCATTTTGAACGGAGTATCAAAGTTTTGGTTCAGCTAAAAGTGGCATATAGAGCGTGAACCCTTTTTTGTTCCGTTTTTTCTCGTACACCTTATCTGCGGGATTGTACCCGCCGCCGACGGCGACGGTACAACTGCAGCATTGTAACGGTCTTTTTGCTGGCAGCCTTCGAACCATGAGCTCGACTTAATGTGTAATTAGGATTCAGTTTTAGTGTTAGGTAGGTTATTTCCACATTGTACGTTTTTCTCGAGCCTCATGATCGTCTTTTATTTTAGCGAAAAGACATACTAAACTATATTAAATAAAGTGCATATCCGTCCACCCAAAGATTGTTTTTTATTCGGCTGGTATAGTGCCCAAAAACAAGACTGTTACAATACATACTAAAATGAACTAACTTTTTCTTGTAGCGGCATATCTTCACTGACCGTTGGCTATCATACTGGACCACATTATATAATTTATCGCTATTCGTAATTATGATTCCACCTCTGCCTCCTCTTCTGTGCCTCTAAACTTTCCCTGTATGGGCGGCGGTATTTCTTATTGCACATATTATGTACCCGAAGTAAGTGAGTTTCCGTTCCCTAATAGTTTTAAGAATTGTTTCGTCCGAGTTAAGACGGTATAGTGGAAAAGCCGTAACATTTGAGAAACTGTATTCGTGTGTATATTAAGCTGCATGATACACAGCACTTTTCTCAAACGATTAGATGCCTTTTAATTTCCGACCTAACTAAGTTTAAATGTAATGAAAGCGTTAGATAAAACTATCCTCTTCTGTGATAGTTTAGTTAGAATTTGGTTCAATTAAGGATTTCTTCTTATATCGGAGAACATATTTAATTGCCGTGCCCTTCCAACGATAGCGTAATTGCCTTAATATGACCAACCATTTTCCTTTCTGCATATATAAGCTTTTTCATTTTCTATTCTATCCAGTCTTTTCTTACAGCTCACTTAGTTTTATGACTTTCACAAACGACGTACTTTAGCACCAACCCTATTATGTACCTACATATTTTGTAAAGATTGGTGTCTCTGATTTTATTTAGTGATAATTTTTAGGATCAACAAATTATAAATAAATACGTACAAGAGCATAAGTTAACGTTCTTAGACAGACGAATTCTTAGCAACACAGTCTATCAAAATTATCTCAACAAATGATAAGGCACCGTTAAATTAAGGAATTTTAGAGCCAATATCCGCTTTTGAACTTCTCTAAAAGTCCACGTATTGATGTGTTCAAAATTGCAGCTTTTAAAGGATTATCATCGTCATAAAATTTTACGCTAACTTATGTGTTTTAACTGATAGTAGGATAGGTAGTATGGGCTCACTTTAGGTTCCTATCAAGTATAGCTGTTAGCTGATAACATTTTTTTTTAGTATAATATTAGCATTGGGCTTTATTGGAGAATTTATTTTGTTCCTCAGTTGCGTTTTAAAAATACGTGAAGTAGCTAAAATAAAAGAGGAAAGAATGTTGAATTGTTTGAAATTGGATGAAAATATCTCGACCACCTACTGAAAAGACAATTTCATGCAATATTTAACTTGGTAACAAAAAGAGATTTTTAATGGACAAATATTTCAATTTAAAACGCGTACATTTATATTTTTTATTACAATTTAGCGTGTTTCTTAACCTTTTGTGGAGCGATGAACCCTTCTATTTTTTTTTTAGAAACCTCTTAGCACCAAAATATGAGTTATTCAATTTTTCATCAGAACAACATTCTACTTTTATAGCTTCCATTGCTTTTTTTCCACTACACACTAATTATAACAAAATCAAGTACAACAGAACTGTAAGAACAAAATAATATATTAATTACTTTACTTATCACAAAAACACATACATTAGTCATTAGTTATTTGTTATTGAATAGTATTTCATCTAAGCAAGCTTAATGACTGAGCTTGTTTTCGTGCGACAAATTTGTCAAAATCAGGTTGAATTGAAAGTTGTATCCGCATATCTGGTTCAGGAGTCGGTTTATTTCTTTGGTCAGTCTTTGTAAGAGCATACTTAGAAAATCCTAGTTCACAGCGGTAAGTTGTAGCAAATGGTAGTAGTTTTTTTACAGCACAATTGGCAACTTCTTGGCATTCACTTCTAAGCTGGCCCAAAAATTCTAACAAAGTAGCCGAGTTAAAAGTAGTTTTAAGGTTCCTATCAGTTGCTATATCAATAAACTGTTCAATTTATTTTACTGTTAGGGTTAGAGATTGATGTAAATTTTCGATTGTGACTGAGAATGGTTTCAAAAACATCTATTATGCATGGTTTTATAAGAGTTTCGGCAATAATATGCGCTTTTCCTGCCTTAGATATATATGCTAACTTACTTGAATGAGGCTTCACATGCTTTATTATTAACGTCGCTACCCACTAGAGAAGATAAGTTCTTTTTACTTTTATTCATTTCCACTAACCGATGTTAAAAAAAATTTCACTGGTTTGTCTTTGTACTCAGTATGGTTTGTTTGTAAGTGTCTTAGCAGTTTCTCTAGAGCTAATGAGCTGTTCCTAAAAATTTTATAACAGATTACACACTGGCCGTTCGGAGCACTAGAATCACCAACAGAAGCTAAACCATACGACAAATATTCTTGGCAGTATTTTCTAATTTTGATTTTCTTTTTTGCGATGTGAACAAAACTTCAAGTTGGGCATATGCATAGGCTCCTTGCTGCTATTAGTGTTACCTGAAATCTGTTCAACCTTTTAATCATGACTAGTTGAATATATCTCTTGTCTTCTTTTCTGGAATCTAGAGAATGTCATCACTCTGGAACGACCTCCTTGAGGCCGTGTTCCCCAACGAGTATAATCTCCAAAGATTCAAGACCAACGTGAATCATTTCCTGCGTATACGCACCGCTCGCAGAGCGTCCTAAAGGGTTAATCCTGCAGTGCTCCGATTTATCATAAAAAAAAAACAGTTTTAAGTCATTTACCCATGATAAATAAATATTATACTTATGCTCTATTGTTGTTTGATCACTAACGATAAACATAATTAGGTACTTATTAACTGTCCTCTCTGTCGGGAATTCCGGCGCTTTTAAGACGATTTAGGGGATCCCGAATTTTCTAATAGGCGTTTGACATCTAACTTGCTCGCGGGATACAGAGACACTGCCAGAAACTTGTTTCCGTTTCTCGCGCGCCTGTTATGTCATGTTTATTTTTGGCGTGAAGAGCGGCTGATACCGGGGACGTTGCCGGATTCAGCCTATTTTCTTGTTACAATATTTAAATATTGATTCAATATACTTATGCGCTATTAATACACAACAGTACGTATAGAATAGAGAAGAGACAGAATTACGATACTGGCGTGCGAACGCGAATGAAGAAAATTAGAAAAATAAATCACTAGTGGGAGTTCTATGAATATTCTTTCCACATTTTTTTTGGGTGGTACTATTTACTACTATTTATGTTTTATTGACCTCTTGACGCGGAACCTCAACACCCCCCCCCGCCCCTTCTCCGGAACCCAGGTTGAGAAACACTGGTCTAATCTAAGCAGTTTATTTCCGTGTGTCTAAATAAGGTAATGTTGGACGTAAAACGCCCATCAGTTTTAAAAAAATCTAAAACCGTAATTTTCTCTTCGCCAATCAATGCCTGCTCATTGCCGACATTACTTACTTACACTTTAACTAATTTACTACTTACCTATTTATTCCTTCTTCGCAAGGAAATGATAACACTATATTTAATTTTGCAATTCTTGTACGTATATATTTTTTTTATTTTGTTGTTTTAACACTTTTAGCACTGCTGAACTAACCTAAACGAATCAAATTTCCATGATTGTAACCACCATTGTTCCAGTGCATATCGTGCAAGGGCAGATTAATTACAGTCGAAACACTCGTTCTTTGCCGGTGCAACGTTACTTCCACGTGACTAAAATCATATGAATCTAATCAAAATTACGAAGTTCAAAAAGTCAAAACAAAGTCTTAAAGTTCATAAACGTTAAAACCTTCGTGGCTAGCGTTCAGACTTAGTAATAATAACAAATAGCCATAAATACTTACCGCCAACACGAAAGTACGATCAAAATGTCTGTGAAAAGAACAGTTTATAGGATTAAATTGAATTGCAAGACACAGAAACGTTTTAAAACAAATTAAAGGTGACAGATCGAAACGGCGACTTTGACATCAATAGACAACTCTCATAATATCTTTTGTCTCTGTCTAGCACGTTGCTTTGAATTCGAGACGGAGACGCTCTATTATGTTTTTATTTATTTTTAAGGCTGTAATAAATAAAGATAGGTTGTTATAAATCACGGTGTCTCTTGATCGTTTATCCATGACGCATCTCCAAAAGAACGACCGTTTCGACCGTATGTATCATAATTTTTATGCATGTTAACGCCAATTTTATTTTGCACAGCTAGAAATTATTTGCACGAGTTATTTAGACCGAATAGTTTTATTGGATTTAACAATCGATCGAATTGGCATCTATAGGTATACACAATACACATTAAACATTAAAAAGTAATTTGCTCTGCACTAAACAGCTGTACGTTGTTACAAAGCAGTCCAAGGCAAACAAATAAATCGTTATCGATGTTTGAAAAATCGGTTTGATTTACATTAAAAATATACCTACAACCTACATAAAAATATAACCTATAGCCTAGATCTTTAGCAGTTTTACTTACCTAATCTCATTTTTTAACTTATTGGTTCTAATTAAATTCGAATTAATTTTTCAAGTCTTCTTTGTTTAATTTATAAATTTTTTATTTTTCCTAAATTTTTTGCCAGAAAAAGGGACACCTACTATTTACGATATCCATTACAATTATGAACAACTAACCTAACCTAACATATAAATTCTTACACAATCTTTTATTAATTCCGAATTACCTTATATTTAAAGAAGAGTTTTCAAATGTTCAAATTTGAATAATGTAACGATATTGATATTTCCTAATGCAGTCAGGTAAAGCTAAATTATTATCAAACTTTTAAGATATTTAAAATTAGCTTTGGTGTTACAAACTCCCGCCCTGCATATTTCACACGTCCGGATCACGGCTTGCATTTATAAAACTTTTACCGGTAAGTAAGCTCAGGAAAAATTATTACGACTCGGGAAATACTCTATTTGTCCTTACTTAAAATACAAACGTGGGAATAAGTAAGTTAATATGTAGTATGTATTTTACCCGAGTATTTACCTATTTGTCCAAGGTTCAGACCAGTGGCTGAGCTAACTTTGGCTTCAGCTTCTAATATCTTAAATTATCTAGGAAAACAATTGAAAAATGCGATTACTTCTCAAATACAAACTTTCATCTACCAACACTATTAGAAGTAGACTTTTACCGCTTGTTGTCAGTCAGGTTGGTTGTTGGCGGCTCGTGGGTTGGCAGAAGTGCCGAAGAGACGAAAAAGTAGTGCCGCAGGCGAAAATTTTCGTAGACCATGCTCAAATTTCGTTTTGGTCTACTATTCTAATATTTGCATTGAACAGAATGTTTGATAAATTATTTAATTTCACGCCCATTTCTTTTTTATTTCTATGCAAAAAGGTAGCTTTAACAAAATGTAATCACATATTCTTTATTCATGATAATAATATTATGTAGTATCACGTTTTCACTCCCCATGACCCTACCCCCTCCGCCTTGCGGCTCCACGCCTGGTTTGGTATATTCATTTTATTTCTTTATATAACATAACTACTAATTAAATAAAAATACAGTTAGGTATGTAATTCATCACAGAATTTTCTTTCAGATTAAAAATCTGACGAAAGAAATTTGGAGTTTTTGAAACCTGTTAAATTAATTCTATATGGCGACAAGATGGTGAGTTATGGCATAAAATTTAGAGGTTTGATGAAGATTTTTTTAGAGTTCTGTTTTTTATTAAGTACTTACCAATAATTATTGTGACAAACTTGACAGAATTGGTCCTGGTTAGTTGTATCACGTGAAAATAAGTTTTAACGTGCTTTAGACACGAAAATTCTCACTTAATTGACAGATTGGGGTGACTCGAGTCAAGTAAATAGGTAATGTTTTATTTACCAAATAAAATAAATTAGGTTTTGGTTGATTGAGGTATATGCTCCTTGGAAGTATGCTTTTGGAGAGCCCGAAAAAGTTTTTTACTGAAAATGACCTATTACCCCTTGTCTCTTTCGGGTGTTCAAATTCAACATATTAGGGGTCGGCCGACCATTGTTTTTAATTTAATTCATCCAATGACGAAAATCCACATTACCAAACTTAAAAAATATTTTATTAGATCTAGTATCACTTTATACCTCAATTACCCTCAATTTTTCGGGCTGTCCAAACAGGATAGTTTATTTAAATTTTAAAACCCTTACCTGTGGTCCTAATCTTTAAAAAACCAAACTTATTTTACACTAACTTAGTTCTTTTTTTTTCTTTCAAGAATAATCACAAAAAATTCAAAAACAACAGATCGATATCACGGATTACAAAATATTTTTTGCTGTCATTTTGTATGTTTGTGGAGGGACTGGAAATAATACTAGGGCGAAGACGTCGTAAGAAGGCTTTTGGCAATTATTTTCCAGTGAGTTTTCAATATATTATCCTTCTGCCACACTCGAGGACT
This sequence comes from Polydrusus tereticollis, assembly GCA_963920685.1. Taxonomy (NCBI): domain Eukaryota; kingdom Metazoa; phylum Arthropoda; class Insecta; order Coleoptera; family Curculionidae; genus Polydrusus; species Polydrusus tereticollis. The sequence continues at coordinate 46,750,809 of OY987329.1, forward strand.
TCCATCCATTTTGTACTGTTTCTTTGACTTTTTCGGCAACAACTCAAAGGAAGCTCTACTAGCTGCTTCATTTATTTGCACACGCGGCTCATTTTCTTCCAGATTATCCATCGAAAATCGCACAGATTCGGAAAAGAACGCTTTTTACAAGTTGTTAACAACAAGTTTTTCTGTAATTAACAACAGTCAATACACATTGGTTGCCATGTAACTAACAACACAGAAGTGTGGTTAGTTACTTGATTTTGAATTTTTATGACTTTAATTGTGAATTTGATAGAATAGTAATCAATTTTTTTGTTCTTTTTAGTATCTGGCTTAATAGTGTTTATGGATAAAATATCGTATGATGCGCAGTCTAATTTTTTTAAAGATTTTTTACCTTCTATTGTGATGGTAATATGAAAATCAGTACTTCGCCTGTCCTATACTTTGTTTCCTATCGAATTCCCCCCCCCCCCCTAACCTCTACTATTTGGTTCAGTATTGGGCTGAAATGTTTAACACTTTATAATAAAAGCAGATAATAAATAATAATAATAAATGGAATAACTTTCCACTAAGTAATTTAGAACTTCGTTATCTAGAGCGATTGAACTCGCATTCATTAGTCCAAATTTGTCATTAATTTAATAAATCACAAACTCAACCAAATTGATTTTTTCTAAAATCGATTAAAAATGACAACTTTTTTGACGCAACTGTAGGTCCCAAAACACCCTACTTTATTATGTTAGTCCGTCACTGAGCAACAATTAAAAAACGGTAGAAGAAAGTTACTTTGCAGGCCTAGTCCGGCAAAGTAACATATTTCCTTACAAAATTTCGTTTTTTTTTTTTTATTTGGGAAAACCACAGAAAGGCTGATTTTAGCTCGAAACAGTTTTATGTTCAAGTGCAACGTTCTGCCTAACGAACAGTTCGGCTTTAGAAGCGAACATTTCACAGTTAGGCACACAACGAGGTTCACGTCTAACATAGTGAAGGGCAGACACGGAGACATTTGACAACGTCTGACATAAAGGTCTTCTACTGAAATTAATAAGACTCTGAGCTCCGAACTACCTCATCAAGATAGGCTTTTTTCTGGAGAACAGAAGTTTTGCAGTCTCGTCGGAGAACGCACTTTTTTTGAATCAACACATCAGGATGGGAGTGCCGCAAGGCTCACCCCCGATGCTGTATAGTATTTATACACACGACATCCCACGGCATAGGGAAACGCACCTTTGTCTTTTTACTGACCACTGCAATAATTTCAACTTCTAAGCAACCGTGGCTAGTCGTCACGCGTATGCAGTGCCATGTAAACCAATAATTGGAAAAATGGCTTTTTAATTGGAAGATTCGTTGGAATCCTTCCAAGACGACAGTAATGTTTTTCTCCAAAAGTCGCGTTAGACTACCCGAAACAAGGCTCAGAGTCTGTAGGGTTCAAGTAAATTGGTACCAGGAAGTAAAGTACCTGGTATCTTCGATCAAAGTTTGAATTGTAGGTTAAATTCAATTAATAGAATCAATGTAGCGTTGCGTCGATTAAGCTTAATATACCCCCTTCTTCACAGGCGAAGTAGACTTAGTAATCGAACCAAAGTTAACCTCTACAAGGTATAGTCAGGCCGGTACTTACTTATAGAGCGCCATCTTGGTGCAATATAAGTAAGTTCGAGCTGAATAAATTCCAGCTGATCCAAAACAGGGCCCTGAAATTTATCGCAAATGCCCCAAGATTTGCAATGAACCATGCTTTACATCAGGACTTTCGGCATACCGGCAATCAAGAATTATTTTTTAAAATAACCACAGACCATTACAGACGTACGGACGTATCGACTAACATACTAATAACGGAGTCGCACACGACGGCCAGACCAAACTCTACGCATACCTACAAACTGCCCTTTGGCATCAAGAATTATTTTTTAAAATAACCACAGACCATTACAGACGTACGGACGTATCGACTAACATACTAATAACGGAGTCGCACACGACGGCCAGACCAAACTCTACGCATACCTACAAACTGCCCTTCGGAATAAATCTGTAAAACAGTAGAGAAGCACTATGAATATACAGTAGAGAAGCACTACCATCATCGTCTAATACAGGTAACAGGCGCCAAGAACTATGTAGCTTTCCAACCTTCCTAAATTCCAAAATCAAATATAGCAATAGCCGAATAAAAATTCGAAACTAAAGTGATAAGACCCAAAAAGGCTTCGATCAAAGAACAAATGTCAAACAACGGTATATCCGGACGTAAAAACCAAATCAAGACCCCGTGTAGATGACTAAACCATTAATTATTTCAACAATATAAACCCTAGAATTATCTAGAATTTTCTGAGGAATAAGGTGTTTTACTGTTTTTCAGAAAGTGTCATAAATTATTTATATTATGGTATTATTGATCCACCCGATTTTTTTTCTTTTTGAATGAAATCACTCAGTAGCCTCAAACGCCAGTTTTAATTTCAATTTTTAAATTACGCGAAATCGCTCGCCGCCATACTTGTTTAGGCATGCCGTTACCACACACAATTATCATACAGGGTGCGGGGCACCGAAAACTTTCCACCCAGGTTTATTTTCTTGTTAATAAATAAATCAAAATTCGCTCGAACGCGGGAACCTTAGTTCTCAGGGGGACATATTTTTTTGCTATTTTACCCCTCCTGCTTGAACCCCTACGACGGGGTGGCTTTCACCCTTAAAATCTTAAATGAAATGGAAGGTCGAGCGATAGCTTATTTTAAAACGAATTAAATTGTCTTTCCAACGGAACCTTGCTCGTTGAATTTGGCTGAGTACCTTTCGAGGAATTAAATGGTAAACAAATTTGCGCTTAAATGTAAACAAATAAATGGTAAAAAATACGCAAAAAAGGATACTATAATTTGGAATTTTACCTGTTCAGTCGAAAAACAGTTTGTTTTTGGCATCGATCAAATTCATAGTAAGAATAAAATTTAATTTTGCTTTACATTTCAGTGTGTTCAATAGCGGATTAAATTGACGTAATACTCTTCAAGAAAGGGTTGAAATTATTTCACTTTTCTTTAGAAGTAACGATTGTGCTCGAGCTGCCGCCCTGTCTTATAATGAATTCCATCTAAATGCACACTACCTATCTCATACTTACGTGCTACAATTAGTGGCAAAATTTCGTGAAACAGGATCAGTGCTAAACAAAAAAAGGATTGTTGAAAATCCTGAAGCTGTAGAAGTTGCAGTTTTGTGCCATATTGCCATCGATCCCACACTAAGCACGAGGAAAGTGTCAGATGTATCGGGTGTTTCGCGTAGAACGATTCAGCGTACTTTAAAAACGCATAAGATCCATCCCTATAAAATAAAACTGGTTCATGAACTTAATGAAGACGATGACGATCCCCGTTTGCAATTTTGCGAGTTAATTAGTAAAATGATCATTCGCAATCCACAATTTATTTTTAACATTTGTTTCTCCGATGAATGCACTTTTTTTCTTCACGGTACTGTCAATCGACAGAATTGCAGGTATTGGTCGGATTCCAACCCTAGAATTTTTAGAGAAGTGCATACTCAATATCCCGAAAAATTAAATGTGTGGGCTGGAATTTTTGGGAACCGTATTATTGGGCCGTATTTTATACCTGGAAATTTAACAGGTGAAATGTACCTAAACCTGTTGGAAACCACTATTAACACTGCTTTAGCGAATGCCATAGAAGAGAATAACTGTAAACGAATAAACGGCCAGAAAATATTTACTTTCAGCAAGACGGAGCACCCCCGCATTATGCGTTCCCTGTTAGACAGTTTCTGGATGAAAATTTTTTAGGAAAATGGATTGGAAGAAGAGGTCCTATTGAATGGCCTGCAAGATCTCCTGATTTGACGCCACTGGACTTTTTTTTGTGGGGACATTTAAAGTTTAAAATTTATACAACCCAACCCAATTCTTTGGAAGACTTGCGACAACGAATAGTGTACGAGTGCCGACAAATAACTCCCGCAATGCTCCATAATGTTCGCGAACATTTTGAACAGTGCCTTTACAATTGCATGGAGGTTGGAGGTGGACATTTTGAACATTTACTTGATTGATACAAGCGGTAACAAATTTTATTACTTTTAAATTTTCTTTTCTTTTTAGCCCTATCTCTCAGGAACTATTCACTCGATTTAAACGAGCAAGGTCGCGTTGGGAAGGCAATTGAATTCCTTTTAAAATAAGGTATCACTCGACCCCCCCTTTCCATTTAAGATTTTAAGGGTGAAAGCCACCCCATCGTAGGGGTTCAATCAGGGGGGGGGGGTGAAAAAAGCAAAAAAATATGTCCCCCTGAGAACTTCGGTTCCCGTATTCGAGCGAATTTTGATTTATTTATTAACAAGAAAAAAAACCTGGGTTGAAAGTTCTCGGTGCGCCACCCTGTATAAGCAAACAAACGCAGGTAGCTTCGAGCAGATACGCTTTATCGTGTGTCAGTGTCACTAAGTAATTCAGAGGAACATTCCATGCTTTGATTACTAGTGTATGGTGACGTCACATACAAAACCGTCATGTCATGGCAGCTAGCGTTTCACTACCTGTGAGGCATAGTCTAAAAATGTCACTTTTAAACTTGAATATTAAATTAATCTTCTAATTATATCAATAAAGACTAATATATTTAGGTTTCTCAATGCACCTAATCTTATTTTCATTATTTCACAATTAATTTTTCAAAGTGGAAAATACCCTATTCAAAAATTTCATTATACAGGGTGTTATGGAAATGACTTATTATTTTTTAACCCGTAAATATATAGGTCGAGACGAATTGGGGAAAAATTGCTATAAATGGCGCTCGAAGCTAGAAATTCGAGAAAAATGCCTTCAAAAATTTAGGTCCAAAACACCTACACGCCAATGACCCAAACAGCTGATTTGGGTAATTGTTTACTTTAGTGGAAATGTTGAATTTTTCGCTAAAATTTCGTATATAGGCTAATTAAGGGTAGCTGATCACAATTTTCCTTTTGCGTTTAGGCGGCAAATGCACTGGTTTTGAGAAAAAAAATGTTAAAGTTTTTCTAACTCACCGGTATGTTATTTTGCATGTAATCCTAAAATGTTGCTATTTCCAATAAAATATTACTTGTCGGAGTCATAGTATACACTTCTGAGTTGAAATAAACGAAATATGCCACAAGGAAACTCTGAAAAACGGGATAACTTGTAAGCGAACAGAAAACTCTACGTTATCTGGAAAAAGACGGGGGCTCACTGACAGCTGGCCAAAAAAGCAGAAGCAAACTGCGCACCCATGTTGTCAGATTGTTAGTGTATTATAAATTGCCTATACTTGTCAATTCATTTTTATTAATTGAATGAATCCTATTGGCTCGAGCTAGCATATCATTCTCCTGGATGGAAGCCATTAATAATTACAAGAAAAAGAAGAACAATCTGGCAACGTGAGTGCAATGAATCTGAAAAGAGACGGTTCTACTTTGTCGGCGTATTAACAACGAATTTAATTAAATTTGTGCCTTTTCCATTGTTTTTTTGCTAAAATGTTGCTCTTATTTTATGAACAGATAGTTTGGTGAAAGTTTTATCACATCCCAAGTAGCATTTTTAGTGGATGGAACGTAGCGGCCACGAAAGTAGTAACTTTAATGTATATTGCCAAAGTCACCACCACGTGGTAAAAACGGTTCTATTACGTGGATGTCACCAAAATGGGGAACACTTTTTTTGTGGCAGCCACGTTCCAACGACGTTTTCAGATTTTATACAATGACGTTTAAGCCACGTTGTGATTACGTGGCGAAAACGGGGGGGTGTGGTGACCGACACTAAAAAGAAACTTTACTGCGCTTGCCTATTGGTTAAATATTTTTATGTATGTTGGTCTCTTTCCTGCATATTATTTCTGTATTTATCCATACTTTTTCTATTTTCTATAACTCTTACTGGATAATTATTATAATATAATTAAATAACATTCAAACATATACCTACCTGTAGAAAGAAAGTTGCCTGGGCATAAAATTAGAACAATTAAAAGTTTACTGTCAAATATGGGTGTTATAATTTGAAATATAAGCTTGCGCCATTGGAAAATTATGTATTTAAAGAAAAGTTAAAATTCCGTAAATTTCGAAAACCCAAATACTATGCATAAATGGGTTCCTTACATAGTTTTATATCAATCTTGGTTACCTTAAACTAATAATTATGTATTAATAAACGAAATTTAATGCAGCATAGATGAGAAATAATATTTTTTTTTTGCCATGTTTTTTTTTTCATAATGGCGACCGAAATATATTTCTAAACATGTCTGCTTTTGAAGGCGAAAACTTTAAAGTTGCAGGAACTAAAAATATTCCACTCTGTAGTTACATTCGTCAAAGAAGTGGCCAATGGAACTAATCTGATAACTTTCCGGCCACTAGAAAGTGGCAACAACGCTGCGGCCACCTTGATTCGTCACGTTAAAGTTCTTGCAAGGCCATGGCCACGTTGCAAACACCGTTCCGCCACTTCAAAGTTATAACCTAGAAGAGTTCTTGGCGGGATGGATATAACATTAACCTCCAAATTGCATCATAGAATTCATAGATATTTCATGTCAATTTAAGGCATTTTTTATTTTTATTTCTGTTGAAATTGTGAAATCTGAGATACAATATGTTGTTCTTCATCGCAGACGTCAGCAAAATCTTCATCAGGAACAAGCAAACCGTCAATAATAGTATCATAAACACAATTTCTTCTAGTTCCAATTTCGTCACAAGACGTATCATGAACATCTTCAGAGTCGTCAAAGACAATGGATTTACTATTCTCTTGTAGTGAAGTTGAAAGCGAAGCTTGAAGTTTTGTATGATTTTTCTGTACTGACAGTAATGGCTGCTTATTGACAGGATAATAATATTTAAGTGTGGCACTTTCGGTTTGTTGTTTTAGTTTTCTATAAAACGTTGTCGAATGTCGAAAAGTCTTCTTTTTCCGAGGCTTTTTATTGTTAACCATTTTACGCGCACTGAATAAAGTTAATACACTAATTTACCACAGGACTTTACTACTATGGAGGCGGAGGATTTTCTTTTTAACATGAAAGAGGGTCCATGTACGAATCAGATCACTATAGGGTACCGGTTACTTCATAGTGGATTTTGACGGTAATAAAAACTTTGTAGTAAGTTTGATTCCATACCAAATGTGGAAATCACTTATTGACGTAGCAATACCGTGGTGATAGTTTCCACAATTATATAATCAAGTGGCGTCACATTAAAGGTTTGTGAAAGGTTTTCAAAACGTCGCTAAAACTGTTAAACCCACTGTATAGGTTATTACTACTTACAAGTAATATTTGGTAGTGGCCGTTACTTTTAGTTTTCACTCTATAGTTTGGAAAATTTTAAGGTCATTCCGCTTAGTGTTCATAACGTTTCAGGCACCATATACAGACCACCAAAAAGTTATGAAACTATGAAGTGACTTTCAGAGGTGAGAATTGCGTATTTGCGACTACGCTAATATAAAATAAACATATTATTACTGTAAAATCTTAGATTTAGTGACCATTACGTAATAACCACTTGGTCGAAGTTGCGGTATCAGTTTTCGTCACTATTAATGCTACTTGGGATATTTTGAAGGGAAAACCATAAAATCTAGGAAATTGAAAGGAAAGAATACCCTAACCTGTAAGTGAAAAACTTTAACATTTTTTTCTCAAAACCAGTGCATTTGCCGTAAAAACGCAAAAGGAAAATTGTGATCAGCTAGGTACCCTCAATTAGTCTATATACGAAATTTTAGCACAAAATTCAACATTAATTGCACTAAACTAAACAATTACCATTCCAGCAGTTTGTCTTGTCAAAAACACATGTGTTCAGGGGCATTGAACTATCATGGAAGGCGCACATAGTCCGGTTTTAAGGTATTTTACAAAATTCAAAATACTTCCGATTTTAGAAAAAAAAACTATCAAGTGTAACTCTAGACCACCTCAGGAGTGGCCCCTTAAAATATAATAAGTCATTTCCATAACACCCTGTATATACAGGGTCGTTGGTATGTATGGAAACGGTCGATTATTTCTTATAGTATAATAGTTAGCAAAAAATATTTTAGATCAAAGTTTTAGGGTTTTTTTAAGATGTATTAGAATTAAAAAAAAATAAGTATACAGGATGAGTCAGAAAGCCGTAGGAAAGCAAAGTTACCTTTTTTTAAACGTAACACCCTATATCTTCGAATATCTTTGGATTTAGCATGACATAACAATTATTTTGTAATAAGTGCATTATAAGTCTAAACCTAATAGTTTCTGAGATATCGACTCTTGAAAAATTACATTTTTGAACTTTGACAGCTTCTAGCTTTCTAACGGTACGTTTTAGAGTAAAACGGCTTACATGTCCCTATGTTACTTTTTTATGATCTACCCAAAAACCGCAACTTTCGGTTAAACCGGAAGTACTGTATTTCCGGCTTTTGAGTTACATCCGGTTTAACCGGAAGTTGATGTTTTTGGGAAGATAATAAAAAAGATAGGGACATGTAAGCCGTTTTATTCCAAAAGGTACCGTTAGAAAGCTAGAAGCTGTCAAAGTTCAAAAATATCATTTTTCAAAAGTCGATATCTCGGAAACTATTAACTTTAGACTTCTATGCACCTATTAAAAAATAATTGTTATTTTATGTAAAATTCAAAAATATTCGAAGATATAGGGTGTTCCATTTAAAAAAAAGTAACTTTGTTTCTCTACGGTTTTCTGACTCAACCTGTATATTTATTTTTTTTTAATTCTAATACACCATAAAGAATCCTAAAACTTTTATCTAAAATAGTTTTTGCTGACTGTTTTACTTTAGGAAATAATCGACCGTTTCCATACATACCAACGACCCTGTATATAGCAGGTGTTTCATTCCAAATAATAAAAAAGATGTCTAGAGAAAAACTATAATCTCGACATCACCTATACCACCATTGAGTAGGGCTTAATTATTAGTAACCCACTGTATAACAAATTTTATTCATTTACATTTATAGGTTTTAAGAGTCATTGTGCGACTTTTGACTAATCCTGTACATAATGCCACAATATTGTTTTTCTCAGTATCGTAATAGACTTTTATCGAACCATTTTTTATTTTTTAGAAGTTGGTTATGATATTATTTATCAAATTAATGTTTTATTCTGTTCACGTACAACATGGCGAGTTGTGACCAATATAATCTACTTTTTTGGTTATGTATATTTGGTTGCATAAACACCGACAATAAAATTATTTTGTTGACAGGAGACAACCAGACATTTTGATTACCAACATAAAATGTAGGCATAAAAGTGTATACACTTTATATGGCATATTTTCTTTTTAAATAGAATATGGGTTTTTATTAAAAAAAATGCAAAATAGAAAAAAATAGTATATACGGAGTAAGTGCGCTAATAGCTTTAATAAACATATACACAGGGTGTTCCAACGAGGACTAAACAGGGGCTTATTTTTGGCTTTCCCTGCATTTTTGGAAAAACCTAAAATAACCAGTTGATGTATATTATTCAGTAGAATTCAAAGCATTTATCACAACCTGTTTAATTTAATAGGTTCACAGGTGATGTAGGTATATTCACCTTTTGTAATGCTTTCAACGTCAAGACATGATATATTTTCTATTTTGTCAACATGAAATACTCGTTAGACGAGAGATTACAGGTTGCTACCATCCCAACTAGCAAAATAAATTTTACAAAGGTGGTATAAACTGCTATTCAATAAATAGCAATTTAATGCAACAACTATGAAATTGTTTTGTAGTGTGTATTTGGTGATATTTCTACAACAATATTTTATCGACACTTTAAAAGTCTTACACAAATATTATATAGTGATTGTAGAATGCAGTCTGATAATATAGCAATTTAAAGAGATATTTAATTTTTTATTGCAGAATTTTAGAACCAAATTATTTTAAAAAGGGCGTATAACAACGGATATTATAAATGCGTACCTTCTTATTTAGAAATTGATCAGCCTAAACTTAATGACTGTCGTTTGTGAAAAATCATTGATATTATATTACCTATATCATTTTAATCTCGGATTAACGTTATTAACTCAAACTTCATTGAGCCGGAAATTTTATTAATAAGCTATGTATATGTTAGTGGCACAAAAAGAATGGGCTTTAGTTTCGGCCACGTTTGCTTTAAAATAAAAGAATATATATATATTTTTTTTTAATTCTTAATTTTACATGATTAAACATGGCGCATGATAATACAACCATTTTATGTCAAATTAAAGCGTTTAATAATATTCTAGTGTAAATTAGAACTGTACACGATAAAATGGTTTTATAACGTCTCCGGGCACTTACTGTATTTCGTGTATTATCACATTGTAATTATTAACTATGTTTATAAGCCTGTCCAACTATCCATGAGAGAGGGAGCCATTTTCGTCCATTTTGGGAGGGTTATTTTATTTATTTCTTATTGTAAGATTATACTTCAAAAATTCGACTTTAGTAAATATTACATGGCAACATCAGAGCTTGAGGTGAAGAGAGAAATCTCTTTTGGTAAAGTTCTTTTTACAATAAATGGTTTTGACCTTCTAGCTACAATAAAACTAAAGGGTCGATCCCATTGTGTAGACAATAAATATGTAAAGTATAAATCTGCAGTAAAGGTTCGGACTAAGGAAATTAAGTAATCATACTTGTATGATGTGTTTTTACTAATTTAGTGAAATGAAAAAATAACTAAATATTATAAATTTCAATTTAAAAGTTCTGCCGTTGTATCTTCATGGTAGATCACGCCGGAGTCTTTAATATTCTTTGCAGAAACAAGGCATTTGGGACCTAACCGTTTTCTGACCCGTCATGTGAAATGATAATTATTTTCCCTCTATTTGACGGAGCTTTTGTTTTACACCTGCCGGAAGAATCGGACCATCCTTTGGATGGTGTGTCATGCATGTCAAGCCATGTCTCATCCAGGTAAATTATTGGACGATTTTTAGAACGACATTTTTTTATCGATGTTATATACGCACGACGCCTTTTTTGTAAGCGCTGGGATTCCATAAGTACTTGCTTTTTGTCAATAATTGTGCGATACCTGAAGCCCATTTTAAACAAAACTCTTCAAAGGCTAGTGATGCTACAGCTTATTTGGGTTTCGTCATTAGTAAGCTGTTGCTTCAGTTTCCAATGTAGGTCCGCGTTGCTCTTCGTACATGGTGTAGACTTTCCGCCTTTTCAAGTCCTTGTCGGCTTCGTCTGGCAATTGGAACCGGCACCTTTACGCTTCTTTCTTGATTTAATGGGCTTTGACACGATTATTTTCACTTTAGTCAGAGGTGGTCAAATTACTAGTTTCACTCGCAGGAGCACTAGCGTTAAGTTACCTGTTAAGTAAATAACTATAAATAGTTTTTACAATGTTCCTAGCATCGAGAGGTAAATGCTTTTTCTTCACCGGAACATTTGAAGAAGCTTTATAAACGTTTTTCCACGGACGCCACATGATGCTGTTTTATACGTATAATATAATACACTGAACAGCAATATTAACGCACCACTAAAAATTTCCAACAATTTTGATGTTTTATATCTTCCAAACCTATTGTCCGATTTAAATGATTTTTTTTGCACATGATAGGTTTATCCTTTAGGAATGTTACTGCACTCGCAATTTTTGTTACGAAGTTAATTTTCATGGTATACCGGGTGTAACAAACATGTTGTGTTTTTTTCCCAAAATTTGAAACACCCTGTGGAATATTCTAGGATTCGTACAATATTACATAGTAATTCTAACGTAAGCCACGTGTTTTCTCAACGTTTCATTTTTTGGTTCAATTAGTGATGTTCAATATTAATGACGATTTTATATTCCAGTATATATTCTATCAGAAAATCATTAATTTAAAAAAAATGACACTAACAACAAATAACGAATAAACAGATTAATAATTACATATGTTATAAAAATAAAGATTGATTAGAAGCGTGTGTTTCCGCCTCTACTTCCAATAACGGCTGCACATTGGCGTGGCATACTCATAATTAGGTTTTCAATTTGATTTTGTTCAATTTCATTCCAAATTTCAACAACTATCCTTTCTATGTCTTGCAAGGTTGCTGGGGGAGGCTGACGACGTCTTAATTTTAAAAACAAAACGTTGAGAAAACACGTGGCTCACGTTAGAATTACTATGCAATATTGCACGAATCCTAGGGTGTTTCAAATTTTTGGGAAAAACACAACATGTTTGTTACAACCGGTATACCATGAAAATTAACTTCCTAACAAGAATTGCGAGTACAGGGTGTCCCACATTCGAGCCTCATCATGGGGATCTCGGAAACTATAAGAGATACAGCATCGGTCAAATTATGGCAAAGTTGCGGAATTTGGTGCCCAGTAATATGGTAAACAAATATCTGAGCTATCTTTTTTAGTTTTAGAAATATTAAAAAAAAAAAAAATATTGAATTTTGGTTTTTTTAAATTGGACGACTTATTTTATCCGCTACAAAAAAACAAACACAACATTGTTAAGGCAACTTTTTTCGCTCCATATCGTGGTGTTCTTAGAATTTCGTTTCAACGTTTCGTTTTCGTGGAACTATTATCAACTTTAATTTTTTAAATACGGACCTGCATTTTTTATTTTATTTTTTGAAATCTCTTTAAGCCCTGAATTCAACCATGTAGCGCACTTAATTATATCTAGACGTTTTGATGCCATTATTACATCATCAGGAATGTGATAATTAATTTTAAATTAATACGGCCCTGGTGTTACTTATTTTTTTTACCAAATACAACATATAAGTGGAGCCAGAATTTATTAGTTATAAAGAATTAATTTCGTATAATAATATATAACATATATTTTAGTTTTTATAATAACAAAGTATAAAGTAAAACTAAAAAAAAAAAAAACAAAGGTGGCTTAGACGGCAACTTTATGCTTACTTGATTGTGTGGCTTAATTATGTTGACAATTGTCACCATATTTTTATGTTGAATATTTCAGCAAAATTATGTTTTCTGCTTTAGAAAAACGCGACATGTTACGAGTTTATTATTCTTCCAATAGGAATTCACAAATTTCTTGTCAGCGTTATTTTCAGGACTATCCTGAACGCTTACAGCCTCATTATACTTATTTTGCTACACTTGATAGAAATTTAGCCGAGTATGGTAGTTTCAATAAACCAAGAGTAAACTATGGAACACGTATGGAACCGGAAGAACAACAAAATATTATCAATTCGGTAAGTTTTAATTTATTTTAAAAAATTACCAAATTTTCTATTTAGAAAATTTTATTTAAGGTTAATTATGCCCCTCGCGCTTCAACTAGGCATTTCTCCAACGAACTAGAAAAACCGAGGATGAGGATCTGGAGAACCTTAAATTCTCATGGATACAAACCATACAAAATTCATATCAGTCAAACGCTTAGGCCTGGTGATTCAGAAAGAAGACTTGAATTTTGTAATTGGCTTAGCTTCAAACTAAATGAAGATGATAATTTTTTAAACAAAGTCATTTGGACTGATGAATGCAATTTTACAACCAATGGATTATTTAATAGACACAATGAACATTATTGGTCTGTGGAAAATCCCAGACAAAATCAGGAAGTAAGACCTCAAGGACGACTTTCTTTTAATGTGTGGGTTGGAATGTGGAACAATAAAATTATTGGACTCTTTATTTATGAAGGCAACCTCAACTCGCGAAGATATTTGGATATAATAAATAATAATATTTTGGACGCATTAGATCTCGAGCCTTTGGAGACTTTAAGACACTTATGGTGGCAGCAAGATGGCGCTCCGCCTCATAATGGAAGAGAAGTAACCGAGTTACTAAACGAAATTTTTCCAAATAAATGGATTGGAAATCGTGCATTTATACGATGGCCAGCAAGAAGTCCTGATTTAAATCCGTTGGATTATTTTCTTTGGGGTACCTACAAAATCGTCTGTACCGTAATACGCCACGCGATATTAATGTTTTACGAGGAAATTTAATCCGAGAAGTCAGGGCAATCCCCGCACGGGTTATTCAACGGGCGATATTTAAATTAAGGAGGCTTACTCAAAAATGCATTCGAGAGGAAGGGCACTTGTTTGAACACTTAATATAATCAGTTTTTTACTTTTTGTTTCTGTTATTTTCCGTTTTTATTTATTTCCTACATAATATATTATTCATTTATAAATGTGTTATAAGATTTGTTCATTTATCATTTACTCTCTTTTATTTAAAAAATTTATATTATTCATATTATATCCTCTTGTGAGTAAAACAAATTAAACAAACATATCTTGAGAGGTGTCTTAAACAATTTGTTAAATACCTGTTTGACAATCAGACATCATTATTTCTAGATAACCGAAAATCAGGCTTGAGTTGGCGAATGCCAAGATATTGGCGTTCAATAAATTGGTTAATGGGCTATTGTTTGCTCCAAAAGTTGGCCACTATTACATGGCATGCAAATGCATTTTTTTTTTCTTTAAAAAAATACTTTAAATAAATTCCATTTATCGTATTTATTTAAAAATTAATTATCACATTCCTGATGATGTAATAATGGCATCAAAACGTCTAGATATAATTAAGTGCGCTACATGGTTGAATTCAGGGCTTAAAGAGATTTCAAAAAATAAAATAAAAAATGCAGGTCCGTATTTAAAAAATTAAAGTTGATAATAGTTCCACGAAAACGAAACGTTGAAACGAAATTCTAAGAACACCACGATATGGAGCAAAAAAAGTTGCCTTAACAATGTTGTGTTTGTTTTTTTGTAGCGGATAAAATAAGTCGTCATATTCAATATTTTTGTTTTTTTTTAATATTTCTAAAACTAAAAAAGATAGCTCAGATATTTTTTTACCATATTACTGGGCACCAAATTCCGCAACTTTGCCATAATTTGACCGATGCTGTATCTCTTATAGTTTCCGAGATCCCCATAATGAGGCTCGAATGTGAGACACCCTGTACAGTAATATTCCTAAAGGATAAACCTATCATGTGCAAAAAAAATAATTTAAATCGGGCAATAGGTTTAGAAGGTAATAAACTCAAAATTGTTGAGAGCTTTTAGTGGTGCGTTAATATTGCTGTTCAGTGTATTTCGTTAAATGATTTTGCAATACAACTAAACACTTCCTGTGAGAAATAAAGACTGACATTCTCTTAAAATACCTGCTATATGGGGATTTCTAAACATTTAACATTATCTTATTTTGATTTAACCTTACCCAGAAATCATTATAATTCGGCCCCGAAAATGAATGCTGGGAGTTTAAGGGTATTTACGACCGCACTTGGCACCCATTTTATTGCAGTCATTAAATCAGAACCATTTTTCGTAAAAAGAACTTTACCTACCTGAAATACAATTTCATACAAGGTACTTTTTTACATTTTTAAAACTTCGGATTGACTTTAATTCAAAGATTTATTGTCTTTGTATAAATCTTAGGATTTCAAAGCAATATTTATAAAATCCTCTTGTACCATTGTATTTTTAATTAAATGTGGCAACATTGTTTTTAAAACTTCGATAAAACTATATAACGCATAATCAAACTTCATCTCAGAAAAGGGTTGTCCTATAATACATGGATATGCGTAGATATACAGGGTGTTCCCTAACATTTCTGAAAAAATGAACCTTATTTTAAGACGAAAATGTGGTATAAAAGTTTTTCGCATGTCGCTTCGTTCTCGAAATACAGGGTGTTAAGAAAAAATAGTAAAGCAATAAAAATAATTTTAATAATTGATTTAAAAACTTTTAATAATGAACTCACATGAACAAAAGTGAAATAAATTGCTGAAAATGTCCTCCATGAGCCAGTAAACACCCATGTATACGACGTGCTAAATTGTCTCTTACGTGTTGGAAAATTTCGGGACTGGCGCGAATCGTATTAAAACCATCAATAATACGCAGTCGAAGGTCTTCTTCAGTTTCAATAGGAGTAGTGTAAACGAGTTGTTTAAGGTGACCCCAGAAATAAAAATCCAATGGATTCAGATCCGGCGAACGGGGTGGCCATGGTTGAGGTCCTTCTCTACCTATCTAACGAGCAGGATATTGTTGATCTAAATAGTTTCTAACTCGTACTGCAAAGTGAGAGGGAGCGCCGTCGTGCATGAACCACATTAAAGTTCTCGTTCTTAATGGCACTGCTTCCATCAATTCTGGCAATTCATCTCTAAGGAAGTTTTAATAGACATCACCACTAAGTCGATTTAGAAAAATATACGGTCCAACTAAGCTATCTCCAATAATCCCTGCCCAAATATTAAAAGAAAATATATACTGGCGATGTCCTTCGATGATAGCATGAGGATTATCTTTCGCTAAAATATGGTTGTTGTGAAAATTTATGATGCCTTGTCTGGAAAAATTCGCTTAATCTGTAAATAGTATTTTTGCCGAAAAATGTGGAACCCTTAAAGAATTTTCTTGAAACCAGTTACAAAAATGAACTCGAGCTGGAAAGTCTCTAGGCAACAAAGCTCGCACTCTTTGTACGTGATAAGGATGAAGTAAATAGTCCTTTAAGATACTCCATACTGTTTCGTAACTCACATTCAACTCGTTCCCGATTTTCCTCGTACTAGTGCCTGGAGATTCTTCCACCATGTTTAAGACCTCTTCCTCAAGTTGTACGGTTCTAACTGTAAGTGGTCGGCCGCTTATTTTGCTTTTTGCAAAGCTACCTGTTTCCTCTAACCTGAGGTGCAATCTTGTAAATGTTTCCGAACACGGTACTCGTCTATTAGGAAAACGTTCTGCATATAAACGTCTCGCCTCTAGCATATTTCCATTTGCCAAACCGTACATAAAATGAATTTGAGCCATTTCTTGATTGGTAAACTCAGCCATTATGAAAAGTATGTAATGTAGTACAAATAAATTCAAAAACAATTCAAAAGGATATTATTTGAAAGATGTTAAACAGGAGACAATAGTTACGGAGAAAACAAATGTGGTTGCCATGGAACGAAGCAAAGCCTACTCGTATCATTTGACGCGACATAATGCGCTACAAAACAACTACCATATATCCCCGAAATTAATAATAAAATAAAAAAAAGTCTTAAAACCGTATGAAATCAACAAAAAGCCAACTAATAATACAAAAATATTTGTTACAAAATTAAAACCCGAAACAAACAAATGGACCAATCCCACTTAATTTATAAAATCGATTGTCTTGAATGTCCAAAAACATACATTGGACAAACAAAACAATACCTACATTAAAAACAGAATTAAAGAACATAAAAATAGTTTAAAAACTGTCAGTCAAAACTTAACAGCACTTTCTCAACATGCAATTGGCAATCTTCGTAATTTTGTTTTCAACAATGTACGTATATTAGATCGTGAACCTAACTTATCATAAAAAACGTAACATAAAAGAAATGATTAACATTAAAAAAGTAACTAAAAACGCTCTTAATTATAGAACTGATACAGAAAATTTAAGTTGCATTTACAACAACCTAATGACACAATAAAATACAAATTTTTGCACCACTGTTAGAATAAAAATTATATTGACCCAAATCTGGGTTTCTAATAACCCCTGTCTACTAATGAATGACAGCTTTGAACAATATTTTAGTCATAAGAAAATAGCATTCCTATTACATCGATTTAACCATGAGCTAATGCTTAGATTTAATTGTAGTGATATTAAAAGGTATGCCAATTTTTATTCTATATGTATCTTTTAAGTATCATGTAAAAAATATTTCTTTTTTTGTTTTTTTTTTTAGTTCTGAAGATGGTTTAGACTAATAAACCGAAACGGCAACAATGTAAAAAGTTAATAATTTTTTTACTCTGCTCAACTTCGACCGAAAACCCAAGAAATCCCTAAATATTTAAATATTAACGGCCAGGAAATCAAAACTAATTGCTAGTTATTATAATTTCTACTGCGCACCCGAAGGTCAAAGCTCATGCTATATTGCTTTACCTGTAAAGCAGGGTCCACACTTGCTATATAACGCTGCTATGTAGCCAAGTTATATAGCATGTTAGAGATTTTATGATGAAATATAGCAAAATTTCCTGCTATATAACTTGCTACATGCTATCCATCTTTTGTCGGTAAAGATCAATGTTATTCTAACATATAGCATAGCAACACGTCCAGACTTGCAATATGCGTTTTTTTTGTTAGTAAACGTATGGTAAACATCAGTGACGGTCGTGTAGTTTGCCTTACTTTCTGTACAAAAGTGGAATAAAGAAAAGATTTCGAAACTAATAGAATTATACAGAGAAAGTGTAGAATTATGGGACACCCGTAGTCCATTGTTTAAATTAAAAAACAAAAAACATGATTCGTGGATAAGAATTTCTGAAGTCATGAATATGGAAAAAACCGAAGTTAAAAAAAAGATGCGTTGTTTAATAGGCCAGTTTCAAAGGGAAAAAACATGGAAATCTCTCCAGAAATATGGAGCAGGTTCGGACGAAATATATACCACGAAATGGTGATTCTATAAAATTTTTTAAAGCTTCCCCTAAATGCTAGGCCACGATTTAAAGCACCACTATCATCTCTTTTAAGATCATGTAAAAGATTACTTCCGCTATATATGTTTCTCGACCTCAGGGTAGGACAAATCCAAAATATTCTTTTTCGCCTTTTCTTATTTTCATTTTCGTCCTCAAAAATAATAACGCACGCCGCTGCAGCAAGCAGCGCTTCTTTTTCACTCGACGAGTTCATTCTCACTAACTTAAGTGTGGACGAAACTCAGTTATTTCAACATCTAGCATTAACATTGTTATATGACAATGTTTATGCTACATGTTATCAAGTGTGGACCCTGCTTAACATTGTATTAAATTGTGAATATATTACCAACTCCAAGAGAAAAATATTAATTTAAGTGGGAAAAATCTGCCGTATTTTTTTAAGTTGTTCAGACATTAAAGACCCAAATACAAAAAGTATTATAAAATGCACGTTTCATAAGACATTTAGAGCACCTGTGGTTTAGAAAACTTCCCTTCGCGGCTCGATATCTAATTTAAACTCGTGCTCTAAAATGTTGCCTTATGAAACATATCTTAATATACTGTTGAGTCAGTTTGTTCGTTTATGGAAAGTTGTACTAGACTTGTACCAAAATAAAATGTCTATACCTTTTTTGCAGAGTGTAAGGCGAAGACGGCAGCCCCGCCAGCTTAGGTTATTGGAAATAGAGCTGTTAAAAGGGAACAAGGGTCTTGGTTTCAGTATCGCTGGCGGCATTGGAAACCAACACATACCAGGTGATAATGGAATCTACGTCACGAAGGTGATGGAAGGTGGCGCAGCGCAGGTCGATGGAAGATTAATGGTTGGTGATAAATTGGTTGCTGTAAGAGATGATGTGGTAAGTAGTTTAATATATAGTTAACTTAATCGTGTAGTGCGCTACCTTGATGGAACGCGAACGGCTTGAAATATAGAAATAAAATTTGCAACGAATAAATCGTACAAGTAAGATTTAGAGATTAATTTGCGTTACTTACGTTTGTTAACAGCACCGCACTATTTAATCGTTATTTATTAATATTTCATAAGCCTCTTGGCTCTTTTAAGACTAAAAAATTTTTTCCAATAATCTTTTCATCGACTATTTAAAACAAATGGCACCCTAGCTACACTTAAATTAATAATAAGTCTTAAGCAAACCCTTCCGGATCCTAATATTTCCGGGACAAATTGAGGTGCTCAACAAGAAATATGGCATCTTAATATAAACCGACCACTATATTCTCAATTTCTCAAAGCAGTCTTTTCACATAATCGTCCATCAAGTTGAAAAATGGTCGGTAGAAAAAGGTTGGCTCACGCCGTAAAAAAGTGCACAAGAAATATAATAAAGTTTATGGGCCACGGAGTGTTTTAAATAAGGGGATCGTTCCATTTTATACTTTGGGAGAGCATCTTTGTTGACAAATTGCCTATCCCAAAATGCGAACAGTGGCGGCTCCAGAGGAAATGGAGCTTTTGGCCATAGACCAAATTATTGGTAATAATTATTAGACATTAATATCATATTTATAGTATTTAATCCAGCGAAGTCGTTCTTAATACATTGCGACATTTTGAGAATGGAGGTAGCACAAACATTTTCAAGGATTTGATTGAGTGTAGCCCGAGGGGATCCTAAGCAAAGTTCAAATATACGGTAGCCCGTCTCAATTTTGTTCATGGCTGTCAAGCTCTTTTAATAAAGTCCGATATCTGCGATTCGCGGTCTTTTAGACACCTTCACGATCAATGCCGGGGTTCCATCCTAATTCTACTGTACATTAACGACCTTTTAGAAATAACTAAAAGTCCAACTTACTGAAGCTTCTCTGATGACAGCACACTTGAACATCTGCTGCTGATGTACATCTCTGCAGGAGGCAAAAAATCTCAACAAAGACTTGGAAGAAATGTTGCCTTGAGGGAATCAAGTAAAATTTCATGCTAAAGAGCAGGCAGCTGTTTTCTAAAAAAGTTAACGTTAATTAATATAGATATATTTTAGATATAGTCATGGCGGGACACTCGATTCCCTTGGCTTTTGAATTAGGCTCAGTTTGATGTCGTGCCTTATAATTCCGTGAAATCTTAAGGAACGAAATAATAAACAATTTACCCCTTTTCCTTGCCTCTTCTGCAGGTCCGCTTCGATCACTAACCTGGACAGAAAAATTTTCAGGTTCAGTAGAAAACCTTTTCTGACAAGCTACCTTGAAGGCTTAGAATATCGAAGACTGGTTGATGACTTGAGCCTCTCTTACAGATATTTTCATGGCAACTAACTTTGCCCGCTTGATTCCACCCAGAGATGATAGAATTATACAAGAAACTACCGCTGCGTGGTTCAGCATAGTGTTTCTCAAACGACACTTAAGAATGTCCTTCATCTGAAGAAGCAAGACGTGCGGACAGTAGGATACGGTTCAAATCTGAGTCGGGCTGAGTTAGGTGACACCTGCACTAAATTCTCGGTTTTTTGCGCGAATCCCTCGGTATTAATTAATTCATCCAAATTTGTATCCCTAACCAAGTATACGTCCGATTGGTTCATTCTTGATCTTTTAGGTGGCAGATCGTGGGTACCCCAAATGCAAGCCTGTCATCAAATAGTCACAAGAATACCTTCTTAGGTTGCAATAGGCATACTGCTTGTCTAGGTTATTTGAGGTTCAATTAATGAGATTCTTAGATTGACTTAATCAACGCCAGTGGCGGCTCGCTAGGTAGAAAAGTGGTGAGGCGCTGCTCATGAGGTTTTTATAAATGTGTGAAAATATTTCTGCCATAATCAGGTTCTTGTCAAAATCGGGTCTTGCCAGGCTTCATAATTTACATAGTATTATTTGGGACCAATTTGCAGTGTAAAATAAATAATCCTTAAGCACCGGACCTAAATGGTGTTGCTTATGGCCAAGCTCAAGTGTAGCTATTGCCTTGGCGCATCAAAGACAAAGAGGGACCTAGTAGAAAATCATGTATCTGTCCTGTTTGCTCTAAATGATACCAACGCGCTAGGAGCGACATCCTCCTTCGCCAATCTGTCAAGACAAAATAAATTTAAATAATTATAACTACAAAACTATCTAATACAATAACTTAAATACCTACATAAAAAAAAAATACTGTGCCGTAAAATTACCCTTACAAGGGCACTTTTCGTACCATCATACGAACGGCAGCTCTTATGTCGGAGGTTCGGAGTCCTTGCCTTTAGCAGTTTTAAATGTTAAGAAAACTGAATACTTACAAAGCGTTTGAAAATAGGAAAACCGCTTGCTTCTTAAGTTGATAATAATTTATCTTGTAGTACAGCGAGTACCTAACACAAAACACGGAAATAAAATAAAATGGCAATTGTTTTATTAAACTTTCAAACTGGATTTGGAAAACTCCACTAAAAAATCAATCAAATATTTAAATTTAAAAAAATGAACACTTAGGGCAGGCCTTATGAAGAATTTTTACTCGCTTGGTAACTGGTTATAAAATTAGTTGATTAGAAGGGGACAAAGAATGTTCTAGAACCTTCGTAATTATATGGTCATAATACCTATGAACTTCTTTATCAACATTACCAAGACGGTATTACAATAATTTAAAGTTAATTGAAATTTAAAGTGTTAAGGTTATAAAAAAATAAAGTAGGTATCTTAATACACTGGCCTTATTTCCAAGATTCCACGTTGTGTTGATTATAAATTAGCAGGCATCCTGCCTCCAATTTGGTGGGCACGAACAGTACAAGACAGCACACATATGTACAGGTTGCAGGCCCATGTAGTCTTCTAACAAAGATTCACTTCAACCACAGCACGTGCCCAAAGATATAAGTAGGTATACGTAGAACGTTATATACGCATATCAAAAAATCCTCAAATATAAGTCGAAAGAAAGACTAACTAAAAACCGGAAAAAACTTCCAAATAAAACTCCACAATCGAAAGAGCGAATTAGATATCTGATGTAACTGATCTATATCCTACCTCGTTGGTTGTCCGATTCTACCATCTGAAATAATTGCACAAAGAAAATTGAGGTCTTTACGTGCAAATCTAAAAAAATTTAGCACATGTTGGAGAAAATTGAGGTTACAAAAACAAGTTAAGGAGACAAACAAGAAAATAAGGAAATCTTACCAATATAGAAATGAGGACGCTCTACTACCACATGAAGTGCCAACTAAAGTTGGGGCGGGACGGTGGACCTTTTCAAATCACATTAAAGGTGTCCCTGTGATATCAAAAATAGGTACTTGTTTTAAAAGTTGGATAGGGCTGTTCAGCCATGCGGCCAGTCACTTTATTATATATTTATAAATTACAATTATAATATTTACAAACACTTAAAAACGTTCATGTCTAAGCCGGGATTAGAACCCGGGACCTCTAGATTTTCGGGCGAAATCGCTCCCACCCGACCACCGAGGTCGACAAAAAAACACGCAGAACAAATCATGAAAGTGATCTCGGTTCGATAAAGTGACAGAACCAAACAAAAGAGATATGTGGAAAACTACTAACAGTTTTCCCTGCATAATATGCAATTAAAAAATAAATAAATAATGGCATGGCAATTTATCAAACCGTGAAAAGTGCAACATCATCAATTTTCTAGAGTGGCCTAACCAGGGTTCAAATGGAACAACTGAAAGGAATATACTATGAGAAAATGAACTACTGAACTGTCATCATAAATGGACATAACCCCAAATTTTGACAACTCAATCATTTGAATAATGAGACATCTACTTCGTTCGAGTAAATTTAAAATAAAAACAAATTTGACTGCAAAATGTACCAAAAATAATATTAATGTTAGGACAGTGGCCCGTAAAATATGAAAATTTGCACAAAACTTAAAATCCACAGATAACATAGAAAGGGAATGTATACCAGTATCGTACATAAAACCATGTAGCATCCTATAAATATGCAAGTTCAGCAAATATGAATAATTGAATAGGACACAATATTTTACTTTCTGTATGCTAAGGCGGTATAAGGCGCTGCCTCAGCTACTACATCTGGCCAGCCGCCACTGATCAAGGCAGTCTCTCCCATTAGTTTTGTCTTTCTTTTAGGTGTCCGGTGCTATGTTGGTTTGGCTGCAGCTTTAGCTTACTGCTCTATATTTGCTTCAACCACTTTGTTTCCCGCACACATTCGATAAGTTATAACACTGCCTTTTCAATAGCACTAAATCATTCGTTACAGCTCTGGAAATTGTAAACTGAAACCTAATACTCTTAGGAATCTTGTACTGTTGTACATAATTGTTTTTTCAATAATATACCTTTTTATTTTTCCACCATTGTTCAAATTTACTGAAAAAATTAACGCCTCTTCGTCTTTATTGAACTACTTTTCTGTGATACAGCTTAACAACAAAATCAAGATGCAAAATGGAAAAACCGAGTTCTTTCTTTCGTCATACCGTTGTCGACGCATATATTATTATACCGCCTTACTGCTAAAAGTTTATAAGCAGCATTTACATTCAATACTCCAAATATACTTATTAAACTTTTAAATTAGTTTTTAAAGAGCGTATCCCTTAAAAACTGTACATAATAACAAACTCTGTTTCTGTTTGAAATCAGCAAGCAGACTTGAGAGCGAAATTTTTAAAATTAAATTTAAAATTTTATTTCAGTAACATTTTCACGAGCATTTTCATTTAACTAAGAAAAGTTTGTATAACAAACTTGTAAGCGTATCAACAGCGGGTTATTCTAAAGATTTAATTACGGGGTACTGTACTATTATTTGTGTTAGTAAAGGATTCGGCATATAATAAATTAATTTTCATCCTAGGAAATCCTGCTAGATTCGGGAAAATTAAGGAATCAATAGTTTATATATTTATGTAATATTTATATTAATTATATTTATGTATATACAGGGTGTTTCATAATTACATGCTGATCCTTGAGGATTTTAGTCCTTGGATGATACAAAATTATGTACGCCACTGCATTTTTCCTTTTTGATAGCACAGTTATTTAGACAGTTCAGTGTCTAAGGCAAGGTGCCTTCTGATAATTTTTTGATTTTAGCTTCGTTTAGAAGACAAATACAATTTTATCAAACTCTGATATGGGCAATAATAGCGATATGCAAATAAATGTCATTTATTGTTTTAATCGACAACCGTTGGTCACGCTAAGAAAATTCTAGGGGCCGTTTTTGCTAAATGATAAAGCGCAATTTTGAGAATAATATTTATTCTGAAGAAAAACAGTGGCGTATCACTTTTGTCGTTAAAAATAGCAAACTGCATGTTAGCGCGAACGCCACTAGTAGAAGTAGAGCAAATCTTTTTTTTATGAAAACGATCTGTTTTTACACCTAGTTAGTCAAAAATTCAAAATGTTATAAGGCGGTCTCAAAAATATTAGGGAAAATCCTTTTTTTTTAAATTTAATTTAAAACCATCTAGTGTTACAATAGTGTTATCCCCCTTTTTCGACTCACATATTCAATGCAGTTTCGTATTTTCCTCCTTTGGACATATGTAACCCCATTTTTTAACAAACTACCTATACAATTCAATCATTCGTTGACAGATGTCTTTAGTGTGGTCACTCTTCAGGTACTTTAATCGTCCAGTGCGAATCTTGTAAACCCAATATCGAGTATTTTACAAACCTCTCAAATTTTATGATGGCTGTCAATTTTCATGATGTTCCATCCGTTTTCCATGTAGGCTTCACTCCGAGACACGTGTGTGTAGAGTAAAGACGGTGGTGATTAGCACTATTTAAATTTTCTAAAAAACTTAAAAAAAAATTAATTTTTCAAAAATGATATCTACTTTTCAATTTAGGTTTCCATGGGGCATATAGGTACCCATTTTTCAAATTTTTTTTTTAATTTCTTCTTTTAATACGGAGCATGTCTCAAAAAATTAAATTTTAATTAAACTTCTTTTTTTACAATAATTTAAAACCATCATAAAATAATCAATAAAATTTAAAATGTCTTAATATAAAAAGTTTTGTTTAAACTAAAATACTTTTTCACAATTCACGTAAAGTCTTCATACAATCAACATGACAATTTTCATAATTTAGTTTGCAAGTTCACTCCGTTTCCCAAAAAGTTTTGAAGCTTCAACTCACTTCTAGTTGCACTCATTAATTTGAGGCAACTCTAATTTTGTTTAACTCGATTTTGGGTGAGTCATTATTTATTCTATTTTAACTGGTCGTTTTACCATTTTTAAATGCCTTTTAGTATCCCCTGAAGATAGACGTCTAGACGCCCAAAACATTATCAACAACATTTTATATTAAATATTTTGTGGAGGAAGACTTGATTGCGTAGTATGGACTACTTTTTTAATTTCAAAAATTATTTTTTTAAAATATATCGAAATTGGTTAAAGATAGTTTACTTTTGTAAACACTATGTAAAAAGTATTTGCATTGTGCAACTTTTTCCTAATTTAACCAATATTGTAATTCCTACCGTTTCCAAGATTCCAATGCTTATCCCATTCTTATCTTGGACACACACACATCGGCTTAAAGCAACAGCGTCAAAAATGACAAATTTTCAAAATTTCCCTGTATGTCAGAGACTGAGAGGGATTTGAAAATTTCGTTTTCGGCAATGAAAGTTTCATAAAATAATATAACAGTAAACCGCAAACCCCATCTTTCTATCTTTTATAATAAGGGAGCTGGTATATGAAAGCAACACCCCCCCCCCCTCTTAACTTTTTTGTTTTTTGCATTAGATAAAAATGTTAAATATAAAAGTTGTACAGAATAATGTAAGCTATTTGCAAAATAATATATGAATATACAGGGTATTGCAGAAATGAGTCACAGGTTAAAATATTTTTTCTTTAAATGGTACACCCTATAATATATTGTTAGCTTTTTAGAATCTCCTAAAACTTCTGAATATTTTTCTTATAACATGTCCTATACCTAAATTTAAAAGTTTTCGAAATAATCGCATTTTAACTAAGCGGCTACATTCAAAAATAAATATTCTAGATTTCAGTAAAGTTCTTAGGTGGCTGTGAATTATGCGGTCACGGAGCAACAAAACTATGTTTATTAGTGACAGTTACCGACATATTAAGTAAATATTACATTTTTTTGATAAATATGCCTTATTCAGAAAGGGGAAAACAAGTAATTTTGCAAACATTTATTAAAGCAAACAATAGCGTTAAATTGACTCAACGGGAACTGCGTAGAATTAATCCCCGGATGCACGTTCCAGACAAAAAAACATTCCATCGAATCTATGAAAAGTTTCGACAAACATCTAGCCTAGCGAGAAAGAAAAGAACAATGGAAAGAGACGAATATAGTGATTTAAATATACTAATAAAAGTTGAAGAAAATCCAAACATTTCTATAAGAACAGTATCGAAAAGTTTAAAGGAAGAGCTTGATGATTTAAAAAATACCTCTTATGGAAGGGTTCAAAACACTCTTAAAAAATGTGGATATAAAGCTTTCAAAATTACGCCTGTAACAAAATTAACGCAGAGACAGCGAGAAAAAAGGGTTGAATTTTGCCAAACTATGTTGGAAAAAATTTATTTAAATCCTAGTTATTTCGGAAATGTATTTTGGACCGACGAGTCATCATTTTGAACTAGTGGCACGATAAACAGAAAAAATAGCAGACAATGGGCCACAGTAAATCCCCACTGCTACAGGGAATTTAAATTTCAAGGTCGTCAAACTATCAATGTGTGGTGTGCTATTTTAAATAAGAAGGTTATTTGAATTTTCTCCAACACGAGCTAGAGGACTACTTTGATGAGCTTCCGTTGGAACAAGAGCGAAACATCGTCTTTCAACAAGATGGCGCTCCACCTCACAGTGTAGTAGCTGTTACAAACTACCTTAATCGAAGGTTCAATGAATGGATTGGACGAGCTGCACCAATACAATGGCCACCTAACAGCCCTGACTTGACGCCGATGGATGCATTTTTATGGGGAACGCTAAAGGATCGAGTGAATGCCAATACAATTGAAAGCACTGAACATTTAAAAGAACTTATTAGAACAGAAATTCAAATTCTGAATGAAGATTATTTCATTATTTCCAATCTTATCACCGCCGCATTACGAAGGTTACGAAAAACGTATATCAAATGTATTCAAGAAAACGGTGGCCCAGTTGAGCAATTTAATTTGTAATTACCACAAGTTCTTCTTTATTGTTGAGATTTTAATTTTAAAATTTATATTTTAAATTTTGTATTTCATATACTTTTAGTAGTATATTTAAATCACTATTTTCGTCTCTTTCCATTGTTCTTTTCTTTCTCGCTAGGCTAGATGTTTGTTGAAACTTTTTATAGATTCGATGGAATGCTTTTTTGTCTGGACCGTGCGTCCGGGGATTAATTCTACGCAGTTCCCGTTGAGCCAATTTAACGCTATTGTTTGCTTTAATAAATGTTTGCAAAATTACTTGTTTTCCCTTTCTGAATAAGGCATATTTATCAAAAAAACGTAATATTTACTTAATATGTCGGTAACTGTCACTAATAAACATAGTTTTTGTTGCTCCGGGACCGCATAATTCACAGCCACCTAAGAACTTTACTGAAATCTAGAATATTTATTTTTAAATGTAGCCGCTTAGTTAAAATGCGATTATTTCGAAAACTTTTATATTTAGGTATAGGACATGTTATAAGAAAAATATTCAGAAGTTTTAGCAGTTTCTAAAAAGTTAACAATATATAGGGCGTACCATTTAAAGAAAATATATTTTAACCTGTGACTCATTTCTGCAATACCCTGTATATTCATATATTATTCTGCAAATAGATTACATTATTCTGTACAACTTTTATATTTAACATTTTTATCTAATGCAAGAAACAAAAAAGTTAAGAAGGGGGGACATTATAAATGATCACCGTGTACACTGTACATACAGTATATTATATCATATACCGTTGGCGGTTTTAACTCGCCGAAATCGTGCGTTATGGGGCATGCAGTTTCAGTTCTTGTCTGATGACGAAGTGCTTTAACATGTATATATGTGTACTATGACGATAGTAAATAAGAACAAACCAAAATATATTTATATCCTACCGGCATAACGTCAAAATAAAGATCAGCCTTAACTTTATTCCCATTGGTCAATCGGCAATAAAATCGCCCTGGTATATTTCAATTTCAATTTCAAAATAGCTTTATTGTCATAAAAATATAAAATTTTGTTGACAAAGCACATAAAATAACTAAAATATATAACACATCATTAAACAATTGAACAAATAAAAGCATAAACAACACAGCTGACAGATAATCAAAATGTATACAATAAATACACTAACCACTGGTCAAGCCAAGCTGTCATTAAAAAACTCCTCAAGATAATAACACGCTCTGATGGTAAGAAAGTAAGAGGCAGATCTCTCACTTGTTCCCGAAACCTCCCGACAAACAGAATCTCTAGTCAATCAAGCTGTTTGCTTACTGTTCTTCGAAATAGAGTTATGCAATTCAAAGTTTTAATTTCGGTAGGGAGGTGATTAAATATATATTTTCCGACTTTGACATATCAAGGATCTTTTAGTAAAGGTAGAGGTTGGTATGGGTAATGGTAAGTCGTGGATATGTCGCGTATGATGATTAGGTTTCGTCTTCAAAAGCCTATTTTTGTTTTTAAAGACAACTGTCTCCAATATGAAAAGGGAGGTAAAGGTTAATATTTTTTGGGATATGAACAATGGTCAGCAGGAGTCCCTAAGTCTAGCTTTACATAAATATCTCACTGCACGTTTTTGCAAAATGAATATTGTTTCGAACAGTCCCTGATTACATAGCCCCCAAAATGCGACCCCATATCGAATTACCGATTCAACCAGTGTATAGTAAACACCTCTTGCAGTCGACAGACCTAATTCTCTAACAACCGTCCGAACTGCAAAACACGCCGAAGCCAGTCTCCCACTCAGATACAGAACATGATGATCGAATTTTAAATTCATATCCAATCTTATTCCAAGAAACTTCGCGCTATTGACGGAAACAATAAGGGAGTCACTTTTAATTTGAACAGGATCTAGCCCACATCTAAATCCAACTGTGTGGGTCTTGTCCCTGTTTAGTGTAAGAAGGTTAGAGTCGAACCATTTCCTCAGTTTCAACATATCATCCAAAATCTGTTCTCTCAGCCGATCAACTGCCTCCGCGTGCCTTAAGATTGTCGTATCATCCGCAAAAACAGTGAACGTCCCCCGAATATTAACATGAACTAGGTCATTTATGTAAAGCAGAAAGAGAATAGGTCTCAATACAGAACCCTGTGGTACGCCACAATCCATCCCTCTACTCTGCGAAGCAGATGACTCAACAAACACTCGCTGACTCCGACCACCAAGAAACGATTCGAACCACCTCAATGCGACTCCTCTAAATCCATACTGTTGAAGCTTACGTAGCAGTATCCCGTGACTAACACAGTCAAAAGTCACAGAACTCCGCCGCGGTAGCCCCCCCCCCCCATTATTGACAGATCGATAAACCATTTCAAGAAACTGAAAAATTGCATCTCCTGTGTTCTTGTCGGCCTGAAAACAGAATTGTCTGTTGTTCATAATGGACTTGCTCTTCAGAATGACACCATCCTTCCCTTGACCAGCCTCTCGATGATCTTCGACATTCTTCGACAACGTACAGAGTAAAGGAATGGGTCGAAAATTGAAAATCTGCTCCGCGTCGCCCCCTTTATATAGGGGCACAACTTTTGCTCTCTTTAAAAGTGAGGGGAATGTACCAGACGACCAAGAATTATTTATTAGGTCAGTTAGAATCTAAAGACAGAAATCTGGTAGGGATTCAATTATCTTCACAGAAATCTCATCCTCGCCTGTGGATGTTCTATTTTTAATACCAGAGATTACCATACGAAGCTCAGATATATCAGTGGGAAAAAGACGAAAGGAATTTTTAATCGACACGTGGGAAAGATATTGCATAGGATCATCACCGGGTGCAATGTTCGCAGTAAGCCGCCCAGCAACGGTGCAGTAGTGCTCATTGGCGAAGTCTGGGTTCAAGTTATGTATGGGACGATTATGCGATCCGGTGAGCTCCCTGACAATCGCCCAACTCTCCTTTTGTGTATTATTCGACTCACTCAATCTACCATCGTAATAAGACTGCTTTGCCGTTCGAATCAAATCTCTGTAAATCCTTCTGTAACAGCGAAAGTAGTTCCAGAAAATTTCACTCGTTGTGAATTTTCTTATGTAGTGCAAGGATCTAAGGTTTTTAGATGATATTTTTAGCCCTTTAGCGACCCACGGTTTCTTATATGTAATTTTTAAGGGTTTAATAGGAAATGTCTCATTAAAAATGCTTGCCAAGTTTACATAAAATTCATTAAGGGGGTCCGGTCTGTCATATGCGTTAGTCCAGTCCCTGTTACAACATTCCTGGTAAAACCGATTATAGTTCTGAGCGCTGAAAATTTCTGTCATGAATGAGTCGGACCGAGCTGTCTCGGGAAAAAGCATTAATAGTTCCAATAACAGCCCGGTGATCAGAGAGACCGGAGTCTATAATACGGCACAGAGTATTCTCTCTCATAAAATTAGAGCATATATAGTCAATTCAGGTACCAGTTTGTCTAGAAAATGTTCATGCGTCATCAATAAAGTTTATGTTAAAATCTCCTGCCAGCAACACCTTTGTATTGTTTTTAAATTGGCACATCAATGAATCAAGATTAATTAGAAAGGCAGTTGTATTCGATGATGGAGAACGGTAAAGACATACAATATATAAATTATTTGATTTTAAATAAATTATTGAGAACTCAAATTAACCTTCGATAATCAAATGATCGCGCTTATGGCAGGATATGTATATATTATATTTATTTATATTTTATTAGCTAGTTTGCAAATCTACTTTGAACCAAGAAATTTTCAATGTCAAAGAAAGAAGAACAAGCCGTTCATGAATATTATAATAATTTTTTAAGTACTTCAGAAATAGTATTTATACAAAAATATTTTAAATCAAACTAAAAGGAATTTCACTGTTGTTAAACAAGAAAAATTAACAATTAACAAAGCCTTATGTTCCTCCTACACTTACGAAAACTTTGCAGAACTGGCAACACCCTAGCGATAGAGTGTCGAGGCTCACCAGCAATTTAAAGTGCGAAGTATTTCTTGCGACTAGAAAAATTAATAGAGCAGCACGTAAATACAAATTTTTATACTGTAGACAAGAACAGCAAATAGTTAAAGGTTCTGCTAATTGGGTTATCCCTTATCAGCTTTAAAATCAGTTGATGCTTTTTGGCGACAATTTGAAACAGAAGGTCAGGGTGAATTATCGCAGGAAGTCGGTGCCAGAGTCGGCCATCGAAAGCGAAATAAATTCGGCATTAAGAAACAAAGATTTACATGTTCAATGTCGACGTATTATTTTAAATATGTACGCGTGTTTAAAAAAGAAAATCTGGAAAAAACTGAAAATACGCTTTGTACAAGAATGTACTTGTAATGAATTAACACAACTTGGGTTTTATAAGAATTTATAACGTTATTAATTTGGGGGCTGTAATCGGTCATTTCATAAAGCGCAAACCAATAAATAAAAAATTTAAAATGGCTGACAATACTACAAGGGATTTTATTCTGCGAACTATTTACAACTTTTACGAGGATAATATAGTGCCAACTTTAGAACTGGTTCATGATAAATTGCGAGGTTACAACAACATTGCGTAATGTTTTGTTAAAATGTGGCTTTAAACATAAAAAAATAATATAGATAATCTAATGGTTAGAATGGAATCCCCGCGTATCATTGAACTACGACAGAACTGTTTGCGCAAAATAAAGCAGTAACATGAATCCGATAAGAGTATAATTTATTCAGGCGAAACACGCGTTATCATGCCGGAAGTAAAGATGGCTTTGTACCTAATGTGTTGCTCTTGTCAGCAAAGAATATCACTCAATAATCAATCTCCAACTTTGAGCGCAGTTTTTCTTGAAAATATTTGGCAGGTAATAACGAAATGAATAGCGATGTATGGAAAAATTGCGTAGCTTATGTTATAAGAATAAAAAATGGATATTGCGTTTCACCACCTATAGCGCCAGTAGTAATCTAACCTGGAAATGATTCTACTTCTGAAAGTTCTGACGATTCCAATCATTAAATTGTTTATGAATTTTAAATTAATTATGTTCGTTTAACACGTATCTTAAAAACTTGTTATATTAAAGAACGTTTACTGTAATCCTGCTGATGCGATTAATTTCTTGTTAAAATATATATAGTGAATTCTAACTACTAACTGTATATTTGAACTAACATAGTACCTGCCCCTATCTTTTCTTGGCAAGGAAAACTCATTCCTCCTCGCGGTCCTGGCTGGACAAAGACAATTTTTTTTTTAATTGTTTTCGGCGAAATAAGGATTTTTTTTACCGAAAGGCTATTCTAAAAATATTAAATTCATGTGTTCTTTGCAATCGAGGTCACGGGTACAAACCTTTTAGCATTATATACTATAATGAACAAGCTATATATACTATTTAATCATATTAAAAATTTGCAGCAACCCTCATTTTAATTATGTGGTAGAAGCGACGCCTACGGTCAGGAGTTTAACGGTTTTTTATGTCATCAAATTAAGCTTGGAACAACTATACCACATATTCAATGTTTTCTCTTATTATACACTTTACCAGGTAGCCTGGAGGAAGTCCAGCATGTTTCCTATCGGGCCCTGTCTCTTTCTAAATATCACGCGAGCATGGCCCTGAGGCCTATAATGGGATTCCAGGTAGGCCGATCTTAAGTGCCCAAGGCGCTCCCCGGGACTGTAGAGGTAGGGGCTCTCAGGCAGGGCGATGCCAAATGGCCAAGGCTCTCCTGAGAATAGGGTAGGTAGGTAGGGGTGTGACCAACTCGAAGAGGGGAAGGTGTTTTGTTCACCCCGCATGCTCAGGTATGTATACACAGGATTGATTTAAAAGAACTTGACATTGGGTGGCACAGTTATCCAAGAGGTGTGAAAATGTAATTGTAGTGTGAGGTCCGCCATTGTATTATATTTTAAGTCTGGCGAAAGCGTGTGTGACCTAACCAATCAACATTAGATTCTCGTTTTCGCATTCGCAACTACGTCAGCTTTACCGAAGTCGCAGTGGCGTAGTAAGGGTCGACGGGGCCGCTGTGCAAGCTAATCGGCGAGACCTCTTAAAAAAAGAAGCGCCGCAGGCAAATTTTTTTTTCGGGTACCACGCCCGTCTTTAATTGAAGTTTCTTGCTTTTCAAAAGTACGAAAAATAAGTAAAAAACTCATTTTTGGGTTAATTAATGTGTAATATCTAAATTATTATACTTGAAGGCGTTTCAATTTCGTACTTCGGATGGCCTTAATCCAGCCCTATCCCCTGCGGGGCCCCAAACCTTGGGGGCCCTGTGCGTTGTCGCTGTTTTTCGCAGCATTGTTACAGCATGTAGCATGTTCTTTTTTTATTGTAAATCTTTTGAATATGAATAAAAACAAATACCTTTAGTATTATTATTATTATCATTAGTATTATTATATAGGTATATTGGTATGTATTATCTTATTATGTCGATAGACTAAATTTTAATATTTACTTATGATAGAACAACGAGTTTAAATATATAGGAAAAACGTGTTTCAAATGTAATGCAACAACTAGCGGGGATGTTTACACGTTGACTTGCATTTTGGCATTAACTTACATGATATAAATGTGCAAGATAAACAAGAAAAGAGGTAAGAAACCCATGGCTCTTTAGAACTGTGCAACTGTGCAGCACAAAAAAGAGACAAAAGAAAACCCTTTAATTTAAAGTTAAGTTTATCTCAATTCCTTTGAACTTGCGTGTCTATATGTAGAACGTTCCTGTGCTCTTTGATGTACAATATTGACTAAAACGATATTTATCGCTATCTATTATTTTGTCTAGAAGTCATTCAGCGGAAGATAATAATACGAGATATATTAAAACGATCAAATTTAATAAAATTATAAAGCAATCTTCAAAGGAAAGCCGTTTTGCCATCAGCGTCTCGTAGATTCACGTCGTTAAAAGTTTTGTATGAAAACTTAAATTTTCTAACGAGTTTAAGATTATTATTTAAGCTACTACCTTGTTCGATATTTTGGAGAGTTTTGTTTAAGTAAATTAATAAAAATACACAATTTTTAATTCAATCTACAGTTTTTACCAATATATAGTCCGTGCCAATTAATTAATAAGATTAATATCTCTGGTACCTATTTGAATAAAATAATAAACAAATTTCATAGATCTGATTGCGTCTTACATAATAATAAATATTATCATTTCTAATTGTTTTAATATCTTGTGTAATCTGCTGCTATCTGATATTAGGTTGATTTAGCTGAAGAAGAGATGACTCTTGTATTAATTGTATTACCGTTTTTTATGATTGATGTAGATACATTAGCAAAGGTAAAGATCACCTTATTGGCTCCGAGGGGCTACTAACTCGGTTAAATGTGTGTACATACAGTTGTTAAATCATATTAAGTGTTCCTTAAATCAAGTGGTTTTTAAATAATTTAAATCAATTTTATTGTAATCGGTCTAAATCTCTTTAAATCACTTTAGATGAAGTTTACATCATGTTAAATCACAAAAAGTCACCTCATATTTGTTAAATCATCACCATGTGGCATCACAGACAGTGCCGGGCAACGCGTTACAGCATGACACAACCACGCTTTACTACCCGCGTGCTGCATTAAATCACGTTAAATTAGATAAATAGATACTGATTTAAAATCTGTGTACACCTTTTTTGGGAGTTAACAGCCCCTTGTTTGGCCCTAATGGCGGTTCCATGTAATACTGATTACTTACAATAGTACAAAATAAATAAGCAATCCCGTTATAAATGTTCTATGCAATAAGAACAATTATTTTCCTTGTATCTAGGTATTTATAATCACTTTGATACTGTTAGCTTGACAAGCTTAATTTCTTTACTCTTCCTTAATTAAGTTTTTTTTTTTTAGAAAGGTGAAGTGAATTTAGAAAATGTGACCCATGAAGAAGCAGTTGCCACGCTCAAGACAACGCAGGATTGCGTAGTACTTATAGTAGCTAAGCCCGATAGTGCCTTTAATGCACCTGCTTCAGATACATCGTATTCACCACAACTGTGTAAGTATCAAGCTCTTTGAAACAATCTAAAGGCAGTTCTGAATTATTTTTACTGAATCGGTGATACTTAGATTTTTTGTTAAAACTGTTCATGTACCTATTTTGTTAATTAAGAATGTTTAGTTAAGCGGAAAAAAGAGATAGACAAGGTTTTTACTTAATGGGGATTCTGGTTTTTCGGAATTAAAGGAAAATTTATTTTACGGATTATTTGAATGTGTACTTTTAAGAATATATTCCTAAAATTAGGATGTAATAGTTATGAAATTTTCGAAATGGTAAGTCTTTGGCGATGCGCCGCGTGTTAATTATTTGATGCCCTCGGTCTGAGCGCGTTGTGTAGACCTTGAAATAAACAATTTTTGTTTTAAGACACTGGGTAAATAAAATGATTTCTACGAAGAGAAGGAATGCTCATTATGGCCCTCACATCGACGTTTAATCGTAAGTACACAATACTCGTAATGCATCCACAAACTACTTAGAACGTCAAATGCGTTTATCTCGATACAGCATTTTTGCAACTCGTTCACTCGTTCAATCGCATGTTGATATAATGTCCTTATGTCGTACAACCAACGCGATATCAACTATACTTTTTATTTATAGTACCAATTGAGTCCATTTGGACCGAAAATCTACATTTTTTTTTAAGTGTCGCTGTATCCTACATTTTTTCTGTTTCTTTTTCTCGTAGTTCATACGGTAGCTATACGTGATGTAGTAAAATGCCATTTCGTTTTTGTTATTGCAGATCACTAGATCGAGAGATATCGAGTGAAGCATGCGCGCGGAATTCCGAGCGGCACGATTTTTAAGGACATACAGCAGACTGCACACACGATGAAATCCTGTTAAAATCAGATCCTGTTCAATACCTATATAAAACATTAAACATTCGGAATAATTAATTTGTAGTTACCGTAATATAAATGCCTAAAAATAATTGTTTTTGGACTCGAAAAAGCCGAATCCCTCTTAACGCAAAACACAAATCTAATCACTCTTAACGAAAAAGTATGTATTCTGTCGCTCATTAGGTACTTGTTCATTTTTACCAAAATTAAATTGGGCATAATAGTTCAGCAAGACCGAATAGTCGGAACCCGCCTTGATATAAATTTTTTTTCTATATATATAAATAAACTCCTGAATAAAATTAGTCATAATGTTATAAATTTGCAACACATTTAATGCTATTTTTCTCGGACCTACATGGTCCAATGTTATTAATTTTTTGCATTGAAGTATACCTTCTAGCAACCGCAGTTGAAATAAGACTGCAGCTCCATTTTTCGTTAAGTGCGTCACAGTAAAATCTAGCGCGGGGAAGCTGATCTCTCTCTAAAAGTTTGAAATAAAATAGGACAACAAACGACAAATAGGCGGGCGGACAAGTACATCAATATACGTCGTTTTAAAGGGAAACCCAATGTTTCGGTATAACTTTATGAAACCGATACTATCTTATTAAGCATGTGTTTTTACATATAAAATCATAATTCATTTGTGATGGGCTACATGCTTGGTGAAATGGATATTCCATGGTATCCATGGTAGAGGAAGTTAAAGTCTTACTTGTTATATTTCACAATTTAATTCAGTTTCCTGACACTAAATAAATTGTGAATTATAACAAGTACTACTTTAATTTCCTCTACTATGGAATATCCATTTCACCAAGCATGTAGCCCATCACATATCAATTACACAATATATAATTGAGTTGAGACAAAAACTGTCCAATAACAAAGATGGTACTTGCGGGAGGTCTTAACGATGGAGATTCTTGTATAAAGGTAAAGCGTTTATTTATAACAGCAAAAATAAACTATTCTAATTAGTTTAATAATTATAGGTATCAAATTGTGTTACAACTGAAGTTTACTTTTTACGGTGTACCTAGTCATGAATGGGCAGACGTCCCGACTAACTTTTTATATTATCAATGAAAATACAGATAAGGATATTGTGATAAAATCAGACGATACTGATGTTTTAATTTTACCAAGTACTCTCTTATAAACTTTTATTATTGGAACGAGGAAGATTTAAAGTCTAGTGAACTGTTTATGGAAAAGTGCCATGGGACCACAGCCCTGAATAAAAGCTGGTTTGTCTCTGTTCATATAATAGCAGAATTATTGAGATAACAAATTTGTGATGGCTAATCGGCATTTCATGCGTTGACAAGATGCTTGTGTGGATTTGAAAGAAATCCATTTTGATATAAGATATAAGTTTAGACAATGCTAGAAAACTGGTATCACACTTGTACCATAAAGAATGGTATATTAGGCTTATTAAAATGACGTAAGAAACAGCGAAGTCTGCCAAAGAAATTCCTCCTACTGAGGCCTTATTAAATTTACACGTTCAAAAGTAAAATACATATTACTTATATTAATGTTGTGATAACAAATTATTTAAATATTATGTTTTTTGTATTTTGTCCTTTCGGAAGTGTTATTACAAAGTTCATATTTAGATGCAAAGCCATATTAGATCACAAAGATTATGGTAGGGCAATGGAAGATGAACTATTAATGCCCAAATGTTCCATTAAGCGACCCATTCCAAATGAAATTAGAAAGTTGATAAGTCTATTTTGCAATGAAAAAAGAACTGCAATACCAATAACTGCGCATGCAAAAACGAGGGTATGTTTTGCATACAAATTTTGGTAACAATGAATACAATAATATGATAGAAGAAGTAGAGGAATTAGAAACGATATGTTACTAGACGATTAATATTTAGATGTTTTTTTTTATTATTATCCTTTTTTTTTTAGAAATTAAATTAAAGCACAGATAAAATAGCGATATATTTAAGGTACAGGAAAGTTTTTATTGGAAGTTTTAATTGAAACAAACATTTTTCTTTACAAAATATTTCTTCACAATTATCATCTAGATTTGAAGGTATGTCATTCATTTATTAAAATAATATAAAATAATGTTAAGGTTTAGTGCAACGTATGAAATATTTAAAACAAGCCCTAAAATATTAGTTAATATTTGTTTCTGTTCTATGAACTGAAAAGATCCTATGGATATCGGCAACATATAATCAAACGCAATGTAAGCACGGTAATATTCATATGCGAATTGTACAAGGTGAGAGTAGGGCAGTGCTGCATATACGCCACCGAAGCCTGCATCGCTGCGTTAAAATGGCGGTAACTTTTTTATTATTATAAATAACCCTAATATTAAGCGAGACCAAATGAAGCGAATTTATATCTACAGTTTTTAGTTTAAAAATATATTAGATAGCTTATATAATATAATAAACGAAAAATAATAATATTCTGACGTTTTTAATAAGTTGAGAAATTTGTTATGTCAATATTTATGCTTATGCAAAAAGTGATACCTTATATTAAAGAGAAATGTTTAGGCTTTAAATCTGTTAAAATTTTAAATTTTTGTTTTAATGACCTTAAAAGTTATCAGAAGTTAAATACTAAAATTAATATTTCCAATTTTTTTATGTTTTTTTGCTATAACTTTAGTCTCGACCAAAACTAAAAGTCGGCATATTTAACTTTTTTATGTAAAAATGCATGCTTAATTCGATTGTTTGGGTCCCATAAAGTTATACCAAAATGACACCTCGCTGCCCGTTTAAAAGTGCAGTCAAATTTGTAAAAGCAATAATAAAACCAATCGTGCATAACGATTCCTCGGGGCACTGCAAACAAATACACCGTTTTTAGGTATAACTATCGAGCCGACCGATAAAAGAAAAACTAAAACTAGACAAAGGTTAAGTAATCATTTAAGTTTCCAAATCTTTTTACGAAATGGTTCTCTTTGGATTATTAACTGATTTGAGCGGCGCTGGCGGCGTGTTTTTCCATATAAACAAAGAACTTTTTCTATATACAAACGGCTTGCTGGGGACCTCTTAACATTTTCATTTTTGGTTCACTTCATTATATCTAGGATTGGAGGAGATGCACTGTTTTATGACTTCACATGTTTTTATTAAAAATATTATCGAATACATTTATATAATAATTGTATAATTTATGCTTGCTTTGATAGATGATAACAATATTTAGGAGCCACTATATTTATTTATTTATTTTATTTTATTTATTTTTTTATTTATCCATTACGTATTACAATATCACATATACTACACTACATGGTGCCAATTATGAGGTAGTAAGAAATACTTTAAATCCTATGGGTGCACTATGGACTAAAGTCTGTGTGTGCACACAGTCACTGAATTACACCACGAAGACACCAGATTGTTGAAATAAAAGTTCAGAGGAAAAACATCTGGATTTAAACTGAATTATTTTTAAAATATATTTTTGGGCAATAGTGATATTGCTCAAGATATTCTTATGAGCAGAGCCCCAACAGATCATTCCATAACTGAGACAAGATTGAGCTAAGGATTTATACACATTAATTATAACCGCTCTGTTTAGAATGTTCCGCAATTCGTAGAATTTATATACGAGCTTTTTTAATTTATTCTTTACATATTCTGCGTGGGCAGACCATTTCAAAGACTGATCAAAATAAATACCTAAATATATCGTACATTCCACTGATCTAACTATATCATTACATGAACATTTCCCAGAGAAAGCACATAAAATTTGTTTTGTTCATGTCTTTTGTTTAGGAACAAATTTGTTCATTTAATATCCCATTAAATCGCTGATTTGCACAAAACTCACTCCACTAATTTATTATTAAGTGATAGTCAATTCCTCCAAAGATGAACAATTTTTGTGATCTCCGTTTACCAAAACAACGACAAACTTAAGAGAGCGCGATGGTTCTCATTCACATAGCCACAAACGATATACTACCTAATACTACTACTAATACTAATATTTAGTGTGGGTTAGTTGTTAAGTCGCTTTTAATTTCAAAATTGCATGCGAGTTTCTGCTGCAAGAACTTTTTTGTTGCATAGATGAACAGATGCCATATTTACGTCTTTTATCTCGTTAGAACTTCTTCAGAAAATTCAAAATTTTAGAAAAAATTACCTTCATCTCAGTTAAGAAGTTGTGTAATTAAAGAAAATCCTATATTACTCCTAATTATTATAAAAACACGATTGATATGTATCCTAAAGGTACTCCTCAAAGATGTTTAACTATAGTGGTTCAAAATATTTACGTTTATCCATAAAATTAGAATGTACAGGGTCATCCAACCAGGATTGAATTTAAGTTAGCTCAGGTTAGTTTGCTATATACAGGGTGTCCGGTAAGTATATGGCATACTCTCGGGAGCGTATAGGGGAGGTCAAAAATAACCCTAATTTTTCATAAAAAAATTTCTAAAGTGCCCCTTAACGGAGATACAGAGTCCCAAAGGGGTAAGTACCATACTTTTGTAGATGCTTTATATTGCCAGGGAAGTCAAGAACGGGTTTGCCACGACACTTGTTCGGCCAAAATTTTGACAGGTGTCATTTCACAGAGCTGAAAACTGATTTTTTAAATACTCTGGTCATTCCTCTTTAAAAAAGGTACTCTACATTTTTGTTTCGATAAAATTAGCCGTTTTCGAAAAAAAAACAATTTTTTGTATAACATCTTATTGAAATAATAAACACCATCTATATTAGCCCAAACCGTTTTTAAGATATGAGCGACCAAATTTTTAAAAAGCTGTTTAATGCGTCTAGAATACCTTGCAAAGCAAAAGCGTGTAAATAATAGGCGTTTTTATTAGTTAAAATGATAATGTGACCATCATTGTGATATTGGGGCTATTTGGTGGCCACCTCATGGTCCCATTACAACCAATTCACTTGTCGTGTCCATAGTTTAACAAATTCACATTATTACGATCTGCTGTATTCTTTCATAAAACTAAAAAATACACGGTGTTCCAGTGGAAATACAACAACTTTATGCCAGAGTTCCCTTGTTGTAAGCTAAACCGTCTTCAAAATGGCAATTTTAGACTCGACGGGAAAACATAAACAAGATGGTTATATTGGTTTTTAATAAAAATACATGGAATCTTGAAAATAGGCCCCTGTTCAGTCCTGGAGTCCTGGTTGGATGTCCCTGTACAATGAGATGTTGCTAGTATAGGAAATCGTTAACAATAAATTAGGCTCTGCAGTGGAGTTTACATTACAAATTAAAACTTTAAGAAAAAAACA
Organism: Polydrusus tereticollis; assembly: GCA_963920685.1. Classification (NCBI taxonomy): domain Eukaryota; kingdom Metazoa; phylum Arthropoda; class Insecta; order Coleoptera; family Curculionidae; genus Polydrusus; species Polydrusus tereticollis. Next base: position 46,792,770 of record OY987329.1, read on the forward strand.
CGTTTTATGGTTTTATTTGTCAACATCTAAACTATTTTTGTGTTAATTGAATATAATTAATTTAATATATTTAAAAAAAAACATTGAAATCGAACTGTGAAACTCTCTTAACTTTTAATCTTTGTGATACGTATTACTAATACATTGTCATTAACTCAGCCAACTTGCCCTACTCTCCCCTAAAATATTAAGCAACGTTTTTATGCTAGCCCTACCAAATTTAGAAAAACAATTAGCGATTAATAGGTTTAGAAACAAATGAATAACATTATTTTTAAAGTGTTCTTCACAGAATGGAGAAGGTATTTTAAACTATAGCTTATTAAAAACTATTTCATAAAACTTTACTTGCGGCTAAGTTCAATTATTTTATTAGTAATAATGACTCGATTTAACATTAAAGCTAAATTTGTTACCTCCCAGAAAATTTAGTTTACGCAAACTTGCACTGATCAAAACCACACTATCGAGCATATTCTATTTCGGTGGCCTCAGGCGACGGAATTTTAATGCACTCGTTCGGTTTTTAATTATCGGAAGTGGTCCTGTACAATACTGTAACGTAAATACAAACTCCGATTTTTAGTCATATTGTGTTGCTTAATCGGAATAGATTGCTGTTAATGTATTGATGATCAGTGAAAGGTTTTAATGATACTGAATTTTGGCAATAAGATATAGTAGTAAACACCAAACTAGGTCTAACCCAAGCATGGTGGTTTCTCATACCTTTGCTAGTTTGGTATTTTCTCTAAATTCTCAAAAACAAAATATATCTATGGGTAAAAAAAAAACCTCTACAGCTTGACCAAAAGTGATATAAATAAAATATCGTCGGTTAACCTCATTATTATAAAACAAAAGGATTTAAAATTAATGCAAACTTGAGCCGGCCTTGAAGTCCGTAGATGATGTTAGCTACGCAATGCCACAAATACAGAACTACAATATCTAAAGTTAGACTTAGTGGCGAACCAACATTTTTTTTTCTAATTGACTTAAAAACTTGTTATCTCTTCATTCTCAAATTTCAACGCATTAGTGTCTACAGACTGCTTTCATAGTATTTTGTAACCCTCGCTAAATGGAGGAAGGGGTTCTCTTTTTGCTGACTAAGGAGTTTATTTTTAATTACTTTAAATCTGCTCGGCAAAATCAATGAAATCATTAAAAATCAATAATTTAAGAAGTAGTCCATGTTCTGTGGCGAGATTGTAAATAGAAATAAAGGTCTGTCTTTACCACCAAATAACTTTATTTGCCCCTCTAGGGTAGAAAACAAGGGTTATAGAAAATACACAAAATGATGAAGAATTAAAATAAATTTCTTAACGTTGTACTAGTTTCGACTTTAGGGAAAGTCATCTTCAGCAACTAATCATTTAAGAAATTTTGTTATGAAAAGTAGTTAAAACAGTTGGGAGAACAATGGGTGATTCAACAATAAAATACAATGAAATGCAGATTATGCAACCATTGGAATAGACAGCAGCTTATTATAAGGACGATGTATCTCTATGCAATGGTAGGAGATTTTTATGGAGGTTAATTAAAAAAAAAAAAAAAAAAAAAATTTTAACTTCAAATGTCAAACTCAATTGTGACATAACCAATATTACACTTGAATCCTTAATGTTGCCTATACAATATTTTAATCTTTCATTTATGGTTTATAGTGCTGCCATCTAGAGTTACTCATTTTGGTTTGTATGCTGCAGTCGACCCGGGTTTCGGTGGATTCTTGGTTGCGGTCGTTGTTTGGTAGTTACAGGGAATGAAATATCACAGGTTCTTTGTTTTATGCTTCATTCACGTCATTGCTCATGCTCTATTTATGATAAGACTAATATGTACACACCCTACATAAGGGAAGCGAATCTCCCCACCTTTATTGTAACTTGATGTATATATAATTTGTATATCTAACTCTTCCTTGTTCATCTGTAGATTCCTGTTTAAATTTGCCACCATTGGACTTGACAGTTGATTACCGGAAACATGATTTAAAAAACGCATAAAAAAGAAAATTAAACGTGTACCTAGTAGTACCAATTCTAGGTACTCACCATTTTGCAACGCCATTCGCCTTGAATAGCACGCATTAATTTTTAATGATAAAGTTAATTCATCAAATGATTTCTTCACCTGGTAACAGGAAGAAAATTAAAACCAATAATTCCCTTCATTAATACAATGATTTGATTTTACTAAAAATTTTATTTTATTTTGATAATATAACATGTGAATAATGACCACTTGGTGAGTACATAATTAATAACAATAATATTATAACATATATAACAAACCGTTAAGTAATGAGATTAGATATATCCACCACAACAATATACATGTCCCCTCACTAAGTCAGTTTCATTTTAAATTAAGAATGAATTTCTTCTTTTACAACATGTTCTAATTTCAACATTCTTAAATCACTGTATTATGATTAGGGTATTTTATCCTACTTGCGTTTAAATCATCTCCTACCATTGCATAGAGATACATCGTCCTTATAATAAGCTGCTGTCTATTCCAATGGTTGCATAATCTGCATTTCATTGTATTTTATTGTTGAATCACCCATTGTTCTCCCAACTGTTTTAACTACTTTTCATAACAAAATTTCTTAAATGATTAGTTGCTGAAGATGACTTTCCCTAAAGTCGAAACTAGTACAACGTTAAGAAATTTATTTTAATTCTTCATCATTTTGTGTATTTTCTATAACCCTTGTTTTCTACCCTAGAGGGGCAAATAAAGTTATTTGGTGGTAAAGACAGACCTTTATTTCTAATTAAAAATCAATAAATTTGTTCAATTAGTAATACACTTTATTTATCACTAATACGGTATAAATAAGGAGTTTTTCATAAAACTGGAGATATGTAAAATTTTATTAAATCTGCCCGAAACTTATTTTGTTAATATCTCAGATTAGGGAATTTTGACATTGATCACAAAATTATTCTCAACCCTTATGATGTTAATTTGCAACAGTGTCTACCCTGAAATATTGCTGTAATTTTGTTGAAGTCTCCCTAAATCCAGAATATTAAACCATTCAACCCAACAAAATTCAAAAAATGTGCCCGTATGTTAAAATCATTTTCGAACACGCTGTACAGGTCGGCCAGGTATGATATGGAAGCCATAAACCATTTCCGTTTTGGGAACAAAAATTTATTGACTAAATCGATCAAAAGAGATTGCTGGAAAATATTTTCCAAAATGGCCACTAGGGGCACAGTTACTAGGATATATCTAAAAAGTCAAATTTTATCAGACAATCGCTACGTCAAGGTACTGTTTTAATGACGGAAACTGAAAGTTCTTTAATATTTGTGAAAACTTGTTTGTAAGACTTTTTTTGCATTTTCGAAAATATGGGTGGGGAAGCTTGTAGAGAAAAATACTTTTTAAATGGCTGTATCTTCCATATATGCTTCTCCCAAAATTAATCATCTTAGGCTCTTTTCATATACACTTTTACGCTTATTAAAAAAACGACTTTTGTCAGGGTTGCTAGTACATACCGCGTCTTCTAAGTGGCGCCATTTAAACAAGATTTAGTTTTTTCAAATTTTCTTAAAGAAATTAAATGGCATGATTCACTTTTTTATTATCCAGTTTAAAGATCATAAAAATGGCCACATTTTGGCGAAAATCGTGATTTTCTATCTCTATTTGTTTTCGAATTATTTACAAATTATGACTATTTTAATTTATAAAATTAATGTTTACCGTTAAACGAGAGGAATCTAAAGATTCTATTTTCATAATTTTTCATCGAATGTCTAATCTAATATCATCAATAATTATTAACTTAAATTATTATAATGTTGTTTTGGTGTAATTATTTTGTGTCTATTCTTGTTTAAAATCCAAAAAAGCAACTTGATCCAAAGGCAAAAACAAAAATGAATGTAAATATTGTTATTTGACAACTAAACTGTAATAGCGTAAAGTTACTTTTATTATTAAAATTCGAAAGGCCAATGAACTTGAACAACGATAATAAAACAAAAACTATTTAAAGCTACGAACAAGACAAGTCAGTCTTTATAATTCTTCAAAATGCATTCCATTATTTTCAATGCAACGATTTAATCTGCGTTGCGTGCTTAATACTGCTGCTTCAATTTCAGCTCTTAGAATGCTGGCAATAGCATCGTTGTTATGCTGCTTCATGTTTTCAGCAGTAGTAGTAGGCCCAGTTTGAAAGAAAATGTCTTTTAGCCTGCCCCATAAATAAAAATCAGCACAATGAGATCTAGGCGGCCGTGGAAACAAACTTCCTCGTCCAATCCAGCTGTTCAGAAAGTCACGAACTATCACAGAGAAGTGTGCAGGGCAGTCATCATACTGAAACCACATGTCGCTTCTTATTACTAATGGAACCTCTTCTAATAGAGGCGACAATTGGTTACTTAAAAAGTTCGAATAAATATTGCTATTTAAATGTTCATTACAGAGAAAACGATCCAATTAATCCGATTGTCCAAAACGGCACACCACACATTCACACTCCATCGATTTTGATAGTCTACTTCGCGCATCCAGTGAGGATTAGTCACTGACCAGAAATGCATGTAGTGCACATTGATTCCTCCGTTACTTGAAAAAGTAGCTTCGCCAGTCCACATTATGCGAGATAAAAATTGGGATATCATCAACCATAATTCTTAGCCATTAGCAGTAATTTAGTAAAGTTCAAAAGCAGCTTCCGACTGAGCTTAGTGTAGTTCCACGTGATATGGATGAAGAGAATAATCCATTAAAATTCTATGCACCGATGTTTTGATTATGCCTAAGTCAAAGGCTATAGTCCTTGTACTGAAATGGAGACTCACCTGAACATAGGCAAGAGCATTAATAATATTATCTTCATTCCTACTGCGCCTATTTCTTCTAGGTGCTTGAATATGATGCACCCGCCCTGTTTCATGCAATCGTCTAGCCAATCGATAAAATACTCTTCTACTAAAATGTCTTCAGCATAGTTAGCTGAGCATACTCGTTTCGCCATGGCAGCATTTTCAAAACATTCAAAATAAACCGCTAATATGTTATAGGCACCGCCGAGGTGGAATATGATATTTTCAACGAGTAAAAATCAAATCAAATGGAAAATCTTAATGGGAAATAAACTACGTAGAGAAATAATAAAACAATGAACCAAACTTTAGAAAATGAATGTCAAGTTAACGTGAACGGAATATCAAAGTTGCCTAGCAACCAGCAGGGCTTGTAGAAATTTGTTTACCTGGATATCTTGATTGAAGTAAAGGAATAGTCTTTGCTAAATAAGAAATTACTTTACGAATATTATTAAATTATTTTATTTTTGTTTAAGGCGTTCTGTTTTTATTCTTAAAATTAGTTTTCTGGAATTCTAAGAATAAAAAAAACTTTACGCTATTACAGTTTAGTTGTTAAATATTCTTTACATTTTTGTTTTTGCCTTTGGACCATCTTTTTTTTTTGGAATTTAGGCTAGAATAGACACAAAATAAATGCACCAAAAGGCTAAATATTTTAATAATTTGATTTAATAATTATTGGTGATATTAAATTGATGAATACTTAGGGCAACAGAATCTTTCCATTCCTTTCGTTTAACGGTAAACATTAATTTTTAAAATAGTCATTGTAAATAACTCGAAAGCAAATAAACATATCGAATATCGGTTTTCGCCAAAATGTAGCTATTTTTATGCTCTTTAAGCTGAGTAATAAAGAAATGTATCATGCTTAGTTAGTGAAGAAAATTCGAAAAAACTACATCTTGTTTAAACCGCGCCACATAGATGCATAACAGCGGCCACGACTAAAAGTGTAAAAGTGTCTATTAAACGAGCCTAAGCTGATTAAATTTGGGTTAAGCATATGGAAGATGCAACAATTTAAAAAGTATTTTTTCCATATGCTTCGCCCACCCACATTTTCGAAGATACAAAAAAAGTGTTAGAAAGAAATTTCCGCAAAAATTAACAAACTTTTTATTTCTGTCAATAAAACAGTACCTTAACATAGCGATTTTCTGATAAAATTTGACTTTTTAGATATATCCTAGTAAGTGTGCCCCTAGCGGCCATTTTGGAAACTTGAAAATATTTTCCATCAGTTTATTTTGGTCGATTTTGTCAATAAACATTTTTTCCCTAAACCGTAAGGTTTATGGTTTCCATAATATTGCCGACCTTAGTGGGACAACCTATATGACATTGCGTTACAGCTATTTCTGATATTAATTATTGGTAGTGACAGTGGACAAAACGCTACGTCTCTCGCGCCGCATTCATAAGTTAAACAAATTGAATTCTATATGAGCTCAAAGGGGTGGTTATCAACAAACGACTTTCCGAGTCGATCTGGTCGAGTAAGGTTTCAAATAAAAAGTCGTGACTTATTCCTTCCTACCTTTTCTAGTGTATGGCTCAAATTATGAACGCCCTGTTAAGCCGGGCTCAGATAGTGATGTAAAATGCTCGAGCAAGTATTAAAATACCACGTTCCCTGAGCCAGAAACTAGCAGAATCCGAGAATATAAATTTTTTATTAAATGCTGAATAAACTAAAACCTCTTTTAAATATATTCTAAAACCTCTAATTTGTTCTTAAAATGCTGATATTTCTGAATATTCTTAAATTTCTCCATACAAATTCTTAATTGTTTAGGAAAGTTTACCCAAATTTTAAATTATTCTGACATGTTGGATTTGGCAACAATAATTCTGATTTAGGTTTTAAACTATCAGCTGTGAAACAACAGCATGAATATGAAAGTTGTATTAACAATATAACTTATATCATATTAACTTTAACTCTACATTTAAGTACTCTAGTGTAACAATTTACAACTTTACCGAAATAAAGTGGTGGTGGCAGGTACTAAAAGTCACCCTAAAAAAAACTAGTGATGAGAATAAGTACTGGTTAATTATTGTTAAATACAGTGATGGGCTAAAATATGGAACAAATTCATTTAAAAATCAGGTATTAATTTTTTGAAAAAACGCTTGGACACGACTATAATTTTTTCTTTCGAATTTTTTGCCTCAAAAAGAAATTATACAGGGTGTGTCAAAAAGTAGATGTAGAGATTAGGATTATGTTAGAGATTGGGATAGGGTATGCTACATGAATTATGTGCAGAATTTGACGTAGAATTCAAAATTCGACTAAAAAAATAGGGTTCTATTCAAAATACAAAAAATGTTTGCTACATCTATTTTTTGACACACCCTAAATAATTTCTTTTTGAGGCAAAAAATTCGGAAGAAAAAATTATAATCGACGTGTCCGAGCGTTTTTTCAAAAAATTAATACCTGATTTTTAAATGAATTTGTTCCATATTTTAGCCCATCACTGTATATAATAATGAAAACCGTTATAATATTTAAAAACAATACTCATTGCTGCTTCTCACCGATGCTGGAATTTGTGTCGTGTAAACTAAATTCTGACTCTGTGTCTGTATCATCTTTCTCATAATAAGGTGTCTTTTGATAATTTTCGTTTGATGTGTCAATGGCTCTGTCCAACTTTTCCGTAGTATCCCTAGTTTCTGGTATTTGTTCTTTATTTTATTTTTCAACTTCGCTAGTTCCCTTTTCAGTTTTGGCTGTAAGTTTGTGATTGTACGCTACAAAGGTTAGCATACCATCCCGCTGCGTTGTTAATCTATTCCTTTTTTTGTATGTATAAATGAATATTTGTTAAATGTTCTTTCTGTCGCGACAGATCATAAATAATAATAAGGTAATGATAAAATTGCTGTTGCTACATCCATTAAAGCCGACTTAGAACAATATCCCTGCCACCAGGTCAGGGGATTAATTTTTTTAACGCTTTTCCATAAGTAGTCCTTTGCAAACATTTCGGTTTTACCAATATATTGGGCCAATTCGACGATAACATTAACTGTTCTCTAAAAAATTCATGTTTTGCCGCCAATGTGGTTATAAAGTCAACTACTAAAATATACAAGAAAACAATATTAGACACTGAGTATATAGGTACCTACCGCCATTTAATTGTGTAAACCCACCTTCTGAATAAAGCACCTAGCTTCTGCGGATTTAGGATATTAGCAGCATAATGTAAACCGCATACCACATAGTTTTTGCGCGAGTTTAAAAGGGAATGAATTTGATCTTCTTTCTTAGTTAGATGTAATCTCGAAACATGGGCATCAAAAACATTGTCTAATTCCCAAAACGCTTCCATTACATCCGAGAGTTTTAGATCGTCTCCTTCTAATCGGGTACTCCACTTAACAATGGGGGGCAGAACTCTGATAGATTGTTTCACTTTCTTCCAGACAATTTCATCACCTAGACAGTTTTTTTTACCGCTGGAATAAGAAAATTGTCTTCCGATGTGGCCAAACACTTTAGAGCGTATCTTGTGTTCGATAAACTTTTAAGCAGGCCAGAATGGACCCGATCGAGTCACCACTGGTAACTTAAGTGCAATCACGTTTGAATTGTTTATTTCCAATTGGACCTTGTTAAATGCCGCCAACAAGATATGAGAGCCACTTATTTCTTTACCAATTTGCTTGCAATTCACTTAAGATGGAATTTTCATTATATCACCTATTAATAAGTTTAAGCACATACACACATGCTATACACCCATACTGAATGATGTTTGTTTTTTTTTTTCAAATGATTTTTCGAGCTTTTAATTCAACAGACCCATTATCGGTGGCGATACTTAAGACTTTACTTCCCCCTATATCAGCCAATATTTCTCGCAATTTTCTAACGATGTATTCCCCTGTATTGTTTTCTGCTTCTGAGGAAAATGTTTTGAAGAGGACAGGTCGAGGGGTTGTTACGACGACATTAATGATAGCTTCATTTCTAAAAATTTAAACAGGCATTTAGATTTTTAGATTGCAAAATCAATAAATACAAGGTAATAATATGTATCTTTAAGATCGTTCCGTTATGTTATAATTTATAATACGCAATTTTTGGTAGCATGTGAATTAGTAGCGTCGTAGCATAGCTACGTACCTGATATTAAACCAGCCGTCCAACTGTATTCTTACAGTTTTGGCTTCACCGATTTGTGTTTTGATGCTTAGTTGTTGGGCTGACTCATATTCGTCATCCAACAATTTATTTGACAGCATATGTCTTGTTGGAAGTGTATAACTGGGCCTAATTTTCGGAGGTAATTACACGAGTTCTTAAAAATTTTCTAAAAATTTTTATGCAGGAGTGTAGTTTAGGGAGAAAATTACTCGAATTAACAAAAGTTAAATGCAATAATGTATTATATATTTTACTTTAATAATTATTAATAACGCAGTTGTAATAATTAATATTAGAATTTGAAAAATCTTTTCTTGAATTACCTCGATTGATTTCTTTCCAAAACGTGACATTTTTGAAACTAAACTCGGAACAATGAGAATGTCAGAATATTATTCCAATAATGGCGTTGTAAGGAGGTTACTATGGTTTTGTGTTTAGTAACTAATGGGGTTGTTTTCGATAGCTAGGGGTATTGTTTTCGGGGGCAAGTGCACAAGTGCATCAAAATTACCGATAATTTTTGAATGAAATGTGTTTTTTTATAATTGCAAGAGTTTGTTTTCATATTTTCGCGAAAAAGCCCGACTCCGCAGGAGGAGGGCATTTTCGTAAAATATGAAATAAACGACTGCAATTTGTAAAAAAAACACATTGAATAAAAAAATTATCGGGTTATTTTTATGCACGAGTGTAATTTATTTGAATATTTCCCAAATTAATTAAGTAAAAATATATATAAAATAATAATATAATAAATATAGTCGTGATTTGATGCAGTATTCTTTGGAATGGCTTCTGTTATTTTCTCCTCTATTTCGAGGATAGATTCTTCGTCAAAACGAGACATTTTTGTAGTAAAATTACGTCTACGGAAAAGTTCAATAGCGTTGTTTACAAAAAAACAAAAAAATTTACGTTGCCACGGGTTATCCCAATGCAAAGAGATAGTTATTAACAATTCTTGACAAAATGAATGGAGAACATTCGTTGACATTGACTTTTTTGTCTGCTGTCACTCAATAAGATGACGTTAATTGTCAGAATATTACATTTTTTGACGTTTGTTAACAATAAAATCCCGCTTTGACGTTTCGTCAACAACATAAACTTGCGATGCAATTTTCGATTTCTGGCAGTGCTGTTTTCAATAGTAATATGTTAAGTGCATGTAAAATTGCTGAAAATCATGCATGAAGGTTTGTTGCCCTAGAAACAGCTTGAATGCATTTTTATTGTTATTTACCAAAAAGTGCCCGACCGAAGGGAGGGCACTTTTTAAGGTAAATAACAATAAAAATGCATGAAAGCTGTTTCTTTAGGGCAACAAATCTGAGTGCATGATTATCAAGCCATTTTACATGCACGAAATATATTTTTTAGACTATTCCCTGAATGAAAAACTCATCATTTTGATAAATTGACGCGAAATTGTCAAAGCAGAAATTTCAACTTGTTGTGACAGTGACGGTTATTCTCGTAGGTAACCAACAATGAAAAACCAGAAGAGTGCAATTTTCAGCTCAATCGCGACCGAGGGCTGATTTTCACCGAAAATCAAGTGAAAAGCGCATTGTAGTTACAGTATATGATGGAAATAGTCGCTGTAATTTTGCGAAAATTGCATTTCTCTTATGGGAACTTTAACATATGAGGGAAATATTCGATGTAATTAATCAAAAACAGCACCTCTAGCTAAATGTATGAGGGTAAATCGCCCCATTCGTTATTTTCGGTTATGGAAACAGGAGTACCACTCGCATAAATAGCCCTAGCCAATAATTCGTCCAAATCTTCCTAAAAATATGGATTAATGTGCTACTGGCTGCTAACAAAACACTTTTTCAATTTAACATGTTATATGTTATACCTTATACCTTCTCTGTTTTGTCCATCGAATCGAAAAACATCTTTAACTGTCCTACGGCTGATCCTGAATATCCTGATCTAGGTTTTGACGTAGTTAGCGTCGTTGCATTGTTTGTAGCTGCACCATTATCATCAAAAACAATTTCTCCACGACCATTACTGAATGCAATAATTCCAAAATCATTTTTGATAATAGAATGTAAAAATTCTCGCTCTTGAGTTGGAATATTTATTCTGAAACACTTGCTTCTTATGCGTTTTGCGTGTATTTTCATTCCATAACAAGATACGGAATGAATATTCTGTAATTGATCTAAACGACATAGGTTGCCATGAATTTCGAAACTGTCAGTGTCAGATAAAAATGGCCGCGTTGTAATAATTATTTTCAGACAAATTTTAGTGCAAGTCAAAAAATGAGTGAAAAATCGGATGAATCAGATATGGAACTGGATAATACTCCACCTGAAATTACGAATATTGCGAATAAATAACTTAACTGCTTTGTACAGATTTTATTTGTTTTCATTCGAACTTTTTGGTCGTGGAGAAAATATAGTCTGCTACTCGTGGTTCCTCACGCTCGCGTTCGGAATCTTCCACTCGGATCGAATTTTCATTCCAACCTCGTTACAGAATCTACTATTCTCTCACAGTGCTATCGCTCTGAGACAATTCTGCAGGCAATTCTATAAGAAAAATGTGTGAAAGCTTCTTAGTTAATAAGAATAATATTTAAACCCTCATGTAATTAAAAAATTTTTGGAGCACGTACCTGCATCTGCATAATGTACTAAACTCTCCTTTACTTCCTGGGGACAATTGAAGCAACGTTGCAAATTAATCGTCATACGAGTTGCATGTCTAGTATACTCTATATCGCAAAATTTACAGGAATAAATATATTTTCCATTTTTTTTTTACTGCATAGTAATTAAAAGCATATCCCTTCCTTCTAGGTATTTTTTTTATCTCTAACTTATTATAGATAAGATCATTCACATACGTTCTGACGACTCGTGTATTTTTCGAATATGCAAATAATTGAATATTTGACAAGTGTCTAAGTGAGCAATGACACAAAGTATCCCCAAGTGACAAATAATTGCATATAGTCGTTTGAGTCCGGCTTAAGTGATATCAGCCACATAACTTACATGGCCAACAATGATGTCCTTAGAAGTTATCTTATACTTATCAGGATATTCATAATTTGGACCTAAATCGGATTCGCCGAGTTCGAAAATGAACCGTTTTTTTTTGTTTTTAAAATATTGCAAAAACCCCGTTTTGTACCAAAATTGAAACATGAGTACCTATATTGAATTTCTGTCTTAAAAATAATTCGACAATCATTTTTTATAGAAACTATACCGCCCAAAATAATTAAGAAATCATATGAGAGACACATTTTTTATGGGAAAAGTAATTAAAATTACGCCAACAGCAAATACGAACACGCTAAAATCGCATGAAAAAAATCGTAAATATGTGGAATGACACACCTACCTACACGACATAGATCTCAGACTAAAGTGGGCAATAACATACATAGTAACAACGCGTATGTATAATAATAGTAATGTTATGGAATAAATTCACTATTTTTGTTAAACATTGAATATGAATTTTTCTAATTAAGATGTTGGCAGTATTCGTTTATGAGCCCGGTAGCGGTAATGTCCTTTTTGGGCTTAGCGTTAATTTTCTATAGATTGAACAACTTTTATTCGATTCCTTCAAAATTGTGGCACGTTAGAATAGAGAAACAAATAACTGGAGGGGTCAGAGTTGAATCTTTGCACATTCAGTTCTATATAATTCTTATCTGATCAACGCAACATGTTTTGTAGGTGATTTTAACAACTAATAGCTTTTCATAATTGTATCCAAAATATATTATGAAATATAACTTTTTTTTTCAAAGTAAAATCAAATTGACTTGGTTCTCTTGTGCTTTTAACCAGCCAACTATATAGTTTGTTCATTTCTTTTAAATCGAACTTTAAATTTTATAAGAAATACAATTTCTCCTAAAAAATTTAGCCAATGTAAATACAGGGTCTTAGGAAAATGTGTCTGTATACTTGAACAGGTGATTCTACGTGACAAAATAAAGGTAGTAAGTCATCTAACAAAAAATCGATATGTCAATATTTACCGCCCATCGAACTTCAATTTTTTTTCTTATCTTTAATATACGGCAATCGACTTCTTTACCAATCCAATTAATGTTCGGCACGGAGACTTAACTTGGTGATCTATCATTCTTAATACAAAGATTTTGCCTTACTGTGCCATCAGAGGGCACCATATTTTATTTTTCGCATATCTTTTTTGTTTTGACATATATTACAAAACCAAATACAATTATAATAAGTTTATTTCAAATATTTATATTATAATAAACATGTTAGAATGTTATTCTTCAATAAACTTATGCATGAATTCCTCGAAGACATGCTTGTTACGGGCAAATCCTATTTATTCAAAAGAATTTAAGAATGTTTTTTATAAAAAGGGGGATATATACAATAAACGCTACTTTCTTGATGTAGATAAATATTAAAGATCTGATAAAGATTAATTAAGTATATAATTTTTTCACAATAATATTAAATAACATTAATTAGTTAAAGTATTTCCAAAAATATTTTTAATCGTTAAATAGAGACATAAATATTTAAAAGATTTTTCCTCACGCGCGTATTTATTTGAGGTTTTATGGATATTTCATTTTTATAACGTGTATTATGGTCTTTAAACTGTATAAAGATAAAAATAGTCCTTATTATAATTATTTATACATTAATGGCATTATGAAGATGTTTATGCCTCCGAGGGCAACAATTTTACAAAGCCGAGGGCCTTTGACCCGAGGGCTTGTAAGTTGCCCGAGGGTATAGACATCAAGTAATGCCCGTGCAAGCGCGGATCCAGGGGGAGGGTCATGACCCCCCCCCCCCAAACAAACAGAGGAACACAAAAAAATAGTATATATTATATTTACTTTGCTCATATTATTTTCCAATGCATGATAAAATTTATTTATATTGATCCGTAAAATGATTTATGAAAACTTCTTTTATTATTTTCGAGGTTTATTATATAATAGCACTAATACACAAAAGTAAAATATATTACTTTTTTGTGAGTGACCCCCCCTTCCCCCAAAACGAGGTTCTGGATCCGCTCCTGTGCCCGTGGTACATACAATATTTTATGTCCTACTTCAGATAATTCCATGTTAAATTAAAAGAAAATTCAAAATCACGAAAGGTTTTTTACCTATATAGTTGCTAAATAAACAAAGGTAATAATAAACAAAGGTAATAAGTGTTATTACATACATAAAAAATGGATTTTCCGTTGATTCCGGATAGAATTGCTGTGAATGCTGAACTGCAACATCAATATATTCTTTTTGTGTTACCGTAACGGTCGTTGTTTTTCACAGCCAGTTGAGAAGAACACCATAGGCAAGATTCCTTCCATTATTGCAAAATACCTGGGTCTAAGCGATGCGGACAAATATACTGGTCATTGTTTGCGCAGAACCTCTGCAACTTTGTTGGCGGACGCGGGGACAAATATGACCACATTGAAAAAATAGGGCGGTTGGAAGAGTTTCATATACCGTGCGAGCAAAAATTATTATCATCAACGCATCTAAGGCCGTACTGCTTAGCGGTAGAGCTTAATACCTGTTAGGTGTCAGTAAATACTAGCATTATCAATCATTCAGTAATTCCGTCATTTTTAACAGTCGTTACAAGTAATTTGATACATCGCTATATAGTTTATCCAATTCCTTGAATAATTCACGCAATGAGTTTTACAGCGTATTTTCGAAACGGGGTTAGACTTAAAGCTTCGGTTTCCTACAAAGCGGTACCGCAAAAGAGCGGCCGTAATTTGACGACGAGCTTGACCGCGATAAAGCGTGTATGTACTTGCAAATCGGAGTGTGTTCCTCCAGAGCGTTCGGCGCAAGAAATACGGCACCGTATTTTCTGAAGCGGCCGCTCTGTACGTTGGGATAGTGCAAGCACGATTTTTGACGGTGCGCCAGTGTAGTGATTGTATGTTTTAATAATAATATTTAGAAATGGCTAAAAAAATTAGTTGGTCTAACGAACAAGATAAAATTTGAATCGAGTTTGTTCGAACTCATGAAGTAGGTACTCTTTAATGTAAAATCATCAGAGTACGAAGACGAAAAGTACGAAAGACGCAACACTCTGTCTCGCGTTTTTTTATAAATATCAGATTCTTGCCTTCTGCTTTCTTTTTCTGACGATTCTTCGTCCTCAAGAACTATTAGAATAGTCAAACTTAGGTCGTCCATCTTGTAAACACCACACACAATCTTTGATTTGTACTGTCAACTGACTCTTGCCGCCGTATTTTATCGCACCGTATTTTTAATGTTACTTTACAGTAATATTCACCGTCCAAAGCGACCGTACTACTGGTGGCAAGAACGGCCGTCAAATTACGGCCGCTCTTTTGCGGTACCGCTTTGTAGGAAACCGAAGCTTAAACGGTTAGTGGCAATACAACCAGCGTTTGTGCATGAACGATTTTTGCGAAGATTTTCCTGACGTCGCTTTTACTGCTGGGGATTTTTATCATTGTCTGAGGAGAACCGTGGCTTTGTTTTGGGAAACAGGTTCTATGCAACATAAAAAAGGAGCTGGAAGGCCATCTGTAAGCACAGAAGGACTTGTTGCAGACGTTCGTGAAATAATGCAAAAGACGCCAATAAAATGTGTAAGGCGCCTGCCTCAAGAAGTGGGAAGATCTTAAGGAACATGCAGGACTAGTCTTAAAAAACACTTTAATTTGTTTCCTTATAAAGTCCTTAAAAATTTTGAAAGACATAGGAATTACTGTCTGTGGTTGACCCAAAATTTATTGGAAAGAAGTTATTTATTAGACCTGACATTTTTTTCTGATGAAACCTGGTTTCACCTCACCGGTTATGTGAATTCAACATTGAACGAACCATCAAAAAATTGGTGTCTGGTTGGCTGTTTCCTGAAGAAGCACAGGGGTATGGGGACAATATTTGTAATCTACTTGTGGAACCATTACTTGACGATGAACTACGTTTTGGTTGTATTTAACAGGACGGTGCAACCGCTCGTATACATCCGCCGAAACTATTAACTGCTTACGCTACTTTTTCCACGACTTGAGTGATCAGTTTTCGAACAGACATTGAATTCCCACCCGGATCCCCTTGTTTGACGGTTATGGATTAGGTATTTCAATTTTGCTCATTTAAAGAACAATATTTTTAGGGCACCAGTTGAAAAATTAGAACGGTTACAAAAAGGATTATTCAAGAATGTGATAACATTTCTCGAGAGATGTTGGTCGACGCTTTCGAAATTATAAAGAGACGTGTGAATTTGTGCTTGGAGCATGGCAGTGGCCAATATCAGCAATTTCTATAATTTTTATTTACCTTTCTCTATATTCTTACTTTGTTAATTTTGTAAACAACAAAAATGAATTTGTGTTTGTTTACTTATTTTAATATTCGTCAGTTCCACATATCATGTCATAGAACGAATTTGACACAATTTTAGCTTTTAACAGATTTGGTTAGATATTATATCGTCCCCTTATAATTGTGATCTAAACCACGCCCTACTTTTTTCAGTCCAAGCCCTCTTGAATAAAAATAATTTTTTCTCGCACGGTTTATATACGATTTTAATCAATTTTCTTATAAACAATCATTGTCTAGTGTGGTTTAGCAATTTTTGCAATATTATGTTGAAATCAACTGATTGAGCAAAATGGTGGTCATTTTTGAATTTAAGGAACCCAATTTACCCTAGTTTTCCTGCGCCAAAAGATTTTTTTTTGTAGACCAGTGCAATCTTTTTGTTCAAGTTAAAACGTATATTTTTGAAAATTACAGTAAAAGTAATAAGGTTCTAAATTAAACTTTAATGGCAAACAAATAATATAGCGCAAGGTGAAAATTATAATCCAGCTCATCTTACTTTATTGTCGGGAGATATTATTGCAAAATAGAATTTTGCTGCAAATCTACTGTAATAATAACAGAAAATTTCTATGGAGCGCCATGGCGATGATACTTTATGGCAATCCCATTAAACTTGAATAGCTCGCCGGCTAATGTCTAATACTAGAATGGCCTCGAGAATGGCTCTTATTGTTCCCATCAGACGATTTCTGGGTCAAACTGTTTATAACCGTATAAGATCTTTTAAAGAATTAAAGTTTCTGATCTTCTTTTTTCGCGAATAGATTATATGATATCAATTTTATTTAATTTCGGCGTTTCTTTTTAACGGCTGCGTTGATTTCCGAGTATGATAGGGAATGCACTAATAATATGCTGGTAATTGTTAGGAGAACAAAAAGTTTAAAATATTTCTTCACTTAGTTACATTGTGTTGTTAATAGTTTAAATGATTTCTTTTTTTGGATACCATAAGCAGCTATACTTCAAATGATGTCAAGATTGGTTCAGATAATACTAACAAGGATTGATGTTACACAGGGTGTCCAATTAGTCTATAGTTCTTTGGATATTTAAAGGGACTTTTTAGACAGACACAATTTTCAATAAGCCAAAAATAGATAAAGTTTGACTGCTTTAATAAACCTTAATTTCTGCGTACACAGTTTTCGTTTATATTTGGACCCTTATCAAATTTAAATACAAAAGTTTCAGATTTTTACTCAATTTATAAAAGAGATCGGAAAAATATTCATATGTTTTTTAATTGGAACACCCTTAATACTTCTGATGTTATTTATAAATCCCATTTTTCTGATTCCAAAAATATATAGTTTGCTTTATTAGCTGAAAAAGTTTTAAGATATCAACAATCAAATTTTTAAAAAGCTGTATTTATTTTCGTTAAGTAGAGTAGCCGTTAGGTTAAACTTTGCCTTCCACTCGACTTTTTATTATAATTTACTGTAATTGGTTTAGATAAAGGTATTTATTATTATTAAATACATATCTCTAGAATGCCTTTAGACATTTTTGGCATTACTTTCTCGCTTGAACCTGAACTAACCTAAACTAATTGTTGTATTGATACATACTTAAATGTAAAAGGAATATTCTACAGCAGAAAAATTCGATATGATCCGTCTCTAAGTTATTCAAATAACAGAAATTCATTTAGATCTCGTAATGAATACCATAGGATTGCCAAAACCTTCCTAAAACCGAATAATACCTGATAGCAGGAAAAGCGTATTTTGTTCTCCAATGCATTCTAAACTCGATTCTAAACGTATGAGGTATTTCACCAGAGTGATACATTTTTTTAAAATTGTATCGCTCATATCTCAAAAACGTTTTGAGCTAATACAGACAAACAGAATCAGAGAAAAAGGTAGTATAACTTTAGTAAACAGAGTGCTCAATTTATTAAGAACATGGGTTGCTTATTTTTTCCGATATTGTGATCGTCGTTTGTTATTGGTTCTTGCTAAGATTTGTATGATTGAGAAGAAACATGACAAATTTCTTTCCGCTCTCATAGTTACAATACACGAAGTAAAGGAAACCTCTTTCTATAAAAAATCTGAAAACTCATGCAAAGGTTAATAAGGCGCTTTTCAGACTCTTCAGCTAAACTTAAGAGTTCGGTTTTAATTAATGGAATGTTTGCAAAATAATCTCTAAAATTGAGCCCAAGATCTCAAAATAAACCTTACTTTGAGGTATCTAATATGTTAGATTTAGGTGTAAAGGTGCTCCTTTCGAAGAGAAACATGTAACCTAATCTCATAGAAACAGTTTAAAGCCGATATTTTGCGTCTTTTCTACTTTCCGTTTACCATAAGAAGATCTCTTTGGGAAAAATGGACGATTTTTTCGATTTCTTGATAATATGATTTCCTTAGAACTTTAAAAATATTTCAACTTAAGTTTTCTATTTATTTGTATTTCAGCTACAAAAGCATCACACGGATATCCTGAATCGCTATACTCAGTACACTCCTCGAATTTAGCCCTACATCATCCGCCAAGTACTCCAAAAGCAGTTAGTACGGAAGATATCACACGGTAAGTACAGTGACATTTTAAGTTATTTCTGCTAGTAGGCAAGAAACTTTAATGGCCGGTCCAGCATGCCCTAGTGGACTGGCAGTTTTGATAAGGGTGCATTGTGGTAAGAGTCGGAAAAGAGATGTTGCGGAAGAATATTTTATTAAAAAAGAAAACTGTCTATACAGTCAGCGGCTCTCCTAGCCTTTGAACTTGCGAACTTATCGATACTGTCATCAAAATTCATTTTAAAGTTAAATCTAATTTATTCAATAAATTCAATAAATAAGGAGGCCGGCTATATCTCGGTAGCCGTTAGTCGCACAGCTTCAGGATCTTTTTTTGTGGTATAATCGTCAATGAAAAATCGCTGAAAATTAGTTTTAAGTTCCTATAACCGCCGCTAGGGGGCGTAACATCGATGGCCAAATAGGAAAGATAATTTTTTGTCCGGAATTTGCCCAATAAAGATGTATTGAAATACGTGCTGAGAAAATTTGACGTAATTTTGTAGGCATTTTTTTTATCTTCTCAGGTAAAGTAGTGAGGGAACGTCAATTTTTTTTTTTTGTTATTTTAATTGACAACTTCGGTTTGGCTTAGCCGAATTTAATTAACTTAGCTGCGTTGAAAAGAGCTTTTTGTGTTTTATCGCTTGTATTGTAAACTATGTATGGTATGTTTGTTTTTAAACAGTTACATAGATGCTGAAAATCCTAAACAGCCATTAAAAACCTCATGTTTAACACTTTTTAAACCGGAGATACGGCCAAAAAAATAATTATAATTGCAGCAGTTTACCGATGTCAAATCGCTTAAACTCATTATTAATAACAATATGTAACAATAATAATGTTTTATTAGACTTTGACATAAGCTCTGATATTTTTATCACTAAAAATTCAAAACGCCTTGTTTATTGGGTTCCTACATTTATAAAATGTATTCTATTCTAGGTCACCCGATTTGACTTGTATGGATTTTTATTTTTTGGGAAGAATAAAACAATATATTGTTTACGTCACCAGGCTTACTCTATGAGGAAAGATATGATTCAACGGGTAAGGAACGCTATTCACGGCGAAGCCAAAATAGAGATTGCTGTTTTATCGACTAGAAAGCATTGCCAATGATGGTCGGTAGTTTGAACATCTGCGACACCAGTATAAAGCAGAATATTTTGAAGCAATCCTAATGATTATTATTATTGATATTAATAAAGAGTTTAAGCGGGTAGGCGATTTAACATCGGTAAAGTGCTGTTATTATAATTTGTTTGGCAGTATTTCCGGCTAAAAAAGAGTTAAACAAATGAGGCTTTCACTGGTGTAAAAACAAACATACCATACCATTTAAAATTTTCTATATAAATCGTAATTACTATTAAGTTGTCAAGCAGCGGCCTCGTTGACAGGATCGTTCAAACACTCAATCTGATAATTAATCTCTAATTTGGCTAGTTCTATATTTTCTAAAAAATTCTTTTAATGACATGCTTAGAAAGGTGTTGACTGACCCCTTGGATAACACCATAACGTCTTTTCAACCACCTAGGTATATAAGACTAACTTTTTTGGGCGCTGTTTCTCTGAGGGTGGGTAATGTATTGAAGTCCTTAAGCAACAACTTCAAAATAGCTTACAAATAGAGTAAAGGATTCAATTAACGTACTTGACAAAAGTGGGGTATATTTGTTGTCCTGTAACTCATGCATAGCTAAATATGCTGGACAGACAGGACGTAGTTTTAATATTAGAATAAAAGAACATTTAAACTCTCAGAAGCCACTGTAAAAAGAATTAAGACAGTTTACAACACATGCGATAAAACAAGAAAAGCTCTTTTCAACGAGACTAGTTTGCTAAATTCGGTTGAGCCAAACCGTAGTTACCAATCAAAATAACAAAAAAAAATTACATTCTCCCACTACTTTATTTGAGGAGATAAATAAAGATGCCTGAAATGGTGAACGAGAAAACGGCACTGGGTATGTTTCAACCGTTAGGATAACAATTTTAGATATATCGGTATGTAGTTGCATAATATTATACACTGTGTTCAAAAAGTCCCGGACCGGTCAATTATTTAGAAAATGGCGCACAATATACAAAAACTTCCGGTATAAAAGTTGTAGGCCTTAAAAAATCTATAAAACTAGGACACCTGTAATTATACAGGGTGCCTCAAACAGTCATGGTAAACAAAACTTTCGTTTTTTTAAATGAAACGTCCTATATCTTACAATACTTTTGGATTCTACATAAAATATCAATTATTCTTTAATAAGCACACTATAAACTTAATAGTTTCTAAGACATCGACTTTCGAAAAATTACATTTTTGAACTTTGACTGCTTCTAGCTCTCTAACGGTATATCTTCGAGCAAAACGGCTTACGTGTCCCTATCTTAGTTTTTTATTATCTTCCCAGAAGTGTAAACTTCCGGTTAAACCGGATGTAACTCGAGAACCGGAAATATAATACTTCCGGTTTAACCCAAAATTGATATTTTTAGGAAGATAATAAAAAAGAAAGATAGGGACATGTAAGCCGTTTTGCTCTAAGATATATCGTTAGAGAGCTAGAACCTGTCAAAGTTCAAAAATGCAATTTTTCGTAAGTCGATATCTCAGAAACTATTAAGTTTAGACTTATAGTGTGCTTATTAAAAAATAATTGATATTTTATGTAGAATCCAAAAGTATTGTAAGATATAGGGCGTTTCATTTAAAAAAACGAAAGTTTTGTTTACCATGACTGTTTGAGGCCCCCTGTATAATTACAGGTGTCCTAGTTTTATAGATTTTTTTAAGGCCTATGACTTTTATACCGGAAGTTTTTTTATATTGTGCGCCATTTTCTAAATAATTGACCGGTCCGGGACTTTTTGAACACAGTGTATATGTACTCGTACATCTATTAGTAAGCAACTAACAAACTTCCTCAAAAAAATCAACGCGTGATGAATCACGTGATATTAATTATTAATTTTAAACATCTTAGAATCATTTAATTTAAAACATACCTACTTCTTTTCCTCATATAGATTTATTATCAATTCTTTACATTCTCCTTTGCGTTTTCAAACAATTTATTTATTAATTACTTAAATATTGGATTCATCTCTAAAAGTGTCAGGGTAGGTTTCTTAAAGGCTGGCGCATCTGACTAGATAAGAATACTAAATCGCCGCACATACATATCCCGCATTTTTGATACCGGAAAATTATCGGTAGAACCCGCAGAGTAATATTTTAAATGGCGTTATTAATTTTGTTCCGTAAATTTCACCCTTCCCTCCAAATTAGATAATAAATTATCATTTTCAATATTGCGTTGCGCTGCCGTGAGAGTTTAGATTTGAGGTAAATCGTCTCGTTTACGAGACACCTGATCACACGAGCTGTCTAAACTTTGTGACTGGTAAAAAATTGTTTCAAAGTAATTGGTATGTAAAAAAGTCTTAGGTTTGCAGAGTTTTCTGTGACTTATTTGTTTATTACGTGGCATGGTTTTCTTTTGCATTGCGACATAAACGAGATGGCGCTCTTGCGCTTGCACTGCTGAATGTGTTCTACATTTAGTAGTTACGGCGCTGGAGGGTTAATTAAATGATAGAGTTGGTGTACCCAGGTTATGGCAATCTGACGAGTGATAACCGAGGTGATAACATCCACGAAACAGCTGTCATTGTCTACCGGACCCCGAGGTTGTCCATTATTTCTGGACTTCTCACACGCTGTAATGCAAAAGAAGGCGTTTATACCAATACTGTTTGTACTACCTCTAGTAATAATACATAAAAATCTTTCTTTACTGAAACAAATAGCAAAAAAATATGCAGGGTGTTTCATTAAAAAAAACATTCGTATTGACACTTTATTGGCGCACCCCGTGTATTTAGTATATCTACAGATGTTGCTGTTTTCTTACTTTCTGCCTGTGTCTCTGTCTTGCCAGTCTTTATCCTGAAGTTTTCTATTTTTGTATTGCTTCGTCTATTTCGTCTCTTTCTCGATTTCTTCTGCGTAATGGACTCTATTCCGTTACCCGAAATATTCAACATTTTTTATTAGCCCTTCTGACCTGACATGTCTGTAACATGTTAGTTTTTCTTTTGTGTGTAAGTTTTCTACATTCATTCGTTTCTTGATCTCTTTATTTCTGCAATCTTTCATTTGTTCTTTTTACTTACTAACCTACACAGTTTTATGTCTCATTATTTTTTGCACTATTCTGGTGTTCTTTGTTTTAGTTATTTGTTTATTCCCCAAGGCTGAATTTAGTTTCCTTAAGACCAGATTGGGAGCGTCGAGAACGCGCCGTGTTGCGTCAAGTGTCACGTCGACGAGTAAACCGAACATAAACAGTCAAGAGTGTCAACGTTAATACAGCGTTGCGTTAGCGTTTGTAAAGCGTCAGGCGTCGTAAACAATCGGATGATTTTTCAAAGCGTTTTTAGTGGTAAAGATGAACTCAGTAAAAAAAATGCTAGCACGAAAGACCTGCACCATGAAATACAAAATTGCCTTCATATAAAAATAGAAACCTTAGAGATCGTCTGTACCTACTTCGAAATTCTTAGTTTATGATACAAATGGTGGAATTCGCCAAATACATAACTATATATTATTTAGCACCTTGTAAATATAATATGGTGTCTAGAGTAAAAACATTAAACGAACTGCTTCTCTAACCTAACCCAAACCGAAAAGTCCTATTCTATTCTTTGTTTCTTCTTCCGTTGTTCCACTTTTCGAAAATATTTATCCTAGGTATTTAAATTTGTCAGTTCCTTTTATTGCTAAGTGGTTGCAAAAATGATTTCTAATCTAAACCATTTTTTGTGTATTCTTCTTCTAGCTTCCGTAACATAAAGCTTATCACCCTGTACGATGACCATCTGATCATCTACAACGCTTTGTGTATATATAGATGATCATTTCTGATTGTTTTGGCCATATTGCCCATTCTTTCACGTTTTCCCTTTCAAGAGTTTAGCATCTGTTTAAAGGATATTTTAAGTATGTAGGCGATGTGGAATACCCGTAAAGGAAAGGTCTTCTGTTTTAAAACCATCTTCACCATTACCGTGCGTTTCTTATATATACTGCTCTAATTAATATGTTACACTTTACATTTAATCTCCCTCCTATTTCTTTATTTCACACCTTGTCTATTTGTCGCACGTCCGCAATTATCAGAACTCTCATTTCACTAGCCTGCATTTTCTCCGTTTTGGTATTTGTCCACTGCCCATTAGTGTTATGGATATTCTCTTCTTTTTGTTTTTACTAAAGTTCTTGTTTATTTGACGTCTGGTTGTTTATTGCAAAGTAACATTATCAGATAGCTTTAATTGTATCCAGCATTATCCTTGCTATATTATAATATACTTTATTTTTCGTTTTTTTTTATTTATTAAATTTTATTAATTTCGTTCGTAGAGTATAATAAGTAATTTTAAAGAGAACTTTAATTTTACTATCGATCTTCGTATTACAGAACGGAGGATTACATAGTGCAATATTTCGAATCTCAAATATTACTTTCGTTGCATAAATCCAATGCTCCACGTCACTTGATCCGAAATTATGACAAATCGACATTGTTTCATGAATTATTAATGTAGAGGGGA
The DNA here is from genome assembly GCA_963920685.1 of Polydrusus tereticollis. Lineage (NCBI taxonomy): Eukaryota > Metazoa > Arthropoda > Insecta > Coleoptera > Curculionidae > Polydrusus > Polydrusus tereticollis. The sequence goes on from OY987329.1 coordinate 46,817,379, forward strand.
ATAACGGGGGGCAACAGGTGGAACATCGTATTGTTGGGGATTGAATTGATCGCTCGAAGTGCTCGGCGAAGGCACTAAAGGGATAAATCTAGTTTTATTCCCATTTTATTCGCCATTCGGCTATAATATAGATGGCATATGTGACCCTGGGTATTGAATAACATATGGCCCTTCCATTTTTGGGTAATTTATGAGGAGATGAGAAAAAAGGGATTTTAATATGCATTTTCTAGAAACTATTAATACTCAGTGACATAGAAAATGCAGCATCAATTTTAGAGGTTAAATTTTCCTAATGATTTTACAATATATCGATTTAGGATACTGAAGGTTAAAAAATAATTAATGTTTTAAATAAATACCGCGCACAATATCGAAGTTAGTCCTAATAATTGTTATATATATAAATTATTATTAACGCCACAACATGACGTCTATTTTCCAACTTAAGAGAAGTGAATGCTCTCTCGGTAGAAGTGATTATTCACATTATAATATGTCTTTGTAAACTAAACACGGATGCTGTTCAACGCACTTCTCAAGATATGGTCCGGTTCTCTTAGAAAATTTTGAGAAAACGCGTTCTCCTGACTCTTGATGGAAGTGAATAGTATCTATATACGGTTAAAAAAAAATTTAAGAGAATAGTCGACAGGAGACAGATCACTTCTTTTGATATAATCATTCCCCTAATTCGAGAATGGACGTCCTGTTTTTGATGCTCTATGAAGCCCGAGTTCGACCATCATCGTTGGAATACTGCTCACACATTTGGGGTTGCTCCTAAACATACCCCGAGATTGCTGGATTCCATTCGCTTGATCGGCAACTGGGATCTGGCAAACCACCTAGAAAGGCAGGTAGGCGACTTCAACATACACATATTTTTATGTCAATTGATCAACTGAGGTTGCCCGCTTGACGAGCCACTGCAGCCCACCCATACGTGGTTCAGCCTAGTGTCCCTCGAACAACACTGTTTAAAAACTCTTTCATCAGGAGAACGTCATCACTCTGGAACGACCTCCCTGAGGCCGTGTTCCCAACCAGTATAATCCACAAAAATTCAAGAGCAACGTTAATCGTTTCCTACGTATACGCACCGCTCGCACAGCGCCATAAAGGATTTGTCGGCTTTTGCAAACAAAAAAAACAATTGACAAAATCAATATTGGAGCGTACCACCGAGCTCGATTACTATAGGATGTCGCCGTTGTGCTTCATTCCAATATTGGTTTCTATATATCGTGATGAAAGTCACAGACAGTCCCTTCCTTTCCGTCAGACCCTATAGCTCTGCTGATGAGCTGTTATACAGCGAAACGCGTCCAGAGATTGGGTCTGATGGAAAGGATAAGGGACAAACATTTGTTTGTTGTAATCTTAAGGTCTCGGTAACCAAAACCGAAGAAATGGTTTTCGGCGCCACCGAGGTTAGATGCCTGTTACTATGGGCTCCGCGCCGGTGTATGGATCTTTATAGAACCTCACCGGCTCGCTCGGTGGTACGCTCGATTACTATAGGATGTCGCCGTTGTGCTTCATTCCAATATTGGTTTCTATATATCGTGATGAAAGTCACAGACAGTCCCTTCCTTTCCGTCAGACCCTATAGCTCTGCTGATGAGCTGTTATACAGCGAAACCCGTCCAGAGATTGGGTCTGATGGAAAGGATAAGGGACAAACATTTGTTTGTTGTAATTGACAAAATAATTCAAAAGGAAATCCAGACAACAGTTTGATATTTGATGTCGTTTATAGGAAATTTGGCAAGTTAAGCTTTTACCTTATGTGTTAATTAGCTAATAAGTAGGTACCCATATTACTAAAGTTTTTGCCACAACCATTAAATAATTCAAGCATAACATATTTCATTTTGAACAAGATAATATGTTATTCATAATCCATAGTGTATGTTATCCCTTTGAGTTATGAACTCGTATATTAACTGGATTGTTGTTTAAAAAGCTTAAAGCCAATAGTGCATTAAAAAACTAGATCGCGGCTACCATGGAAAACCAAATATTATGTTATGTCAGAGGGTAACTTGTCAAGGAATATTTCTGTGGCAGTAAATTGTGTTTTCAATAGGTACTTAATAAAAATGAGTTTTAAGCTAATTTTTGTTGAACCCTTTACAATGATCGTAGAAAAAGCATACTATTTTACTCACACGAAATAGCTATAACTTGCTCGTCAAGTAATATGCTATTTTATGTCACTGTGTGTACCCATACTATTCGGTACTCCGAATCTTTCCGCTACTTTTCATCTTGACCAGCTCTCTTTTAATAATGTAATTATTTTTACTCAGAGCGATTATAATGTTGACATTTCCGACATTTTAAAATGAATTGTTGAAAGTGACACTTCTCTGACTTACTTTCCTGCCACGTGGCTGGTAAGTAACCAATAAAATTTTAAAAATGCATAACGTTTTGTTTCATATATTTATTAGGTTCGCAGTATAGATCATATTTGAAATTTCTCAAGGTACGAGATATAAAAGAAGCCACAAACAAATTTGTCTAAATAAATGATGGTTGTAAATAAAATAGTATACTAACCTCGATGAAAATATCATTCCATCTCAAGATAAAGTTTCCTCTCAATCCTCTCTCAAGGAAAATTAAACACTTTTTCCACCTCGGTTTGTTATATACTATATTTTACGTCATAAGCACCAGATTGAAAAAATGAAATTGTCACTTTTTGATTGTTTCCTTCCATATTATTAGATATTTAACTGGTTTGTTCATTTTTTCTTCTTGTCATTAATCGTTTGGATAATACCAACTGTACCTACACATTTTCATTATTAAAATATTATATTATTGTAGGTGATAAATTCTCCGACAGTGAGTATATTTAATTATCTTAATTAATTCATTTTAGTAACCCTATTTTAATATAGTTGGTTTTTTCAGATCCAATTCTGTCTGGTTATTATTAAGTGAATCCATGCGTTAAATTTACATAATATTATGTACTTAAAATAAAATTGTTTTGGCTCTCAGTTTTCACGCCATAGTATATTTTATGCTCGCCAGAGAATAGCAAAAATTAAAATTAATTAGTACGTTACTGTCGAGGTTACTTCCTAAACGACATAAGTACGTGGAAGATTTACTAAATACGCAATCAAGCATCTTCGTTTTAATTGGCATTCATTCGACGCAAAGCTCTACGTTTTTTAAATATTTAAACACCACCACGTCGAAGCTAAGCATGGGATAATAATAAAGCCGCTGGATTTTTTCGCATTTATTTTGCTCGAGGTATTTTATTTTGATGTTGTCAGTTTCAAACGACTTAATTGAATTCGGAGTTTTTGTTTTCTTGAATGTTCGATGAACACTAATTGTTGACTTAGAGACGGGCATGCAACGATACATGTTTACTATAAGATGTATCTTTTTAAGCTTTAAGTGAAAGTCTTTCCAGACTTATTGCAACAGTGTTGGAAAACCATCATCATTTGGACATTTAAAAAGTTTTATCTGTTTATATCTCCGTCGTAAGTTGCTACTTTAATGACCGCCCTAAAGTATTTCCTGTTTTATTTGGTAATATCGGCGGAAGCTGGAGCGACAAAAGTAGGTTATCACTAAGGTTATCAATATCTTCTCTGCTGAGAAGGTGAAGCACCACCAAAGAATCAAACTTCACTAAATAGTTTGGACTTTTTTACGTACGTGTGCTTCACAAGGGGATGACGATGATTACGAATCCGCAAATTGACTTCAGTCTCATAACCTCAAAAATATAAAATAAAACTTGATTGTTTTCCACGATTAGGTGATTTTTCTGGGATCCGCAAAAGTTAATTTCAATAATACACCAGGAAGCAAATTGGCAGCAAATAGGTGGATTGGATATAAATATTAGTCTAATTAGTACCTAAAAAAATCAAGCGTTGAAACTTCCTGTTACTTTTTGTATCATGAATTTATACTTTCGGGAAATTTTCTTGAATCCGATTTCCGAAATTTGGTCAAACACAATTGTATCTGTTTGCTGGCGATATACCCACCTAGTGTACTATTAACAAGGCGTAGTTCAAAAAACTGCAAGTATTTCAAAACATAACACTGACAATTATTGCGGACTCACCACGGCATATATTAATTCACTTAGCTCACAACGACCTAAGAATGCCAACACTAACTGAACATTTTGACAAAATAATAACGGATTATTACAGGCGGACAGACAGACATCACAAAGCGAACTCCTTACTCAATCTCACATAAACTCCCCTCCTAACAAACCTTACAAACACCCAAGAGACCGAAGCTCCTGCCTACACCTTAATAAGCTTTGATAAGCACGATATCGTTGATATTAACTCCTTCAACCAACGACGTAAAAAAGTGAACACGGACCCGTTTTTAGGTTATTATACAATTATAGAATCAATTTCGAATCAAACCAATTCTAAAGAAGATTTGTCCACGACTACTATTATAGAACATGATCTTTATAAATGTGTTTTCTTAATAATAATAATATCCAATATACACCAGTGTATAATATTCATTATACACGGTGTATAATGTATAATGAAATCATATGGCTTCAATAGGTTTTTGTACGTACATAACGTCAAGTCGCACCGCTCGTTGCTATGGCAACACCATGGGACCTTGTTTTTACTTTGACAATTGCGCTTCGGTTTTTAATTTTAATTTGAAACGTCAAAAGGTTAGTTGTTCCAAAATATCAATGTAGATTTAAGTTCGATTCCTACGTTTAACTTAACACCCTGTGTAAATACAAACATTAATATTAATGTTAACAAATGCTTAGTGAGAAGTTCAATATATTGTTTCAATGTTAGTTATTTAAAAATAAAGATATGTGGTACTTAATTGTAGCTAAAACTATTTGGTAGTCCTGGACAAAGTATAGTATTCTACTCACATATAATGGCTGTTATTCACTTGGATGATTTATGAGACTCGCCTACGGCTCGTGTCATAAACATCATCCGCGTGAATAACAGTCATCATTATATGCTTGTTGAATAATATATTATTACTGAACAGTAACATTGTCTAACTTAGCAAGTCGCATAATATGATCATAGTAGTGGATCCGATTTCTCTGAACGACTTCTTTTTTTCGATTGCAACCTGAGAATTGATCACCGTTAATAAATGTCAAACTTCATACAGATCCATATTTATTGGTGAATTTTAAATCGCAGTCATGAAATTTTGTTACTGACAGAAGTAAACAGTAGTTTAACATGATTCAGTTACTCAGGTGACTGAACGAGTACAACACATATTATACTTAACCTTAAAATGTACTAAATGTTATTCATAGCACACGCCCACAAAAGAACAGTGCGATAAGCAAAATATTACACCCTAATCTAATAATAATTAATGCGATGACTGAATCATATACCAGTTCTTACTCTTATCGAAAAAAGAAATAATATGTTCAGTAATCTTTATTTGCTACGTTTCATCCAAAAAGAAAATGCATTTTGGAAAAAAAAATTTTTTTGACATAATATGACATATAAATGCCTATGTATACAGGGTGAATCGGTAGGAATGGACGTAACTCTAAGGGTGTAATCTATGCATCAAAATAATAAGAAAAAACTCAAATGTTGTTATCCAATATTCATTGGTTTTCAAGTTATAGCGTTAAATAAAATAATAATATTGTTAAACCAAAATATCCAACATTAACATTGTTTTAAATAAATCATTGGTTTAGTAAATTTTCAAAAATACCGCCATTGACTTCCAAACATTCCCTGCTTCGTTTACGAGGGGCGCGCGTGGATCTTCTAATTGATTCGTGCCTTTCCTTAATATTGAGTACAGCATTTCTAATGCGTCTAATTAATGCATCCCTAGTATCTACTTTTACTTTGTAAACCTCAGTTTTTAACCAACTCTATAAATTGTAGTCCAACGGCGTGAGGTCTGGCGATTTAGGAGGCCAACTAATAGGACCACCGCGACCAATCCAAACCCCTGGAAACCTTTGGTCTAAATATTGCTTGACCCGACGATCGAAATGGGCAGGCGCTCCGTCGTGTTGATAATACATTTCAATTCTGATGTTTAAAGGAATCTCCTTCAGTAGTCCTTGCAATTCATTTTGTAAAAAACTTAAGTAGTGATCCCCTGTAAGGCGATAAAGAAAAGGGCCAATTAAATTATTATCGCTCATGCTGCACCACAGGTTTACTGAAAACCTGTGTTGAAAATTACTTTCGACTATTGCGTGTGGATTTTCGTCCGACCATACATGGGAGTTTCGATTATTATTAATGCCGTCACGGGTGAATGTAGCTTCGTCAGTAAAAAGTATGTGCGGTAAAAAATGACGATTAATTAATTATCCACTCACAAAGTTGCATACGCTTGGCGTAATCTCCAGGTTGAAGATTCTGTACACGCTGTACATGGTACGGGTATAAGCCTTGCTCGTGAAGCGTATTGATCACTCTTTTTTGGGGAATCTCCAACTGAATTCCAATTCTTCGTGAGATCGTCGTCGCATCTTCTTCTACTAAAGCTAGAACATTTTCTAATTCTTTTAAATCCTGTTGAATGGCTCGTTCGGATGTTGCATTAGCACTTGGAAGCGTTCCGGTCTCGCAGAGTTTGTTGAAAACTCTGATAAAGGCCTTTCTGTTCGGTGTTCTTTCATGTGGAAATCGTTAACGATATTCTTCAGCAGCCGCTGTTGTATTCCCATTACACAAACCATAAATAAAAACCATATTGGCGTATTCGAGATGTAAATAAATGTGTGGCATTTTATAAAATTAAAGTGATACAAATCCGAAAGTTAACGGTGAATCAGTGTAACATTTTATACTCACACTAATAGGATAGTGACAGCACAACAATCAAAAGCAAACAATAATAACATTTATTAAGTACAGGAAAGCTAAATTAATGCAATGTTTTGTTTTTGCCTTATAACTTGAAAGCAAATGAATATTGGATACCAACATTTGAGTTTTTTCTTATTATTTTGATGCATAGATTACACCCTTAGAGTTAGGCCCATTCCTCCCGACTAACCCTGTATACTGTATAAGTGAGGAACTTTGTACTCTAGCCACTTGCTGCGACCTTATACAATAAGGATTAACCAAATTATGCTAAAACGGCTATTATCTGGGCTATGTGCCTCAACAAGCGCTGAATTATAAAGCAAAATTTAGCGTATTTTGACTTGTACTGCCTACGCAGATCAATATTGTAGCTATGACGTGTTTCGATTTTCCAATGGTCGGTATGCACACTGGCGAGAATCAAAAAATTCGAAACCGGTCTACAGGTAGCATCCTATCATTGGAGACGGAGATTCAGAAAAATACACATCACTATCTAAGATAGGTAAAATTACACAAAAATTGAAACGAGTCTGACTGTTTTTGTGATTTTCTGTTGTGTTTTTTATTTTTTTTACTTGAAGACCAAGCATCATCATTGGAAAAATGGCGTGGCACCCAAAAATTTTTCGTCTGCGGTGCTATTATTTCCCAGCCACCCCCGAGCTTATTTTCTGGTTGCACTACTGGCCCAGAGAATAGCATAATTAATTTTACATTACCCTTATACAATAACCCCTATTGTATAATGTCTCAGCTAGTGGCTAGAAAACAAAGTGTCTTACATATATACATATTTGTATAATAATAATTTACCAGGTCTTTACCAGTACCAATTGATCTCTCTTGGGAGACAGAACCTTGTGAAACATACAATCCTATACCGTATATACTAAAAAATTTAATTCTAAGAAAGTCTTCTCCTAATTTATCTAAAAGCGAAAAAAGGAAGTTTAGACAAGAAGAAAGAAAAAGATTTGAAAAAATTCAGGAAGAAAAATGAACTTTAAAGTTGGAACCTACAGAGAATAAAGAAGATTCATAATTAATTGTTGTTCTCCTGTAGCTATTATGTTAGCACACATAAATGTTTTCCCGCTTAATATTTCCATAATTTTAAATTAGTAACGAATTTTTTCAAAATGTGAATAACTAAGTTTGATTTTATTTTAAATTCTGTGTTTCTTCGTCCATATACAATGTTTTTAATATTATCTCCAAACTGTAGTTGTATTTATAATTGACTTGGGTTTTCAACACGTTTTCTTCTCAAGTGTCTTTTATTAATTATATTAACATCTATATGAACAATCTCAACAAAGTTGTAAGTAAAAACATTTAATTATTAATTTGAACAAATCTCCTAATCTCAATTTATAAAAATTTGTAGTCTCCCTGAGGATGGAAATAAAATATACGATTTCCGAAAGCTTGGAATAACTTTAAAGAGTACTCTTTCATTTGCTGCAGTCCCCAATATTCACTAGTCTATTTCTCAACTAGTCAGCAACGACTACCCTCTCGATATACATATTTATATGTGATATTATAATTGCCACTGTTCAAGTAGTATTCATTTGCTATTATATTTTGACGTTATCTATGGGAAAACTAGAGCTAAATTGATTGCAGAGTCGTTATTAACGTATCAAAAAGCTTACAATAAGTGATGTCTAGTCTCTAGTTCACATTTTTTTTTGTGGGGCTATGTTATAGATTAGCTCCAAACCAGCAAAGTATGGAGACCCAAAGATTGCATATAACGAGAGGGCGAATCGAGAGGAATTTTGCATAAAAAGCGGTATGTTCCAGATTTGCTGGTCAAAATTATTCTACATTTACTATAGGCGTCCGCAAAACTTTGTTCTACGGTCGAGAATATGGATTTATTCTTCAAGGGTTATATAGTTCGCAACAGTATACTTACTTCCCTATATATTCCTTGATGCATTCTTTTAAACGCCGTACTTTACAGTAATTTTAATCCATTTATTCCGCTAATGAAGGTAGAAATAGCCGACTAAATTATTATTATGCAACAAACTATTATTCCAAAGTCAACAAGAAAACAAGAGTTTAATAAAAAATTAGTTTTGAGACCAGTAATTTATTCACATGCATTTACCGGAAATTCCCACATTATCGGACAGTTTTTAGTTAATAATTAATTGATGTGGTCACTGTTAATTACTAGCAATTTCGGCAGGAAAGGATCAATACTTTTAAAGCGTTATTCGAATATTTTCTTTTAATATAGAAAGTAGACTATCAAGTACGACTGTATGCAATGAAAATATTATTTAAATAATATAATTTATTCTCTATATGGATAAACTATTTTAGATTTAATAAATCGATTTAATTAGCGATTTATTTTATTACTTTACTCAAGATTGACTTAAGTCCGTTAAGTGCGCTAACCGCCGGGTGTCACAGATTTATTTGTTCTACTTGCTTCATTAAGAAAAAGTTGTTTTCACATCTATTTGTGATAAAATCAATACAATAATAGCAAATACAGGGTCAAGCCTGAGTGTATTTACCCGAGTTAATATTTACATATTTAATCAAAAGCTGATTGACCAGTTTGCTTGCTTAGGCTTTACTTAAAAATGAAATCTGCGTGTGTTTGTACAGTTACTTTATACGGAATCTGCTGATGCAAAATAAAATAAATTTAAGCCATATAATATTAATTTGGCATTTGAAATCATTTAAAGGTTTATTGTTCAATGAATTTATAATAAAAAAAAGTAAGGTAAAGTGGATCAATGATGATGGAGTTTTGCGTTAGTTCATTTTTTTAGGGCTACAAAAAACTTGAAAAGTTTAAAAAAAGTTATGTAAGGCTCCTAAATTAATTTTATATACAATGTGTCCTTTTTATGTATTTTTGTAAAAGTATGTTAATATATCCTCGATTTGAGGTAATTGTCATAATGGCTGATGGTTGTATTTCATAGAAATCGTCCAAAATATATTTGTACAGTGGGGCAAATCTAAAAAGTAGTGCAAAAATGGATTTTTTCATATTCATGGTATCCGCTAATAAATGGTACACAGCAGAAGCGCAGATTCCCTATATAAAAATATACTAAATATATTGTTCGGAAAGCTCCAGGCACTTGGGTTAGTTCAGGTTCAGACACAGCAGGTCCGTATCAATAATTATGTATCTGGCGAGATTGAGGCGACTTCAGAAGTGCCTCAGGGCTCACACTATGGGCCACTTGTTTTTAACCTGTTTATGATTGATATTTCAGAAGATACTTATAACTCAGAATTTTTACTTTTTGCAGACGATCTAAATCTTTGCAGATCTATTTCATCCGTACCGGGTTGTGTCTTTTTTCAAGGTTACTTGGTTAGGTTTCAACAATGGTGTGAGTTTAATGGGCTGGATTGAATCTAAATAAACGTTATGCTATTACGTTCACACGCTTAAAGCAAAATTTTTATGTTGACTACTTAATTGATGACACAGAATTAAGGTGTGTCGATCAAATCAAAGACCTTGGTATAATTTTTGACTCAAAGTTAACATTCAACTCTCACATCGAAAGAACGGCCATTAAGGGTCTTAAGAAGCTGGGTGTAATAAACAGAGTTAAAGTCTGTTCAGAGATATAAGAAAGTGACTAACTGATCCCTATTTGGAAAGACCCGGGCCAGCTGGAAAATTAAAATATGGCCGAACAGATCCGTATTTTGCTTAGAATTTAATAATGGTTTGTAATAAAAATAAGTAAGACATTAAATAATATTTTATTTATGTTTAAATGTGAAATTACAAGTTATTTTATTATTAAAAATTATATTTATGATTACAAAAATATACAAATTATTCGGTACTTATAATAATTATTCACTTTATATATCAATATCACTTTGGCTATCATCATCTGTTCTAATTATTATTTGTGCTATTTTGTTTATATGGATATAGGATTTTTCCACTTTTTCAACATGTGTAACAGAATCTGCCCGACTTTGTGAAGGGATGTTAAAAACTTCAGTTTCTATAAGCTGAAGTACACTAGAGTTAATAGTAGGGCAAATATTGTTACGACGAATGGCAGATTTCAGTTAGTGCCAAACATGTTCGATGGGATTAAATATACAATGGTATGGTGGAAGCCTTAAAACTGCATACCCTAGATTTTTTGCATAATTATCACAGAAGTATTCCTTTTATAGTTTTAAACTTTGTAAAACCTCAATTAATTGCTTTTTGGTGTAATCTTCCTAAAAATAAATATCATTATCATACATGTAGTTTTCGATTGTTCCTTTTGTGTCATTTAAGGAGGTAGTCTTGGTCAACTTCCTACTATGGTAGCTTGCATTGTCTTCCTAAAAATAAAAAGTTGATGCCGGAATTTTTGTTAATGTGGCCGTTTCTTCTAACGCTGCTTGCTTGCTGACCGCACGTTCAATGAGAGTTGAATAAACATTGTTTATAACTTTCTTAGTTTCCACAGAAAAGTGTTTTCTGCTTTTCGCCGGAGTTATCTCCTGAGATACATTGGGATCGCACATATTTTCCATGACTCACACACGATTAAACAAACGCTGTATTACACACGAAGTAATAATAAATACTAAGCTTAAAACTAACTAGAGTGGCTATATATACAGTCTTTAGAACATAACTTGTTTTATGGGATTAACCCTCTCATTTTGAATCAGGTAAAAATCGGTTTGAAATCACCAAACTATTACTTTAATAATGAAATTACGTCTTCCGCATTTGCAGTTTACTTTAAGACATTTTTAAGTACGGACCATAATTTACCTGCATTTATTCATTCATTCATTGTTTGTTTATGGCCACCCTTGGATAATCCCATTCAAAGGGAAAGTGTAACTTTCTTATATCTCTGGACAGCCTTTACCAAAGATTTTTCTTTGAACTCCTTTAAAATATTATGTCTGTTGTGCGTATCTTGAATATGGTTCTTCGGTGTGGTGACCATTCTATGGGGTTTATGTGGACGAGTTAGAAAAAGTACAAAAAAGATTTGTTAACTCGACTCTTTTCAGAATGCATTGAAATTCAGATTATTATCTGAAGTATTGTAGAAAACTTGACATAGTGAATTTACAATCATTGGAGGATCGGAGGGCGCAGGCGGACATGCTGTTTCTGTATAAGTTGTTAAACGGGCGGACCGACTGCCCAGATTTGCTTGGATTCATCTCGTTTAATACAGTTTATAGAGCAAGGAATACATGAGTTGCTGCATGTCGGACTTCATTCTTCAAATTATAGAATGAATGGCTCACTAACATGGACGTATAGGTTGCTTAATTGTTGCAAACTGGATCCCTTCACTGGCTAATCCAGTTTTGTGAAGGCTCTTCACTCCACTAAAAACAACATCAATTACTTACTTGTTTTAATGATTATTTCGAGGATTGCTCCTTCCAGAAGTAAGTGATTTATTGTTATTATTTATGTGTGTTCACTTGTATTTGGATGCTTTTAGCATTTTTTTGTTTGTTTTATTTTCTAATTTCTTATAAACTAATTGAAGTATTCCGTAAATAAGATAATTAAATATTGTGTGCGACCCTTTGCTTACGCTTAAAAGATCACAACTTTTTTGCGCTTTAATATATTCACGTTTTCAAAAATATTACTTTAGTTATTTTAAGTACGTAAAAATATATACTTTGCAAATCTCGCCCCAGGTAATCGTTTCCGAGATATTTGCGTTTAAATTGGTCATTGCGCCCTTTTAAATAGTTAAAATAGGTGATTTGTTGCCAAAAACAAACTATTTTATAAATTTATCCATTATTTTATACGATATGCAGGTATTTAAGCAAAACTACTTTTGATAATAATGCTGCCCTCTCTTTTCTTAGAAAATTATACATTCTAGTTTTAAAAGCAATATTTTATTTTATTTATTAAAGAACAATTAGATTTTTGTATTTATTATTCCCAATTACCTGCATTAAGTCCATATCCGCGATTTAGTAGTTAATTTGAAAAAATTTTTCAAAAGCTATTTAAGAAAATTCATTTAACGCTCTTAAGTTTAAAGTACCTATCTCGGATATTGTGAACTTTTTGACTAAGGTAAGTTTAGTTGCATAAGGAATACGTTGTTTCGCTGTGCACCTTTAATTATCGTATAGTTTATTCAAATAATAGGCGGTAGGTTGCTAGGCGATTTAATTGTAGTGGTTGGATTATTTAGAGATCCAATACATTTTTTAGTGCCGTGATCTCGTTTCGCCAACATTTTGGTTCATGTTTGTATTATCAAAAAAGGAAAATATGTTTTTAGGAGAACAAATACCAAAATAGCAACACAACAATCAAATACCCTATATATCACGTTGCGTTGGCTATGTCGATGTCGCCTTAGGCGACTATAGTTGGGGTCAAGCAAATATTTGACGCGTGACACTTCCATATTGTCATGGGTGTCAAATACGGCAGGCCACTCATAATATAAAAGTTACTAATGGCTAAATTTATATTATAATAATTACCACCCACTCGAAGTATTTGTATCTTTATCCTTTTATATGACTAAAAAGAGATATACATAAACCGAGTTACCTTCTCGTCGATTTGGTCAAATCATATGGGCTGCAGATCCGCATTTTATTTATTAATTTAATCGTTATACACTACTAATCGTTATACACTACTAAGATTGATTTTGTTAAGACCTGTGATATTAATGGTCAATCCTGAATCCCACCATTACAATGCACAGAATTTATGAAAACAAATTTATTTATATTATAATTCATACAATTTCCCAGCAATCATTTTCTGCAAAGGTTTATAAATAACAATATTCGTCAGTCCGGCCCTGACTAAGTATCAGCTGTAATAAAGTTGGTGAAATCGAAATAACCTAGCATTGGACAAATATGACAAGATGGAAGTGTCACGCGTCAAATATTTGCTCGACTCCAACTATAGCGTCAATCGGCCTTATGTGATAATGTCACAGGGTCGACCAGCCGAACACCTTTCCGCCATTGTGCGAACTTGGACTACTTTGGAAGGCCGCGGCGGCCACTGGTGGGTAGGGTCGTGCCGAACGTTTGTAATGAAAGGCCAGAATTAAGTTTGTTTTCGTGCGACAATACGCAAAGATCACCAAAGGCTCATTAGATTTACATGTGCAAAGTAGATATTTTAACAATTTTCGAAACAAAATTATAATAAATATACGTACAAATGAACAAAGTTCCTATAAAAGTGAACTTATATAGACTAATTATTCTTTATACAGTGGATTTCAAAAAAAACATTCTCGGGGCAGATTTCTCACATAATAGTAAGATTTTTTTATCAACATGTGTCCGATTTTACGGGCATTAAGAAAGTTGCAACCGGAGGAGACACTTTCTGAGATATTAATCGGATACATATTCTATACAGGTCCTTACTTACAGTTACGTTCTTAAATCTTATTTACAGGAAAACTGGCAACTATTCGTCTGATTTTTTTAATTTCTTAATGTAGAACCAGGTTCAATGTTAACAAAATTTTAATTAAAAAATGTATCCTGAATTTTTCGAATTAATGTCGATTTTGTAAATCTATGCTTAAACTATGTATTTTTATTTTAATTTATTCATTATACTTACATAGGTGAAATTAAATATTCTGAATAATAAATGGTAGACAGAAAGTAAGGAACAAATTTATAGATAAGTAATGGTGGAAGTTACCCCTCGAGTTGAAACACAACCCCGAATTATTTTGTTGAAGAAATTTAACAACCAATAGTTAAGAAACAAGACGGAATCGGATAGTGTAATAACAAAATCAGGGTAAAAATACACAGTTTTAATGTATGATTCTAGGAAATCGCGGGCATAAGTAGAGATATATATATATACAGTCGGTGCGTCATTACTTCCACCCGACAAACCATATAAATATTATCAAAATTACGAGATTCAATTAGTCAAAAACAAATTCTAAGTTTATAAACGTCAACATGTTCGTGGCTAGCGTTCGAACTTAATAATAACAAATGTCCATAATTACTTACCGGCACAACGATAATATCTACGATAAAAATTGCGCTGTAAAGAACAGTTTAAGGCACGAAAAGGTTTAAAACAAATTAAAGTTGACAGGTCAAAACGACGACTTTGACATCAATGACCAACTCTTCAAATATCTTTTGTCTGTGTCTAGCACTTTACTTTGAATTCGAGACTTTTTGCGCAACACCGGAGATGCTCTATTATGTTTTTATTCACTTTTAAGGCTATAATAAATAAATATGGGGAGTTGTAAAGCTCGTTCTCTTGATCGTTGATCCATGGCGCACCGGCTGAGATCTACCGTCTCGATTGTAACTTGAACATTGCGAACAAAAGTCTCCAAATAAAATTTGTGTTTTTATGCAGTAAGAACATGAGTGTTAGAACAAGTTCATTTAACCCGTTTTAACTTGAACATAATATGTAAAAAATGCAAAAATGTAAAAGTAAATGACACCCTCCGACGTCCTGCATGCGACTATTTTCAAATGCAGTTTATTTCAAATTTATTTCGTCTTTTATTGTGTTCTTCAATATTGTTTTGTCAGTTAACATTTACTTTAAACTCCACATAACCTCATAACAAATAATCCGAAGAGGTGAAATCCGGAGATCTGGTCGGCCATTACCTAGACCTCCTCGGCCAATCCATAAATAAGCATTTATTTTCGGCGTCGACGCCTCTGCTTGTTGGTACTTAATTTGACCAGTTTTACTCATATAACGTCTCGTTAATACTGCATTCAACTAATCTGATGAGGCAGGGATATACATCGTTTACAACTTATGTTATATACTTATAGTCGAGGTTTTACTTATGGAAACTTAAACACCCAAGTCAAATGATCACCTTTTAGGAGTTCTAATTCGCTGTCGTGGTCGGGATAAGTTAGGTTTCTGAAGCTTCTATGACCCGTATTTGAAATAAACAATATTTAGCACATGCAAATTAGGTGGCCTCCAATTGTAGACATAAAAAAACAATGTGTATTTTTTATACTTTGATTGCCGTTAGAGGGGTCAACTGCGAGCTTAAATTTCAATTCTCATTATTTTCACAATTGCGTCAGTTGCCATCTTAGTTTTTCGAATAACTCGCTCCCTTCATATCCCATTACAAATGTTTCGAGAGAAATATTAGAGGACATAAAATATATATATCTAACATCTGGGACAGTAAAGTAATATGTTGCAAATAAAACGATGCCTACAGAGTAGTACACTTTTAGACGCGAATAAATTAAAAAAAGAAAAATTGAAATCCAAATTTCATGCGACGCTACAATAATAAGTATATTATGTCAACAAGTAATATATATTTTCAAATAATTTTTTTAATTAAATTCTAATGTGCAAATTACAGGGAGTTGTAATGGCTGTAATTTTTAACTGATCTTTTTTCGTTGGGCCGCAGTTGAGAAAATGAGTTTTCCATCCGCCTTGTAAAATTTTTCACAAAAAAACGAACCCAACTCTTTAATTCAAGATGACTGCTGACAGAGGGGCTCTCAGTTGAGTTTTTTTTCAATTAAAGAAAATAAGCTAATGTGAAGATGGGTTTGAGCTAGCTTTAGACGGTTTGCTGCTGGGGACAGTTTTGGTCAGTTTACTTAAGAAAAATCAAGATATAAATTAAAAAAAAGATAATTTTTTATATAGTTTCAATTGATCGATAAAAAAAACTAGCAGGTCTTATCAAACCTAAACATTAAAAATTGTGGTATACATCAACTTTTAATGACATGAGATGCACTATCAATCTTGAGAAATTACATTTCACAAATGTATGCAATCATGAAGCAGAGGGCATGATTTTGCTATATTAACAAGGAGAAAAACATTTTTTTGTTGTAAAATTTATCTAAGACGCTGATTTTCTAAATAGTGGAGAAACACCCGCAATTTTTTCTTTCTCAAAATTACAATTTTTCTGATTAGTCTTCATTTTATTCGTAATTAGTACCGATACTTTAAAGCGTTCATTTTGATACACACATTTTCAATTACATTCTCCGGCCCGACCACTCCAAGCATAATCCCAATCGTTTCCAATGAATGAACTGGCAGGCTGCGGGCTTCCACTTTTACACGATTAGGAGTATAGTTCGGTTCTTGTAACATGCAATATCTCTTCAACTGATTTTCGGTTTGGGTTTCCGTTACTCATATAAGACTACTAAATTATCGTAACTTACAAACATGACGTTACGCCGCCGGTATACGATGTGCCATATAGAGAGGGGTTGACTCATACCGTTCAGTCGTATAATGGGGTGCTAAGGTATAGGGTGGTTTTGTAAACACTTGAGTGAACTTGCGTTATTGTGGATTAAAACGTGTTTTAAATTGATGTGAGAGTGTGTATCTGATATGGTTTATTATTAATTTTTAATTTTAAAATTACCTTAAACAAGTTGATCAATGTCATTGAAGGAAAAAATAGATTGTTTATTAAGTTTCGGAAGGTCATAGGTATGTTGTTTTAATCTTGTTTTGGTAAGGAAAAAATGTGATGGGACCATATATTTACTGTAAGAAGTTCTAATTAACTTAATAAACTAATTTAACCGGTAGGTAAGAATTGCTTCCGTATTCTTCGGAATATTCTGTTGTGCGGATTTTCATTTATATCCCCCCCTCTACATCAAACAAGAAATATAAGAGAGAATAAACAATTCAATTTAAAAGCTTTTTATTCAATTACCACAATTTTAGTAAAATATTAACAAAAAACAACATCGGAAAAAATTAGCAACTGTATAATATGGTTCTTAAATAATAGATAGGGTAAAGGCACTGGTAGTTAAGCATTTACTTTTGAGTTATTTTAACATTTTAACATATTCTTTCTTTCCTTATTGGAGACTTATCATCATAAGAGATAATTATTAATTTGTTTCTATTGTACCAGATATTAAAACAAATGTAAATAGTTTACAAACATCCAGAAATAAACAGGAAAAAAAATTAAAAACAATTATAGTTGACCAGCAATATTAGTAGCCTATAACTAAATAATAGCAAAGTTCTATATAGTACATGAACACTAAGCACCTACCTAATTATGAACTAGCATGTACTAAAGAAGAATTGAAGAAACTAACTTACATAAATAAGAACTATAAATAAAAATTTTGCATCTAATATATAAGAGTAAAAACTTGCTTACCCTTCAACACTAATTATGATAAGCGCTTCCAATTTTAATAATATTTGACAATCATTTTTGTTTGGAAATTTAAATTTTTATATAGGTAGCGTAGATTTCATACATAAGGTTAATTTCGTAAAAATAGTCACAGGATCTATTAAGTGATACAAAATAGAAAATAGTGCAATTTTCTAATTTGCATATTAAAGTAGGATATCAATTACGTAAACGCCAAAGTACGAATCTTCCATTTAAAGAAATAACATTTTACTCTCAAATGAAATAAAATAGCATTTTTTATTCGAACAGATTAAATTGGAAAAAGGCAAGCAACAAGAAGAAACCTTCTCTTTTATTGATTTATCAGAAAATTCTGTTCGTGATAAAGATTATATAATCTTTTTATTTTATGGAGTAAATATATCTCTAAAAAGTTAGACTAAATTCAGTTTTTTTTTTTTTTCGAAAAAACACTCGCTCGACTTTTACTTTCAGATGGGCAATTATTTAAAACTAATTTTTATTTATAGAGGGTAACTCAAATTCATTTAATTTCAAGTAACAAATTTTTGAATTGACCATCAACAATATCTAAGGCGATCTTCATATTCTTGCAAAACACTATGCACTATTTCAGGTTCTATCAATTTTATTTCCTGCCTGATTCAAGCTTTAAGGTCGTCAATATTGTTCGGTCTGTTGATATACATTTTAGATTTTAGATAGCCCCATAATCTAACGGGAAACATCAGAGGATCAGACTGGCCATTCAACTGGGCCCCGTCAACCAAGCCGTCGTCCAGAAAAATCAGGATCTAAATATTCACGCACCAGGCGAGTATAAAAATGGGCTGGTGCTCCATCCTGTTGACACCATAAAGTATAATAATTGGGAATGTCCGGATCTTTTTGATTTTGATGCATTACAGCGAGCGCAGGTATCAAATCGACTTCTAGAAATCTCAGACATCTTTCTCAGTTAATGTGCTGTCACCAAAGAAGGAACTCAAAATTCAGTTTCCAACAATGCCAGCCCAATCATGTTATTTTTGGTTGTATTGTGTACGGCATTCCATTATCCAGTGCGCGGTTTCTATAGCCCAATATAGGAAATTTTGCCTATTTACACTTACGCAAAACGTTGCTTATCCGAGAACACAGTTCTTTGTGAGAATTGAGGATGCTCAATGCATATATTCATTATTATTTAATAAAATTGCCGGGTCGTCCTCATTAAGTTCTTGAACTAACTGGACTTCATAAGAATGACATTTATTCTAATGTTAGTAGTTCAATAGGGACTCTCGACTAATTTTGATCTCGTCAGCAATAGTGTGACTAACTTTATGGTTGTTCTCTTCATTGAACTGCACATCTTCTGAGATAGTGGGCCGGCATTTTGTATAATTATCTGTCACATGCCCCAAATACCTATATTTTTTCTCCATTTTTGATGATTGAGATATAATAAGCGCCCTGTTTAAATATTTATTGTTAAACAATTCGCAAACTTCTATTTGGCTACGCATCCTATCTTCATAGCCAATCCATTACTATTTGTATGTATTGTTTTTAATTTTTTACTCGTACCTTTTCACAGTTTACAAAATTACTTTTATGGAACAGTGATACAAATCTTATTAAGTGTCACGTGAAATCTTGGGTTTTAAGTCACTCTGTATAAATGAAAATTATTTTAAAAAATGCCTATCTTAAAATTATAATGGGCTCGAGGGTTTTATCGAAAAACAAAGTACTGAATTTTAATTTAATTTATTCTAACCCTTTTGAGCTCATGCGCTATATAAATAGGCTTTACAAATACGAAGCAAACTGTTGTTCGAACGAACAATAACAAAGGAAAAGACGTTTTTTTTTTAAATTAAAACATTTTAGACTTCAACTAATCTATTCACTTGTCCTAAACTGTACAATTAATGACGGCTCAGCTTTGTCAAGAGCACCATACAATTAATTAATAAAGAAATTTGCTTTTAATGCTTGTTGGTACTATATATTAAAAGCCTTTTGCGTTATTTTGTTAAAAGAACTAATTTAAATTAATTTTCGCAAGAGATAAGCTAAATAAGTATTATTTCTGAAATAACATCCATCTAAACATACCTTAAACGTACCTTAAAAAACAACTAATTTATATTATAGTTTGCTAAATTTAATTTATTTTCGACCATAACCGGCTAAAATTGAGATTATCTTCTTCTAAAAAAAACTGGTTATTTCTGTTGCTGTATAGTAGACTACCTGAGAAACAATACCAAAATTTTCGGTTTAAAAAAATCTTCTGAAAATTTAATTATCTGTTTTCGAAAAGACTTAATGCTCTTCTTGTAATGCATATAAGGATGAGGATGTGTATTATAATAAATTTTCTCACCATTTCCACTGGCAATGAGTAATAAATGTGTGCAATGTTATGACGATAAACCTCATTCATTATTAACATTAATTATAATATTACGATACATATCTGCCCGCGGATGAATATTTTCATGAGAAAGAAATCTCTTCGATTTATTGCCATTGTACGTTTCCTTTTTTTTTCGTTTTAAATATATAATTGTTAATATTTTTTTACTTTTGATACACCAATGCTGAAACTATAGCTTAGAAACTCTCAATACACAATCTAAATTCCTTATGTATGTGTATTTATAAATAGCCCCAAGTAACAGAATGAAAGGAAGGAAAATAAACCGACAAGATTTGTGGCTGCTTTGAACCCAAAATAGCTTTTAAAATTGCATGGCAGATGATTTTTCAAATTCTTTCTAATGACATGCGAGCACGTGTGAGGCCATGGAAAATTTTATAGACCATGAATTTCTTTATTGTGTTAAAGAATCATTAGAAAAATTATGAATGTATTGTGCTATGATAATTTTTTGTAAAAATAGGTGATTTTGATTTAAACTTGATGATTTCGTAATTATGTATATATATGTATTTTTTTTACGACTTTTTAGTCTGTGACTACAGGTAGACTTTCGATGGTCGCGACCAATGCGACCCTTGCGACTGATGCGGCTATGCGGCCGGTCGTGTGGGTACCGGTTTAATACATTTACATATATCTCCTTTAAAAGCATCCGACCGCAACAAGTGCGACAGATACGACCAACGCGACCGTACGACTCGACTGCTCTAGAAGCAGTCAGGTCGTGTTGGTCGCGTTGATCGCACATGGTTTTATACTATTTACTGTGCTATTTATATATGATTGTAATTCAAAATGACTCCGTTTGCAAGCGAAGACGAAAGCAAATTAATTTTCTACTTCTACTATTTTTTCTATTTTTCTTCTTTTTTCAATAAAAAATTCATATTTAAGAAGAAAATATGTCATACAAATTTTGTAAATCTGTATGCCTAAATTTTATGTCTGGTCTTCTCCTGTCAAGAAATAATTGTATTTTCCGTGTTTATGCAATCAACATCATTGCAAACTTTTGAAAAATGAAATTTCAGTTTCATAAAATGGAGCATTATTCAATTTTTTTTCGTTTCATAAAGCAATCATTATGAAACCCAAATAAGAAAAAAATAATTGCAACTTGGTTGGTCTTAAAAGAAATACGGGTGGAGATAAATCGGTAAACGCCAGTTACTTTACTATTCAAGAATTACGCTCTGTAATGCAAATTAATATGATGAATAGGTAACAGCTGTGATGCAAGAGGTTGCACAAAATTGATATACATGACTGTCAAAAGGGTTGCAATTTTGTTTCTTTGTGCTTGCTGGTGGGAAAAGGAATAGAAATGTCTATAGTAACATGAAGACGTGAAAATGTATTGGTAACATCCCTCGGTCGTCACTTATCTTTTTCTCAAAAACATTAACTATTTCCCCATCACAATCCAAATTATCCCAAGAAATGGGGGTGGTTTTCACCATGGGGAAAGGATGGGAATGTTGGTAGCAGACTTCCATCTGCACTAATCTCTTGCCTCGACAGTCTCAATTTATACAATTTTTCCCCTTCTCAATTAGCATTACTCCCGGAAAACGCAAGAAGGTGTGGTTTTTAGCCGTTTACACTCTGCAGTAATAACATTTTTTAAATCTTCCAATGTCTCGTATTTAATATTTTTATAGTGTCGTTTTTAGGTGTTCACACAAGAAGAAGTCTTTCGGCGAAAGATCGGGAGACCTAACTGGCCAATTAAATAGCAGCCGTCTATCTTCAAATTTCTTGATATTTCCGAAGAACTTCTTGCAACGCAGGCGTAATTTTATTTTCAAGTAATTGTCAATATGTTGTGGTTAAATTGTGATATAAAAAGCGTGGTCCAATAATATGAGGTCTCAAATTGCCAGTCCATACGTTGATTTTTGGGGGATTCTGCATCCTTATTTTAATAAACTTAAATTCATTTTCTTGGCTGTAGTACCGAAAATTTTGTACATTAGGTTCAATATTCAAGGTATCGTCCTCTCTTCTGCAATAACATTTGTTCATAAGAATTCCACTAATTTTAAATTTTTGAAGAATTTTCATTATAGTTGATATTGCTAGAATTGGCCTCTCTGGATAATGTACTGCAAATATATCGGATACTTTGCGGTGGCCGTTTCCCGCATAATATCGCTTATCTATGGCAATATTTTCATTAATAACAAAATAGTGTTAACAGTTTAAAAAATTGCTCAAACTTTGTTTGAAATTGACACTGACAAAATTATTTTTTAAAAATTCCTGGCAAGGTCGCGTCAAGCAGAACATAGCCCCACATCATATCGGGTGGTTCCATGATACTACAAGGTAATATGGGAGGTTCTCTCATCTACTCACAGTCAACACCCGATATGAAGTAGAGCTACGCGACCGTTCGGATGAACGCCACCATTATAATTCAGACCCGGATTATTTATTTTAGGAACGTAAAAGATGATAATCGTTTAATAACTTTTGATAGACTGAATGAAAATTATTAAAATTTTGCTAAGTTGGGCTTATTATTATTTTTTAAAACGTTTATAGTCACTCTTAGTCTAACATAAATATTGGAACCAATATATGACCAACTTAAATTTTACGTGGGATATTCCTATGTTGCTTTAAAATTTTGACAAGAAAAATTGTCACCACATTTTTAGCTAGGCAATATGTTTGTAAGTGAATCTAGTTACCTTACTCTCTGCTATTTATTAATGCTGTATTCTTGAAATTACAACAACAAATAATTCTAAAAAGGGCATACCTGCAAAGAATAATCTATTTATTTTTAGACTGGTAATTATTCACGCCCATAGACATAATTTGTTGGTAGTTTAAAGGTGTGTTGTATTGATTTTCCGCTCTGTAAAACACTTACTACGTTACTAATTAAATAATTAAATTAAAATATCTTGAGCTTTCGTAACGCTACACCAAGGGTTTTGTTAAATTTTAAGGAAAAATTATGTACCCCGAAATGTGAGCCACAGGGTGGTTTCTCCAGTAAGTTTCGCTGTGGTGATTTAATGTTATTGCGTACTTTACGTATGAAAGCACCAAGGGATATTTTGTAAGGCGTTGGAAAGTAGGTATATACAGTATTATACAGTGAAGTCAAATAGTACAAATATGTTTTTTTACTAAATCTACTTCACAAGTTTTAATTTTTAAATTAAAAAATTTGAAAATTTGAAAATTCCATTTAAAAAATAAGTGAATTTAGAAGAAATTTTAGATTACGTAAAAAATAATAAATTTGACATTTTACCGAATTATTTCATAAATTGAGAAAGAGGGAGCGAGAGAGAGATACTTTAAATACAAAAGTTTTCAGGTTTTTACCGAATAACCGGAATCTTAGCAAGAAATGTCAAAACGATGGTAATACCGATCGGAAAACATAAGCAACTTATGTTTTTTTTTTTTAAATAAAACACCCTTTTATTTTTTATTAAAAATATATGGTTTGTCTATATTAGCTCAAAGCGTTTTTAATATAGATATAATTGATCGAATTTTAAAAATGCGGTATGGATCTAGAATATTTTAAAAATAAAATCAGCTTTTCTTATTATTAAAATTTAATTTTTTGAACGTAAAAATCTATTGGGAAACGTCCTATGACATTCATTATAATATAATTGTATTAGTAAGGTACACCGAAAATTGGTAAAGATTTATCAGCAGCAATTGGTTCTGGACGAGGTCCTGGATGATTTAAAAATTATGAAAATAGGGCTGTTTTCTTTGTACAGTTTTTAAGTTGCGTTTCAAGCAGGCTTTAATCATATAAATCGTTAAATATGTGATCCTCATCGCTTTGCACTGAGATTTATTTTATTACTTACATGTTTCATAATATTCATATAAATATTGGTGAACAGCCAGTTCTAAATGAATTTCTGTTATTTGAAGAACATAGACGGATAATATAGAATTTTTCTGCTGTACAAATTTTACTTTATTATATCTAAATATGTATTCCATATACAAATTTTAATTTAATATAATTCAAATATAATAACATTAACATTATTTGTTTTCCAAGGTATTATAGACGTATTGAGACTTGTCGCATACTTACTTTCCAAAACCTACTAGACGTTATTTTATCAGTCCGAAAATAAGCATCCCTTTCAATTTTCAAGGCATTCTGGACGTATTACATCAAAAAGTAAAAAACACCAGGTACAGAGATACTTAGAAAAGGGAAAATTTAACATATAAAACGAGTTGACCAAAGTTTATGAAAACAATAATCAAAGTGAACAGATACTAACCTGAATTACTAGTATCACTGCTGTATATTTACTTTCCAACACCTAGACTTTTAACAGCAGGAAACGCCTTACCATGAGACTTCTGATTTTTCGAGGCATTTTAGACGTATTACATACCACAACCAAAATACAGGTTGTTAATGAATGTCACATAGATATCTAGGTGATGGTGCTCGTCAAAACAGAAAAAAAATACTCATAAACATGCGGTCAAAAATGCTTCATTTTTGATATACAGCATGTCAAAACTTTATTTTTTTTTGTTTTTCTTCCATATTTTCCGAGATAATTATTTTAAATTTGGTACACCTATTAGTTTTTGGAAACTCTACAATCAAATGTCTAAATTGTCAGGGGCAGTATACAGAGTGTTACATTTTTTGCGGTACTAACACTTTCACTCTCCTGAATATGTATCATATTTTGACTCCGCGTTCTTTTCTCATTCTTTTTGACCCCCTACATTTTGATCGTATCTGTCATCGTTTTCTTCAAAATTGGCACACGTGTTCGTTTTTGTATTTACAGGTGTCCTCATGACTTAAATTTGCAATATTTTTGTTTGTTTCTAAACTAAAGGAAAATAAACTAGAAAACGATGATAGATACGATAAAAACGTAGGGGATCAAAAAGAATGAGAAAAGAACAAAGATTCAAAATATGATATCAGTATTCACAGAGTAGTTACTCCAAAAAAGTTCAGGGGAGTGAAAGTATTGGTAGCTCAAAAAATGTAATACTCTGTATATACTCCCTTTGACAATTTAGACATTTTATTGTATAGATTCCAAAAACTAATAAGTATTTGACATAATTATCTCGGAAAATATGGAAGAAAACAAAAAAATTATTAAAGTTTTGACACACTGTATATCAAAAATGAAGCCTTCTTGACCGCATGCTTATAAGTATTCTTTTTTCTATTTTGACGAGCACTCCCTTAGATATCTAAGTGACGTTCATTAAAGCCCTCTATATCACACAGAGATATTTTTATATTTTTAAAAAAGGAGAAAATATTATATGGATGGATGTGGAAAAGGTTATAAACAGATTACTAGAACCAAAGGGAAAATATATCTACCTACTACAATATCACATAATCCCATGGTTTACGAAAACAAACATCTCCATTAAATTAAAATTTAAGCTGACGAGATGTGTAAGTGGGGAAAGTTGGGACCTTACACATATTGACCTAATTTGTCAAAACCGAGAAATACTAACTGAACTAACCGGAACTTTACTCAGAGCTGTCCAAAATACTACAGATTTCAATAGGCGTACAAGACATGGTCAAACCAAACAGTGAAGTCGCCCATATACTTAAATTTATTATCACAAGCGATATTAAACTATAGGCCATAGTTCTGCCGTAAATTATTATTAAAAAAAGGATATTGAAATAACCACAGTATTTGAACGTTGGAAAGCGGAAGACTATTAGAATTCAGTTCAACTAGAACTTGGAATTTTGGCATTTTTGATTTAGATTTTCTTGAAAAGACAGTAACAATAATCCAAACCCTACATTCATGTCAGCCTGTATTATTAAAATAACTTGTGGGCTAATAGGTTCTAGGAAACCCGTTCTGGAATAAGATGGTATTTTGAAACAAATGACGTGTATTCCACATATTTTTTTTTAAATTTCCATTCAAGAAACGAGATGTTGAAATTCATCTTGATAAATATTTTTCTCTGCTTACCTCATACCCTAGAGGCTTATTTAATATTATTAAACTATAGGCAACGTGTCAACCAATTATTAAGATTCCAGGTATCTTGTGATAATTCTTGTCATGATGATTGCGATTTTATTTTACCCATCCACAATATTTTTCTACTGGGCTATCGACATTAAATTTTTATCCTAATTTAGTTTTATGCTCGAAACACTTTTTCTTTGTATATAGGTGTGTGAGAACATTGTACCATATTCATTTTACCAGTTTTAAGCGGGGCACGAAAATAATTTAAATATTATAAAAAAGCTAATTCAATTTTAATTTGGTATCCTACGAGGCGGCATAGCAATGCTTAAAGTCATAAAAAGTTAGATTTCCTAATAGGGTTTTAATAATACATATATCGTACTATGAAAATGTGTCCAAAAGATTAGTCACAGCAGTCATGACAGTATTATGTTAATAAGATTAAGTGGGAACAACACATGCATATTCTAAAAGAAACTTACATACAAAAACGTGGTATTTCCTGCTATAAGAGAGGAAACTTTTTGATCATTTTAAAAAGCCGATGAATATTTTTTTAATAGATACATTTGATAAGTAAGTAATCATTATTTCAGATACGTAATAGAACATTTAAAAACTCTTTATTGATGTAAGTTTTCAGAGCAACAATTAAAAATTTAATTTGTTGAAGCGATTTTCTACATGAGGAGTACTAATCAGGGCTTTTTGGACTATTTTACTTTCTCGAAAAAAAAAACAATTATTGCCCTTGACCTAACTATGCCACTAAACCAATATTACCGAATAAATTAAATTGAACTTTGTTTTAAATCCTGGAAATACACTATTTGTTTTTTAAATATTTTTGCCCTGTCCACGCTTATAGACATAACATGTGGATAAATAAGAAGGTCCTCTTCATCACTAAAGAGCTGAATTCGTCCAAAGTTCCAACGTTTAGACTATTGGCTCCAATTTCTTTATAATACTTGTGATTGACTTTGGGTATAGGTATAGGGCAAATGTGCTGCTAAGTTTCTTATCTTTTTCTAATAGTACATTATTTAACGAGCGTATAATGAAGGCTATATTACACGAGGATTTGAGTGTAATATAGCCATTATACGCGAGTCAAATACTATACTTTATCTAAGACTATTCAGTATTCAAGAAGTTAGAAAATGGATTCAGAGCAACACATTTTATTACAATAGGATTATTATTAATGGTATTTCTTAACTAAAAAATACAATTCAACGATGTTAACCATAATTAAACAAAATACAATTACTTATTTCTAATTTTTCATGAAATTTATTGTAAAATTAAAGCAATTATGAAAATAAATGGGAGCAGGAATATTACTTATATTCATATCGTTCTTATTAGTAATGGAAAAAGTTTCGGAGCTAACATTATTTACAGTGGTAGATGTAGATGGACATAATTTTGAGTTTATTTGTTTTAAAATTTTATTAGCAGCGTCTATTTTAGTTTTTTTTGACTCAGCAATATAACCTTCAGCTACGCAGGCCGATTTCCAACCTCCATGACGTTTTAGGGCTGTCATAGTTGCTCCTCCGTCAGCATATAATGTAGCTGAAGATCGGCGAAGACAATGGCCGGTATATTTTTCTGGGTTTATTAGTTGCAAGTATTCCGCTATCGTCTTACCCATCTGTCCAAATTTATTTATGCCAATTATTTGCTTTGTGCATTTGCCGTTTTGATAGTTTAAAAAGAAAGAATTTGGCACGTTTGATGGTCTAAGATCCGCATATTTTCTGACAATATTATAATAGTCTCCGGTAATCGTAAAATTCCTGGGAATTTTTGTTTTCGTCGTTGGAACAAGAACTTGCACACAGCCGTCATAATATTGTATGTGTTCTACCTTCATGTTATACAGCTCGTTGGAACGGCAAGCTCCCATTACCCCCATTATCAATGCAACCTATAAAAAAATATTATATTTAGTTATTTTAGATAAAGGTGTTAAATCAAATGCATTATTACCTTTGTAGCTAGATATTTAACATCCGGTGCCTCTTCCATAAACTTGTTAATTTCTTCCCCAGTAAAAGCCTCTGCTTTTTTCGGCTGGTAACCTTCAGATTGCCTTTTCAGTAAAGCGCGTACTTTTCCATAAGGTTCAATATTTACATTATGTTTTAACATAAGGGTACTTTTTATCATGGAATAATTTGTCCACAAAGTGCTTGACTTGTATTTTTTTGACCATTCTTTAAAATATACTAGCACGGTATCTTCAGAAAAAGAATTTGTGTTGTTTTTTCGTCGCCAGTCTATAAAATTATCGTACGCTAGCGTATAGTTCTTGCGTGATTTTTCTGGTAGTAATTCCAGGGAAGCTGTATGCGCTGCAGCCCGAATTTCTGGAGGGGTACTTTGGATTTCGTTTTCGTCATCCGAAATCATGATATTTTACTTTGAAATCAACAACAAAATGTCACAGCGAAACTTAAATGACTGAGGAAAAAAATGATTCGTTTACTTGTCAATCGGTTGCTATGGTATTAATACCATTCACGCCTGCTTAAACTAGATCTGGTGCGTTTTTATCGTAATTCAGGTAACTTTGTTTATCTACGACTATTTAATAATAGAAGCATAATGTGTTTGTTAGTACATATATAATGTGGTTCATATTACCATAGTTACTCATATTCCACAGCCGTGGAATATGAGATTTCATATTCCACGGTCCCAACAAAACAAAGTTACCTGAATTACGATAAAAACGCACCAGATCTAGTTTAAGCAGGCGTGAATGGTATTAGTACCATAGCAACCGATTGACAAGTAAACGAATCATTTTTTTCCTCAGTCATTTAAGTTTCGCTGTGACATTTTGTTGTTCGGGCTGCAATTGTATTTTGTTTAATTATGGTTAACATCGTTGAATTGTATTTTTTAGTTAAGAAATACCATTAATAATAATCCTATTGTAATAAAATGTGTTGCTCTGAATCCATTTTCTAACTTCTTGAATACTGAATAATCGTAGATAAAGTATAGTATTTGATTCGCGTATAATGGCTATATTACACTCGAATCCTTAAAACACTCGCCTTCGGCTCGTGTTTTAAAATCTCGTGTAATATAGCCTTCATTATACGCTCGTTAAATAATGTACTATTTGTTGGGACCGTGGAATATGAAATCTCATATTCCACGGCTGTGGAATATGAGTAACTATGGTAATATGAACCACATTATATATGTACTAACAAACACATTATGCTTCTATTATTAAATAGTCGTAGATAAAGATATTTAAAGTTCACCGGGAGAACACACTATTTTTTTAAACAATAGGTTTTTAACTGATAATAGTATTTGCTGAAAAAAAAACATCCTAATCCAATTTCGGTAAAAGGGTTTAAGCCACAATCTAACTTTCACATACCCTTTTTTCCTCAGACGAGAATTATCGTTCAGTTTCATTAACAAAATAGTCTCTATCCTTTATACTGTCGGCTGAATTCTCTAGTAAGAAATTTGAATCACTGCAATCACTATAAAACCACTTGTTCTCCTTGAAGCATCCTGGCTCGTCGTTCGCCATATTGGTGACTTACAGCTTTATTGTCAACTTGACAACGACTTTATTTTATGGTGTCTCTAGTATAGTTTACGATTGCACCATCTTTTAAGTTATAGTTATACCAATTTGTGTGGGGCTTATAGCCCTGTTCACATTGCCCAGAACATAGAAATAGCATTTTTTATTGATGTGTGGCTTAATGCCTAGCCAAGGTCTTAAGATATTGATGTGTATACTTGTTGTGTATACTTTTTCCACTTAAACATCGAAAAAAATAGCTGCAGATGTAAGTTTAATAATTGAATGTCTTGTACTAACACGTATGACAAATTTCTTATCTAGAAAATTACAATTTACGGACGTTTTTCCTACAGTTACACCAAAAAATTGAACATCTCATCGACTGTCGCACGTCATTTTGTTTCTTTTACAATTTGAATTTATATTTGTGAGCATTAACCCGAGCATTAACCTTAAGAACTTCTATAACCAGAGTTTGGAAAAATTATAACAACATACGAATCCGCCATTTTGTTTTTATACACTGGATATAAAATTAGCGACCTCAAAAACTATTATACAGGGTGTCTCTAAAAGGTCTGTACAAAATCTGAGCACAAAGTCCGAAATTGCTCCGTTTCCGAGATAGATAGGGGTAAAGTTAAAAAATAAAAATCGAATTTTTTAAAATTAATGAACATTTTTTAACGTATTAATTTAAAACTTGGTACCTGGGGTTTTTTTGGGACGCGAAACCCGATACGGACACCTTTTCACTGTGGCCATTAGAGGGCGCTTCACAATGCACTTCTTATGGTTTAGAATGGCCATAACTTTTTTATCAGTCTAGTTTTTTCCTTTTTTTGTTAAGAAACTAATTTTTTGAACATTTTGAAACAAAAAAGGTACTCTTGTGAAAATCCGCTGAAGTAAGCCGTTTTTGAGATTTTTCGGTTTTTAGTGTTCGATGCCGCACCGGAATATTTAAATTATTCTGAATAAAAAATGTTTGCTGTTTTCTTTGAGGATGAAATGTTGTCAGTGAATTAGCAGTGGGAAATGTATTTTTTTTTAGATAGTTTTTTGGAGTGTCAGGTCCAAAAATCCTCGGATTTTTTGCCTGTTTGATCAACACCTTTAAAATTTTTCTTGCAACAGACTATTTAAATGTAAACATTTTTCGTATTTTAAGAATTTTCGCTATCAGTCTATGTGGTTTACAGTAAGTGTTTCAGTAAAAATTTGCCAATGCGAGAATAAATAAGGTGTTTGAAACGTATTAGTTAAATTTTAAATTGACTGTAAAGATGGCTAAAGGATACAGTTCTACAGAAATGACGGATAT
Source organism: Polydrusus tereticollis (assembly GCA_963920685.1). Lineage (NCBI taxonomy): Eukaryota > Metazoa > Arthropoda > Insecta > Coleoptera > Curculionidae > Polydrusus > Polydrusus tereticollis. The sequence continues at coordinate 46,848,786 of OY987329.1, forward strand.
GCAATTGGTTTTTGGGTATTGTGAAGGAAATGGCCGCGAAAGTGTTAGGGTATACAGGGATAGATATCCAAATCGGCGCATACCAAACCATCAAACATTTGCTGCTATTGGCAGACGCCTTCGCGAAACCGGTAGCTTCACTTCTTTAACTGCCAATTATGCACGGCAACCTGCAATAAGGATTCCTGAGGTTGAGGAACAAATTTTGGAAAGAATTGCTGAATATCCAAAATTAAGCACCAGACGCTTAGGTTTAGAGGTAGGAGTATCCAAGGATGTAGTTCATAGAACAGTAAAAGAACAGCAGCTTCATTCATACCATATCCAAAAGGTACAAGACCTTTTGGCTCCGGATCTCGATCAACGATTGGACTTCTGTTGATTCATTACCGAACAAAGACAACAGGATGTGAGTTTTGCTAAGCACATTTTATTTACTGACGAAGCATGTTTTACAAAAGGTGGTGTAACCAACTTACAAAACGAACATGTTTATTTATGCTGATGAAAACCCGCATGCCATGAAAGTAACTCATTATCAACATGAGTTTACAATTAATGTGCGTGGGCAGGAATCATTGGCAATTTCATTATTGGTCCTGTTATTTTACCGCCACGACTAAATGGTGTGAATTATTTAGAACATTTACAAAATACGCTGCCACATTTATTAGAAGATTTGCCATTACAACTTCGACGAGATATGTGGTTTATGCATGACGGTGCTTCACCACATTTTGATTTAAATGTCCGCAATTATTTGCATCGATAGTATCCAAAGAGATGGATCGGTAGAGGAAATGACGCTCCTGTAAAGTGGCCGCTACGCTCACCGGATATGACTCCGTTGGAATATTTTTCATGGGGGTTTTCAAAAACGATGGTATACTCCAGACCGATTAATAATGAAGAGGAATTGTCGGAAGAATTAAAAATGCAGTCAACATATTAAAGAACGATGCGGAATTGATGCAAAGAGTTTAAACTTTTTACGTCGTAATAATCTTTGTACTTATGTTAACGGAGGTCATTTTGAACAATTACTAAAAGTTTATGCTAATTAAATTTACTTTTAAAATAAAATTGTTCCTCATTTAATTAAAAAAAAATCCATACTCAAATTCTTCCTGCAAAACTTGCTGTAACTAACCCAAGTGAAACATTTTTTCCTGCCGAAAATTTACTGATAGCGGAATTTTTTATTCAAAATAATTTAAATAATCCGGTGCAACATCTAACACTAAAAATCGAGATATCCCAAAAACGGCTTACTTTAGCGGATTTTCACTAGAGTACCTTTTTTGTTTTAAAATGGTCAAAAAATTAGTTCCTTAACAAAGAAAGGAAAATAGTACACTGATAAAAAATTATGGCCATTCTAAACCATAAGAAGTGTATTGTGAAGCTCCCTCTAATGACCACAGTGATAAGGTGTCCGTATTCGGGCTTCGCATCCCAAAAAAACCCCGAGTACCAAGTTTTAAAGTAATACGTTAAAAAATGTTCATTAATTTTAAAAAATTCGATTTTTATTTTTAACTTTACCACCCTGTATTTTGGAAACGGAGCAATTTTGGGACTAAGGTAAGTTGCTTTAAATCGACTTATTTTGGCTTTAGGAATATGTGCTCAGATTTTGTACAGACCTTTTAGAGACACTCTGTACAGTGTTTTCCCGGATGGGGTACCTACCGCACTCTAGTAAACTTTATTCAGCATCCATTTTTAGGCGTACAAATCAAAATTCATTGACAAGTAGCAGACGGGTGATGATGCTCGTCGTTTGGAATTTAATCTGGTAATGGGAGAGGAAATTTTATTTTCCGACAATGCAACTTTTACGACCAATGGACTTGTCTGCTAACAATTTGGCACGTGAGAATCCTAATTTTAGACTTGCCTCTCATAACCGAAAAGTTTAAAACAATTTTGGTAAGGCATAATCTATCAGAGAATCATAAAAATCTAAATTTTAGATATCAATCTGGAAATTTTAAACAATTTTGTTTTGCTGAAGTAGAGGACGAAATTTTAGAGTTTAGAAGGAAACCTATTTTTAACATAATAGAAGCTCTTCGTAAAGTGCCAACTTGTTGAGTATTTCCGAAATCGGGGCCGTTTTGGACCTGGTCGGCTCGTCGAGTCATGATCGCGCACGTCCGCAAGGAATTTTGAAAAAGATTACCAACGTGTGTTCTAGTAGAAGATCTACATGTTGGATGAGTAGCTTCTCTTTTATTTCCGATTTATTTTTACTTTAAGTTAACAGCGAAAGTCATAAAAAAAAATACTAATATGGAAAAAATTAGTCTTGGATATTTTATTATTTAAAATAAATCAGAGTCAAAATCAAAACATTTATTCCTTCAATTGAAATGTACAAGACAATAATTGAGGAAAGGTCAGTACAAAATTGAAAGTAAACACATTTAAAATATATACTCAACATAAATTGCAACAAGAAGTTAGCACAATATAAAAGCTTCAAAAGAAATTTTGCAAACTATAACAATTAACTTGAAGCAAATATTTTTTTTAACGATGCTTAAAATATATTTAAATTGAGAGCATCTCTAATGTTACTATCCAGTACATTCAAAAATTTGCAATCTATGAAATAATATCTTTGAAATTCGGCAGATCTATGACTTTCCGGCAATAAAAGAGTTTTTAATCTGGTCTCATAGTTATGCAAGGATGTAACACCCTGAAGACCTTCTTTATATTGATAAGCAAAACTACAAACCCCAAAAACATAAATACCCGCCCCGGTTAAGATTATTAGTTTTTTGAACGCGTCTCTGCAGGATTCTCCATATCCAAGCCCCGCTATCAGATGTAGAATAAAAGCTCTGTTAATATTAATATTAGCACTCATACCCCAATTTAGAATCCCATATTTAATTCGCGAGTGAATATTTGCAAAATAAAGAGTTAAAAGTATATGTACCTTTTCACTGCAGTGAATAGACATAAAGTTAAGTGCATAACAACAGCTGCGTAGTTTTGATTTATGCTTTGCCTAACTTAGAACAACTTTGTTAAATATACATTTTTTCAAAAAACGCAAAATAAGATTATTTTGTAAAAGATTATTTTTATAGTTTAAGTTGTTGTTGTATGTTGTATGTAAGTGCGGGCAGCTCTGACACCGCAGCACTCAGGCCTGTCGACCCATTGTGCTCTGCCGCGTTGGTTAGGGTTGCGCCAAACCTATGCCCTTCACGAAGGCGAGCACTAGGGTTGGTGAAAGCTCCTTGATATCCGCTGGTGCAAGTAGTCCTGCACCCAGGTACTGGTGCCTTTTTCGTATAAGGCTATTACAGAAGCATAGGACATGCAGTGAGTCCTCGTTCTCCTGCTTGCAGAACCTGCATACTGCTGAGTTGTTCAGCCCCATTGTATACAGATGCTTATTCAGACCGCCGTGCCCAGTAAGGATGCCCGTAACGATTCTTAGGTTTTTCCTACTCATTCTGGATAGCGTGTCGGCGAAGTTTTGACAGTGCCCCTGAATGAGGAGCTTAGCCTGTCTGAGCCCCGCTGTATTTGTCCAATTCTCTTTGGCTTCCTGTTTTACCCACTTGTCAATGACATTGTTGGCAAAGCCCGCTGGAAGCCCCAGCACTGGCTCGGGCCCCCTGAATGAGGCCGCTGAACCACGTTTAGCCAACGTGTCAGCTTCCTCGTTGCCTTGTATATTTTTGTGTCCCGGAACCCAGATAAGCCGCACCTTATTGAAGTTGCCTAAGACGTTGAGATTTTCTCGACAGTCTAGGGCTCCTTTCGACACAAATTTGTTTGATGCCAGCGCCTTTATGGCTGCTTGGCTGTCGGTGCAAATCGTGATTTGCTGATTCCTATAACCTCTGTCAAGGTTCGCCAGTACGCACTTGTTGATAGCGAATATTTCCGCCTGGAAAATTGAGGCGTGTGAGCCCATTGCGAAGGTTAATTCGCACCTTGGCCTCCTGTCCCAGACGCCAGCACCCGAGCCCCCGTCAGTCCTAGACCCGTCTGTATACCAGATGAGCCCTTGACCTTCCGTCTGAGCTCTTTGGTCCTCACCCCAGGCGTCTCTAGTCGGTATCTCTGTGCTGAACGATTTTCTGAACACGTATGTGGGGGGAAGAATGTCACTGGGCGATTCCAGCATACCCTCCCCCCGCACAAGCGTTTCCAGAATGCTGGCATGGCCTAGGCCATGGCCCTTATCGAACCACATACCCCATTGTTTTATCCTGTAGGACGCTCTCATGGCCTCCGCTTTCACTATTATATGAAGAGGCGGAAGCGCAAGTAGAGCCTCCAGGGCCGCAGTTGGAGTCGTTCTTATAGCTCCCGTCGTGCTCGTACACGCCAGACGTTGTACCCGAGCTAAGCGGGTCTTTACTGTTGATAGTTGTACCGCAGGCCACCATACTACCGAAGCATAGAGCAGCATGGGCCTGATTACCGCTGTCCAAAGCCACAGGGTGGCTTTGGGGTTAAGTCCCCAGGTTTTGCCCAGGAGCCTTTTACATCCCCAGAGTGAAGCCGTAGCCCTTTGGATCTGTCTATCCACGTGGGGTCCCCATGTCAGTTTATGATCCAGGAGAACACCCAGGTATTTGACAGACGATACTCTCGGGATGGCTGTGTTGAATATTACCGGATCCTTAAACCCAGTTATATTTCTTTTTTTCGTAAAGAGTACCAGTTCCACCTTGGGGTTCACCGATAGCCCTTGGTCTGTACACCATAGTTCTATTTGTCTCAGAGCACCCTGTACGAGACCACTGATGGTCCCCGGGAATTTGCCGGAGATGACCACCGCAATATCGTCCGCATATGCCTGAGTATAAAAACCTTTCTCATGAAGCCTCCTGAGAAGCCCGTCTAGGACGACGCACCACAATAGAGGGGACAGAACTCCCCCCTGTGGGCATCCTCTTGCGACGAGCGCTCTAACCGTTTCCTCATTGAGTGTGGTGGTAATTGTTCGGTTGTTGAGCATGGCCCCTATCCATCTTACGATGGTATTGTGGACGCCCTTACTCTCCAATCCCATGATTATGGAGCCACATGACGTATTGTCAAAGGCCCCTGCAATGTCCAGAAAAGTCCCGCAAGCGAGCTCTTTCTGCTGTAATGATTTTTCTATTTTGCAAACCACTGAATGCAGTGCTGTTTCAGTAGATTTGCCTGTTTGGTATGCGTGTTGTGACCAGTGCAGGTTCGTGGCCATCAAGACGCCTTCCCTAAGATGCCTTTCTACCAATCTCTCCTGCAGTTTTAGCAAGAAGGACCTGAGACTGATTGGCCTAAAGGCACTCACTTCGTCATATGAGGCCCTGCCTGCCTTTGGTAGGAATACCACTCTCGCGATTCTCCAACTCTTGGGGATGTAGCCCGTCGCCAGTACAGCCGTCAGAACCCTATGCAGATGGCCGATGATATGTCCCAGCCCCTCCTGGAGAAGGGCCAGGAAGATTCCATCAACCCCCGCACTCTTATATGGCTCAAAGGCCTGTACTGCCCATCTGATTCTGTCCACTGTTACAACCTCAGAAGCCGTCTCCCAGTCCCTTATCATATCTGGGTCCGGGAGAGGCCCCTGGGCTTGCGGTGGATTTACTTGCACGATAGATCCAGGGAAGTGTTTCTCTATAGTTTAAGTTAGTTATAACTATCCTAAGATAAGCAAGCACACTGTATACATACTGATTTTGGTGAAAATTAAGCCACACGTTGGTAATAATCTCCTGGACAAAATTAAAGCATATTAAAAAATATCCCATATTTATGCTTGCTGCTCTAAATTGTAGTATGTCCCCTCGATAATGTATCTAAAATTCTAAATTATAAACTAGACTGTTAAGAAAAATAATTCAAAATTATTCTTTGAGTTTCAATGTTTGCTCCATACATACAAGGCGTTTATAATTATTATTGTTCACACACAATCACAAACTTTTAAACCTTTTTGTTGTTCAGCTTAAACTGAATTTTAACCGTACTCGAGAAACATTCCTATAATAAATAGTGATTGTAGTTAGGAATTCTAAAGGCATTAACAAAATAGGTGAATAACGCTTAATACTGAATATCTAAAAAAAAAGAATTATTGTCCTGAGAATTAAAAAGACCCTGTGCAGGGAATTAGCTACTGCAAGTATTTGAGGCTTATCCTTTCTTAACAACTAATTAATTTTACTTGATAATTTGTTATTTCGCATTTCAACAGAATTTTTTATGACAATTTTTTTTATATGCGTTAATTTTGTCCAGAAGTTTATGATCAACCTGTTGTGATTTCGGGACAGTGACTGTGCGTCGTCGCGTTACCTAACCTTAAATTGTGATTTGCATCAGTGGGCTAATTTATGGCGCAGTAGAAAAGTTGGCATCCATCGAAGGCTTGAAAAGCACGTGATAAGTTTTGTATTACGTGGCTTAATTGTTTGCGTTGTTCCTTTTTTAAAAGGATATTTAAAGAAGTCATATATTTTAATTTTTAATTAAACGCAAGATGAGGCGAATAACTTATACCAAAACGAACAAAGCAAGGGGAAAATGTAACTTAAGTTACGGCTAACGGAAAAAACATTAGGATGAAATATGTCTGCTGTTGAAATACTTTTCGCAGGATGTTACTTACTTACCTGGTAGTTTAGATTTAAAACCGCGTTTAATGGAATGTTGGTTTAATGCATAACAGTTACTAGAGAATATTGTAAGTCTGTACATGACGTTCGTTTGAGTCGCCCGTGCGCCCTTTTTGTATTTCACAGAGTTTTCAAAAAGTATTTTTGTGAAACTTTTTGTATTTCTTTTATGAAGCAGACAAATATCTTCAAGCTATTTCGCGAACGGTGTTTGAGGGAAGGAAGCAACTCACCTTGGCCTTGAATTTTTCAGGATTATACCTATTGGTTCGGAAGCACAACTTCAGAAATATTGTTCCAAAGTGAGAACGTCCAGAATAATAATTGTGTAATTGCGTATAGATATAAGAATTGTGTAATTGCGTAACCTAACTTAACATAATTCTTAGCTGTAGCATAAACCTTAAATCTACCCATAATACTAGTTTTTTTTTCACCACATTGAAAAGAGATATGTACATTTAATAAAATGCATTCTGCTAATTTCGTTTTTTGTGTAAGATTGGAATTCTTTATGCTTTTCTATAAAAATACAAATATTTGGATGAGCTTTATAAAAGTCGCTAAAATGTTTGTTAAACGATTCACGTTTCATTAGGTTTTAAAAAAAGTAAGGGCTAATGTCATTCGTAGGTTTTTCGGAGAGATCTTCGGTAGCTTTTCTTTCACAATGGAACAGTATCGTCCGAGGAACACTAAGCTGAACCACGTACGGGTGGACATCAGTAGTTCGTCGTGTATTTTAATCATATTGCGCTGGGTGGAACCAGTTAAACATTTTCCAAGTTTCCAAGGTTGTTGGTCACTTCGTTGTTGCCGTTCACGCAAATTGCTCTTGTTTCGATGAAATTTAGCAGTAGGTATAGTAAATTTGGGAGCAGGGCTCCAAAGATGTGAACAATATTCTAGCGATGATCAGATTTGGGCTTAATCGAGTGTGAAAAGTTGTGGAGGTATATAGAGGTTCTTAGTTCGGAAAGTAATCCAAGTTTCTGTAATATTGCGCCTTATAGCTATGGCCGCAACATGACTATGCCAAGATAAATTACCACCGAAATTGACGCCCAATATAGAGGATGGTTTAACGAAATTCGGGTGGAAGACTATATACGAGAACTAAAGAACTTCGCCAAAATATCTATACTTATGTACAGGGACGTATCTATAGCTTTCGGGTTTGCAGTCATTTATAGATATGAGAAAGGATTGCCGGTAGGCTCGTCGGAGGCAAAGCGTCGCAGACGAACATTTTTTAGGGGCCACGCCCAAATATTGCCAAGAATTCACCTAAAAACAGAGTTGGGTTTGGAACCCCCTATCCCCCCCCCCCCTATATACGTTCGTGCTTATGTATTATGATTGGGGTGGCCCAGACGCATGTTTAAAGAATATTTTACAATATACAGAGTGGCCCAAAAGAGTTATCATTAAAAAAAAAATAAAATGAGACACCATATATTTTATGATTTTAAATTTTAGTATCCATTATCCTGATCACTTTGAATATAAGTTGATAAGTGTCAGAAGTTTGTGGTTTTTGGGAAAAATGAGCTTTTTTGGTCTTTTTTATGCAAAACGTCCTATATTTTATAATTCTATGACATTTATAGAAGACTAAAAAAACATTAAAAAAAGACGTGCCTACAAAAATTTGCTTTGGTTGGTGTAGTTTATAATTACCTATATTAATTTTGTTTAAAATCATTTACTCTTATACAGGATGTTGAAGCAATCGCAAATATACATTTTCTCAATGTATTTATACATTATATACTATATTGTATATTATTATTTTAGAAAAAGCACCTTTTAATCAGCTTTTATTTAATATAACCCTTAGTATGCCTATAACTATCGGTTTTTCTGGAATATTAGTTTAAACTTGCACAATACCATTATTTACGGCATTAAGCAATAATAGGGTCATTTGGTCAAACCTGCAATTACACTCTTTACCTAATTTCTATTAAGCATTCATAAGGTATGGTCAGCCCTGAAAATTTGAATACGATATATAGTTTTCGAAATATAATATTAATAATAATAATGTAGGAGGGGTAGGACTAGACGGGAGCTAAACACGTTTTACTAAAAACACTTATTTTATTCGTTAAACTTAAAAAAACATTCAGGTTACATTGGCTGCATCTTGCTAGTCCGCCATTCCCCCACAGATCACTTAATTCCCCCTTCCGTTACCCATAAGCCACCAGCTGTCAACTTTGCTTGGCGGGTAATTTAAATTCAAAATAAGGCGGGAAGTATACCTAACCTATCTTAAAACTAAAAATAACCTACAGCTCGGCCATCCTGACCCATTGATCGACCTCGATCTCCTACAAATAGTTACAAACAAAACCCGATAAACATGTCCACATTCAACTTTGCACTAGCTCGACACTCTTCAAAACACCTCACTACGCGCACTTTCTTATCGGATCTATATTATATACTAAGAACAATTTTTCCAATATAAATACCTTAAATCACTAACATGTGTTTTCTTTGACCTCTACCTCTTAAAGTAATACCTTAAACAGTAAACACTATTTTCCTAAAAACAGTTTTTATCTCTAAGGGGCTTCTTTATTACATAAACATTTTCCCTAAGCGTACAAGAACATATTTAACCACTTATCCTAAGCGAGAACATATTTCTCCTAAACAATATCATAAGCAAGAACGTATTTCTCCTAAGCAATATCATAAGCAAGAACGTATTTCTCCTAAGCAATATCATAACCAAGAACGTATTTCTCCTAAGCTGTATCATAAGCAAGAACGTATTTCTTTTCCATAAACGAGAACGTATTTCTCCTAAGCTGTATCATAAGCAAGAACGTATTTCTTTTAAACATTTTATTTCTACTAAATATACATAATTCGAAACTAACCGTCATAAAATAGGAAAACCGTCAACCTAAGAGTAATTTAATTCTGTCAAACTAATTAGGAGCTATAAGGTTTTAACCTAGAAGCATCGAGTACACCATCATACGGAATTTGTGTATTTTGAAAACCAATTATATCATTGACAACATATCTGTCATTTTGCAGAACTGTCTTAATTACATAGGGTCCTCGATACTTAGGAATCAATTTTTTACTCACACCTACCGTAGTATCTACATTTGCTACCATCACATAATCACCTTCTTTATAGCACTGTGGAACCTTATGTTTTTTATCGAAATAGGCCTTATTATCCTTCTGAACCCTAATAATATTTTGCTCTGCTTTTTCCCTTATCTCGTCTCTATTTTCGGTTATGTTATTTAAACTTTCTAACTGATACCTTAAATTATCTTCTACTCTACCTACTTGATTCCGTCCGAATAAAAGTTTTGCAGGGTTTTCCCCTGTCGATCTACATACAGTATTATTAAAACAAAACTCTACCGTTTCTAAAACTTTATCCCAACAGCAATTACTCTCATCGGTAAGCTTAGCTAACATAGGGGTTAATGTTTTATTCATAATCTCAATTTGTCCATTAGCTTTAGGTGCTGCAGTCGCTACTGCGATATGTTTTATATCGTGTTCTAGAACCCAATCACTAAATTGTTTAGAAGTAAAGCAAGTTCCACGATCCGAAATTATCTGCCTTGGACGACTATAAGCTTCAAAATAATTTTTTAAATGTTTGATAACTTCCTCAGTAGACGTATTTTTACAAGGATAAAACTTAATGAATTTTGTGAAACCGTCTACTATCGCAAAAATATGTTTATTCTTATTTTTTGTCATACCCAAAGGTCCGTAATGATCAATATGTAAAGTGTCAAATGGTAAGTTCCCCTTCGGGATACTATGCAATAGACCCTCATTTTTCCCAAATTTAGGATTAAACTCGATACATTTTAAACAATCTTGAATATGTCTTTTTATTTTCTCTTTTATGTGAGGAAACCAATAAGTTCTAGTAATCAACTCATGACTCTTTTCGACTCCTACATGTCCCATGTTATTATGATAAGTATGCATAATCGCATATTCCATTTCAGAAGGAACATAAAACAAAATTTTGTCTTTAGACTTTCGATAAACAGAACCATTTCGTAATTCAAAAAAAGCGTGTTCGGAAGACTCTAAAGAAGTTTTAAGTTTTTGAATCTGAGAATCTGTTGTCTGTTTCAAAGCTAATGTTTGTTCAAAACTGTTTCCCTCTAGGGCCAAAATATTATGTACGCGGCTCAAAGCATCAACATGGTGCATTCTTTGATTGGATCGGTGCTCAATAGAATAATCGTAATCTTGTAAAAGCAGACACCATCGCATTATGCGCGGCACAACATCTTTTTTAGCTAACGTCAATCTAAAACTGTCACAATCAGTCACTATCTTAAACTGTATACCCTGCAGGTAAACATGAAATCTTTTTATAGAGTAAACTACTGCTAACGTCTCAAGTTCATAGCTATGGTATTTTGATTCATAGTCAGTGGTACGCTTGCTAAAATAAAACACCGGGTGAAATTTCCCATCACTCTGCTTTTGCATCAAAATTGAACCATAACCTTTACTACTCGCATCACAGTGCAATTCTGTTTCACTTTGAGGTGAATAAATAGCCAAAATTGGTTGAGAAATTAATTTTTTCCTGAGTGTCTCAAACGCGTTAACTTGTTCGGGACCAAATTCAAATTTCACATTCTTTCTTATTAAATCATATAAGGGTTTTGCAATAACCGAAAAATTATGTATAAACCGTCTAAAATAGCTGGCTAAACCTAAAAAGCTATGTACTTCTTGAGTGTTTGTACAAAGAGGAAAATCATTTATAGCTTGAATATTTTCCTTATTGGGGCTTATACCTTGCACATCAATTGTATAGCCTAAGAAATCGATTTCGTTGTACATAAACAAACATTTATCAAGGCGAAGTTCTAACAAATTTCCTACCATTCTATCCAGCACTTCCCTCAAAATCTTAATATTTTCTTCCAGTGTATAAGTAGCTATAAGGGCATCATCCATGTAAAGTAAAATTTTATTTTGTTGAATCAAATCTTTAAAAATTTTATTTATAAAGCGACAAAATGTTGAAGGACTCGAGTTTAAGCCAAAAGGCATCTTAAGAAATTCATACTGTCCTTCAGACGTTACAAAAGAAGTATACTTCACCGATTCATCATCTAACGAAACATGATAAAAGGCATTTTTCAAGTCTAACTTGGTGAAATATTTTTTATCTTTTAATCTATCTAAATGATCATCAATTAATGGAAGAGGAAACTGGTCTTTAACAACAAATTTGTTTAACATTCTATAATCCACACACATTCGATACTCACCAGTTTTCTTCTTTGTCAAAACGACAGGTGAACAATAGGGTGAATCACTCTCTCTAATAATATCCCTAGAAAGCAAATCCTGTAAAATCTCTTTTAATGCATTTTTCTCTGTGTAAGCTAATCTTCTCGGTCGCGTACTAAAAGTTTCATGAGGTTTTAAACTTAAATGCATTTGGAAATCAGTTTTGGGTTTTTCCGGGTAAACGGCCTCAAAGTAATGTTCCCTAAATAAATTCTCAATTTTCATTATCTCGGAAGCAGGCAAATTATTATTAATGTTCAAGCATTCTTTTTCTTGACCATGTTCTTGAATTAACAATACCTCGTTTGTCAAAAAATCTAAATGATCAGCAAGTTTAGGAATAATTTGTACAGTGCTACCTTCAAAAATGATTCTGTCAATGTTTGAATTACCTATAAAATCCCTACCTAACAAACAGTTAAAAGACATAGTACCTTTATCAACTACATAAAAGGTTACTTCATACTCTAAATTATCCACCAGTACTCTGTCCTTAAACAATCCTTTTACTTTTAATACTGAGCTATTTATCCCTGACAAATTTTTATTACAATAAACTGGTTCTACTAAGCCATCCGGAATGAACAATTCATTAATCATAGAAATAGGGCTACCTGAATCTAACACAGTACTTACGATCTGGTCAAGCGATTTTATACAAATGTCTAGGCTGTAAGGTGGCGTCAATGGTTGTACAGTCTCCACTAAGAGGGTGGTACGCGGGTTTCCGCCTGAATTACCCTTTTTCCTGGGACAATCTTTGATCATGTGACCCCTAACTCCACACTCGAAATATGAACCTGGTTCTCTTCTTGGCTTCGTGCAATCTTTGGCCCAATGTCCAAGTAGGCTGCAGTTGAAATACTTAATCTGCCTCGGTGGTGGCATCGAACTACCTCTTGATTGAAAACTCCCTCGATACTTCGTCGACTGCTCAGATCTCTGCACTGGGAACCTCTCAGAAATGGTTGTCTCGTTCATCTTATTCAGCAGATCATTTAATGATGTAAATTATTTAAATCTAGCCATAGTTTGAAGTCCTGGGTTATCTAAGCCATCTATTATATAGCTAATCATGTCAGTCTCTGGTATATTTAACTTATTACCCAAAAGCACTTTGTCCATGAAATAGGTCGAAAATATTTCGTCTTTCTTCCAACGTCTTCTCTCAAAACTTTTTCTTAGCGCTATCGTGTCTTCTTTTACTCTAAACATAGTCACCATTGTGGTTTTAAACTCATTTAAACCCAAATTAACATACTCCGGCTTTGAATGGAACCATTCCAATGCTCTTCCTGTCAATTTACTGATTACGATAAGCAATAGTCTTTCCTCAGCTATCTTATATCTCTCTTGAACCTTTTCAATTCGTTCGAACCATTTCTCCAGCTTGTCCCCCAAACTGTGGTATCAATGTCTCTAGCTCTTTTTGTGAAGCTCTATCAGTATCCCTCAGCGTCATAGCTTGAACCGTGCTCGCTATCAATTCTTCCAACGACACCGCATACGTTCCAGAAGCAGGACTCTCATCTACTTTTGATTTCGGCATTTTCTCTAAGCCTAAGCAATTCAACTCACTCCAAAAACAACATAAGCAAATACTAAGCAATGAAACGGCAAGCGCAGTCTTCCACCACGTCGTCGTTCTAATCGTTTTCCTGGGTAAAAGCATTTAGATTTTATTGTTCAAAATCAAACTCACATTTTTAATCCTCAAAAATCGAGTGAATAACGGTATTTTTCCGCTAAAACCCCACACCTGAAGCTGTAGGAGGGGTAGGACTAGACGGGAGCTAAACACGTTTTACTAAAAACACTTATTTTATTCGTTAAACTTAAAAAAACATTCAGGTTACATTGGCTGCATCTTGCTAGTCCGCCATTCCCCCACAGATGACTTAATTCCCCCTTCCGTTACCCATAAGCCACCAGCTGTCAACTTTGCTTGGCGGGTAATTTAAATTCAAAATAAGGCGGGAAGTATACCTAACCTATCTTAAAACTAAAAATAACCTACAATAATAATAATAAATCCTCTTTATTCAAAAAGTATATAACACACAAATTAATAGTGTCAACAAAAAAGAAACATTATTCTGGCCCAAGAGAAAGAAAGCAGAGGCTAGCTCTCACTTATTAGGATATTTGTAATAATCTTCTATATTACCTATATGGTTCTGTTTATATATTTTATTCTTGTAGCAAAGTAAATTTTTTTTTCTTTATTTGTTTTATCTTATTTAATAATTTTATAAAATTGGGCAACCCGTTAGGGGCCGTTCGTAAACCTCGTGACGCACTAGAGCGGAGGGGGGATGTTGATAATGTCACGTTTTGTCACAGGGGGGACGGGGGGTTTATTATAAAGTCACGTGACAAATCGATATTGCTTGCTCATCAGTAAAGAAGAATTTGGAATGCAGAGTTTGCAAAAAATGTGGTCTCTATTTAGCCTGTTGAAACAAATTAGAGAAACATAAAAAATCCTGTGGACAACAAATTTCAACATCAAAAATCCGACCTTTGAGAATAGCAGCAAAACGTCAGAGGGAGTTACTGGCTGTGATTATTGAAAATGAAAACGAAGAAACATGTGAATGGATAGATGAAGATTTGGTTGAAAAGAACGGCGTCGAAATTTTGCAGAGAGAAGATATCGCTTAAGCTCCTTTCATCACGATTGCAGATCACTTATGCACTCCGTGGATGTAAATTTCTATTTCAAATTATTCCTCGCATTTTCTTGACCATTTTCTAAACCTTCTTTTTTGTACAGTTGCGTTCGCAAAAATAAAATAAAAGGTTTGAGAATAAATTGTGATGTATTTTATTTTTGGGTTATAAAGGGGGGGGGGCAGGCTTTGTCACGTGTTTTTCAGGGGGGGTTCAACAAACGTCATGGAGTGTCACACGGGGGGAGGGAGGGGTCATTTTGCCTGAAAATTCGCGTCACGAGGTTTATGAACGGCCCCTTATAGAGTTTGATACATGTCTCTCTATAATTTAAATTCATCATTATTTTAAGTGCTCGTTTTTGACAGACGAGCACTTTTACAATATCTCTACAATTTCCATACTTGATAATTCCGTATCGAACATGAGAGTCAAAATTGGCATGATGCAACATTTTTTTAGTTTCTGAGGGGTCGTATCTGCCAATCCTCGAAAACTATAGCATATCTTATTTAACCTACTCAATATAATCGACATGAGAATTCCATAAAAGAGTGTTATCCAAAAATATACCTAACAACTTGGTGCTATTTTGTACATCTATGTTACAATCATTTTTTTATATGAAGACTTTCAGGTTGTTCAATCCGTGATCTGTTTGTCCTGAACATGGTCAGACCAGTTTTAGAACTATTAATAACTAGTTTATTTTTAGAAAACCAATCCTCAGCTCCAGCCATACCCAGTTGAACATCCTGCTCAAGGGTGGTCACATCTATATTAGTCAACACAGCATTAGTGTCAACAACGTAATTAGTGATTTTGCAAGTATTATTACCATGAGGTATTCCAATTAAATTATTTTTGTTTGTGAGAAGACTCTGTTTCTACTTTTACCTATCACCACTTTCTGTTGCCTTTCTATGAGATATTATTTAATCCACTTTAGAGCTGTTCCCCTAATACCATACAGACTCAATTTTTTATAAGACTATCATGACTTAATATGTCATATGCTTTTGACAAGTCAAGGAGCAACCACAAAGGGACGTCATCCCTTTCCAGGGCTTCCAAAATGTCCTGTACAAATTTAAAAATTGCTGTTTGGATGGATTTTTCGTGTAAGAATCCGTGTTGTATGTGGTTGAATAAATTTAATATGTTCAGATATTTTAGAAATTGATGGTAGTAAACTGATTGGACGGTAATTCTCTAAATTATTATTATCGCCTTTGGTAAAAATGGACACTACGACAGCATGTTTTAGTTCATCCGGGAAAAATATACAAAATCAAAATAAAATTAAACGCTCGCCGTGACGTCATTACTGTCAAAACTGGCCGAAATTGGTTAAAATTATATAAAAGTAAAAGATTTGGAAGCAAAACTAATATAATTATTATAAACTGCAACACTCAAAGCAAACTTTTGTAGGCACATCTTTTTTCATCAGTTTTTAGGTTTTTCAGCAATGTCATGGAAGTATAGAACGTTTTTCACAAAAAAGGTCAAAATAGCAAATTTTTCCCAAAAACTACTAACTTGTGACCCTTATAACCTTAAGGTGATCAGGATGATGGCGATTAAAATTTAAAATCATAAATTACAGGGTGTATCACTTGAAAAAGCTTAATTTTATTTCATAAACACTTTGAGCCACCCTGTATAATGTAAAATATTATTTTCCTGGGCCACCCTAATCTAATACATATAGACATTTTGGCACAGTTGTTTAGTATTTTCGTATAGTATTCCACCCGAGTTTCGCTTGGCCACCCTGTGGTATTTAATACATAATCCCATGGTACATAACTTTAATTCTAGAAGTTAATATTAAATGTTTTATCTTTGTGAAAAATATATTTATGTAGATAGTATAAGAACTTAAACCGAAATAAAAATATAAGTGGCTGAAAAGCGTGAAAAATACGAGAAAACTATTTATTTTGCATAGAAACGGAAAGTTCACAACTTCAAAAATACCTGTGTCTCTTTGAAACATCTAGTGCAATTCATGTAATTTCCTTTGTGTGCTTTTGCGTATACAGTCTGTCCAAAAATAAAGTTCATATTTGTAAACGACACAATTTTGCAGGAATTTTGATTTGCCAAAGATCATCTTTATTCATTGAAGATGTTGGAACATTATTATATACTAAAATTGTCATTTTTCCTAAACAACTAATTATCTACGTCCTCCTTTTTTCTGACTTTCCAACTTTTCATGGTCATCCCTGTTACAATTCAGTGCATCTTCATGGATATTAAGCTCACAAGTATTTTTAATAATTTCACGGACAAACGGTAGAATATTTATATAATACCAGGGAATGAGCAGTTTCACTACGATACTTGGAATTATCCACGTCTGCGTTTTAAAAGATTAAAAACGGAATGTTTCGCCGGAGAAACATTTTAAAGCGGAAAGTTGGTGAAAATATTTCTGGGGGAGGCCCTGCCGTACAAAAGGCAAAAGAGGCCATATATTCATCATTTTTACGCAAGAATCAACATGGGATTAAAGAAAAACCAACAAAGGGGGAAAAGTAACTTTACTCTTTTTTTCTCTTTGTTTTTTGGATGCAAGCGGGTTCATTAAAGTAGAACGTAACGATAATGACCTAGTAACATTCTTATAAAATCTTGGTTAAAGAAAATATTCAGCATTCACATTTGGGGTGGTTATATCAATATCCTAATAACGGTGGATTTATAAAACTTCTCGTCACCGTTCCCGCTCGTAGCCACCGTTCCCGTCACAGCTTAGCCTAAAGAGAAATAACGTGTGCATTTATAAAACCCGCCACCGCTCCCGTTCATAGTTTCAACATGATGAATTTTTAACTCGCTGATCTTGGTCATTCTAGTTAATGGAAAGAAGAAAATTTTTCACATATGAAACAAATCATAGAAAACGATTTCAATAAACAGGGCTTAACTTATCTCATAATTAAAAAATAATATTAATTACTGGTCACATTATCTACTTTTCAAAGAAAATTGGAATCCTTACTCCAATATAGTTACTGCTCTCGCGAACAACTTTACTTTTACTTTTTAAATTCCTTTATTTCCTATTCTTTTACATTACTAGCTTACAACTAAATACGAGTATACTCTAACTTAGCCTAATTACAAAGAACTAAAACTAAACTAGCCTATTTACAATGTTGCGAGCGCATATGGACCGTAAGCATACGGCCCAAAATGCGCCCAAATACCTGGCTTTGAAGCCAGGCGGCCGATGTTTATGGCCTATTGGTTGTTTACCAGTAATTAGCTAACACTTTACACTACACTCACGTACCGGCAAGCGCCTTTACGGGTGTCAAGGGTGTTTTGTTGCTCTAGAAGAGCTTGATACGACTCATGAATGCAAGTCCGAGCTGATAAAAATAGATGAATAAGTCTGGAAAGCCAATGAAAAGCACGCTGGGAAAAATTGCAAAAAACCCAGTCAGAATAGTTCAGGTACGGGCGAACTTACAACGGTGCAGTTCTTCTTTTATAAAAATGTCCTTCGAACGGCGACAACGAGCGGGAGCAGTAGCGAAAGTATAACTTCTAAAGAAACCATTGTTGAATCAATGAAATTGTAGTCATAAAACGTATGATGTTTTTACCACTAGCAGGACATTGATATATCCGGTCTCATATTTATTAAGGCACGGAGGTTGTTATAAGGAAAATAAGGTGTGAGGGTGACATTAATATACGTAGACCGAAGGCGTTATTATCCTTTATCATAACCATGGTAACATGGTTAGGTATCATCCTCTGACATAAATTCGCTATTTGTGAAAAAATATACTGGTCGTATATTAATAGTATATTACGTTACAAGATCGGAGAGTACTATTTTACAGGACTATATATGCTGGCAATTTCCAGGGCAAGCCGCCAGGCGAGCCCTGTTAACGTACTTTCCGGATGTGTAACGTACAATTTTTTTTTAATCGACACAGCCAGTGGCGTACGAGAAAATTTTGATAATGGCTTATTATACTGGTATAGTTTTAGACAGTTGGAAAACTCTATACTCACGAAAATACACTGTAATGAACCAAAACATTTAGACTAAATAAAGACAAATTGAATGGTAATGGCAGCTATTTTTCGTAAGCAGTACAGTAATAGCTTTATCTATCACTTTAACTTACGCACGACGGAGATAGATAAGTATTTGCATTTGTTTCCGCTAGAATGGAATCTGTCACTGTCAATCTCGTATTTTTGACACGGTTAAAAAGCATAAAGCTGGATTTATAAACTCGAAAAGTTGGCGAGGTTGAGTTTCAGTTGGTGTTGGAAACAGCAGTTTAATTTAAACTAAAGGGAACACTCAGGTTCATTTATACACTCGTTCATGTTGTTCATGTAAAGCTCATGTAAGGTTCGAAAACTTCCCGGATAGTTCGAGATAACCAATTTTTATGCTCGGAGTTCGGAATATCTAACCTCACAAACTTGATCATAACTTCAACCTCACCAACTTTTCGAGTTTATAAATCAAGCTTAAAGCAAAAACTACTTCTAGAGTGGTACAAAGTTAGTAAATGACGATTGTAAACATTTTACTGAGCTCGAAGAAGGAACTGTCCTTCTCGTCCAGTAAAATAGAATTTTCGAACTTGTTACGTAAATAAAATAAATAAAACGTTATTATCAACTAGGTGGACATCCAATTATTGTCTCTCTTGAAATTGGGTCTGGCAAAGTTTGAAAATAAATATCAACAACTATAAGTTTTTGAAATCGGATCACGAAATACAATTCACTTGTGTGGTTTTTGATGAGGGTTGCCATTTAAAAAAATTCAAAATGTCCGTTGCTTCTGTCAAATTTGTGAACCTACATATTTTTTTACTTTAAATTTGGCTTCCTTACGGAAAATCATTCAGAATTGTCTAATTTGTTTTTTACTATAGTCAGCAGGAAAATCGTCAATCGGGTGAGACATTTAAAAGATTGTCCCTGTGCCTATATTTTTGTCCTTATTTAGTGTATTCGACACCAAGTAAAATTAGACCTTAAAGACCAGAAAATAAACCAAATTAAAAATAGTCACTAGAACCATAGTTAAAAATTAGAGTCGATTCACAAATAAATTGCATAAGACATTGTGATAGCGTGGAGCTTCTCCCGAATATTATCACTAGATGGTACTTTCGTGAGGCAGGACAAATACATATGCTCTGCTGCAATATTGATTACCGGAATGTTTTTATTTTATTTTCCTCCGTAATAATAATACATTATTCATACATTTCACTGTTCAAAGTATTCGTGTTTTTCATGTGAAACACATTATTTATTCTGTCTCCTGTATGCTCGTTTATTTAAAACTAAATTGAAATGCATCTACTTTGTGACTTTAATTCAATGAAATACAAAATATATCGACTTATGTACACCGAGAAAAGAAAACTAAATGATACAAACATATTAAAATATGCAATTCAAGTCCCCAGAAAAAATATGTCTATTAACTTTAAAATATAGTATTTTGACGGATTTTATACCCTGGAAAAATTCGCCATCATTAAAACGTTCATACAGGGTCGTTGGTGTGTATGGAAACGGTCGATTATTTCTTAAAGCACAACAGCTAGTAAAAAATATTCCAGATAAAAGTTTTAGGGTTTTTCATAGTCTATTAGAATTTAAAAAAGCTAAGTATACAGGATGAGTCAGAAAGCCGTAGAGAAGTAAAGTTACTTTTTTTTTAATGGAACATCCTATATCTTAGAATATTTTTGGATTTTACATAAAATTACAATTATTTTTTATTAAGTATATTATAAGTCTTAATCTAATAGTTTCCGAGATATCAACTTTTAAAGAATGACATTTTTAAATTTTGACAGCTTCTAGCTTTCTAACGGTACGTCTTAGAGTAAAACGGCTTACATGTCCCTATCTTAGTTTTTAACTATCTTTCTAAAAGTGTCAACTTCCGGTTAAACCGGATGTAGCTCAAATTCCGGAAATATAGTACTTCCGGTTTAAACGGAAGTTGGTATTTTTAAGAAGATAATAAAAAAGTAAGATAGGGACATGTAAGCCGTTTTGCTCTATGGCGTACCGTTAGAAAGCTAGAAGCTGTCAAAATTTAAAAATGTCATTTTTTAATAGTCGATATCTCGGAAGCTATTAGGTTTAGACTTATAATGCACTTATTAAAAAATAATTGTAATTTTATGTAAAATCCAAAAGCATTCTAATATATAGGGTGTTCCATTAAAAAAAAAGTAACTTTATTTCTCTACGTCTTTCTGACTCATCCTGTATATTCGTCTATTTTTAATTCTAATAGATTTTACAAAACCATAAAACTTTTGTCTTGATAATTTTTTGTTAGCTGTTTTACTTTAAGAAATAATCGACCGTTTCCATACATACCAACGACCCTGTATAGGTAGAGAACAAAGTTAGCAGAAGTCCGGAAAAAAATTAATATAGCCTTAACCTGTAACTTTTGGGGAAAATGCTCGGACACGTCAATTTAGTTTTATATATTATTATGCTCACATTTTGACGGTATCCGTTTGTTTTTTTATAGACATTTGTCAAAGATATAACGACATCGATCTTTTTTTAAAATGGAAACATACAGCTTGTGATACATCATTTGAAAGCTAATATCTCGTACAGTATGCTCATAAATTTTGACGCGATTCTGTCTAGCTATTTCAAAATGGCGACTGTTAAAAGTTTTAAAAAAATCCCTATTTAAATATGCGGAATTGATAAATCATTGATGTTTTTTTTACCAAGGTAAGAAATCTTCATTGTTTCTCGTTCTGACATTTTGTGACATTGTGAACTTGTAAAATTAATTTAGGTATTTTCGAAGTATTATTTTACAATTTTCTAAACAAAAATGGGTTTGTCGAAAAGGCAGCGTATCGAAGTCTTGATATTGTTAGGATGTGGAGATAAAATAAAAAGTCAAAGTGAAGTGTGCACTTTATTTAATGCTAAATATTCGGAAAATCAAATTTTACAGGGCACTGTTAGTAAAATATTCCACAAATTTGATGAACATGGCACAGTAAAGGACTTGCCTAGGAATGGATGGCCACGTGTTTTAGGCGACGATTAAAAATTGGATATTGCATTATCTCTGCAGAATAATCCGCATGTTTCAACAGTTTCATTGGCTCAAAATCATGAGACATCTAGAGGTAGTATTGAAAGATTTTTAAAAGCAGAAAAATACCACCCTTATAAAGTATGTCTTGTCCAAGAGCTTTTAGAAGATGACTGTGATAGGTGTTTGCAATTTTGCGAAGAAATGATAAGACGTTGTGACGAGAATAATAGGTTTCCACAGAACATATTATTTTCGGATGGAGCTACTTTCTATTTAAACGGGGTGGTTAACAGACATAATTATCGTTTCTGGAGTCAAGAAAATCCACGATGGATATTTGAAGCGTATACTCAGCGGCCCCAGAAAGTAAATGTATGGGCAGGTATCATTAATAACCAAATTTTAAGGCCATTCTTTTTGGAAGGAAACCTTACAGCTGAACGGTACCTGAATTTCTTAACCTTCGAGTTGAGGCCTGCTCTAGCTGTAATTTTTCTCAACGAAGTAGATCCAGATATACCTAATAAAACAATTTGGTTTCAACAAGAAGGTGATCCCCCGCATTTTGGTGTCAATGTGAGAAGATATTTAGATCATATATTTCCAGGTCGCTGGATTGGACGACGTGGTACAATTGAATGGGCACCGAGGTTCCCAGACTTAACGCCTCTAGACTTTTCTTTGGAGATATTTAAAAGAAAAAGTTTACCAAAATACGCCAAATAATATTGAAGATCTGAAAAACCAAATTAGATTGGAGACACATAACATACCGGCTGAAGCCATTCGAAATTCCGTCGACGGATTTTACCATCGTCTGGGAGCATGACAAGTAGAGGGTGGAGGACATTTCCAGCATTTGCCACGTTAAACCACCTGTTTGTTTCCATTTAAAAAAAGATCGATGTGTCATATCTTTGACAAATGTCTATGCGAAAACAAACGAATAACGTCAAAATGTGAGCATATAAAACTAAATTGACGTGGCCGAGAATTTTCCCCAAAAGTTACAGGTTAAGGCTATATTAATTTTATTCCGGACTTCTGGGCAGCCCTGTATAATTTTGAATTTGGATCTTTACAAAAAGCTCTTACTACACTACTTGTTTAGGTAATCGCCCTGCCATGACCTAACCGTGCAGTAAATTTTTTTCCAATTTAACTCTTTGGGGCAGCTACAACATGTTTCTTGTATTTTTATCTAATGAACTTTGTCGAAATTAGGTTCTCATTCAGTACTATAATAATAATTTATTCAATAAAGTCCAGTTAAATTAGACCTAAAAAGGTAATACTAGGAGAAATGTGCTAAATTTCGTGTGTTGCTTAATTTATGTTTATATCATAAACAATACCTGCCGATTAATATTACTGTTGGGATAAATTTTATAGAGAGTAGAATTATTTAGTAGAGAGTTAATTAGGAGTACAACAATTATCACCCCAAATACCAAAATTTCATCTCGTGTTTTTAACAAGCGAATATTTTACTTCTTTAAAAAAATACAATCGTTTCTGCTTTTACTACAACCGCTTATAGGTGGTGAAGAAAGGAGTAGATCCAATTCCCGGCTATTTTTTGTTGGAATTTTAAAACTATTTAAAATTTATTTCCTCTTCAGTTCTTAACATGTTTTAGCTTTCTCGGATTGGTAGTTACATGACTAGATTTTTTAAAGCTGAAATTTAATTTAACTGGATTATTAGCCCGCAAAACATCTAGTCACATTAACGTTCGGGCTAATAATACACTAATTTTCAATTTGCGTAATTAGCGTTTGTTAGTTTCTAAACGGTATACAGGATATTGGCCATGACAAATATTTGCATAAGCTCTCTTGCGAATTTTGTATGGCGAAATAATTAACAATAAATGAGTTTTGCCAGTTAATTAGTCATTCATAACGAAATTTTGATATCTTAAGATACAACTAAAGATAAGACATCGTACGAAATGCGGTATGGAACAATAGCAACATAATTATATTAGCTCTCATTGCAATTTTTTTTTCAATGTAAGGGTTGCGATTGTTGGCTTTTATCGAAAACTATTTATTCCCTACAAAAAATCACTCTATAATAGTCGTCTGCGACTCACACTCTAAGGTTCACTTTCTGAGCGGGCCAAAAATCATTTGTATGTGTTTTATGCTTCATTTAGTGCCTAAAGGTCATTTAAAAAAAAAATGTTGTAGGGTCCAACGAAAGCGGTTCCCTATAAGCGAAGTTCGCAAAAAACGATAAATGCTAATAATACATCCTCAGGAATTTATTATTTTTGTTAATGGGTACATAGGTGCATACATCCATATTTCAGATACATAAATATACATGTTTTGCAAATATTAAGTACATTAACAATTATTGTTTTTAAGAATCGAATTTGAACAAAGTGATTATTTTAGCTTGTTTTATTTTTGTTACCGAACTAAGCTCCGATTCGCACTGAATTAAAAAACAATACTAGAGAGGTTTTTTTTGCAAAAATTCGAGTTATACCCCATTTCACTCCCTATATAATTTATCGCAAAGGTGGTATTAATGGACAGAAGCAGGTGTTGTTTATGATATTAAAATATAAAATAATTTTCGAAGTAACTAATTAGATGTTCTATCTAACGACATAGGACTTTCCATAAAAAAAATCACGTGACTTAAAGTTATTTTTATTAGGATATATAATTTCTATAACGATTTTAATATAAAAGAGGAACATAAATAAAATTTACTCATCCAGAAAATAGCTTATTGCTATAATATGCTGCTCTATAATATTATGTTGCATAGTTAAATTTCGTTTTCTATCATATAAAAAATATTTATTTGTATTTAGAAAAGGTTCTCTTCACTTCTACATTTGTAGTAGGGCGTATTTAAATTATGAAATTATAGGTCCATTTTAAATTTAGAAGAATTTTCACCAGGATTGATGAAATTTTACCAACATTTGGTATCTCCTGTATTTGAAAAAAATCTTGTATTTATTTTTAAACAATTCGCCGAGCAATTTGCGCACAGGCCCAGGAACAATACCGAATAAATCTACCAGAGAAACTTGCACCTTCAAAGATAATTAAAAATATTAGTTACTTTTTATGGCAGGGAGTAGGTACTATAAAATAAGAAGAGAATATTTTTATTGCAAAAAACAGTTTCTTGAATTATATTAAAAATAGTTTAAACGAACTTCTAATAGCAAAAATAGGCAAAGCTTAGGCAAATATCAAACAATTAAAAAAAAGTTAAGATGCACCAAATAGAATTATATACTTACTTTTATATAATTCATGCCGAAATTAATGTTAACATGTGTTGTTTAAAAGTTTGAGCGTGAGCAAAAAATCTTAAAACACGGTACCTATATAGTTATGACTTCATATTTTGCCCCCCATGTTACGCCTCTGTCTAAATTTCATATACTTTTATTTTAGCGCTCATTTGACAAATTTATTAAAGTAATCAAAATACTTGCATTTCCAGTTTTTAACTCTTAAGAGTTTTCCAAATAGGTAAATAAAACCATCTTCAGGGTCCCAGATTTAAACGGATGTAAGTTACCGTTACGGAATTCCTAAATTTAAAAAACTCGGCGAGCTTCCTATACCTTATAGTTCCATCCCAAATTGACAGCTAAAACTTTTTCTACATTTAAATATGAAACGAATATTTCACTTTTGATATGATATTACTACAATTAATTTTGGACTTAGATTACGCCCTATGAGTATGGCCCGTTAATTTCGGAACACCCTGTATACATGGCGTCTACCTCAACTAACATAAAAATAGTTTGGAAGAGAGGAATGCAAAAACACGTAAAATCATTTCCAAAGGAGGACCTATTTTGCATCGTTTGCGTTGTGGGATGTTATAACAGAACCACCCTCTCAATTTTTTTAAATGGGAACGTATATGTTATGCATCACTTAAAAATTAATTTAAAAAAAAATTCGGCGATATAATATACTTTTTGAAAATTAATTTTTTTTCCAATAGTTTCGAGCAAACATTTAATATATATGGGTGGTTCTATACAAATAGGGTCATATTCAAAGCATAAGTGTGTTGTTAGTTTTTTTTGTTAAATGTCTTTAAAATTACTCTTATACAACAAAGGTTCAAGTATAGATTTACTTTCCAAAAGGGCCAGTAAAATTTCCTACAATTTTCAGAGATTTAGCCACTTTTTACAAAGAACGCATCAGTGGACTGACTAAATTGACAGGGGACTAAATAAAAAAATTGTTGTTACTATATAGGCAGATAATTTCAATTTTTAGCTTTGTGTAAGTTGAACAAAAGTAGTAAATATATCCTTTTTAAATTTTTAAAAATTTTGTATCATTCAGAAATAATTTTATGGCACGATATAGGTGTAATTAACAGGGGACTGATCAAAAACGCCAGGGGGCTGAAAAAAAGCAGTAAAAAAAGGAGTATTTATTTTCTAATTTATTACTAAACTAAATATTATGCTTTTTTAAATGCTTGGTATTACATCTACTTACAAAACAAAAGAAGATCAAAATAATTCAATTCTAACCTACCTAAGGTAGTAAAAACAAAGGAATTCTTATTCTTTTTTTATAAAACATATATTCTATCGTAAAAAAATACTGTTTTAAGGCATCAACAGAAACTAAACAATAGTATCTTAGCGTTTTTCATAAACGTTAATCGCAGACGTGAACTCGTAAAATTGCGTTTTATTTTTAAAATAATTATTAGGAACTGGTAATTTTTCTACAACTTCGTCAAATCTTACATCAGCAACATCCTTCTCATTCAATGTAAATACCGTTCCACAATAATCAAAAAGTTTCAAAAACGTAATGCGCAGTTCTTCTTCTGCTTCGTCAACATCTGAGCAGATTCCTGCATAACGATATTCTGTTTTGGACTTAGTCTGCTTAAATTTAATCAATAAGTAGTCACCAATTTTATAGCCTTCATAAGAAGTGCTAGGATTTTCCTGGTCAGACTGGTTTCTCTTTTCTACAATTTTCTTTTCAATTTTTTCCTCATCTTCAGAGTCAGAATAAATAGTAGACACTTCCAATAATGCTTCTTTTTTGTAATTAATCACTCCTAAATTATAATGATCACAGCCGTCGGGATTGCAAAAGCAGCTTAACGCTTTCATTCTGTTTTTCTTTGGTAAAAATATATTACCAGTAACCTGATGTACTTTTAGTGTCCTTGGAAATGACAGAACTTCCGTAACTTTTTCCTGGAGCATTTTGTTCATGGATTCAATTTCTTCCTGCTTTATGGTAAAAATTTGAACGCCTGGACATCTTTTCCCAATGCCGTTTACAAAATCTTCCAAATTAGTCACATTGCCCCCAGTTGCGATGATGCTGTCAGCGGTTCTTTTGCATACAGCACCAATTCCGTCGGGTGCGCCTTTACCGTGACCTGCCTCATGATAGTTCCAAGTGTATCTTGATAAATTTGGATAAAAATTTACCAACTCACAGGCCAAAATGTAGAAAATACTTTTATTTCTGTATTGTGTCACCTGTCCATCACTATAAAAATGTAAGTTTTCAACTGTTTCGGGCAGCGACATAAATATTGGTTTCAGGTGGGCAAGGATGGCACCAGGGCCATGTGATAAATCAGCAGAGACAGTACAGTATGAGTTTATTTTGTCTTTTGAGTACACTACAACTGTATGTAAACTAAGCTGTGTGCGAGAACCACCGAAATGAAATGACTGAATTTCAGCAGCATATTTCGTGGCATAATTCTGGGAAAAAACCATTTGAATAATAGCATCTTTGTTACTAAGACTATCTTTTAACTGCTTAAATTGTTTGTATTGATGCACAATATTTCTCTCGTGATTAAAAAAGTTTAAAGAAGCGTTGTCCAATTTTAAAATTACCTCACGAGGTGGTAACTCAAATACTTGTTGTTTGTATTTGTTTACACATTTGTTTTTTTTAGTTTTAGGATCAACATAGTCTACTTTGCAGAATATCCACTGAATTAGTTTAATGTTCACTGAATTGTCAAACTCTTCATATAACAAGGTATTTTCACAACAGGTTTTGCAGGACCTTTCTAAACATTTCTCGTTGTATTTGTCACAACAAAGGGGTTGAAGGAGTGTTTGATGGTTGTTAAACGGCAATATTTTCGCGTTCTTAAGCGCTGATATCATAAAGTCCATATTACTGTGAGTAGTACACAAGCAGGTGTCTCTGTCAGATACTTTGGGAGCTATAACCCAAAACGGACGTAGGCGACAAAATAGGGAATAACTGATTTTTGTACTTCGTAAAAACTTTTGATGAAGACTTCTTATTGAATCTGAAAGATACCTTCTCTGGTTTTTTACTCCTTTTCGTACAACGAACTCTTTTTTTCCCGCACAAAGCCGGCTGTTTTCATCATTTTCAAAAAAAATTCTCACCTTTTCAGCTAACTTTTTTGCTAACAATGCAAATTTTGTGGTAGATACATTTTTGTGCACATGATTAAGTCTTTTGTATGAAAGAGCTTTGTTGCTAACTTTCCACAATTTGTACTTTTTTACAATCTTCCCACTAATAACCTTATTAAAAACCCTTTTCTCTTTATGTGACTTTATTTTTTCATAGTTTTCGCATAGTTGGGTTTCCATTGCTTCGCCAAATAATGCTTTTTTTACTAGTTCTTCTTTCTTTGTAGGATCTTTAGCCATTTCTAAAATCTTCGTGTTAGGACTGAGAACAGTGAGAACATTTGGTTCAGACCTGTTTTCGGAAGAAATTTTTTTCTTTAGTCGATAATATCTTGCTTTGTAGTTTCTTGCTTTTCTTCTATACTTTTTAATTTCTTCTTCTTTCTTTTTAAGTTCCTTGTTTCGTTTCCTTCTGTTTCTGCTTGAACGTTTTTCGCAGCGTTTATTACGTTGTTGTCTCTTTGGATTGGGGGGGTCTTGTTGTTCATTGTCTGAGTCGGGAGGAGTTACATTTTGCATAAAGTTGTTTGTATCATCACGCAGTTTTTTTCTGGCACGAAATTCAATCGAATAATGCTGCCAATTTTTTCTCGTTGTTCTCTTTTGGCGGGGAGTCATATCAGCTATGGATTTTCTTTGGCCTTTTTCTTTTTTCTTTAGATATTTTTCTCGTTCTTTCTCTTTCTGTGCTTCCCATTTCACTGGATCATTTTTAATTTTTTCATAACGCGCTCTTTCAGCTTCCCTTTTTTTTTGTAAGCGCTCCGCTTTTAACTGCTTAGCTTTTGAAGGCATTTTCAATCCTAAACAAAAAAAAAAGAATGTACAACCCGAGGACTTACCTTAGAAAAATAATTATAATCAGTCCCCTGTAAAAACATCAGTCCCCTGGCTTTAAAATAGACAGGGGACTGGCGCCAGGGGACTGATTAAATCTTGAAAACTTACAGATTATCACTGTTAGGTTACAGTTTGCTACAAGTTTTTAACTATCAACGGTTAGAGTTTATTAAAATACGCACATTCAAATAAAGGTAAAAGACAAAACATTAAATTATAATATTAAAAACACTTACCAGTGGACTGGCCAATTGACTGGTCTTCACACGTGCTCGCACTGTAACGGTTCACCTCACACTAAATAAAATGCTATCCATCCCCAAAGCATCTCCCACTCCATTCGTGGACAACCAACGTCGGCGCCTGCCTAATTTGAATTTTACTGGTTTTACATTAGAGGCGCGTTTTTTAAATCTTACGGAGAGCCAGGGGACTGATACTAAATATGAGTTACACAGGCAAATATTTATTTTTACCTAAATTTATTAATACAAAAACTGATATACCTATTACCCGAAGGAATCCAATTATTTTTAGTTTAAATGCGCTATAAAATTATTAGGTGTAAAAATTTAAGAGCCAGATATGCCAATATTTGTTATAAGACCCAAGGCAGTTACACTCCAGGGGACTGATATTTTAGCCCTTTAAATAGTCCTTAAAAATAATAAATGTTGAAAAACTAATAATTTTATTTACTGTCCAATTCAATTAGAACAGACCCTTTAAATATTTGTAATAAAAGTTTAATATTTTTTTGTGGTTTATGTTATTTTCTTGGGTTACTATGATTTTCCCGATTCCTGTAGAACCACCCATATAATAGCTCAACTAAGGTTGCCCGCTTGATTCCACCCAGAACAAATTAACCATCAATGCCAAAAGCCCCAGCAACGCTTCCCTGAATAAATGTAGGTTCCCATATCCACAACTAAGCCTACTAATCTAGCCATTTAAATAGAAGTATCATTTGAAAAACATGTTATACAACAAATGTTCGGTCAAAACAACCAAATTTAGTGGTTGAACCAATCGTGTCTTATAGGGATAGAATGTATGGTGCTTAAGAATTCTGTGGATGCTGCGAGAGATGTTCCGACATTCAATGGCACAATTATTATGTTAATAATCGTCCGGGTTGAATATTATTGAAAATGCGAGCCGTTTCTCTAGCACAGATGTTGTTTTCGATGTAAAGAATAATAACCGCTATTTTTTATGCTACAGTGTAAACCATTTTTGTAGCAATAAAGGCGAGGGAGGACCAGGCGTTGAAAACTGGAAATCGACAAGGTCTAACTGCAGAATTTGTCATTGCAAAGAAGCTTATCACAATCACAAGAATATCCGTTAAAAGAAATACAGGTTGATAGAATTTAAAAAGTGATGAGCTATATAACTTCCGTTAGTTTATTTTTGCCCATATTTTTGTTTATTTAAAACTATTTATGGGCAGCTAAATGTAGTTTGTAAAAAGGATTAGACAGTCGATATCCTACTTTAATGACTTTTCACACAGTGTGCCACATAATGTTTCCATTTTCATGCAAAGTAATTAATTTCGAGTTATTTGTGGTGGATAGTTTTCGGTGGGACACCCTGCATATTTTTTTAAAATTTCCTTAATATTTGGAAGAGCATCAGCATTCAACAAATAAAAACAATGGAAATGGTTGCCTGGCGCCATGCTAAGAAAACTTCTTCTATGTAGTTTATAATGCAGTTACCAAATTATTTTTCTGAAATTGTAATGCTGATAAAAAACAGTCAGGTGCCACGTTCATTTTACCCTAACATAAATTAGCTAAGTTGCTTTTATTGCTCGTGAGTTCCAGCATTCCTAATTTCTTTGTTGTCTACGATAATTTGCAAAAAAAAATATAGTATTTATATAGCACCATTAAATTAGCTATCTGAATTTTTGCTCGACCTTACAGTCACTGTTTACTTATACTACAGTAATGAATATTTGATTTATTAGTTATTGAATAGCGCCTTATTCAGCTTTATTGCGCTGTCAAACCAATTTGAAATTCATTGCAAACTTAATTACCATCAAGTTATTACATTGCCTTCGTTTTGGGAAAGTTTGATGCAACAAACTATTTAAATTTATTTTTATGCGCAAGGCACTTTAACGATATTAGAAATAACACAGTGAATTTTTAAACTGAGGGAATGAGATTTTGCTACCCAAATTTTCAACTCTATGTTGGGACCTCTTCTTATAATCGACACACCTGAAACTTTAAACAGATAAAGTTCAGAAATTAAGTCAACTCAAAAACTATCCTAAAATATTGTACGGAGATAACTCAAAAATGCGATTATTTCTTTTTTATATTTTGGTGAACACACAGAGCTTATTTATATTTTAAGTACTAAAAATACCTTTAAATTAGGAAAGTTGAATGATTCTTCCTGAATCGTCACAATTTATCTTCGGATAAAACATTTTAAATTTGTTTGAAAACAAAGTTGTTGTTTTGTTTGTTTTTTAAGTGGAACACCCTGTATTTTACTGAATATTTTGACAGGGCATAAAATTCGCGTTTTAAAAATATATGTTGACTTTTATAGTCGCTACAGTCCATTTTGAAATATCTAATTAAAAATAATCAGGTTTCTTCAAAATATATCACACTAACCATGGAGATTGATGGATCAAAGTAAACAAAATATACATTTCAGTTAATAGCATTTTGGTTGCTAAGTTGGTCTTCAAAATGGTAACTATATCTTGTTTACTTTTATGGATTCACGGTTACTAAGATATATTTCGAAGAAACTTGATTAATTTAAATTAAGTTTTTTAAAAAGAATTGAAGCTTTATAGTAAATATATATATATTTATATCATATTTAATTTAAAATAATACACGTTCTTCCCCTAGTGATATGCACTTTTTTCCTCAAGTGCCATAGTAAATAAAAAAAACGAGTTAATCACAACTGTAACTTTTAAAAATGACATTAAGTCATATAATTAAACTGAGAAAAAAATAACAACATTTAACCTACCGCTCGACTCCAGAATAATAAGCTTTCGGTCAACCTCTGCAGCCTCTGCTTAGCTTGCTATTTTTACCCAACGAATAGAGCCCTGGATTTTTAACCTCTACTTTAGAAACAAATTATATAAAAAATTGTATGTTAATGTGGGAATACATCTTTCTCAGGTACAGTCAAACAGGAACCCTGTTCAACTGTGCGAAATAAAATAAATGGAAAAGTAAGTAGCTCAGGCTCGGGCTCGGGCACCCTTCCGTTAAGTATCCTTTTATTGAAAATATCGCGGTTTTTATTTTAATTAT
Source organism: Polydrusus tereticollis (assembly GCA_963920685.1). Classification (NCBI taxonomy): domain Eukaryota; kingdom Metazoa; phylum Arthropoda; class Insecta; order Coleoptera; family Curculionidae; genus Polydrusus; species Polydrusus tereticollis. Next base: position 46,881,123 of record OY987329.1, read on the forward strand.
ATAAAAGGGGCACGTTCATCAGTTTCGAGCGATACATCGAAAATCGACGCATCAAATTTCTATCCATCGATGTAGCAGAAACATTGATGATGAAAAATCATCGACTGAAACGCATCGATATATATCGAATTTATTGGTGTTTTTTATTGCAAAATATGTATTTGTATTTTTGGCTGCGGACCAAAAAATTAAAATTGCGCTTGCTAAATGTTGATTTTTATGGTAACATTGGCAATAACAACCATATACATAAAGGACTGGACAGAGCCATTAGTTAGTTAGTATTAATGAAGTGGCCATCAAAAATAGAAGAAATTCAGCTTCTGACACCAGCTTCTGCCTTTCTTCTAAGCTCGTGGTGCACTTTGGTTGTCACGTCTGTCTCACTCTTCACGATCATCTTTAAATACGTTGTGCACCTTCCAGTCCTCCATGTGGTATGTCGTATGACTATAACCAAGTGAAAAAATAAAGAACTGTTCCCCCCAGACGTGTTTGACGTTTGCAGCATAACATAAAATATTTAAAAGTTTATAAAAAATATAAAAACTGTTAAAAACATCAATCAATGTTTTGATCCAATCGTGCATCCCTAGCTACAGCATATTGCACGGCACCGATCGGTTGTAGCAAAAGGTTCTGGTGTTTTTGCCAAACATGACATTACCAGATCAAGTCGGCACCGCATTTAACCTTACTTTTTCTTTTCGTTCTGATTGTTGTGATAGCTAGATCCTTAATTTTTAGTAACAAATCACAAGAAAAACGATAATTCACACAAACTCTAAGAAATCACAACCTAATTGAAATATGTTAGGTATATTAAATCAGAAAAATATCCAATATCAAAAATTCACGTAGATCCGAGCTAAGTAGCGGATTTTATTTATGCTCGAAAATATGGCCGGCGCTCTGGTAACGCTATAAGTTCAGCAGAAAATTGGAAATCGCTACTGTAGATCTACGTTCTGATGAACGCGACCAATGTTTCAGATAAAGCCTGTGAATTTCTTCGGTGGAAATAACAATATGAACATGGAGTACTGTTAAACAATTAATAAATAAATTTGAAGAAGTAGTCCATACTTGCAGTGGAGTGTAGGTAATAAATTAAAACAACACTTCTGTCTTCCTCCACAAATAATATATATTTTTGAAAAAAATTTTTTAACGGTTGTCCCTACATGTTTCGACCATATATATAGTCATCTTCAGGGGAACTAAAAGGAATGTGTGAGAATATAAAGACAATAACAGGCATCATAAGAGACTTACCTATATCGAGTGTGAAATTGGATCCAATAGTTGTCTCAAATTAATGAGTACAACGTTTTATGTTATAGCAAGTGAAATTTGTGTAGTTGAAGACTAACTTGAGGTAACTCAGAGTTGTGGATATGTAAGTAAGCACATTTTAGTTATTTTAAAACGACTTAATTTATCACCTTCTAATATTAAATCAAATTTTTCAAGACATGTATCAGCTAACAAACATACTTTTAATCCTGAAACAAACACTAAACTCTTGCATTTTTGTACGAAAGGGAATAAGCTGGACCTACTCGAGATTGTTGAAATTAATAAAAATTTTAACAACACTAATATAAATTGCGTCAACGATCAAATTATTCATAGCAGTACAAATTTCTTCAATGCTCTAAATTTAAGATAGCATCACGATTGTTTTTGTCTTTGGGAGCTGGCGTTGTCCTGTCACCTTCTCACGGTGGGCAGTGGGGGTCGCTTTTGGACCTTTAAATCAGCGACTCATGCATCAGTGCATCGGCTAGTCACTAGTCTCACGGTTTCAGTTTTGAGGCTGCTGCTATGAGGTCGATTTGCGGATCCTGGTGTTTTGCTGTTGGTATTCTTGGCGGGACAGCGCCACCCCTCCCATTATTATTACAGCACTTGTGTTTGCTTCATCAATATATCATTACTCTTTCCAGCCTATTATACACTACTCAACCTTGACAATTAATTGTTAATTGTAGCATACCTACGTCAGTCTGCCCAATGTTCATTCTAGTTTTGTTAGATTCAATCTTGGTTATGTTATTGTTTTCCTTATAATGTTAATCATAATTTTTAGTTTAAATTCTTAAATGTCCACCTAGTGTAAAGTGCAGTGAACCTTAACTCTAAATATATGCTTCGGTGCAGTAGTATCTGCCCTCCCATGAACTTTTATAACTTCCTTTTTAAAAATAATTTTGTAAAATTGTTGTTAACTACTAATTTATGAAAACTATTAATTCATACATTCAATCACAGATGTCTCATTCTTTTTCATATTCAGGTACTTTGTGTGTTTAACATTTATAATAACTTTCAAACATCAGGTACACTATATCTTGTAGACTTTGTAAACCTACTATCGAGTTGCTCTAGATTACACCAACATTTCAATTTTTAGGATTTCTACAGTCTGATATTTGTTATGCCATATGTCAAATCTGTCATTCATTTTATACTTTAGCCACACCTTCCTTAAAAATTCTTTTTAATTTAAACGTGGTAGTGGTTTGCACGAAATTTCGTTTCTCTTTTAAATTTTGTAAAGAACTTAAAAAATTATTTCTTAACATCAAAATGCGGTTCTATTTAAACCCATAGGGGCTTAGCCCCCATTCTACTTTATTTATTTTTTCATAAGAGTATTCTAAGAACATGAAATTTCATATTTTTATAAAATAACCAAAAAATTTTTTCTTTCTTTTCTTTTTGGTTTCTCCACATAAACCATGTTATAATTTAAATATATTAATTATTAAAATTTATTTTCACACCATGCTCATTAAATACAACTAAATTTTCTGACTTTTATCAACATAAAAAATTTTTTTTTAAAATAACTAAAATGTGCTTACTTCCATATCCACAACTCTGAGTTACCTCAAGTTAGTTTTCAACTACACAAATTTCACTTGCTATAACATAAAACGTTGTACTCATTAATTTGAGACAACTATTGGATCCAATTTCACACTCGATATAGGTAAGTCTCTTATGATGCCTGTTATTGTCTTTATATTCTCACACATTCCTTTTAGTTCCCCTGAAGATGACTATATATATGGTCGAAACATGTAGGGACAATCGTTAAAAAATTTTTTTCAAAAATATATATTATTTGTGGAGGAAGACAGAAGTGTTGTTTTAATTAATTAATAAATAAATACATACCCTCGTACATACCTAATTGAAAATATCGAATTTTCAGGTAATTTTTCAGAGTAAATATAAACAATATGTATATACTTTATGTATTTCTGAAAGGCACAAAATACGCTTAATTATAACATAAAAAAATAATACCTATTTAAAAACTGTTTTTTTGGAAAAAAAACTCTTACTGGACTCTACGCAAAAAAAATTTTCCAGAATCAGTTTTAACCTTTTAACATATCGCAACCTGAAATATCCTAAAAAGATAAAAAAATTTCCTTTCGTCAAAAAGTAGGGTACACTAGAGTGAAAACCGCAACACTCTATCTTCGATAATATACCCCCTAAAAGTGTTGAAATGGGACACCCTTTATACCAATTGCATTCCTGTTAACAGTACCTGTACGAGAATCAATTAAGACAATAAACGAAATGCAACTTTACTATAAAGAAATTAAACATTGTGGGAAAGTAATGACTCCACTAAAGCAAACACGATTAATTATCTGGTAGGAACATTAAATATAACACTTGCTGCCAATACATCTATCCATTTGAATAATTAAAAACCAGTAATGGATATCATGTTAATCTTATTAATCGCTTTGTTTGAAAACTCTAATTAGACGTCCCGCGAGGTGCAACATAATTCCAAAAGGAGCTTTCTCGCGTTATAGCAGTAGCAGCCAATCAGACGAAAGCTATAAACCTTACACGGCAATACCGAAAAAAGCTTTATGATTAAGTTTCTCCTTATTTTTATCACTTTCATGAAGGCGTAGAAAGGCCACACGAAGCAAAAAAGTATTTTGTGCAATATTCCGAGTTTAAAAGCAAGAATTTCGTCGGAATTCCTAGTTTATTCTCAGAATTCGGGCGGGGGAACACAATCTCGGAAAAAGTAGGATCCCTGCCCTTCTCAAACTGCCCCTTGCTATAAAAAAAAAACACCCCACTTTTTTTGGCATTGGTATATCTCTAACCGGGGGACGCCTAACTAACCACCCGGGGTTGAAACAAAGAGGTTTTTTTTTCTGACGGTAATTAGGGATTTTTCGAAGGTTTTTACGTAACTGTGTGCATTTGTTTGATTTTTCCTCAAATTCCCGTAAATGGCACAAAAAAATACCTCCTCCAGTCAAAGGGTTATTGCAACCCTTAAAAAAAACGGAACTAAATTTTCTAAAAATAAATTATATTGTTTTAACGAGCGAAAATTTAAATAAAGAATTACTGTTCATCGAAAAACTAGAAATTAGGTCCAATTGTGGTATAAATAGGTAACATCACCATCCAGGGATACCCTGAATATAAAAAAATATGTCTACATAATATACCATAAATACTTAAATAAGCATAAAAAACACAGGTACCTACGTAAAAATTTTAGCGAAATCCTTATTAATTTTTAGAAAAATTAACATCTCCTATTGCAAGGGTTGTTTTAATCCCGGGTGGTTTGTTTTGCCTTCCATACGGACAAAGATATGTCTATTTACTCATATTCACTCAAAACTTCTCAATCCCGGCAATCCCTCGAAAGCGTAGCACTAAATACAGAAAACTGGGTTGGTTTTTCAAGTAAGGGGTAGTTTGAGAAGGGCAGTGATTCTAATTTTTCCAAGATCGTCTTCCCCGTCTTAGAAAATGAATTGCTCTCGGAATATTGCACAATATATTTTTTTGTTTCATGTGGCCTTCCTACGCCTTCGTACTAATGCATTTGAAATGGTAAAGAGTTTTTCTTTATTTAATCATTATGTTTTCGTTTTTATCGCAGGACATTGGGGAAACACGCAGGAAAATTTATGAACTACAGGCTCATTAGCAAGTCAGTTATCAGGTTGCCGTAAGGTTGAAAACTCGATGGAAAATGTTTCGAATATTGGAAATTGAATATATTAGGGGTGCTATAAATTCGAGAAGTCTGATCGTTAGCACGATTGCATCTCATCGTGTTTTAGATTATTTGTTTTTACCATTTATTTTTGGTAATATCTGTGACAAAAAATGTAAATGCCTATAATATTAATAAGACAGGACAGATATATTGAAATGTCCGAAGCTTAAAAAAAACTGACACTGTGCATCAACATTTTCGAAAAACTAAAATATAATAATTTTCTTGGCCAAAACTTCGCCAAAGCTTAGAAGCAACGAGAGAGAGTATTGTAGATATAACATTTTTTTTTTAAGCGTATAGTAATTGCATACACTTTAAAACACAATACCGTAGGCGTAGAAGAAGCCTATTCAGCCACAATGTTTGGTAACTACTTAAAAATATACAAGGAGAGATAAAAAATTCCGGTATGCTCCAATGTGAAGATAGCCGCATAATGGTCCTAAAACATATCCGAAACACATAAATCTATTTGTTTTGGCCGACCCATATAGAACCACTAGACGCATTCCAAGAGTAAAAGTGGAAAACCCATTTAACCTTCTACATTTGTACGGAAAGGCTTAAAACAAGCGAGCAAAGATCCTAAATTGCATTTAGAACATATTGTACGACCTTTTGAATCACAAAATGTGATGGCGGATATCTTCTTTTCTTTTCGCTTGGGACTGGGATAATCCAGTGATTGTTATCACAGCAAACAGTACAGAAAACCCCCAAAGTCACTTTCAGCTGCTCTTCGCATTTTCCCGCTTCTTCTGGTCGTCCTTTATAAATTATTGTCAAATACCTCTAAAACTTATATATTTTCCTAGCGGCTATTTTATTAGTAGTAAAACCTGTTAAATCTTATTGGTAATATAATTTTGCCCCGGCCTATATTAGTTCTATTGCGTGTAACTGTCAATGAAATGGTCCAAAACCTTATGCGCATTCTCACGCAGTGCCTCTACTTTCGGGTTTTAAAGAGATTTTGTCATTAATCGAAGTTCCGATTTCAGCATATTTGGTGAGGAATTTTGATTTTGTTTTTCAACTCACCTGGAACAAATCCTTGAAGAAGAAGTTCATATGAACATGTGTCCAGAGTTGCCCGTTTTTGATATATATAGTGTTATAGTTTAAAAAAAAAGTTTTTATAATTTTTTTAAATATTTTTTTTCCCGATTTTATTGAAATATGGTACTGTTATTCATAATTATAAGGCGCTTAATTAGCCCTAATTAGATTAAATTTACTAAGTCCAGTGACGTCCCGAGGACGAATATTATTGAGAAAAAAGATGTACGCCACTGATTTTTTTATAATTTTGATGTTTTTTTTTTCGGATTTACCAACTAATAATACAACTTGTTTGTTCCCTGAATTATTTTCATATCTTGTTTCGTTTTCGGGAGAAAAACTAAAAACCACTTTATTGCATGCACAAACAAAAATACCTGCATACAAAAACGGGGCAACTTCCGGGCACATGTTCATATGAACATTTTTCTCTTAGAATATCAATAGCAATCAGCCCCTTAAGTTACGTACCGTACTTCTGAAACACCCTGTATGCTTTTTTTTTGGTAGACAACTACGTACTTCTTAATGCTGTTACCTAAACCTTGACGGGTTAGTTTGCATTTTCAAAATTTCTTATCTTGGGGGGTAAAAAACCAGAGAATTACTTCTTGTATTCCATATTAGACTTACTCTCTCAAAGTTTCAGAATTATCATCAACTTTGACACACATCAAAACAGCCCAAAATACCTGGGGCCAAGTGCGTCTCTGTGATCTCGTGATCGACTGACCAATAGCATTAGTTCACGGCCAGGTGTTTTTGTTTACCCTAGGGTTTGTTTGGTTTTACGATGGTAACAATATTATTTATGTCATTGGCAGCAATAATTGGCGGTAACTGTTACTTTGACAATTAATGTCACGTAAAGATGCTTTTTCTTACAAGCAAAAATATTAAATAGAACACTATGTATGGGCATAGTGTATAATGGTTGATGATGATGATGATTAATACAGGCAGCAAGCCAAGGTTATTACTACCTCTACACCGCAGCCTAAAAAGACTTATTGTGACGCTTGTTGCTCGATTTCTCATTAAAAGAGGTTAGTCACCCTTATTAGGCTGAGCAGCCCCCTTATCAGAGTTTTTTCAGGGGATACCCCCTGAGGGATTTGACTCTCCAGGTGGGTTGTTCTCCAGCGTGTCAGTGCGTAGCACTCTTTGATAATGTGGTAGGCTGTTTCCTCCTCCTCATTGCAAAGCCTGCCTATGGGTTCGTCGTTATAATGGTTATACTCTACATTAAATATTTAAACATAATGTAAAACTTAAAAAATTGTCTATATAAGCCACAGTTTTTAACTTTCTATTTGCAATGCGCTTGCAGTAATGAAGAGGCTTAGAAAAATAAGCGAAAAGATGTGTCTTTTATTGATTTAACTGATTATGTTGCCATGGAAACCTCTGGATTGTTTTCCAAGGCTTGCTATGCATGTACCTACTGTTTTTTCGTGTACTGCCGCTGTAGAGGAAAGATGCAGCACGCTTTTTTTAAATTTAATTTTTTTCTGATTTTCACTAATTTGGTGATAGTAATTTGAAAAATGATAGTGTAACATCATAGCACATGACGCTAAATAAGTATTTTTTTCGCTTATTTTTCAAAAACTTCAACTTAACTTAACAAAATTCCAACGCAGTTTTAACTTTAAACCCGTTTTTTTTTCGTGAGAGTACCTACCTTATTGTATGTAAAATTAAAAGGAGAATAGGTCTCTCTAGTTAAGAATGACATACAGTGTGACACAAAAGAGTTATGGTTATTTAAATCCAGGTGCAACATTGTGTGTGGCGCCATCTAACATCAAACAAAAAACTAAGTAAATAACTAAGTTTCTCATCATCAATGCTCCCAGTATTCCGAATTTCATCAAATTGCTATGTAACTGAACAATAAATAATAAAAAAAAAACAAATAAAGAACTTTTTTTGGTCCTGTATCTAAAGAACCAAGCCGTTGCGAACCCATGTTCATATGAACTTCTTATCTTAAAATTAGTCAAATATTTGCCCTTTAAAGTTTGTACAAGTACTTAATAAACACCCCGTATATCACCTTGTATAATATTAAAAACAAAATGGGTCCTCACCTTGTATTCCCGATCGGTTTGGGGCAAAATTGATTTATTGCTGGATGCATTTCTACGATACTTATTACATTACTTAATATAATAACAAAATAATTAATTTATAATGGAATTTTGCTAGGTACTATCTATGACGTATTATAATAATTGTGGAAAATGTTCAGCTTCGGCCAAAATATTAATATTTTTTCAATTTTAATTTAACTTAATAATTATAATTTTTGACACCAGGGAGCTCAGTTCGATTACTGCTGCCCTAAGACCCCAGATTTATAAGTATAACAAGAAAAAAACTTATTTTAATCCACAGAATAAGCCCTTGGATTTTTGACCTCTACTTAAGATTCTAGATTTTGGAAAATATCACATTTTTACTGGGTTACTTGCTATTTGGACTTTGATATTAAATATAATGGAACTTAATAATATATTTAAACAAGAAATGAAATGTTGAAAAAACAAAAAAAAAAATTAAATAATTTTAGCAAAAAGACTTAGCTTTATTTTATAAAATCTGTTTATTTTTTCCATATCCAAGCAGCGCACAGCCTCTTTTTATCTCCATTCAAGCGGTAAATTTTCAAAGCCTTAACATAAAAAACGGCTTCACTACGCTTCGCTTATTTTTAATAAGAAAACTCCGTAAACATTAATATTTATAATTCATTATGCAGGTCGGTTTTGCCGTTCGTTTGTACGCCTTGGCTGTTTGTAATTCCGTCAAACGAGCTTTTCAAGCAAATTACGCAAAAGTGGCTGCAAACGGTTCAGAGAAAACTGGGAAATGGGATACCGCGTCCACACGGTTAGGTTGACTTCATCTTCATCTACTTACCTCAGTTGATAAAAATAGTTTTTGCTTCACGTTTCTATACGTCCCTTTTTTAAAACTTGTACGTTCAAAGGTATAATTTGCTTTTAGGTTTGTGAATTTATTTTCATAAGTAGTAGTTTCAGAAGACCAGGGGTGGTGGAAGCGTATAGTCAATGCGGGTAATTCCTAATTTGAAAACATGGTTAAAGCGATTCGTTTTGATTATACACCTGTGCGAGACAAACTAGGTATAAATCTATATACTTACAGTGTGATTTTTTTCCATTTGTGAAATATTTGGAAAACGATTTTTTTCTATGGCAAATAACCAAAAGAGGGCCAAACAGTCGGGGATATTTTCATCTCTGATGCCTGAGAGATGGCGTTTCAAAAATAACAGTAATCAAAAACAGCATTTTTAAAAGTAGGGGTTTGCGGCATGTCGGACAAGGGGAAAATATTCAGAAAAAAGTCAACCTCCGGGCAGGACTTGAACCTGCAACCTCTGGTTATCCGGACCTCTTCTTTCTTTTTAAAGTCTTTTATTTCCTAGGGCGCTGTGGAGCGATTAGTCGAATCCATGGTACAAATAAACAAGGTATGATATCTAGCCGTCTCAATTTCGTACGGCGCGCACAGTGACGTCATGGCGTGAGAGATATTTTAAATTGCCTATGGAGATGCATGTTGTTATTAGCTTTTGGACGTTATTTTATAATTATATAGTTTTTTTTACCAAGTAAAAATATGCTATACATTAGAGTTCGACTGATATGATTTTTTTTGCCTATACCGATAATCGACCGATACCGATAAGTTTATGGCCGATACCGATATATATCGGTCTATCGGTCCATACAATCAAACACCAACGAATTATTTAAGTTTAAGTGTGACAACGTTGCATGGCGCTAATAACATATCCTCGGTAAATCCCCGGATCTATGACGCTCAGTCTTGCCAACAGTAGCGGAACTCCGCTACGTATAGCGGGATTTACCCTCAAGAGTGGCGTAGCGGCGGTGGAATGAAATGAGAGCAAAACGTATCGGATTTTAGTTTTTTTAAATAAGTATTAGCAAAACGCAAAGACATTCTTTGATAAAACGTCTAAAACAAATTATTTATAATATTTTTCATAGGTTTTGTTTACTTTCATTCATAGTTTCCTTTCATCTTTAATTTTTATTTTACAACAGCTTACCTATAGTATCAAGGAAAACTAATCCAATTGTATGGTGGAATGAAAAACAGGATATTTTGCCTCTGTTATATTCCCAAGCTGTTATTTATTTGAGTGCCCCAGCGAGCAGTATTTGTAGTGAACAAATATTTTCAGAGGCTGGACTTGTAAATTCAGCAAAAAGAAATAAATTGAAGCCAGATACTGAATCTTTGATATTTTTACATGATAATCTACCAGTTAAATTATCAATATTAACTTAAAAACTAAATTTTCAGTTTAATTTAATAATTTTTTCTACTGTGTTTATATTAAAAGTGTTCAATAAAGTTTTTGTTAATTAAGGAGTTTACTGTGTACTTATATTATTTAATTTTTTTTTCCTGGCAGAATATATCGGCAAAAGAGCCAATATACTTTTCGTATATCGGCCGATACCGATAATCGGCATAACGCCCGATATAACCGATATATCGGTATCGGTCGATCTCTACTATACATACAATATTATGTATATCTCAGTCCTAGCTTCACAGAAACATACATTAACAGAGAATTAAACTGATTAACAAGCCATTATTTTTATGAGAATATGTTTTTTTAATAAGAGGTAATAAACGTTTTAGTATTATTTGATGTTAAAAGGTTTTGGGTAAAATGAAAAATTAGTTTTATCATAAATTAATCATTTATATTTATTTTATATAAAATATAGATTGAAGCTAAAATAGTTTATGAATAAATTAAATTTTGTTGCAAAAGTTACATTGTGTATTACAGACCGTTCCCAAATATGTGCGAAAAAGTGGTTAGTCTCAAGAGGGCATTTACGTGATAATGGGGGTAAATACCCCCCCTTAAGCCTTTTGATTTTTACACTAGTAAAAAGCAATTTGTTTGTGCATGCATGATTGATACCTGTGCCCAGGCAGAATAATATGATAAAATTTGCTGATAATGCTTAGTTTTCAAAATATAGGGCGTTAAAAACTTTGTTGTTCGTTATTTTGTTTCCAAATATCTTATTTGTTTTTAAAAATAACTAGGTGAAATTTGGTACACGTAACGCTTTTTGTAGTTCCCATAAAACCAATTTTATCAAACTTTTTTTTGGTACGTATATACTTATATTTGTTTACTTATTTTAAAGCAAGAAGAATATGTTTTATAAGAAGAAATATATAAAATTAAATAATACACTAGTAAATATTGGGGACTGCAGCAAATGAAAGAGTACTCTTTAAAGTTATTCCAAGCTTTCGGAAATCGTAAATTTTATTTCCATCTTCAGGGAGACTACAAATTTACATAAAATAATATTAGGAGATTTGTTTAAATTAATAATTAAATGTTTTTACTTACAACTTTGGTGAGATTGTTCATATAGATGTTAATATAATAATTATTAATAAAAGACATTCGAACAGAAAAACGTGTTGAAAATCCAAGTCAATCATAAATACAACTACAGTTCAGAAATAATATTAAAAACATTGTATATGGACGAAGAAACACACAATTTAAAATAAAATCAAACTTAGTTGTTCACATTTTTAAAAAAATTCGTTAATTATTTGAAATTATGAAAATATTAAGCGGGAAAACATGACTTGCGTGTCACCATCTTAAGTGACTGAATAGGTTAGGAAATACTGTCGTTTTTATATGTCATTGAAATTTGTCAGAATTAATTATAATGCGGTTTGTATCAAGATAATATTGAATTGAGAAGATTCGGATTTAAGTGTTATCATGCAGCATACTTGAAAAATCGTTGTACTGCATTATACGAGGTTCGAAATGTTATCATTGATATTGGTATTGATTGTTAGTAAATTTTTGTCTAAATGAAGCAGGTATGAGTAGATTACACTTAAATGTTGGATATCCGTTCTTTTATTCATACTATTAGGTTCCTGTGCAATAAATGTCATTTCCAAAAACAATCTTTTTTTATAAAAATAGATACCTGCTTCATTTAGACAAAAATTTACTAACAATCAATACCAATATCAATGATAACATTTCGAACCTCGTATAATGCAGTACAACGATTTTTCAAGTATGCTGCATGATAACACTTAAATCCGAATCTTCTCAATTCAATATTATCTTGATACAAACCGCATTATAATTAATTCTGACAAATTTCAATGACATATAAAAACGACAGTATTTCCTAACCTATTCAGTCACTTCCAATATCAATGATAACATTTCGAACCTCGTATAATGCAGTACAACGATTTTTCAAGTATGCTGCATGATAACACTTAAATCCGAATCTTCTCAATTCAATATTATCTTGATACAAACCGCATTATAATTAATTCTGACAAATTTCAATGACATATAAAAACGACAGTATTTCCTAACCTATTCAGTCACTTAAGATGGTGACACGCAAGTCATGTTTTCCCGCTTAATATTTCCATAATTTCAAATAATTAACGAATTTTTTTAAAAATGTGAACAACTAAGTTTGATTTTATTTTAAATTGTGTGTTTCTTCGTCCATATACAATGTTTTTAATATTATTTCTGAACTGTAGTTGTATTTATGATTGACTTGGATTTTCAACACGTTTTTCTGTTCGAATGTCTTTTATTAATAATTATTATATTAACATCTATATGAACAATCTCACCAAAGTTGTAAGTAAAAACATTTAATTATTAATTTGAACAAATCTCCTAATATTATTTTATGTAAATTTGTAGTCTCCCTGAAGATGGAAATAAAATTTACGATTTCCGAAAGCTTGGAATAACTTTAAAGAGTACTCTTTCATTTGCTGCAGTCCCCAATATTTACTAGTGTATTTCTCAACTAGTCAGCAACGACTACCCTCTCGATTAAAATTAAATATATATTAAAATAAATTTAACTATATTATGCAATTATTTTTGATATCTTTCTCTCTCCAAGTAAATCGTGTTTTAAATTTCGCACATAATCATATTTATTAAATTGTTTTTAGCACATTCGTACGAAAGTTACATTAAATTTATATTTACGTTTAGACAAACGTATCCACTCTAATTTTGTTTTTTATTCTTAGGAGAAGTGAAAAACCTAATATTTCTATCAAAATTATTTTTCTGGTTATCCTTATCATATTATGGATTTATAATTTATTTTATTTTTTAAATAACTAAACAAAAACCCGACCCAATACCACTAAAATTAGCGAAAATTCGGGCTAGAATTCAAAACACCGTATGAAATCATGTGGCAAGCGGTCGATAACTGCCGAAGCTCCTCACGCGATGACGTCACTAAGCCACGCCTTGTTTGCGCGATATCTTACCTTTAGTTTATTGTACCATGAGTCGGACCTATATGGACGACTAAATACGACCAGAAGGTCATACAATTACGCATCCAGTCAAGCCTAAGACGTCCCTGAAGTTATTTTTAAATTTCTGATTTTGTAACATGTATACTGATAACGGATAGTCAATAAAATTGCAATTGAAACAACACTTTTTAGTCGAATGTATTTTTAATTCACCAAGAGCAAAATACTTACTTAATAGGTAGGTACGTTTTAATGCTTTATAAAGCAAGTCCATTAAAGAAAAAAAAACTGCATTTAAAAAAGGAAAAGGCGTTTTAGCTCATGAAAATAGTGCGTTGTTGTGATTTAGCTCCACTTCCAGGGAAAGGACAGATGCCCGCTCTCTTGCATACGCCGATGATCCCATGCATGAATGCCTGCCGGAAAATCATGTCCAACTAAAGTAGTTGTAAACTACAACACAAGTAACTTAATAATAATACGTAATAATATCAATAAGCAAGGCTGTACATTTGTTAAATCTATAGCGGACGCCTTCATTATACTACAATTCGCCATTTCTCTTTCATGATCCCTTGGTCATCACAATTAATATTGAAACTTCACTGTGTCGATTACGTTTTATTTCCTATTTTTCCGATTATTTTACTGAATTGATGCCAATGAATACCAAACGTATATGGAATTAAAATTCAATGTTTAAAACGTGGCTAAAGTTTCCAGTTTAATCTCGACTCTGCGACATTCTGTCATTTGCCGGCGGCAAATTTAAAATTGGCTCCTTTTTTCTGGGAACCGAGAATAATGATCCTAGAATGGGTAAAAGAAAAGTTTTTAAAACGCTTTTATATACGAAGCTTCCTCCATCTTAGTTATAGTTAATGGAAAACGTGAACGAGTAACTTTTTTCATTTTCGTTTTTTTTACAGCAAGGGCCTAGTTTGTGAAATGAAACGCAGTTTTATAAAAATCTTACCAAAAATATTATCACGTATCCTCCGTAGATGGCGAAGAAGCTAAATATAGTATACCATTTAATGTTTATTAATAACGGGCCAGTAAGAAATGTCAAGCTTTTACCGACAATTCCTAATTCGAAAGTCACTAAAATGGGAAATAAGTCTAATATACAGGGTGTTTCCTAACCTCTCTGAAAAAAATGAAGAAGGTGAATCCTCACCTTATTTTAAGACGAAAATGTGGTATAAAAGTTTTTCGCATGTCGCTTCGTTTTCGAAATACAGGGTGTTAAAAAAAAAAATTTGTATTTTTTTTTTCATTTTATTAATTAATTCCAAACGATATTCTAATGATATTTGTTAAACATAAGGGATTAGAGCACTTTTCTTTGGGTCAATTTTAAATTTTACAATTAGTGCATTGGCGGGGATCTGCGTAAAAGAGTACCTTAATTTTTTAGTTATTTTTAGTATTTTTATTATTATGTTGCGTCAAATGATACGAGTAGGCTTTGCTTCGTTCCATGGCAACCACATTTGTTTTCTCCGTAACATTTGTCTCCTGTTTAACATCTTTCAAATAATATCCTTTTGAATTGTTTTTGAATTTATTTGTGCTACATTACATAATGGCCGAGTTTACCAATCAAGAAATGGCTCAAATTCATTTATGTACGGTTTGGCAAATAGAAATGCGGTAGAGGCGAGAAGTTTATATGCAGAACGTTTTCCTAATAGACGAGTACCATGTTCGGAAACATTTACAAGATTGCACCTCAGGTTAGAGGAAACAGATAGCTTTGCAAAAAGCAAAATAGGCGGCCGACCACTTACAGTTAGAACCGTACAACTTGAGAAAGAGGTCTTAAACATGGTGGAAGAATCTCCAGGCACTAGTACGAGGAAAATCGGGAACGAGTTGAATGTGAGTTACAAAACAGTATGAAGTATCTTAAAGGACCATTTACTTTATCCTTATCACGTACAAGAGTGCAAGCTTTTGCCTTGAGACTTTTCAGCTCGAGTTAATTTTTGTAACTGGTTTTAAGAAAATTCTTTAAGGGTCCCACATTTTTCGGCAAAAATACTATTTACAGATGAAGCGAATTTTTCCAGACAAGGCATCATAAATTTTCACAACAACCATATTTGGGCGGAAAATAATCCTCATACTATCATCGAAGGACATCACCAGTATACATTTTCTTTTAATATTCGGGCAGGGATTATTGGAGATAGCTTAGTTGGACCGTATTTTTTTCCAAATCGAATTACTGGTAAAATCTATTACAACTTTCTTAGAGATGAATTGCCAAAATTGATGGAAGCAGTGTCATTAAGAACGAGAACTTTAATGTGGTTCAGGCATGACGGCGCTCCCTCTCACTTTGCAGTACGTGTTAGAAACTATTTAGATCAACAATATCCTGCTCTTTGGATAGGTAGAGGAAGACCTCACCCATGGCCATGGATTTTTATTTCTGGGGTCACCCTAAACAACTCGTTTATACTACTATTGAAACTGAAGAAGACCTTCGAATCCGTATTATTGATGGTTTTAATACGATTCGCGCCAGTCTCGAAATTTTCCAACACGTGAGAGACAATTTAGCACGTCGTGTACATGGGTGTTTACTGGCTCATAAAGGACATTTTTAGCAATTTATTTGACTTTTGTTCATGTGAGTTCATTATTAAAAGTTTTTAAATCAATTATTAAATTGATTATTATTGCTTTACTATTTTTTTTTAACACCCTGTATTTCGAAAAAGAAGCGACATGCGAAAAACTTTTATACCACATTTTGAGATTCACCTCCTTAATTTTTTCAGAGAGTTTAGGAAACACCCTGTATAATTTGTTTAGTTTAGATGATGTAAATGGAAAGCCTTTTTTGGGGTTTGTTTAAGCGATATACAGAATGTCCTAAAAGGTATGGTCGATAATTAGGGATCGGCTAAATCGAGTCAAAGTAAGGTCCGAAGGTCATGTAACATTTTGTTCTATATCCCTCCATAACCGAGCTACATGTTCGCAAAGATGTTTTTTTCTTAATATTTTCGAAACCACTAAAAATTCAAACTTGAAATGTAGGTATTCAAGTAAACTTTATAGGCAGAATCGAGCTATTGTCGTTAAAATGTCGACAATATAAAAGCAGCGTCAGCAGTAGGGGAGAGCGGAGTTAAAATATGCCTAATTTTTTTTTCATATTGATTTCTATACTTTTTTATATCAAATTAGAAAACTTCAACGTGTTTTCCAAAAAAAAGGTATTCTTTGTTAGACAGGATCTAGGGCGTCGATTTCGAGATCAATTGATAAAAAAATTGTCTTGCATCCCAAAATTATTGTATTTAGCTAGTGTAAAAAAGACGAATGTCAAAAAGTGATCAAAGAAGTAAATTTCAATTTTTTCAAGACAAACATATGTAGCAGGAATTTAGTAATTGACATTTTTAATAAGTGAGATTGTGAAAAATATTAAAATTTGGGTAAATAATATTAATTATGTTTCCTTTTTTGCATGCAAGGAAGTTTTTAAATCGATTAATCTCTAATTCGTGACAAAAAAGTATAAAAATGAATATAAAAGAGGTTAGGTATATTTTGACTACGCCCTCCCTATTTCTGGCGTCACTTTTAGATTGTTGACATTTTAACTACAATAGTTCGATTCGGCGTGTAAAGCTTACTAGATTACCTAAATTTCAAATCTGAATCTTTATTTGTTTCGAAAACATTAAGAAAAATACATCTTTAAAACATTTTTATAACACGTTTTAACATTATTTAATATTCATTATACGAGGTAATATTTATATATATTGGGCTACCATTTTCTTCAATGTATTTAGCTAGCGTTCTTCTTAGTTCTGTTCTTCTACAGTATTTGAAATAAAATCCAAAGTGTTTTCGTTTAAATCCATAATGTCATTTTGAACGAGTTCCCTAAGGTAATTAGCATTTTCTAAACTTAATATGCCCAAAGAAACGCATCCCGTGGATTAAGGTCTGGGCTATTAGCTGGCCATTTCATTGATCCGTTTCTTCCAATCCATTTTGCGAATCGTTCGTTAAGGTGATTAGCTACTACATGCACATTCTGCTGAAATAGTGTTTCTTATAGTATATTCAGGGATAATTCGTCTAAAACATTTTCAAGGTCGATTTGCAGAAACTGTAAATAATTTTCACCGTATCCTCGAAAAAGCGGGCCTAGTATTTTATTGTCCAGTATTCCACACCAGACGTTAACAGACTGACAACCTTGAAACTTAAACTTCCTTTAGCAATGCGGATTGATCGAACCCCATTGGCTTGTATTTTTCTTATTGAACATCCCACTGGTGGAAGATGTGGACTCATCTATCTGTCTCAATTTTTTCAAGAAATCGATATTGTCATTTATCCGTACTAACATAAATTTACTAAACTTCAATCTTTCTTCTTTTTGTCTATAACTTAATTTTGGGGTATAGGTATGTCTTATTTTAAATGGATGATATACCTCCCCCTTTCTTAGGGTTCATTTTCGAATATGTTTGGTTGCCTCCGCTTTCCTATACCTCTTAAGATGCAGATTTGTTAGTGATTTCTTCAAAAGAAAGAATATTATTTAACTCGCTGTGTACACGAATTTTCTCTTCCAAGATCTCGTTGTGATGCTTTTGAATTGTAGTTATTCTTAATGTATGAAATTAAAATAATCTGTTTTTCTCTTTCCGAATATTGAATTTTAACGGATGTTAGTAAGTTCGCCACTGGGGTCAATAAAATCCTAAGACAATTGGTAATTTCGCCCCCGACTCGAAAATGCCCCAAACAGGGACATGTAATTTCGCTACCGCAAAGGTAGAAGCGTACCGGGCTAGTCCAGATTTGTTATTATATAATATTTATTATTAAAAATATTTCAAAGATTTATTTGTTTTATTTAACCCGGGATGGGCGCGGGTTGCAGGTCAGAAACTGAACTGGGGGCGAAATTACCTCTTTTTTAGTTTAGAAAGCAAAAGGCACGTGAGGGGCCTTCTACCTGCTAGTGGAGAAATTACGTATGTTAAGTATATGAAATTCATTTAGAATTTTATTTAGGATCCAAAGGTTGGATGATATAATAGGGTATCCCATTTAAGAACATATAACTTTATGGGGTATCCTGCATAATATGAAGTGACGAACATGCTAAATTTTTTTACCTAGCCTGGAAAATAAAAAAGTTAAGGGGTGGGACATTATGGCGACTTTTAAATTTCAGGTAGCTGCTTACAACAAACAATTTGACGAACTGATGGTTAGCGTTTATTTTATAGTTGAGGTAAAGAAACAGATTGAACTTTTTAATGGAATTTTTTTGATCGAAAAGTGCTAGGACCTTTTAATGATTTAAAGAAAAATATAAAATACGTATACCAGGTGGATTAGAAGAGTGTCATGTGTATCAAGTTTTTTTTTTAATAAAACTGCGTGTTTTTTTCATATTTCCGAAACTTTTAAATTTTTTTTTACGTACAGTTTATAATATGGGTGATGAAAAAAAAAACAAAAACGGTAATTGTTGAAATTTCTGACTTTGTCAAAATGAATATTTTACGATAATTATTTGAAATCGATCATATAAGTAACACACAATGGAACAAAGTTAATTTAATGTCATTACAAACCACATACCTAATCTCTTTATAAAACCATTTCGTTTCATTTGACGGTAATTGAATCAAAATTGTTCAATCAAATTAGAAGGATAATTGAATCGGTTACTTAACAACAATTTTATAACAGCGTATTGCGATGGTAAAACTAATTATCGTTAATAAGAGTAAATTAATTGACGGTGAGTATTTTTATTATGCTGAATAAATTGGATACAAAAAGAGCAAAGTTATTTGTTTCGTCACTTAATAATCAAACTGTTCAAAAATTTATTTTAATGATTGCACAGTGCAGAATTTTTTAAGTGTCGAGTAGGTCAAATATCATTCTTTAAGAAATGGATAGTTAGATAACATGTAGGTATGTTTATATATTGTTTTTGTTATTAAATTAAACAATTTATTTTCGTTTGGTCAGACGTTTTGGATATAACGACTGCAAAGCTGTATAAACACTTTTGTCATTTTATTATACTTGTCACGAGAACATAAAGGTTTGAAAAAATTGAAGTTTTTTTTTTAATCGTTTTGACTCGTAACGTCTATATTTCTGTTGCGGTGTTACTGAAGGGAATATTATATAGTCGTATAACACGGTATCGTTGATTCAATCAACGACGGTATGATAAGTGTTATTTTTTTTAAGTTAATAGGTACCCTATTTTGTGTTATGTTAGTCTTTTTGAACAGGCAATGCCACATTTAATTGTATAATAATAATAATATTAATAATAATAATAAATGACTTTTGTTAGCAGACTAAATAGTAAATTTTACAGAGTAATAATACAGGGTGATCCAGTAGAGGTGGCGAACGGCTATATCTCAAAAAGTATCGGTCATAATTTTTCAGGAAAAAAATTTTAATGGGTAAATCGGCAAGGAGAGAATGCTGAAAACTAATTTTTAAGTTGTATGATTGCTGCTAGATGGCGTAACTCTATAGTTAAAATTATAAATTCAAATTGTTTCAACATTTGCCCCATTAAGGTACCGTCTTGATAATGTGAATGGAAAGCGTTTCCATTATTGCGGCAGTTTCTTCAATCGTTATTTACCTTAAAAAGTGCCCTCCCTTCGATCGGGCACTTTTTGGTAAATAACAATAAAAATGCATTCAAGCTGTTTCTAGGGCAACAAACCTTCATGCATGATTTTCAGCAATTTTACATGCACTTAACATATTACTATTGACAATATTATCACCATGCACAGAAATAGATTTTATTTCTTAGATCAAGTTTGCTTAGAAATGAATAAGGATCGTCTGTTAATAAATCAACAACAACCTTTGTGAAAAAAAAAGAACATACATAGAAACTAGATAAGTTGTTGAAAATGCCCTCCACCTTGAAGGATACACGCTTCAGCTCTTTTCCTCATATTGTCGCGCACTCTTTGAAGTATACCTTCAGTATTTCTTATTAAATCGAAGGAAGCTCTTATACGATCTTCCAGCTCTTCTAAAGTGTTTACTGGGGTGCGGTAAACCAGACTTTTAAGATGCCCCCATAAGAAAAAGTCCAAACTATTTAAATCTGGGGACCTAGGCGGCCATGGTTGAGGTCCGCCACGACCAACCCATCGGTTATTAAATGTTTGATTTAAATATTCTCTTGCTACAACACTAAAGTGAGCGGGCGCACCATCATGCATGAACCATATTCTGTTTCTTATTAAAATTGGTACTTCTTCTAGCAATATGGGCAAATCCTCCTCTAGAAACCGGCGATAATTATGGCCATTTAGCCTTTCTGGCAGGAAAAAAGGTCCAATTAAATAATTTTCAACAATTCCACCCCAGACATTTACCGAAAACTGTTCTTGCTGGTTATATTCTACAACTGCATGGGGGTTTTCGTCGGCCCAAATATGGTTATTGTGAAAATTTCTGATTGCGTTTCTGGAAAAGTTAGCTTCATCTGGAAACATTATTTCATGGTCAAACAAGGGATTATGCGCAATTTTCTCCAAAAACCACTGACAAAAATTAACACGCAAGGGAAAGTCTCGGGGAAGTAACGCTTGGACCCGCTGAATATGATACGGGTACAATAAAAAATCGTGCAAAATTTTCCAAACCAGGACGTGCGAGATATTCAGATTATGTCCAATTTTTCTAGTACTTATTTCAGGATTATTATCAATATAATTTAAAATTTCTTCTTCAATTTCTGGAGTTCTTACAGTCCGATGGGATCCTTTTAATTGATTATTTGCCATAAAAGTACCTGTTTCAGTCAACCTTCTATGTACATTTGCAAATGTTGGCCTATCTGGTATGACTCTATTAGGGAACCGCTCTTGATACAATCGCCTAGCTTCCGGCGAACTGCCATCAGCCAAACCATACATGTAATGCATATCTGCCAACTCCTCATTAGTAAACCCGACCATTATCTTTCAAAATAACAATACTCGGATATTTTAAACACCAAATTAATAAGACACGAAAAACCGAATTTAAATATTGATAAACTGTCAAACAAAATAATGACAACCGCCCTGACAACAGAATTAATAACTCTTACAGACACAGCCTACTACAATAATAATTTTTGAGATCCTTATTCATTTCTAAGCAAACTTGATCTAAGAAATAAAATCTATTTCTGTGCATGGTGATATTGTCATATGATATTGTTATGATCATGCAGAGAAAAGGTTTTTATTTTTTTTAAGCGAAAACCGTGCATCGGATTGAAAAAATTCAAGAGATCAAATTTGTTTAGAAATGATTGGGGATTTTAGGAATAAATTTATTTTTACGAGAAATCAGTAGCGTTACATTAATGTCTGCCAAAATAGGCAGGTGAAATTCCGTACGAACGCCACTGGTGGAAATAAAAAAAATTGTTGTACGGTAAATAATGCATCTTGATGCATAGTACATGTCTGCCAAATTTCATTAAAATATCTAAAGTGGTATTACAGATATTATTAAAAAACTATTTATTTTTGAAAACTTTACCACCCTGTATATCAAAAATAAAGACGTTTAGGACATACGTTCATATGAAGTTTTCTTTTTAAAACGAACACAAAAATCGCCCCCTTAATTATTGACATTCAATTACAAAACACCCTGTATTGACAAAATCGTTGAAGCCTGTAAAAAGTGATCGAATATTGATGCGGGAAATTTTTATAATACTAGACACTTTAAGCAAACCGTATTTTTTTTCCGTATCCGCATCCGTAACGCATTGACTTACGTTGTCCGCAAAAAAAAACTGTTTTTTTTAAATCGACCGGAAAGCAACCACTTTCTACTCAATTTTTTAACCGGAAAATGTCATTTTATCGGTCTAGACCAGAAAGTCATAAAAGAGGGACCGGTAAAGTACTTTACCGGTCCCTCTTTTTACTTTACCGGGCCCTTTTTTTACATTCCGATCAATATTTGAGAAAACGAACCAAACCCATAATAAGTAGGCTTTGACTTGATTGTTTCTTTCATGGCGTTTCATGGCAACGAACTGTCAAATTTGATACTGCTTATTAAAAATTGTGTTTAAAAGTTAAAAGTTAGATTATATTATGGAAATGAATGTGGATGAAGGTGAAATTCCAAATAATATTTATTATAACTATTATAAATAAAAAAAATTCCTGACTATAGAGTTTTCAATCTGTTTAAAACTATATTAATGTAGTAAGCCATTATCTAAATTTTCTTGTACGCCACTGGTCTTGCGTCGATTAAAAAAAAAATATTGTACGTTACACAACCGGAAAGTACGTTTACAGGACTCGCAGGCTTCCAGGACTCGCCTGGCGGCTCGCCCTGGAAATTGCCTGCTTCGTCCTGAAAAATAGTACTTTCCGGTCTTGTAACGTAATATACTATTAAGCATCAACAACCATACGTATACGAAACCGAACGCATCCAGCAGTAAAGTAAAACGTCACATGTCAGATTTTCTATTTCTAACCTTAAAAATTGTGATTTTTTCATTTGAATAATTTTCAATTATTTAAAATTAAATATTTTAAATTATGGATGAAATATTTCATCCCATCCTTATTGATGAGGATGATGAAGATGACGACGATTTGGGCGATTGGTTGGAATGCGTTTACGGATAGGGATACGATGGCAGGCCCGTAACGATGCGGGCAACGTAACGTATTGAGTCCAACGCATCTATTCTGCACATGCGCAGATCGATGCGGATACGGATACGGTTGAAATTTAGGACATGCTTAAAGTGTCTACTATGCTAATCTTCTCTCACGCATCTGCTATTAATTTAAATATCGATTTTCAACAGTTAAATTTAGGTAATAAGGGTAACATAAAATATGGTTGGATTAATTTAACTATGAAAAATAGGAATATCAAATTGAAAAAATAAAGTTGTCATAACTTGGTTTTGGGTTACCCTTTATATATGAAATTACCTTAAAAAAAAAAACGCAACAAAAATAGCAAATTGATCAGTCCGATCATTGCTCGAAAAGAAAAACTCTTCAATTATAAATGAATTTGATCCATATTTTACGTTCTCACTGTGTATGTTGTACTTCTATTAAATACTAGAACATGGCTGATGGGAAATGTACATTGTTAATTAAATACCTTTATATTTCTGTTACACAGCTTTTGTTGTTGGCTATCATTTCATTACTTTGGTACCTATCTTATAACATACTTATAAACTTATTATTCTCTTGTGGCGTGGCAACATTTTTTCATTGCCGTTTTATAACCATAAATATGAAACCGGAAAAGTCTCCCTAAAGATATCTTTCGGAGTTGTTAGAGATTTGGTTCTTGTCACCAAAATTAAAAACGCCCTGTGACACCCTGTGTTTTTAATTAAGAACTTTATATCAACTTTCATTGAAGATACTCAAACTTACTGCAACATTATGTTTACATTAATCACATTGCAAAATTTTTTTTTATTCAATATTTGTGTCCGTAGAAAAGCGGTAGAACTTACTTACAGGGACTTGTTGTTAGATCGTTAAATGAATAATTCACTAAGTACTTCGGCAAATAAATTATTATTCCACCTATTCGGATTTAAGAATTTTATAAATTTATTAATTCTTAAGTTCCTAAGCTTATGAGCAATCACGTAGAAAATGATCAGCTATGATTTTATTTTATATACCAAATTACCTTTGACTTAAGCTGTGTTCGTTGGTATATCCAAAGATTATATTATTATGGTACTTAAGAGGTTATGCCCTAAATTCAAACAGAAAGTTAGGCAACAGTTTGATATAAGACACATCCAGCCAGTATTAAAAAATATTAGTGGAAAACAAATTTCTAACATTTTTATTTTTATGTACGGCGCGCAAGCTAGCCATTTAGTGCGAGGACGAAAGATAAATGCTACACGAAATACAGAAAAAGTTGTTATACAAAAGTTATATTTTAAATTTATAGAATGAAACACTTGTTTCTAGATTTCCACTAAATTTTATTTAAAATTTGTTGACAATTGTTATGCCAACACTGTGGCTTCTTCAGATGTTTATAACCGAATGAATATAACACAAAAGTATACTACACAATCCTAAGTACCTAATTAGAAATTATATACAATAGAATTAATAAATAAGATTTAATAACGAGGTTTTTGTCGTTTAACATTTAATAAAATTATATTAATGAAAAAGGTTTAATAACCAACTATGTAGTTGGATCTAGGGAATTCCCCGTTATTAAACCTTTTTCATTAATATAATTTTATTACATGTTAAACGACAAAAACCTTGTTATTAAATCTTATTTGTTAATTCTATTGTATATAATTTCTAATTAGGTACATAGGGATGTGTAGTATACTTTTCTGCTATATTTATTCGGTTATAAACATCTGAAGAAGCCACAGTGTTGGCGAAACAATTGTCAACAAATTTTAAATAAAAGTTAGTGGAAATCTAGAAACACGTGTTTCATTCTATAAATTTAATATGGATCTCCATCAAGTATCGGCTAACTCCATTCAATAGTTATATTTTAATTTATACGCGGTAAATGTATAGGACATATTATAACTTACGTATGTTTTTTTTTTAATGTAACTTCCGGTATTTATACCTTGTTAGATTGCCCATTAGGAGATATGAAAAATCGTATATTTTAGGTGTATTAATTTTCGAGATAAGTGCATTTAAAGGACAATCTTGGCGTAATTTTGTCCCGTTACAATACAAAAAAAAATATTTGAAATAAATATAAAAGTTTGTAGAGAACCGCTTCATCTCTAATTCTGGCTCACAATAATTTACTTTCGTGATAAACTAATACAGGGTGATGACATTTGTAGGGTAAACAGGTGAAATTTTGTATGTGTGTAATGTAAACTATTAAAAAACTGTTAAATGGAAGTTCTTATCAAGCCAATATTATAGCTTATATTCTTATAAAAATTGTTGTTTTTCCTTTTCATTTTACAATCACGAGGAGTATCAAAAATTTTTTTAAAAAATGTGTTCTGACGTTATAGGAAATATTGTTTTTCAGTTTAACTATTTTTTAAAACTTTGGTTTTGGAACTAGAGCTTAGTTTTTAAATAAAAAAGTTAGCATAATTATGCAATGTTTAGAAAACACTACCCTGTATATTTCTACTTCCATACACATGTACAGACTATTAAGTCTTTGTTGGACTAATAATAGATGGAATGGAGTTTCAAACTTCATAACAACATAACCAGTTTTATTGAATGCTATCTAAAATTAATAGATTATTTAAAAATATCTTCATTGACACCAGAGGAAACCCATTACCCAAATAGATTTGCACACCCATTATTAATAGCTCCAATATTATTGATTAAAGGATATCTCTGTAATGATTACATCAATTTTAATGTTTTGACCGTAAACTGTTCTGTACGAGACGACAATTATTGCAGTTTAACCTTTTTAATGGGTCGTAAATTGAGAAATAATAACGTTCATGTTCTGTATATTCTTTGTAACCATTTTACCGTCGTAAATTCACCTGATTGATGTGTTGAAGTCTGATTTTAACTAACCTTAATACTAATACATTGTGTATATTACTTTCTCCCCCTACTCCCAGTATAGTAAACAAAAGAAAACAGACAAAAAGGGAGTGAACTCGCGCGCTTGAAATTTTTCGTAGCAAACAAGATGGTTTTGTTAGGTTAGGTTAGGTCTCTGAAATTCTGTTTGTCATGGTCGCAAGCCCGTAAAATAAATGGTTCATTATTACACTCGTGTAATTATGGGTGTGATTACTTATCACAACGCAGACAAGTAATAGTAAAGTATTAATAAATTGTTTCAGAAAAATATTTTACCATGTAATTAAATAATATTAACGTAGACCAAATTACTAAAGTACAAGGATTGCCTTCTTGAATTATTGATGCTTATCTCTGCTTGGAGCAAAATGTCATTCATAATAAAGACTGGCCAAGAGGAAACCTGTGAATTTACACAGCCCATGCTAAAATATTCTCACGTCAGTTACTTCTTATACGTCACCTTCGGCACATAGTTAATGAAAATCGCCGTATAAGTTTAATTGCTTCGTCCAGTGCCCGAAACAAGCCCAATATATTTATGGTATTCCGGAGAAGATGGACATAAAACCTTATCTAAATGGCATCCGGTTAGGCCCGATACGCATGAATGCGTTTTTGTGACACGAACGTATTTGGTCGCAGGTACGTTATGGCGATTGGAAAACTGATAGCTTTGTTACAAGGGTGTCTTGCTAATGATTAACATTTGTTAACCTGAGCGAACTTTCCAATACGTTTTTAAAAAATCCATTAAGGCTCATACTCATTTCCCTGTCATATTCTGTAAACTAGCCTGCTAGCTACATTTTTCAATTCGCAATTAAAGTAAAAGGCATATTACCCTTAAGATGATTGTATGTTACTTTTTTTTTGGGTAATAATTTATTCACTCAAGAAAAATAAAATATTATCACCGTATTATCCCTCTAGACTCTAGATAGTGTATTGCTAATCGTAATCTAATCTGACTTCTAAGATATATATATGTAATTCTTTAAGTGCTTAACAAACCTAGTATAATTTCTAATATTTTCTGGTAAGCCCATCATGCTCCCTTAATGTCTGATAAATAGGATTGTATAGTCCTTTATTACTCCTTAATTTGCTATGGAAGATATTACCTCTAGACCTTGTGTTGTGTTTTATTAATTATTCTATACATGATTTTACACTGTTCAAATCTCAATAACTTATTTAATTTCCAAAGCCTCAAATCCCTATATTGTTCTACAGTATGAGTTGATCGGTTATAATCAAATATAAGTTTTATTATTTTGTTTTGTAATACTTGCATTATATAGGCGTTTGTACAGGAATTAAGTATTTGAAGTGGTTAAAACAATGCATTATATACGTTTGGTTTGCTCTTGTATGACAGATAAACTCTGTTTTTATACAAAGCACTCATCATTGGCAATGTTTTACTAGTTATATAATTTATATGTTCTGTCTAACAAAGTTGATTGTCAATAATTAATCCTAAATATTTTATTTTTGAGACTTTTTGTATTTGTTTGTTATTTATTTCTTAGTTTGGTATTTCTACAGTTTTATTGGTTTGTTTAAATAATATGAATTTTTACCTATATTAATTTTTAATTTATTTTTCAAAAGTCAGTCTGTGTATCTCCATGTCTAATGTCTTTGGTATCTCCTAAGATCTGAATTTACAATGTTCTCTATATCGTTTGTATTTTTAAAGCTACATACCAACACTGTGTCATCATAATAATTTGCTACCAATCCTTTTTTAGACCCAGTACATAAAAGGAATAGAACAGAACCCTATGACACCCCACACTTACTTATTTCAGTTTGACTAATATTAGAGCCTAACTTTACATACTGCAACCTATCTGATAAATTCGATTTAATTATATTATACAGATTGCCTCTAATGCTGATATGCACCGTTGATATGTTTCTCGACTAAGCAACTTTCTGAACTTAAGTCACAATTCTTTATGACATTGGCAGTGACAATTTACTATTTAAGTTAGAGAGGCTGCTAAGTCAAGAAACATATCCACGGTGCATACCAGCATTAATCTCATTATATTTAGCTTAACATTAGATATATCTACACTGAGTACATCAAATGCTTTTTGGAGATCTATAAATACTGCAATTATGATTTTACCCGTGTTTATTTTGGTTGTGATGTTATCTATAAGATCAACAACGACACTAAAAGTGTTACTCTGCTTGATAAAACCATACTAGTATTCGTCCAGAGGTATGTATTTATTTATAAAAGACATTATCCTATTTTTTATTACAATACCTTTGCAAAAGTACTTATTACACTATTTGACCGATAATTACTCATATGGTATTTAGAACCGGACTTAAATATAGGGACTCACTCTATTGATTTTTAACTCTTCCGGGAAAATAGCCATTTCAGGACACTTATTGACAAGTTTAGTTAGAATTAATATGAGATCATCTTTTAAATTGAGTATATGACGAACAATAGTCTGATCGAGGCCTGGAGTAGAGAATTTTTTTAAATTACTACAATATCAACAACTTCTTGCTTATTGCCAGTCTTTAAAATGATGTTTTTGCACAGTGAATTTTCTTAAATTGTAAGATTTTCAGTATTTGAACTATCTATTTCCATATTTAGATCCCTTAGCATATTTTTTCCAACAGTACAAATATGTTTGTTCAGCTCATTAGTTATATCTATCTTATTCTCTATTTTCCTATTATTTACTAATAGTACTATAATATAGTTTTAATGTTTCTTGAATTTTTTGATTTTTCTAATCAGATGGATTTAAGTGTGGAGATCATGTGGCGTAACTATCGCGACCTATCAACGTACAGGGTTTTTCCTTAGCTTCTGCTGACTATTGGTAGAAAGTGTAAAAAGTTCATAAAGGTGGCTACTAAGATCTATTTCAGCTGATTAGTCTAAATCATTTTTAAGACAAATTATTTGTATCTGAATTAAAAAAAAAACTGTCCTGTATAATATGTATTGCCAAATATTTTAAATTTGTTAGGCCATAGCAAGTTATATTTATTTTTAATTTAGATAATATGACAAATTAGTTTTCGGAATGTCCAGGTAAGACATTTTCAAGTTGACTTTCTATATATGTAATTTCCTTTTATACATCGCACGATTCGAGACATATTTGGATTAATCAATTTAAAGAACAGGACATTGCGGGTGTGAAAATATGCATGCATAGGAAAGTCGATTGATTCCGGAATAAATCAAATATAATTGACGTTTGACAAACTTTCTATGAAGATCTTTAAGTCCCTCTTAACTGTATGTCTATCGATGGTAAATATGTATAATATGTCTAATCAACCACGATATAATGCAACGCTAACCTTTTATTTTAAGTATTTGCAATGGATAATTTCGATAGCAGTCGAAAATCGCCAACAACTTTCACAAATAATTATTGTGTGTTGCGAATGCGACTAGTAACCATTTGAAATTATAACTATCCAGGTTTCTATTTTTTTATGTACAAAATTTTATCACCATTATACAAAATAAAAATTTACTTAAGGACTTCTAAAAGCATTAAAATTTGCATCCTTGGAATTTTCATCATATGTATTGTATTTAGAGCATCTTTACTGTTATTTGAGCATTGACATTTATGACTACCCGCATTTGTTTGTTTGTACGTATTTAATAACTATATGGACATAATAATCTTATATTTTAAATAATATTTAATGGACGTAGTCTTTGTTGATACCCAATATATGTTTTCTTCGAGAAATTATGGATGGATCTTATTAAAAATTTATTGCTTGAATATGGAAATTTTTGGTTGAAAAGGTGTAGCTCCTTAACAGCTTTAGTAAACAAGTTTTGTAAATAATCGTGGATTTCAAAAACTACGTACCTAATGTGTTTTATCTTATACTATATAGTTATAATTTTTTTTATCTTTATTATAGTTTTTAATCAACTACATTTTAATTACAAAAAATAATTTCTCTAATCAGTAGCCTCGAGAACATTTTATACAGTATAAACAATGTCGGATGTATCGTTACCTAATTAAATCATAAATTTAATTTTACATGTTTAACGAATTGGTGATATTTTTAGATCCTAATCAGCCCTATGATCAAGCACACAAGTTAACTTTAGACGCTAACTTAACGGTACGTTAAAAGTTAATTGGTGTATTTGATTATAGGGCTAATTATAAGTTTTTAATGCTTGTGCAACTGTATTATTTAGTCCTATGTTTATTCTACTAGTTTTACAATATATATTATTTTTTTCTATTCATTCTAAGTGTACCTGGAATGGTTATCGCACATGCACCAACTTTTATCAAACACACAATTTTCTGAGAAACCAATAATAAAGAGGTTTCTCATTTGTTGCACACTTAACCTACCACCCTGTATTCTTAGACTGTGTGTGTCATCAGCAAATGTGAGATGCCTAGTTCTGAGATTTGCTTATGTTAAATTGAGTACATAAATTGAATACAGCAGAGGACCTAATACCGAACCCTGTGGTACGTCTTCTATCCTCTAAGTAGGTTTTTCTAATGTTATATATAATCCCCCTAAATCCCATCTCCTAAAGCTTTTTTAACAATATATCTATTCTGACGGCATTAAATGCTTTTCTTAGGTCAACGAATACTGTTGCAACTATAAGCCCATTATCAAGTGCCTCGGATACGTAATTTACCAAGTCCATTGTTGCGCTAAGCGTACTACTATTTTTAACGAAACCATACTGATGCTGATCAATCGAGACATATTTATTGATAAAAGATGTCATTCTAATTTGAATTATGTTTTGAACTATTTTTGAAAAGACGCTTACCACCGTTATTGGCCTATAGTTATTCGTACAGTCCCCGTTTCCCGCTTTGAATATTGGGCTTATTTTACATATTTTAAGTTCTTTTGCAAATACCTCCTCTTTTAAAATTTTATTGACTAAGTTACTTAGGATTTCTATTAGATCAGGTTTAAGATTGATTATGTATCTAACTGGCACCCCGTCATGCCCTGGAGCTGAGTTCCGCTTCCCTCAAATATTTTTATGCAAAAATCTTTAAAAATGTATATTTTTCAAAATATATAGGCATTATTTGTGATTTAAACACAAACATACAACCCACTGATATTTTAATGTTAGTGAATTTCGTGATCTTATTTAATACCTGACAAGGTGCCTCTTTTTTTTTTATTAAGAGCATATTTTAGGAGAAAATGGTAGGTACCTACTAATAAGTGGGATAACTTTCTAGACTAATCTGAACTTTCTATCCAACCTGAACATTCGAATCAAAACAAATTATGTATGTGCTTAATGTGCCGATAAATTTTGCTTTATTTTTAATAAAAAGCCGCAAAATGCTATATGAGACATCTTATGTCAGGCATTGAATGAGGAACTGAAAATACCAGTGGCTTGCATATTAAAAAAATATGGATCCATTCCATTGCTTACATGCAACGCCCCCTGTTGAAGCGATTAAATTTTTGTTCATAGTAAAACATTTCCTCTAATAAGCAGTATAGTCTTTATAGTCTTTAAAAATTTGATGAAATGAAAACATTCCGCTTTAAGGATACATAGATACAAAAATAAATAAACATACACCTTGCATTTTAGAATTTTTTGGGCATAATATACATATGTATAAATGAATTTTTTCTTTTTATATTTTGGATTACTTAGGAAATTAGAAACTAACCTGAACTAACCTATACAATCATTATTACAAAAGTTATGCCGGTCAAGATAAAAATATCAATACAAGAAGTTTTATTGTCGTCTAGTTATTTTTGGAATTTCAATGTTCAAAGTTTAACTAATACAAAAACGATTGTTATAAATAAATTACCCTTATCTGTGACTGTAAACTTGCCTTTATCACATAAAGTACGTGACAGATAGAAAACGCTTAGCTTCTTGTGAACAAGTACCCATGCAGCAACTGGTAGTACCTTCTAGATATCATTGAGAAGAATGCAAAGGTACTTAATATTTTTTTACTTCTCTTATCACCAGTACCCTCCAAATATAATAGATACACAATAGAGGAACCGACCATGGCTTTCGTTTCAGGGTTTGCTTATATCTTTTAAAGTATTTCAAGAATGCTTTAAAAAAATGACAGAATTTACCTGCATAATAATACCCGTCTGGCATCCCTTTCTTTGATAGACATCGAGCCCTTTTAACTAGATAACTAGGTAAAAATTTTTATTTTATATTTTGATATACGTATTATATTTCAGGTGGCGTAAAAAATAACAAACTTTGCTTATTAACTAGAAATTTGTGTGTTACAAGCCTAGTGCAAGATTTTTTTGGTGTGACATGCAAAAAATAATTTTATTTTTTATTTTTCGAATCTTATGGTAGGTAAAAACTATACAGTCCTTTTCAAAATTATGGAATATTCAAAAAAAATCTACAATTTGAAATAACCTTGATTTTTTTTTGTAAGTTGAATTTGACCTACATTTTTTAATATTCCATAAAATTTGGAACAGGGTTAGTTTTTAGATAAATGTGTTCGTTTAAAAAGTGTTGCCCAATAGATCGTTTCGTAAATTAAATGAATCGGTCATCTGTTTTGTCAAATCAAAATTTAAAAAAAGTTTACTTCAATACCTAGTGTTTCAGAAACCAATATTTTCGTCAACAAAGCTTTTGAATAGGCATTGCTTATGTGGGCATCCAGTTTTTTTAGTAGTATGTATTTAAAAAGTAATAATACCGATCTTAAAACATGCATTTAATATTAAAAGCTTAAGAAAATCCACTTTTATGAACCATATATAGTTATATAATAAACAGTCTGCCCTGACATAATAAGGTCATTATACTTTTTTCAATGTAATATCGCCAAATAATACTTGGATCGTATATTTTATTTTTCTTTTCGACTATGACATTAATAAACAGCATTTTAAAACAATATTCTATTTTTATCAAGTTATCCACGTCACACGTTATTTTTAGTTTTAAATAAAAAGCAGATTTTTGTTTAATGCTGGTTATGACAATGTGTCAGATCAGAAAATAATTTTTTTCCAAAATTTTTTTTTCATTTTAATAAAATTATCTATTAATAACAAAATAACTGCATTCTAACTAAAGTTTCTTTGTACACTTATTAAAATTTTATTCGTTAGGTGAATAATTAAACTGCAAACTTACCCAAACAAACCCATCGTTCTTAATTGTACAGGGTGATGCGATAAGGAAAGCCACCTTTCCGCTTCATGAGTACAAATAGTGTGGTGGGAACTTTTTATATATGACATAGTGAATTCTATAATTTATTATTAAGCTAGGCACCGATTAATTGTTTGTTTGAACAATTTAGTACATACCTTAAATAACATAATAAATAATTAATTGTTTACAGTCAAACGAACCGGTATGTTGATATTGCATACCCATAGCATACCCATCTATGAAAAATCCTCATTTATTTACATCCATTATCAATAAAAGAATTGCATTGTTAGTTCAATTACTGTTCACAGGAATATTTCAACGAAATTAATAAATAATGAGCCACAATTGTTTATACTTTAAATTATTTAAACAATCGTAGTTTCCTTCAATGACGAATTTAGTGAATCATATCATATTCTGACCTCCGCATTTGCAATTCTCTAGGTCTACAACGGTTTAGTGAAACAAAATACGCTGAAGGTATTACTGCTTTGCCGAAGAAACGGTTTTGGATTTAACCGAATAGTAAATAAATAGTGACGTTAACAATGACCATTTATCGATTTGACAGCGGGTTGCCTCTAAAGTGTTCGCCTTGTCAGTTTAAAGGGCTCGTGAGAAGTTATTTTTGAAGTGTCTACAGTTTGTTTTTATTATTCCGAAAATATGACTAAGAAGAAAAACAGAGAAAAGTCGCCGATCAGGGCTGGATTTGCTACTTTAAGCAGAAGGTTTAAAAACAAGAACAAGTTAAAAAGGTACCTAATCTAGGTTTATATTATTGTTTGTTATAATATGTTGTTTATTTGTAAGTAAACTCATAATTATGTATAGTTAGTATTTAATATTTTACATCTGCAGTAGGAACACAATATGAAATACATATTTTCGTCGTTAAAAATTAATGTATATTTATTATAAGTATGACTGGCTAAGTATAATTTATTTTTAAATTACGTATCTTGTCAGTATCAATAATAACAGTATCTTAACATATTTTATACTTTAAGGGAGCCTACCATATTCGAAAAAAGTTTAATTTAAGCTACTCTCGATATACAAATATCTTTATACTTCAAGTTCAAAGTTAAGGTTAGTTACAAAATTTAAAACTGAAATAGGAAATTGCTAGCCATTTTTTCAAGTTCCAGCGTTAAGGTGCTGCAACCAACAAGCACAAAAATGTCAATTCAACCAAAACGGCACACGGTACTATTTTTCAGAAGATAATGTACGGGATCTCTAGATGATAGTGATGGAATTTTTTCCACAAATCGTGGCGTTTTTCTGAAAATTCAAAATATATATCCAGGTATTGGAAATTATTTGAAAAACGTGGGCCTCGTATGAAACAACAAATGGCACCATTGGATTCTGCGTGTCGAAAAATCTCTATATTTGTTCATATCCGGAACTTTTTTTGATTTTTTAGATCCACTTAGTATGTTTTTGGATTTTGACGGATGATTTAATATGGCGGGTAGGAATTTGAAATTTTAGGTGGATATTTTGTTTCATTAATGTTGCGAGAAAAATGAGTTTCCCTGCTTAAAAATATTGAAAAAAAAAAGGGTTTTTCGAAAATGTTTTTGACCACCCCCTATATTTCGGTTATCCTTTAACTTTTCAAAAAATTGAGAACTGTTTCTAAGAGAGTTTTTTAAGCAGAATTCAGTGGCGTGTACTTTCTTTCTGGGAGATCTTCGAGATGTAAAGCAAACATATGCTTTTTTAAATGGGACACCCTGTATATTTTTCTTTTGTTTGATTATGCTATTTTTAAGCTTTTCAAAAATATATAATAGTTCATAGTTACTATTAACAATAAACTCATAAATCGATATCGATATCTACATGAGGCTAAGCGCCGCGGGCGAAAAAATTTTTGGGTCCACGCTCAAATATTTCCGAGATTTGACCTTAAAGCAGAGTTGGTTATCTACCTACATTTCTTTTTTTCAACGTGTATAAATGGTTTTTCGAGTTGTTTAGGTCCGAAAAACCACAAGAGTTTCAGGGACTTTTCTCACTAGCACTCGTATTAACAAATAGTAAACAAGGCCAACAAAAAGATTTTACTAACGTCCTACTTCCAGTAAGCTACTTAAATTTATCCTAAAAATCGTGTAAACTTTTTACCCGACTTAACTTCTATCTCTAAATTTATTTCGATCCTGGGCATACCTGTGGAAATAACGTTAATATTTTCTTCTAATCTAATAAACACTGAAAATCCTTTTTGCAATATCTTGCGTACCTACTGAACAAACATAATTTACGCAAATAGAATAAGGTGGTCCGTTTCCTGAAATCGATGCGCCGGCTGAACACAAAGCATTTTGTTGCTCCATCACAAAATAATAAAGAAAAACAAAAAACGAAGCAGGTATAAAAGTAAACAAACTCTCACAAAATTTGGTTTGGAAATAAGAAAGGAATAGGTACCTATTACGCAGTGGCGGCTCGTGACGGAAGTTTGTGGAGGTTCACAAGCATCAAGCATGGCAAAGAAAAGAACGAAAAATTTGCGCATATCTCCGCCCACCACTAGCCCTTCCTTTTATTTCACCCCTCCCCGAAATTTACGAGTAAGAAGCTTTCCTAATTTTTATGTTCTTTTTGTACGTAGATATGTTAATAAAACAAAATATCTGCCAACACTGCATGACATACACAAGCTATACCCGAGTCAAGATAGCATTTGACCTAGACAAAAATAATATAAAGCTGATTTTTGATAGAGATCATGCCTGAAGGCTAAATTGCAATATACTAAAAGTCCTGGAGAATTCTCCTTCCGCAACCCCCTTTTTTCGCCCCCCAATTTAATATTTTGGTGATTTTTTTGAAAACTATCAACTTTACGGAAAAATGTCAAGTAAGCATTTTTGAAGCTAATAAAATTCCCCTTCCAATGTCGTATCGCAATCTATATTCAGTAGCACATGGCACCCACCAGTGGCGTATCAAATGAAAGGTTACTTTTAAAAAATATACTTTTTGCTATTTATTCTCAGTTTTTTTGATCTAAGCATACTTTTTTTAGAAGAACCACATTTTTCTCTAAACAACCATTAAAAGGTGGTCTACTTGCGAATCTTTTAGAAGTTCATTGAATATACTTCAGCCAAAAAAAAATAAAAGTTTATCCGAGACTTTACGTAAATCTGGAGCAAATTAATTTTTACTACCAATATAAAACCTTTTTGAGTCTGATATTTAATTTTCTACGTATACAATGTATGCTTAGCAAAATGTTAAAAGTCACTCTAACCCACTATTAACTCCTATAATATAGAATTTCTAAGCCTGTCCCAAGATTATCAATTTGCCAAATAAAAGGTGCGCGTAGCGTCCCGCGCGCAGTGACCCTATTGTTCGAGCTTGCATTAATATTTCAAGGTCGAATAAACCGGTTTTACTAGTTATTATATGTCATCTGTACGGCGGCATTCTTTGAAAGATCTAGTCTTCCGATATTTCAGTGCTGGTATTTTTTTCTATTGTTTAATTGAAGATGGAGAAATGTGTTGTCTTATCCATTGTTATTTTTAGCACATTGATCTAACTGAATCCCGTAGAATTGGAGATTCCAAAAACCTACATATATAGTGGTTTAGGAATTATTCTCCCTACAAAGAATGTAACAAATTAATCAAATTATAATCAGTATCCACTGGAATAGTTGCAGATAAAACTATTAATTGTCATGTTGCCGAAGAAGTAGGACTAAAATGTCTTAGCGAAGTAGAAGGAAAACCATTTTCAGGCATAAAAATATCCGTCAAAAACAAAGCAAGATCCTTGTCGTTTATGAGTGGCACAGTAAGAATTCAAAATGCAATCGTCCCGGTTTCGACTCCTCAATTATTCCTACGGCTATTTTGTGTTTTAAAATCAGAACGCGACAAATCCGAATATTTCAGATATGAGTTATCATCAGAACCACCTTCTCTATTTCATGGGACCTATATGAGAAAAACACAAAAGTCTGTTCTAACTTTATTTTTTCCCGAAAAAACAGGTGATATTGATCTGAATCAATCAATGGATTTTGTGATTTGACGGTTAAATAGCACTGCCAAATTTCAACAAAATCGGGTAAAGGATAATTAAAATATTTACGAAAAAACTATTTTTTTCTTTAAAGTTTGACACCCTATATATTGAAAACGATGCATTACCCAACCTATGTTTATATAAACTTTTCGTCTTAGAATCACTCAAAGTTTAGCCACGTACTTATATAACACACTGTATATGTTATTCAACTGTCTCTTCTTGCATATATATTACACTACAAATGGATCGCTAAATATCTGAAATATCTGTATAATAAGGTCTTGACCTTAATTGTCATTTAAAAACAATAGAATTTATTATTGTCGACAGAATTCTCATAATTGCTATAAAATTGTACCTAATTTAATTTTTTCTGTAACGAATATCAAGAATATTGAGTTATGCCGATATAGCTTCCTGAAATCAAATTGGTTAAGAAATGTCAGAATATACCACATTACTTATAAGGTCTGTACAAAATGCTATCACAAACTCCTTAGGATAAAATATTACGTTCCCACCCAACTTACTACTAGCTTACAAGTAGCCGAAATATAGTTTTTGTAAAACTTTTTTCAACAAAAAAGTTGCGTCTTCTCAATCCACGCTGAAGGGGTTTTTCTTCTAATTCATTGACAAGCTTGGACCAGTCCTAAGCCTGGATAAAGTGTGATGAAAGGCAACGGCAATTTCAGTACGCTGCAATATACAGTCATGTAAATTCAATTATCTCAGGAACAGTTGTTCGAAGCGAAACGTATCGGGTATAACTTTTTTGGAGAAGATGTGCCTTGGAATGAGAATTTATTATTAGAAATGTAATGTATCGAGGCCGGCCATGAAGCTTTAGATCTACGCGCGGTGCTGCTAGTGGCGCACTCTGCAGAGTACATTAGATCTGGATTTTGAATCCGAAAAACACGTTTACTACCGAATTTCGTGCGAATTCTGCTATTATTCAGATAAATATTTGGAAAACTGGACTACGGTAAGTTGGGCTAGGTCCTCATATTTTTAGCTTTCGGAGTGGGTACTAGCCTTTTATACAGACCTTTTAGAGACATCCTGTATTTGTCCATCGCGCTAAATTGATCTTCAAATGTCAATATGTCAGAAACAGTTTAGAATAGGTATAGGACATGTTTCATGAAATGTATCTAGAAATTAACGAGGAATTCGAAACTGCCATAATATACCAGATATCCAAATCGTAATTACAGGTGTCTCATTTAAAATAAAAAAGTTCAAATAGGTATTGAGGGAAAAACTATAAACTTAGTAACATCACCTATAGTATCATTCAATTGGTTACAAATATGAACCCCCGCACACCAAATTTTTTAAATTTAATATTATTTGAGATATTAAGGCTTTGCGCGACTTTTAACTAGCCCTGTATAAACCTGTTCAAAAGAAAATTTTTTTAAGACTTTTGCTTTGTAGTTTTAAATTCCCTCAACCTGATGGTTAATTGAAAACTCTAGTTTAAAGTAACAGTGACAAATTTCCAAAAATATGGTTAAAACTTAAATTTAACCTAAACGCGGCCATAAGATATCCCAAATGCTCCCTGTATTTTTTTAATCGATAGTAGATTCCATACACTTGCGTAGAATTTGGTTTTCTGTCTGCCTCTTATTTTTGTCATTTAAACTGCACACCAACATTTTTAATTACATATATGGAAAAATAATAGTGGTTTGAATTAAATATTTTTCGTTTAATGGACATGATAAGGCTCTTATACCAACCTTCCAAAAAATATCTAATCATTCGACGGTGTTTAATGTTTAAAAAAAACTTTAATAACAGAGGACACGGCTTTAACCCATTCATCTATCAAGTCATGGACCTCGAGGCTATTAAAAATACAGTGTACCACTTGTGGCACGTCTCACTTGTACAACTTTAACACGAGAAAGTTGTAATTTTGATTTCTTAATTAAAATTTTAAGCCTGTAGCTGTCAGAAATTATATTTTGAGCGTTTTTATCCGTTGCTGCCAAACATTAGACTATCATTTTTTTTGTCTTTAGTACCTTGATACAAGTGTGGGAATTTCTGGTATATTATACTACTGGTTATGTCTGGCAGGTTACTAGGTCATAGAGTCGTATAAGAGGGTTATTTATAGCAAAATAAATATTATTACTATATTTATTATTTGAGGTCCTCTGCACATTTATTACTACGTGATCTTACAACCTCATGACCAGGAGTTGCGAGCATGTATGAACGAACAACATACAAACAACCCAAATATTTTATACAAGATGTCACATTTATTAACGAGTCCCTGGTTTATGAAAACAAATAAATCACCACTCATAATAGTACTAAAAAATGGACTCTGCCATATTTTATCATAACTCGTAATTTTGACAATCTTGACTAAAAATTTTGCGTGCGTCGCATTTTTATTTTCCCTATTTCTTCCATTATTTTACTACTTACTGACTACTACGTACAAGATACTGCAAATAAATTTTTATCAAGTTTGCTTTATATAATAATAACAATGATAAGAATAAATAACTTTATTGTAATAATGAGATTACAAACGACCAAGTTGAAGTAAAGCTTCCTCACTCAACCACTATAATATTATTATTTATAACTAAACATAAATTAATACAACTTGGTATACCTACCAAAATTTCCAATTATGATGATATTCATAGGTGAATTTGCCAAGTTTATAGGTTTTTCCCTAGATATCTGAATTATTTTACTTCAAATGAATCACCCTGCAGACATTTGAAATGCTCGTTACGTTCTGGATAATTTATCATATAACATTTCCTATGCTCATCTTTAGCTATTTTTGACATAGTAACATTTGAAGATCTTTCCGAGATCTTTCTAAAATGTAGCGCCATGGCCAAATTATATCTCATAATAATATGGTATCCTTAACTGTTTCTGACATCTCGTAACTGCTGATCGCCAAAATTTTGATAAATTTAAGATCTTGTCTTGATTTCAAGACAAGGGCTACAAACAAAAAATCAAGGCAGGCAGCGGAAAATCTCCGGCTTTCGAATGGGGAATCCCCGATTTATCAAGAAATTTCAATATCTTAAATTTTTTGAATCAAGAAATGACCTAGACAAGATTTCTTCGTTTTTTGATTGTGTTTTTTTAAGGCAAGACAAGACATGATTTCTTGCCTTGCCGATCACTTTCGTATCCTACTTTCATTGACCTAACTCAATATTTTAGTTACTTATACTAGAAAAAATAAAAATACAGTTTATTAGAATATAGAAAAATTTATTTCTAGTATTTAAACTGACGCCTCCCTACTGGTTGGCAGAATCCTAAATGGTCTGTAAATTTCCTCAAATTGTCATCTAGAGAGAAAAGCTATAAACTTGATAACATCACACATTGAATCGGGCATAATTTGAAAGACCGGTTTACCAAATTTCATTAATTTAGTTCTTTTAATAGTTAATTTCTAAGATGTTATGCTGTTACGCGACTTTTGACTAACCCTGTATTTTTACTTGTTGCGTAACCTTGTGTTTTGAAGTTAAGAGCAGAAATATTTATTGGCACATTTTTTTTGCGAGCTTCCTTAATTTTATCATTTGATTATGGATGTGATCAACTAAATCCCTTTTATATGATGAACGAACAAGCGAGAGTGATAATTGGTTGTAGGTCCCAGTGATCTCCCACTTTATCACCATGAATGTCACACTTTGATCGCTGATAAATTTTGAGGA
The DNA here is from genome assembly GCA_963920685.1 of Polydrusus tereticollis. Lineage (NCBI taxonomy): Eukaryota > Metazoa > Arthropoda > Insecta > Coleoptera > Curculionidae > Polydrusus > Polydrusus tereticollis. The sequence continues at coordinate 46,922,283 of OY987329.1, forward strand.
ATTTAATTGTCACTTAACCTAATACAATTGGTTTGTCCAAAACTGAGGTGTATCTACCATATTATAACTAAAATAAAAATATTCAGACAAGCAACTTTAAATTTATAATCTCTTTTATTTTTCAGAGATATCCGAACTGTGATTCTTCACAAAGGTACCACGGGCCTGGGATTCAACATCGTAGGCGGCGAAGATGGAGAAGGCATTTTTATCTCGTTTATTCTGGCCGGTGGACCGGCGGACCTCAGTGGTGAACTCAAAAGGGGTGATCAAATAATTAGCGTCAATGGAATTAACTTGAGAAGCGCCACACATGAGGAAGCTGCTCAAGCTCTAAAGGTAAATGTAACCTCAAAAAGTGTGCTTTTATTGTACTATAATCACTGGAGAAATGTATAATTTTATTTCAAATATTTTTGGCCGTTGCTCCCGATATAATATTAACACTTTATGAATAATTATATCGATGAAGCTATTTTCAACATAATCTTTCTTAACACTAACACACTTGTTCCATCGGTGATCTAGCATGTCAATAACTTTTTTATTTGTGCAACCTCTTCAAAAACATCTCTTCTACAGCTGCTTGGCTGCTTAAAAATGTTTCTCTATTTTTGGGCATAGCTTATAATCACTGGAGCCTAAATCTGGCGAATATGATTGGTGTTCCGATAATTCGAAGCCTGTTTGATAGATGGCAGCCATGGAATAGAATATTTGTTTATTTTACTACGCTTTTGTACATAATTCAAATTGTAGCATATAAAAGCACAATAGAATATTTAGTAAATTGATATACAGTGAGACCGTCTAGCATGGAATAAATTCTGTATTTTCACTTTGATATTTTTTTCTAAAAATCGCTCGGATACGTGAACTACTATTTTTTATTGTGAATTTTATGAACTAAAATACGCGTGTACAGGGTGAGTCAAAAAATACTTATCTTGGCCAATTTTTCTTTTAAATGGAAACCTCGTATTTTTTTGTCATATTTTTAAAGAACGCCTAAAGTTGTATATTACTTTACTTTTTACTTTCAAAATTCTTTATTGCCAGCTAAAATACAATGTATATATAAAATCAACGTCAAAAGGATTGGCCATGTTTGGCTTAAATAACATGTATACAATAATAATTTTGTATTAAAAAGAGCAACTAGGCTCATTAAAACAATTCAAAATAGCATAAAACTTAGTTACAATTAAAACACATACAACATATTAAAAATTAAATGTATACAAACAATAAATTGTCTTTGGCAAATTTGACCACAGATTTCCGGAAAGTTTTAGTATTTTCTAAGCCCCTTACATCATCCGGTAGCAAGCGGTATGCACGAATGGTCATATATAAAGGACCATTTTCGAAAAAAGATGAATTATGTGCTGGAACCCTGAGCTCATTCCTACCCCTAGTTACCGTGTCCATCTCAGGACCATAAAGCTCACGGTTCAGTGTGAAGCACCCTGGACTCCTCCTGACCAACATTACCAGTGATAAAAAGTAGATAGATGGGACAGTCATCATATCCAACTCTTTGAAATACCCTCTACAGGATGTTTGTGGGTGTAGACCTAACAGACACCTAATAATTCGTTTCTGTGCAATAAAAACCTTCATGGCATGCCTTAATGACCCCAGAAATAAATTAGTTTATCTTTAACCGTTATTTATACAGGGCGAGTAAAGATTTGCTAGAATTCAAATATATCTTTAATAATTAATAATTTTCTTTTACTACAAAATAAACTATTAACTCTCTCTTGTGGCTGGCGTCCAAACTTCGCTTCGTTCATCCATAATAATTTTATTATAATGCTTTAACAGAGGTCTATGTTTTTTATATTTTATACTGTTTCACACCTTTTCTAACATATAGTGTCTATCTTCTCTCTTTATTTAGTTGTTACTCCATTTGTCTGAACAGAGTTAACCTTTGACATTGTCGTATTGCGACGGATCTGACCGTTTTTTAAATAAAATAAAAATAGAAAAATCCATTCACACTTTGGCTATACAAAATTTTTACCATTTGGTATGACTTCACCATGATGGTCGTACCCTATTTTGTTTTTGATTTTAATTTCCCAGTAAAAGTTGGCTTTTACAATAAGTTCAAAATAAAATAAAATAAAATTTAATCTTCATATTAAATAAACAAAACCTTTTATTAGTTATAATGTATTACTAAATTAATTCACGTTACATATGAATTCTTATAAAAATTTAAAAAAATGTCTGCAACATAAGGTAAGTCTCTAGCTTTTATTTCACTTTAATCGCGGTTTAATATTAATCTTGAAATTATATAAAAATCTTTTCTTCCTATTATTAAACTCTTATTGATGATGCCTGTGTTGCTTTCACATTGTCTAATTGTATTTTTTTTTTCCTTCCCCTTTCAGTTTTAATAATTTAACAATGTCATTGGTCTCTTCATAAGATACTTACCTACATCTTAATATTAACCCACTGAGGATGAAGGTTTATACCTTCGAAACATGTATGGGCATATAATATAAATTTTATTTTATTAAATTAGTGGAGCAGACTTTGTGTTTTATTCCATAAGTAAAAAATCTTTAATAAAATGTATTACCCTTAGTTTAAAAGGTGTCGAAAATATCGTCCGTTTACTTGCTAGCAGCAACCTAGCCATAAATAAAATCCATTTTTACATTCTCAATAACCTCTGGTGTAATAAGTCCACACTTATAACTTATTCGTTCTTTTATTACCTTAATACTTTCGGGGTTTGTCTTAAAAGACTTTACTTTTTAAGTAACCCCACAGGAAAAAATTAAATGGGATAATATCCGGAGACCTCGGTGGCCATTCTATTGGACCCCTCCTGCCAATCCATGTATTTGGTTTAGACAATCACGAACAGGCCTCGCATGCTGAGGAGACGCCCTGCTAGAACCAAGTATCCGCATTTGGCACTTGTGGATCCAAAGCATTGGGAAACAAAACTGCTAAATTTGGAACAAATTCCTGTACAAGCTGTATTTTGTAAGGGTGATACTTGTATACTTTAAGGATGTTTAGTACAGAGGTCTGACATATACCATTTTCTCTTCCTAGCGGTCTTGTAACAATAAATGGATTCTCTTCAATTGTTAAGAGTACATCTAATTTCGTATTATCGTCCAGTGCAGATTGACCTTTAATAGAGATCTTACGTATCCATCTTCTCGAAAATTTTTTTTAATTTTACTTATCGTTCTTTGACCTAGGGGCAAGTCTAGATGTTTTTTCCTAAATATTCTAACCACTTCCTATTCAGTTCGAGATTTATCTCCGTACTCGACCATCGTATTTCAATACGATGAGAATGACGCATTTTAAGCCCTTATCTTGTACACAATTTTGAAATACGTCAATGTTTAAAGTTAGTTAGGTACTTATTTCAACAATCAACCATACCTGATACATTCTTTATCTACCGAAAAAAATTAAAAGAATTTTTATGCTTAAAGATTATTATTCAGAACGTGAAAATTGGATTTTACTTACAACCAGGTTGCTGCCAGCAAATGCAGGGACGACATTTTTAACACCTTTCAAACTAAGTACAATACATTTTATTAAAGATATTTTTGAATTCTACCAAGTTTTGCACTCGCTCTGTATAAATAACGGTTAAAGATAGAAAAGTTAAACCTGGGCGTTCCTTAAAAATATGGGGTGTCCATTTAAAAAAAGTTGACCATTATAAGTATTTTTGGCTCCCCTGTAACGCGTATTTTAGTTCATGCGCAATTCAAAATAATACTTCACGTGTCCAAGCGATTTTTAGAAAAATCTACCAAAGTGGCAATACAAAATTTATTCCATGATAGATGTTAATATTTTGACACAGGGTTAGTCGGGAGGAATGAAGTGAATGAACCAAACTCCGTACACCACGTAAAAATTATCTAAAACATCCCATCCCATTTTTATGTGTCTTCGAGTTATAGCGTAATTACAAATAAACACCAAACATTTTTTAAATCATAGAATTATTTTCTAAATGTTCAAAAGTATCCTCATTGGGCCTATTAACATTTTCTGCTTAGTTTACACAGGGCGCCAGTTGCTTTCCTGGTTGCTTCATGTCTTCCTTTAATACCGGCTGCAGTATTCATAATACAAAAACAAATGAAACTTGGATAAAATCAGATGAGTTTTATACATATGTACATTTTTACTTTGGAGTTTCATCTTTGAATCTCGACCTACCCTGTATAATACATATAAATTTTTTGATTAAAATTAATTTTTTCTTAAGAATATTGCAATTGTAGGTTGTAGGCACACTGTCAGGTTCAATATTGAGTGAATGTTTGATAGATTTAGTAAGCTTATACCTAATTGTGATTAATGCAACTAGCAGCTTTGTCTTATTCACAAATACACCATTGAATCTTTACCAACACTATTTTTGTTTTTAGGGTACTAACCAAACAGTCACAATAGTGGTTCAATACAGACCTGAAGAGTACAACAGATTTGAAGCTAAAATAAATGACCTTAAACAGCAGATGTCACAACCTGTAACCGGGGGCACTATACTCAGAACCTCGCAGAAGAGATCTTTGTATGTGAGGTGAGTAAAATAGAGGTTATGAACATTGTAAACAATATAAGTGCGTGGATGCTAGAAATATTTCAATTTCGTTTTTACAGAATTTATTTTCAACCTCTAATATAAACAGAAACACATTTATCTAAAGTTTACCACTACGTCATTGTATATTTACTACTGTGTATAGATACGTGTTCAGATTAAATTACCATGTACAGAGATAGATATTTATTCTTTACTTAAAACCAATAAACCTGTTTTTTTACCAGTGATTGGTAGGTAGATAGGTAAAAACTCTCAAACTAATTTCTTAGTTATAGGCAATATTAATGGATAATTAGATTTACTATCGGGTACGTGTTTATTACTAGCAATTAGATTTAACACGCATTAACAGTTACGCTTAGGATAATTGTAAATAAATAGCTTCGAGATTTGTTAAATTTGGTTCATTATTACTTGACTTTAGAGAATTTGCAAGAGAACGTGTTTGTGAATATTTCATCATCGTCTTAAAAAAATTTACAATTACAATACATACTGTCTCTACCTTAAATTTTAAATGAAACAGCCTATATTTATGGTATTAAATTTTTGAATTCAACGTTAAAATCTAAATATATTTTATTAAGTAAGTCATGTCTTACTGTTCCAGAATTAATTAGGTATACTGTTACTAAACTAAAAGTGGCTTTTGGTAACTTCTTTAAATACCCAACTGAAACGCCCTGAATAATATATCTTCTTCGCTTCGCATTTTATATCACTAAAATTTCAATACCTCCCTCAATGTTAAACTTTCCAATTGGTGTATCAACTAGTTTTTTCTTACTTAATCCAGTTTTAGTCGTAAGAAGTAACAAAATAACTAATATACAGGGTGTCCTTAAAGGTATGGTCAATAATTAGGGATCGGGAGGATCCAGCCAAAATAGGGTTCGAAGGTTATGTAACATTTTGTTCTATGTTTATTTCTTAATGTTTTCGAAACTAATAAAGATACAAACTTGAAATTTATGTATTCTAGTAAGCTTTATACGCCGAGTCCAACTATTGTGGTTAAAATGTCAACAATGTAAAAGTTGCGCCAGAAATGGGGGAGGGCGTAGTCAAAACATAACTAACTTTTTTTTTATATTGATTATTGTATTTTTTTCTCTGAAATTAGAAAACTTTAATGTTTTTTTCAAAAAAATATGTTCTTAGTTAGACACGATTTAAAGCACCGTTTTCGATATTAATCGATTTAGAAACTATCTTGCATGCGAAAAAGAAAACATAATTAATATTATTTACCCAAATTTTAATATTTTTCACAATCTCACTTATTAAAAATGTCAATTACTAAATTCCTGCTACATGTTCATCTTGAAAAAATTAAAATTTACTTCTTTGATCACTTTTTGACATTCGTCTTTTTTACATTAGCTAAATACAATAATTTTGGGATGCAAGATAATTTTTTGATCAATTGATCTCGAAAATGACGCCCTAGATCCTGTCTAACAAAGACTACCTTTTTTTTTGGAAAACACACGTTGAAGTTTTCTAGTATGACATAAAAACGCATACAAATCAATACGAAAAAAAGTTAGGTATATTTTAACTCCGCTCTCCCCTATTTCTGGCGCTGTTTTTAAATTGTCGATATTGTAACAATATTTCGATTCGGCCTATAAAGTTTACTCGAATTCCTAAATTTCAAGTTTGTATCTTTATTGGTTTCGAAAATATTAAGAAAAACATCTTCAAAATGTTACATGACTTTTGGACCTTATTTTGACCCGATCTAGCCGATGCCTAATTATTGACCATACCTTTTAGCACACCCTGTATAATAAATAAGAGATAGGATAGGGTAGGAAAGTTTTCGTAAATTATCTATATCTGTCCCATCTTTATGGTTTTTGTAGTTTGGTTTTGTTCAGGTTGGCTTACTTTTATTATAAATATGAAACCGAAAATAGTAATTGTAATTAGCCCCTTGACATCACTTGCCAAGAAAAATCATCTTTAGAGATTCGTTTAACATAAATCTGCGTTATGTAAGGACAAATTGATTTAACTTTAGTTATATATTTTTAATGGTGACAATTGGTGCTAATTTGACTTAGAGTTTACATTCTTAATTTTTAAAAATTAGCTGTATGTAGTAAAGTAATTTTGTAAATAGGCAGTGAAAAATAACAAATTTAGATAGAATTTTATGAGAATTTAGTGTTTAGTTATAGTGCATTTGATTTTAAAAGTACCATCAAACCAGCTACTACCTGCTTGATTGTTGTATGCTGAGTTAGTAAATGTAATAATAAATAATGTTCTTAATCTATGATTGAACAGTAGTTGGTAGATTATAGTTTAATATACAAGAAGACACGTACTCTAAATCAAGTGATGGATTAAATTATTTAAGAATTTAGTTTACAGTGCCATATTAAAACCATATTATTATACAAAATAGATTATTGGATATACACACAGGGATGTTTCTTTAGGATTTGAACAGTTAGTTAGTGTAATAAATTATGGGTAAATTCGGGTTGGGCATTTGTCTAATTTCATTGAAGTCGATAACGCTTAAGAAGTTCAGTTAGTTATCGCGGCCTGTGTTAAATCGGTAATGTGAATTTGACAGACCGAACTTCAATGGAATCTTATGCTATTTTTTCTGTAAAGTGAGTTTTTTCTGCATTAGTATACTTTAAAAAGTCATCAATAAAGTTATGCAGGGTGTCCGCAAATGACGGTAGCAAATTTTAAGGTATGATTCTACTAAAAAAATACGAAGAAAAGTTCATATTAACATAGGTTCGCAAATGCTTCCATACGAAGCTAGAGCCCCTTGAAGATGCATGGTGTCATCCAATTGGTATTTTTTTAATTTATTAGGATCTAGTTACAATACAGAAATGAACATTTAGGTATAAGTTAGTGTTATTGGAGGCCACTTTTAAAAATATCAGGTGACCCATATTGCAACCAGTGGCGTGATAGTTGGGTTATATGTCATATTTTTTTTTACGAATGTATTTTTGCTTTCGAATACTTATTGCAAAGCTTGTAATAACAAAAGAAACGGATTTACGAATTTAAAGTCGGTGTTGTTTATTATTTCGATATTTATTTGTTTGTATTTACTGTATTGTAAGAAAAAAACTTTCTTAGCATTAAATTCCTTTTATCTCGAAAACGGTCGACTATCCGACCATATTATATCCAGAGGCCCTTTTTTACGTAAAAATGTTCAAGGAACCATATTTTATTAAAAAAAGCAGCGAAAGTATACTCGGAGAACAAGAATTAGACCTTAATTAGCCCATCATCCTTTTGTTATTCAGATGCCACTGGTTGCAATATGGATCACCTGATGATATTTTAAAAAGTGACCTCCAATAACACTAACTTTTACCTAAAAGTTTATATCTGTTTCATTTCTGTATGGTAACTAGATCATAATAAATAAAAAAAAAACACTTTGATGATACCTACCATCTTCAAGGGCTTGTATGAAAGCATTTGCGAACATGAACTTTTTTTAATATTTTTTTTATGTAGAATCATAGCTTAAAATTTGATATCGTCATTTCCGGTCACCCTGTATAATACGCTTGGTATTAATTATTTTATAATATTTTTCATTGTATTTTCTTTGGCAGTAACTACTAATAACAACTCTTTCAATGTACAAAATGTAATAACCCTTGACTGTTTCTTTTCTTTAAAATACCTATTTTCATTTGCAATTTACTATTCATGCTCTGCATCAGAAGTTTTTGTGTACACTTCAAACTTGTTTGGCAAAATTAAATTTAAACTTTCAGTAAATTGGTTTATAAATCGTAAAGCCAACTAACTTATTTGTTGTGGATTATTGAAGGTTTCTAAATATTTTACCTTTGCAACTTATGATTTAGTTTTATTTTCATGTAGAAAATTAAATTTAACTTACTTTTTGAAGGGTAAGATTGGGCAGGTAAGACATCACGACCACAAATTTTCTACAAACTGAAATTTAAAATCTCATTTCAAAATATTTTAAAAATTAGGCGGAAATGGCTCATATAAATATCTAAACGAATTAAATAAAATATGTAATGTTTTAGTGTTAGTAGTAGAATAAAATCTATATATACCTCAGTTGAACAAGCTGTTATATACCTCGCACAATATATCTTTCGGCGCTTCTCACCTCAGGATATAAAAGCGCTCGCTATATAATAGCGTACTTCTCAACCTGGGTATAAAATATACTAGTATTTTATTGTAATATTATGGTTTTTGTATTTTTTTTAGAGCATTATTTGATTACGATCCCATGAAAGACGACGGTCTACCGTCACGCGGACTGGCTTTTCAATATGGCGACATTTTGCACGTGACCAATGCCAGTGATGACGAATGGTGGCAAGCTAGAAGGGTTTTATCCACTGGAGATGAACAAGGAATGGGTATTGTACCAAGTAAAAGAAGATGGGAGCGAAAACAAAGAGCTAGGGATCGATCAGTTAAGTTCCAAGGGCATGGGGCTACTACAACTGAAAAGGTATTGTGAAAAATTATTTATAATATAAGGCAAATTGTATCGTTGATAAAAATATTTTCTGAATTAAAAAAAAAAGTATCTAAAATGGGTTATTTTATACCTTTTTTTGTGCCCATTTAGCAATCAACATTAGACAGAAAAAAGAAGAGTTACTCTTTCAGTCGAAAATTCCCCTTTATGAAAAGTAAAGACGAAAAATCCGAAGATGGGTCTGACCAAGAACGTAAGTAAACTGGTTTTATTTGTAAAAATATACATATTCAACAAAGTATCTTAATATTTAATGGTGGCCCGTTCTTGTTGTAGTTTATTTTAGTTAACATTGGCATAATATACAAATTGTGGGAATTTATCTGTTTAACGTATTGTTTTGATATTGGAAATCTGAAATTGTCCGTGCTGGCTCGGCTTTCCGATTCTCAATACTTTTAGGTGGTATTGGAGGTTTTACCGAGGATATAGTGTTGCGGCACAAAAAATAGAAAATTTTTAGCTGTATCGTAGATATTTTCTGTGGTTACAGTTTTCACTTTACTTTTTTTATAAAACAAATATAAAACGTGGGAAATAATAACTCTAAAGATCAGATCAGATACTTTAGAAGTAAATTTTAATGTGTTTTATGCAGGGTTGACCAATTAACACAGAACAAGACCAATTTTTCATATTTATCGTCACTCTTGTCGTCTTAAAAATAATTGTTCAGGTTAGTTTTCAAGGGGACAACCTTTTGCTAATTAACGTTTAACTTCAACCCTTTAGCGGGGGTGAGCTACACTCCTAAAAGTTAAGGTGGTATCAGGAGTCAAGTGATACTTTAATTTAAGGATCCTTAAATTCTCATTTTAACGCTGCCTAGTTTTTTAGGATAGAGCGTTACTTCTTTAGGTAACTTTAAAAAGGCATTTCGTTATTACAAACTGCTGAACCAAATTTAAAAACTAGGCAGCGTAAATAGAGAATTTAAGAACCTTTAAGTTGAGGTATCATTTGACCCTTTATCCAATTCAAACTTGTTAGTTGCGCAGCCCATCAACGCCAGGAGGTTGAAGTTCCAAGTTTGATAATTTTAGTAAAATATTTCCCCTTTGAAAGCAAAATTGACGTGTCAGCAATTTTTTAAAAAGTTACGATAAATATAAATATTCTGGCTTGTTTCATTTCATTGACCAAACTTGTATTTCCAATTGTGTATTAACACTTAATTATTATACCATTTTTGATTTTATAACACTTATTATAAAATCCAAGTATTGAAATTTAACTGCAAAGAAACAAGAACATTATTACATAAACTAAAGTACGAAAAACCAAAAATATAACAGCCGTATCTAAAAATAATCAATTTGGTTTTTAAAGATGAGTTTAAAAATGGCGGTTTCTGAATTGATCCATTTTTGTTACCTATTCTTGATATATCATTTAAAAGTATCATAGGTCCATTATTAATTATTATGGTCAAACAAATTGCCTCACGTAGTTCCGCTATAGATTCATGTCGTCTCTTATACCCTTGCTTGCATAAAAAAAACACCAAAAAATTCAAAACGGAAGGATTAGTACTATCTTTGGGGGAAGTTATAAAATAGCCTTAACAGTTGTGGCTCAGTGCACCACTGTCTTGTTGAAGATACACGGAATTGTTGTGAGCCAATGAAGCATGACCTACTGTTACAAATGAAGTAAATAATTAAACAATTTTGAGTTTGTAATATAAAGGGTGTTGCACTTTAATAATCGTACTTTCAATCATATTTATCAATATGAGCACCAAATAAGTTAACGCCAACTAACCTAAAAAGGAAAGATTTTCAAATATAAATTGTAAACTGTAAATTAAAAATACTAAAAAAAATTGTCAAACTCGTTTACCCATGAAAAATTTGACACTGGAATCTTTTATTTCGTCAAAAAGTAGGACACTAAAATGAAAACCGCAACACTTATATATATAATATATATATAGATAATAACTTCAATACCGTCGAAAATAGGACGCCCACGAAATAAAAAAAAATAAAATAGAAATAATGGTTTAAATTTATAAGTGCAAAGAAACACATTTTACCTAAACACTTAAATATTTGTTTAATCTGTTGAATACTGTATTTTTAAAATTAAACGTGAATGTACTATGCAAGTAGTTCGTAGCGTTGTAGTTTATACACTTTTAGCTATTAGTTGTTAATGTATTCTTTCTTTCTTCCTTTAATATTTTGCAGAATTTACAATCGTTGCAGCAAGACATTTATGTTAGATTTCTTACTCACTCAATAAAATTAACATAAAAACAGTTTTGCACATTTTATTCGTATAATAAAAATGGTTATAGCCTCCTTAACTGAATAGATTAAGGTTTCTTGGTCCGAAAATGTAAATTTAACCTAAAATACTATTTTTTATTAAATAAATATTGCTTATTTATTCATAACGTTGATATAAAATATACATAAGGAGTATAACATCCTATTTATGGGACCTTAAATAATAAACATTTAATTAAAACTAATATGTAATATATTTAATTAAATTCTGCAAAATAAGCGAGTTATGTAGGTTTTTTATTTGACGTTTATTTTTGTTTTTACCTTTAGAAGCACCTTTCTCTGACCACGAATCTAATGGTAATGAAAAAACTTCTTCGAGTAAGTATTACTCACACTTTTTATTTTTTAGTAAAACTATTTACATCTTGATATATCCATGTACAAATTGTACATCAAAACTTGCAAAAACGCCATGTACATGTTTCTATAGGAGGCCTATTGTAAAGTAAATTCCGTGATTTCTTTAAAGTCACTGGGCTATTTTTTTTTCTAGCATGTAATAAACTTTGTTAAATAATAGAATAATAGTCAGAGCCTTATTTACTTTTACCCCTACAAAAGAACATTTTCGGCAAATGTAAACAAGCTGTTGCATGTTGAGGTAAAAGCAATTACAAGAATTAAATGTAATTTAAAAAATACATTAGATATGAAGGGTCGCCGGTTAACTAAGCAAGTATTCGAAAAAGAAACTTTCCCATTTTGATTGTTCGTAAAATTTCTAAAATCAACCTGCACCACAACCCTGATGGAAAATGGCTCTTGGTGATGGCTGAAACTTTACGGAATGGTGGTTTATGTGATGCTGATTAAGAGCTCTCTTAGATCCGTTAGGGAGCTAAAGACGGGGAAAGTTTTTGTATGTATTTTGTACGGGATTCATGAATCAATGATCCGATAAAGTAATTTAGTGTGTTTTTAAATAAGTTTTCACAATACTAGGGATGCCGCTGATAGTACGTTTTACTAACCGTCCAAACCGAATATCCGGTCTAATACTAACCGCTATCCGGCTGAATAATATTTGTCATCATAATACGAAATTGACGTAAATGCGCTCGCTAAAACTGCATGTATTTTCAAGATTAACTAATATGGATTTCAACTCCGAAATTGTCGATAGAAGGGCGGCGCGGCATAGCGTCGAAATCGGGGAATCACTTGACTGACAAAACAAAATAGTGCGTTATTGCTGTGCAGGTAAATTATATACAAGAATGTCAAGCAAAATTTGGGTTTATATTTATTGGTGTATAAAAAATTTGAACAAAGTCAACTCAAATTATTATATGCACAGATATAAACACGTGATGAGTTCTGAATACTAAGGGCACTTTCATGAGTAACAGGGAGAGTGAATCACCACCTTAAAGTGGCAGGGGTGAGGGCTCGCTTCCCTCATACATCTTACATGGGATTGCCTGGCGGAGACATTAATCTTCTCACTTGTGACAAGGGTCGTGGACCCGTCTTTTCCATCATCATCACCTATGTAAAAGACTCAAGTGTCGAGAGATGGTTTTGTGATGTCAGTGACAGTGAGTCACTTACCATTCTGGGACATTATAAAAATTTAAAAAAAAACAGTATGAACACATCATTTGTCTCTCTATTCATCTATAATTTTCTTTGCTATTACAACCTAATAATAACCAGAACATAATAACATAATAAATATAGAAAAACAATAATTGCAATTGTTGGTTATTTACATTCTTTTCTTTTTTAACCTATACCTTATCTTTTAATTCTAACAATATGCTTGAACACCATCATAATTAAATATTTTGGTTGTGTGCTTCTTATTGAGACCAATTGTTTGAAAAAATCGTTGTTCAATTAAAAGTAACACGGGGAGTTAATCACCATCCACACGTGGCAGGGGTAAATTTGGCACTCTCTGTGCCATCTAACGGCGGTGGGCTTGGCCTGACGATGTGTTTCTGCACTTGTGACAGAAGTTGGAACCTTTTATCCGGTCAACACTACCTGTGTTAAAATATACATATCGAGGAGTGTTTCACGGTTTCGGTGACAGCGAACGGTGGCCACTCGTCGATATAAAATCGATTAATGCTAGCAATTGGGCAAAGTGCCATCTAGTGAGTTGGTGCTGTACATCGCTCAGGCGCGCACTCGAGTGAGAGACGCGTTCGCGAGTGTGCGACTGGTGGTAGTAACAAGAACTACAACAAAAATTTGAGTATTTAAATGGCGTGTTCTTTTAAGAAAGTACCGAGTAAAGTAAAAATGTAATTTTGCAGCGATTTTAACTAAAATAATGGTGTTTTCTGCACTCAAACCTACCAATTATGTGACATAGAACTCTCTTTGCACCCAAGATAAATAAATTTAAAAATACTTTTTATTATACCGGGTGTTGCATCGTCGAGCGGGACATAGGAAATCTGATGTAATTTTAAATGGGGTCAATTATTGGCTTCCCTAATTATTTTAGAGAAAAATTCTATTTAGGTTTATTAAAGAGCACTAAAACCCACATTCAAAAGAATAACTTTAGATATTTTTGATGAGCCCGTTTACGGGTTATCGCCGATTTCTTTTTAACTATTTCTACTTTTTATGGCCCCGTATTTGCGGGCACCAGTCAAGGTAAAAGATGACTGTCAAATAAAGTTGTCATTTTGAAATGTGTGCTTTATTGTTATAAAAACTCGTACATCGAAAATATTAGCCATGAATTACACTTCTGAAGAAAAAATATTGATGATTAAATGGTATTATCAAGGAAATAGTTATCAAAACGTGTCAGACATGTTTGCTGCTCTGTATCCGAATAGACCGATACCTGCAAAATCTACAGTCGAAAGGACTATCAAGAAATTTGAGACAAAAGGTACTGTAATAAATAACTGCAGATGTGAAGAAAGGCAGGAACAAAGAAGAGATGCAAGAATTATTAATTACCTATTAATTAGTAAAATATTGAAACATGTAAAATGTCATAATTAACCTTGTAATTGGATACTTTATTTTAGTTTTATTCAGATTAATTTGTACTCATAAATACACCTTTAATATTTTCGATGTACGAGTTTTTATAACAATAAAGCACACATTTCAAAATGACAACTTTATTTGACAGTCATCTTTTACCTTGACTGGTGCCCGCAAATACGGGGCCATAAAAAGGAGAAATAGTTAAAAAGAAATCGGCGATAACCCGTAAACGGGCTCATCAAAAATATCTAAAGTTATTCTTTTGAATTTGGGTTTTAGTGCTCTTTAATAAACCTAAATAGAATTTTTCTCTAAAATAATTAGGGAAGCCAATAATTGACCCCATTTAAAATTACATGGGATTTCCTATGTCCCGCTCGACGATGCAACACCCGTTATAAGCATATTAAAGCCAATACTTTGTTTGTAGCCTTGACAAAGAAAATAAACATTTTTGAAAGCTCCGCGTAGTAAAAAAGAAGTTTTACTTTCAAGCCCAAACGCGACTGAATCCCCAAGAAGTTACATTTGTTTTATATATATTTATATAGAGAAAGAAAATTTACGAAAATTGAACAGAATTTTAGAGTTCGCTAAATCTATATTTTTTTTATTAAAGATTCGGAAGATGCAAAAAAACGCATTTCGAAAATTTTGTTGCGTAGGTATCCCAAGTTGACTGGCGACTTCTTCATGTAATATTGGTAAGATAAACAATCGTCTAAAATGAGCTGTGGAAGCACTAGTAACACGATTTAAAATGTAATTTTTTTACAAATGCTTAATAAAATAATGTTTGTTTACAATAATTACCCCTATACAGTGGGGCTGAAAGTAAACAATACACTGTATTTTTTTCTTCCTTATTGTTTTTAAATTTTTGATATTTTCTTTAATAATAATAATTACATTGGATTAAATAATTAGCAATTTAATTGTTTAAATTAGGTTAAAAATAAATTATACGCATTTAAAAATGCAAAAAATTGTCAAATTCGTTTACCTTTGCCCCACTTGAGCCTGCCCACTCTAAAGACATTGCTACTTCATTGGAGCAAAGGCTATAAGGATTTAATTATGACAGTACAAAGCAAACGATAATGAGATGTACAATTATGTAAATACATATAACGTTTTATTTTCAAAACTAGCTTTAATGCAGCGTTTCACGTAAAGGACCTTGTCCTTATATTATATTCTAAAAGTTCTACCAAAGAGTAACCGAACTAATTGGGTCTACTACGTAGAGTGATGTCCAAAAATCGTCGGTTCAAAAATAAAAAGTTATTTAACTTTAGAAACTAGGATACTTTTGGCATTGACCTCACTGAGAGGATTTATAATTTTAATATTTATAATCAAGATGTGATAAGCGTTTATTTTCAATTTCAGTTTAATCTTGTTAATAAATGTATTGCATGAAGAGTTAATTTCAATATTATGATGTAGGTAGGTATTTCTGCTTTATTTTGCTTCATGTTTTTTCAAGACAACTTTTGGTAGGAGAATTACAATTACCTTGAAATTAAATAGGCGATACATTTAATTAAACGTGTTTACGATACCTAGAATTGTCCTAAATAAAATGGATTTGTTCTGACAAATACCCTCATGGCTTAATTAAACCTACTTTTTTTTCTTTCAGCGTTTATGTTATGTTACACCCAGGAAGACGCTAATAACGAAGGTATAGTATACATTTTTCCTATAGCTTTTTTTTCTAAACTTTCGAGTATTTATTAAAGTAAGGCAATTAACTTTTTTTCATTTACTATATATATTTTTTCTTTTTTGGCTTCTTTCTGTGTTTCCTAGTACAGGTGAAATATTATATCGGGTTGAGCTCCCTCACATGGAAGAAATTACGCTAATATATCTGGAGAATAATGACAATATTGACGATTTTAGTAAGTTTTAGTGTTGTGATGCATGGCGGCAAAATTTTTGACGCGTTTATCCCTGAAGTTGCACTAGTTCTCCCGCGTTGAAGAATAATTCTTAGAAGAGCTGTACATTGTCATATTAACACATACTTAACCATTGTTTTGTCTACATTCGTCATATTAACACACTGTTTTGTCTGGTTATCGGTTTTAAAACGTTAGGTTATCAAAAAAAAGCAGCAACTAAAAACTGCCCCCAGCTGTGTTCTGCTATATGACAATTCCAGAGTAATATCAAAATTTAGTTTACTTATAGCAAGGCATCTTTTATTGTACAGTACCTAAACAAAAACGAGATAGAGAAATTTGGGCCTTCGACCCTTTCGATTAGGTACTTAGTAATTTAAAAACTGATACCAGTGAGATCTAAAGCTAGTTTCATACAGACGTGAATTTTGCTTTTCGCAGTTCTCACAATTTGTGGTATTTCATATATTTGCGAAATTTCTAGTAATTTAAGTTTTTGCACAAGATTGTTTTGTTTATTTTAAAAGGCCGCAATAATAATCCTATAAATTAACAGTTTTATTTATTCATTCCTTCAAGGTTTTTTTTAACTTGAGAAATGGACTAGGAAGATAATTTATACCACTGGCAACGAAAACATAAAGCTGCTGTTTATATATTAAGAAAACTACAAAAAATAATATATAGATCAGTAAGAACTTTTGCAGTTTGTAAATTACGGAAGTAGCAGGGTGCATATCACAATTCAGTTTAAGAAATGCGTCCTAAGGACAAAAAAAATTTGAAAAATTATTACAGAATGTCTATACAAGATTTTGAAGTCTTACTGGAAAAAGTGTCTTCACTCATTTATAAAGTGTATCTTTCCTGTGAGTAGAGAAATGAAGTGGGAAATGGTTTAGCTTATTACAAGCCGCGTTCGGCAAATACATCAGACCGCTTAGATTTGATCTGAATCGTTCGTTTATGACATCTGAATGTAGAGAAAGTAAATGTCAACCGTTCGGCAATTAAAATCTGAGCGCTCTGACGATGATCTTTTTGCTCGGAGTTTTTGATCGGATGAAAGCGATTAATCTCAAATCTCAGCCAGCTGATTTAGTGAGGTTAAGTTTGATTTGAAGTTTGTTCTTAGTTTTGGTTTGAAATTTGCGAGGACCTTATAAGAAAGTTAACTTTAAAAAATGAAGGAAATAGAACATTATGATGCGGAAGAACAAAAACGGTTTACCCCTGAACTAACCTTAGTCAGACGAAAATTTACCAAAATCTTTACGTCTTCCTCATCATCGTCTTCAAACATAAGTTGATAGCAAAGAGGATAGGACAGTTGATCTATCACTTCAATTAGGGCCAATACAACAGTAGGAATACTCATTTTTAGTAGAAAAGATGAAAAATAGGTTATATTTCTTGAATCAAAACAAAGCAGTTTGACTTTGACAGAGATCAGTTGTTTGGTACCGTTCTTTTATTACAAATTTCTCCGTCTGATCTGTGGTCACGTGACAAAAAATAAATTCAATCGCAGATGTATTTGCCGAACGCAACTACAGTAAGAATGAGGAGGAAATGCTCGAGGGGAAGTGTTCTGCGGTCTACTCTCTCTGAATACTTTATTTATACATCACCAGTTGACTGTCAATGGTCTAAATAAAAATATTTATTAAACTGGTTAATATTTTATTTTAACTATTAAATAACTCGAATAAACTATTTTAGTCATGAGTATTAAGTTGGGCATATTATTATAATATATAAGGCCGGTCTTGCTTGGATTGCTTCAGCTTATCTTAAAACTAGATATTCTTCTCCATTCAATTATCTTCCTTCAGTTGTGCCCTCGGTCACACCTTCCGTTGTATGACAAACATAAAACCGATAACTCTCCAAGCTTAACGTCTCTTCACACTCACCACATTCAACTCAATACACATTGGGTAAAGAAAATTTATTAGTTATACAGAAAATATTTAATAAATGCACACCTCTTCACTGTTCTCCATCCTGAACCGCTACTTTTGCTCACAACTCAAAATTCTAACAAACCAAAATCAAATTTCAAATCAAACAATTAATCTCTAGACACATGACAGTGGCGATAACCCAACAATTTCTGCGAATATTCGCTAAAAATTAAAATTATTTAAATTTTCCCGCCCCCTCAGATTTTAAAATCTACGAATTCGTAAAAAATTAAATAATATGCTGTCACTTTTCCTGCAGCTAAATTTAATTTAAAATCGTCCAATGAGAAACTGGCTTTATACCTTAGGCGCAAAACAAATTGTTTTACACATACAAAATTAATTTTAAGTAAGGAAGTTGCTGCCCAAATTGTAATACGAAATTTGTATAATTTAGTCAATAACCTACTAAGTATGTTGGCAACAGTGGTGGCGGCCTTCTACCGAAGTGTCGATCCATGCGCCATCTCCCATATTATGCAAGGCCGAGGCGGCTCGATTCACATACGCCCGTTTTTCTGCGTTTAATTATGCGTGAGTAGTATTTCTCTTTGTTTTTGTGTTACTCTCTAACACGTACTTGTTACTTGTTTACCTATTTTAATTGGAATAATAATAGGCCAAATATGAGGTATCCTCAAGCAGTGTTTCATCTTTACGTAGCGTGATTATCTACAATTTTCTTATGACGATCACGCACGGTGGATTATACTGTACCAGATGAGAAAGAGTGCTGTAGGATAACGCTGTTGCCAGCTTCTTTGGCTTTATACAATTTCCCGAGTTACAATTTTTATCATTTTGCACTTTAACCTGAACGAAGAATGAACAAGGGTTGTAAGTATAAGTATGTAAGTGATTATAGCGGCATGTTTTGTCTCTATGTTTGTGTTCTATCCTATAACCAAGACGACGAGCAGTAATACCAATTACGATCAAATAAGCAATGAAGCAGCCTTTTACAAACGCAGTAGTTCTACCATTCTGGAGGGAGAACATTTTAATATTCTTCACTGCTATCCTCTGAAGATGACGAGTTTCCCAACTAAATAATAAGGGGTTCGATTGAATTTGATTTGAATAACAGCATTTTCAAATAGCTTCATAACGCCAGAAAGTTTTAGGTTGTGTTTCTTTGGGTTTTCTTTTTCAGCTATAAGGGTGTGGTACACATTTTCTACACACTTCTTTGTCTTGATGAGTTAAGACATCTTCTAGGTCTCTTTGGCGTTATGGATTCGACATATTAAGACGCTTCAGTCATTGTTTAAGTATGAAACAAAACACAAAATAATCAATATAAATATACATTCATTTCGCCTAGATATAGACTACTTCTACAAAAATCCAAAAATGAACAAACCAAAAAACGCAAAAAAAAACTTAATCAGCTCACACTGTCACCTCACAGAGAAAAAATGATGAGCCTTGCCGTTTCAAACAGGCTGAGGAGCCTCCAAAATTCAGCCAATCGGCAATGGGCTGATCACGCGTCCTTGGAAATCAGCTCACGCTGTCACCTCACAGAGAAAAAATGATGAGCCTTGCCGTTTCAAACAGGCTGAGGAGCCTCCAAAATTCAGCCAATCTGCAATGGGCTGATCACGCGTCCTTGGAAGTCCATAAGCTTTACGGCCAGTCATAAGGTTTTAGCTTTCGTGTTATAATCGACTAGAAGAATTAAGTTTAAACACAAAACATATTATTTATAAAAACTTATAAACAATTTTTTTTTGACAATATTTTAATTTTTTTTTCTAATTATGTTTATTAAGATTTTTCAGTTAGCTAAGTTTTTGAATATCTTTTTTTTTAAGTATAAACTAATGTTTTCCTTAAACTTTCTTCGTCGTATCCTCAAGACCGTGTATATGGTGGGTAGAGAATAAAACAAATATATTTAATAAATTTACAGAATTTGATTAAAACATTGATTAGGTTAGTTCTGGTTAGCTGATTAGGTCAAGTTGACAAAATTTGGGTGTGGTTTAAAAAAATTTCATCTGTGGCGCATTTTTTTTATTCTGCTACTGCACTGCATTGATATGCAGTAAAAAACACTAAAAGATGCCTTGACTTAAACTTGTCAAGCTAGACGTTTGGAAATTAAATCGTTTTTCTAGAATATTAGAAGATTAAAAAAATGATTTCAATTTTAACCTGATGTTATAAAACCCGATTGTAGTCAGTAATAAGACCAACATACAAGCTAATGCTGATAACAATCAACAACAAAGACATAGTTGCGGCAATGTTGCCGTTCACAGCAGTTTTGAAAATGTGTACTTATAATATATTTATATAGTCTGTTCCACAAGAGCTTAGCATGGATATATTCAAGAATAAGCGCGGGACGTGTAAAACGAAACCTATGGATTCGTTTATTTAATATAAGGACGAGTCGTCGTTGTAAAGGATGGCCTAACATCCATGAGGCATGCTCACGACAAGATTTTCCTCATACGATGTACGAAGCGACCTTCATAATATTGTTCGTATTTTTCGGCAAAGTTGCTTTAATGTAATAGGGTGCTTTCCTTGAATCTGATGCTTCATGAACGCCCACACTTAATATTGGGTTAGCATCAGGAGATTGACATGATTATATAAGCGCCAGATATCATTTTCTTTTTTCCATGCTTGACAGGGATAATTACCATGATTAGGATCAACATCGTCTTGTAATATGGATGGTTCAAAGCACAGTTTGAAATCAATTTACCTAAAATTGTTATGCGGCGCTAATTCCACAAAAAAATTTCGTTTCTTCTGCCCATAGACGTAACAATAAGTTTAAGCAGTTTGTTCATACAAAATATTGTTGGTAAACTAGAACCTCACACAAGTCAAGCAAACATATTTTTTGATACTTTCTTGTACAAACATACCTCACGCAACCCAAGCCATCTACTGACGATAGCCAGGTACGAATTTCCTCAAACCAGAGTGCTAGTCAAAAACACCAGGTTCGTTAGTGATAGAGTAAAATAACCGGGGTTGAGCTTCGATAAGCGGCTGGATTGAAATGACAACACAGGCCAGTGCTTAAAAAAAGCGAATGGTCAACTTGGTGCCATCTACTCCCTCATCAACAGTAGAAGTAGACTTAATATACGTACAAAAACCTTGTTGTACAAAACAATCATTCGTCTCGTACTTATCTACGGTGTCACCTCTTGATGCACGTTAAATAAGATTCAAAAAATTCAGGCTTTGCAAAATAAAGTTCTCAGAATCATGACCGACGCGCCTCACGATGATACATACTTTACATAATGACTTACAGATGGCGACAATAACAGAGCATAATAATATTATCGAGTACTTCAACCCACAAGAACCATATAGACTACCGAGAGACTCACACACTCACTCTTCCCCCCCACCTCCACTGGTTTCATAAAATTATATTCAATATCCGGAAAATGATGCTGCCCCCCTGAACTACCTAAATAAAACACGAATAAAAGATTCAGCAATCAGTCCCTAATCAAGATCCGCCCAGCAGCAACCCTGTTTAAAAAATAGAAATTATAGTCGAAGACGAGACAAAAATGATCCTATACCTCGCGCTTGTATTATAGTCATGTCCATAAAAAAAGTTTGTACAGTCATGCTTGAAAGTAATAATTTATCTTAAACTTGTATGTGCCAATCTCTAAGGTGATAATATGTTTGTACAAGCGAGAAAAGTCGGGTAGGTTTCCGATTTGATAGTGCAATCATACCATACAAATATAAATATTAAAATGTGATGAGTTTGAATTTTTTTGTGCGATTTTTGGCGGCGACATCAAGTCGAAAATCATTTGCTTTCGGGTTTCTGTAGTGGTTGTTTAAAAAATACCCCCCTCCCCCAGAGGCGAAATAAATGTTCCCAAACAACGTTTACAATATTTATTTTTTACTCTCATTTTGTTTATTGTACCCGTTGACCATGCTTTCCTTGTCGAAACCCAAGCCCGAAAGAGCGTTTTATAGAAGGCGGTCTAGATTTTCCTCCGTCCATTTGTTCCTATTGAGTGTCCTTATGCTAAAAATAATATTTTTCATGCTAGCTTTCTTGGACATTCCCGTAGTGTAAATTCCTGATTCCGCTGGAATAAACAAATGTATTGTTCTGTGGTTGCGCGGGTGGAACCCGATATGGCAAATCGTAATAGACGGTGTTCGACTCTGCGTAAAGGTGTACCTACTCACTTTTGCACAAACTGCCTTGCGCATATACTTTTTCGCCGCATCAATACTAATTTTTGATACTTTGACCCCCACTTCGCTTTACGTTCAGCCCTTTAGGAGTAACTGGCTCCACGTTCTTGTGGAACAGACTATACCTACTTAATAATAGGACGGGAACCAAATGACATTGTTAATTTCAAAAAAAGTATAAACAAATTGTTGGTAGGTTTCAAACAGAGTACTTTTTGTTTGTTAAATTTTTACAATACCAGAAAAAGTCATATTATGTCACTGAAAAAATGTTGGTTTTATTATCGACCGTGTATTATGTTTTGATTGTTTTAGTTTTTATCAGAATCTTGGAAGTTAATCTGATTAACACCAATCAAAATTATTTAATTTTAAAGTGTTATTTGTTAAATTTCGAGCAACGATTTACATGGGAACTACAATTACCAAGAAGTGGTTCCTTTTTTTGTTTTAAATTTACTAACATTCTTGAGTGTTTAATCAAGTTTTCCCTAAAATGCCAGCCAAGTACAGGCCTATTTCGGGGTCACAATAACAATTGACTTGCCTTCATAGAATTAAAAAATATTCTTTTAGCTCCCCCTTTAGATTTTCGTTTTTTAATACTTTAAACTATACCCATTCATTAATCTTAAACAGTACTAAAACGAATTTGCGCTTCTATTTTTATTATAATTTAATGTCTCTCTGGCCGCAATATAATTTAAGAAAAATGTATTAAAGAGATTTTAGGTCGATCATGTTAGTCCCTTGATGTTTTTGTATGTCAAAGTTTTTACAAGAGTAATTTGATATATAATAGTTATTCATGATGTTAAAAGTGTAATTTCATTTTGTTAGAAGGGAAATTGGATTACTGGTTACGCTCGTTGTGCAATTTCCCTTCTAAAATACTGAAAATACTATTAACACGCGCATCATACAGTATTTTATCTACAAACGCTATTAAACCAACAAAAAAAATTGATACCTATTCTACCAAATTTAGAACTAAAGCCATAAAAATCTAAAATCAAGTGACTTACCTTATTTCTTTGTTGTTAGTTACATGGCAACCAATGTGTATTATTGTTAGTTACTGAAAAACTCGCTACCAATAACTTGTAAAAACCGTTATTTTTTGAATTTGTGCGATTTTCGATGGATAATCTGGAAGAAAACGATTCAAATGTGGAAATAAGTGAATCAAAATTGCTTATGGAAAATTTCTGCAGTGGTGAAACGTGTTTTTCGAAAATACAATGAAAATATATGTTATTCACATATTTCGAAGAGAAATCTAAGGGCCGCCATAGATGAACAGCTTGGAGCAGCGGGACCAGCTGCACGAGTGCAGTCGGCTAGCGGACGGAGTCTACCGCAAACTGATTGCTACCAGCAGGCAATATTGCAGTTTATTCAACCGTTCAAGCTGCCTCTGTTCATGGTTTATTCACTGTTGCAACATGGCTTTTGGGGAGGAAACACTGCTTCTTCTGCTATTATTTCATAAACGAGGGCGCAGAAAACACCAAGGTATGTGGGTGCATCCACTATTACATTCAAGAGAGCAGTATAGAATGTTGCATACCTTATACGCGCCCCGCTGAGAGAAGATGATTAAAAGTTTTTTTAACTACTTCCGGACGTCAATAGCGTCGTCGACGAATTGGCTAATATTTTAAAGGATAAAGTTTAACGGATAGATACGGTTATGAGAAAAAGTATTTCCCCTAAAGATGGGATTGCAGTAATTTTAAGGTAAGAAAGAACACGTTTTCCTACAATATTTTATTTTAACACAATAATGCATTTGTTCGTGGTGTGCGATATGCCGTTTCGGCGAGGTGACGGCGAGCAGTCGACAGTTCGCAGCACTTGCGGTCCAGTGTATGGCAGGCAGGGCAGCTCTATGTTGCCTGTAGCAACTACTCGACTACAAGCTTACTGCATTTTTTGGCTGCGACCGCAAGCGAACTGCTTGAGGAGTCTGTGTATTGCAAAGGAGAATTTTGTATTGAAACTGCAGACCTTCCAACTGCGACAGCTTGAAGCTGTCGGCCCCGGCTGCTCCAAGCTGTCCGTCTATGGCGGCCCTTAGGTATCAAAATCTTCATCTCTTTGGTCTCACTACTCAATGATTAAAACCGTGTTGAAATTAATTTGCAATACAGTTCTTAGTAAACATTGTAAATATTGTATAATTGTCGCAAAAAGAAATGCTATCAACCAAAGGAGTATATAATTTTGAAGACAGACGAAACTGAGTTCCTGAGAAATTCATCAGGCGATAAGTACCTAATGATAAAAGTAGCCACTGTATTGGGTATATTTGGTACTTGTAGAGAAGAGATGTGCCATTTGACAATCGACAACATCGAGGATTTGGATACTTCATTAGTGGTGAACATTCCAGATACGAAATCGAAGGTTCTGCGAACTTTCATTGTCGTTGAGTATTTGTACAGAAAACATAGCTCTCTTCGGCCAGCAGATACAGGACATCGTTAAATTTGTATCAAATATATAAATAACAAATGTGCTAAAATTCCAGTTGTTATCAATAGTTTTGGTAAGATACCTGCTGATATAGCAGAATTCTTGATGCTCCCAAATCCGAAGCTTTACACTGGTCCACTGTTTCCGTCGGTCTACGGCCACTTTACTGACAGACTCTGGTGCGAGCCTGAGAACTATCAAAAGATATGGTGGATGGAAGTCCTCAATAGTGGCAGAAGGATATATTGAAAACTCACTGAAGAATAAGAAGAGAATTGCCAAAAGTCTAATGTACTATTGTTTCCATTCACTCCACAAGCCTACAAATGGACAACAAACCCCTAATCAGTGGAACTGCATGGAATTCATATTTCTGGTTGCTCAAATTGTACAATAACTGATAATGTTAATAGTAAAAGTTAAAAAGGTTCTTGTATTTATTTTTAAAACTAAAGCGATTTCAAATCACAGACCACATTCATGACTTGGTAACTTAGTAGACAGGAAAATACGTCACATAAACGACGTAATTTTAAAATCTGATTTGAGTAACACTTTCGTGGTCACGGTCACGCTTTAAGTAACGTACCCAAAAAGACATACCCTCAAACTCGTTGTTGTGGTTTAAAAAAAGGCCTTTGTTTTTATTTTTGTGATTACTTATAATAGTAGAAATGCTAAGTATATAGTGAGTTTAAATAAAATAGTGAAAAATAAAAAGTTGCAGCTGATCAAATGTGTTTTTAAAGCAAAGAAAAATGATTGTATTATTTAGAAAAGAGCACATATCCAGCAGCTACGGAACAAACTGCAGCTCTTTTCGTGGCTACATCCCATATAAAAGAAAAGTTTATGGTCTATATGACAAATGTATACCTATACAGAAATAGCGGCCTTTTCTCATTTTCGGATGGGTAAAGCAACATTCAATGTCCTACTTGTTGAGGTGGAGCCTCAATATGAAAAATGTAGGTATCATTGGGGTCTTCAAACTGTTAAGACAGAAAATGCCCTGTTAATTGCACTGTAGTTTTTGGCAAAGGACGATTCAAATAATGTATATCCACTGCTGATAGATTTGTTAATAGATTGACGTTGCTTCATCAACAGCACATTTAATTGTTACAATAATACAAATGCGAACGACTGTTTAAACCATA
Organism: Polydrusus tereticollis; assembly: GCA_963920685.1. Lineage (NCBI taxonomy): Eukaryota > Metazoa > Arthropoda > Insecta > Coleoptera > Curculionidae > Polydrusus > Polydrusus tereticollis. Next base: position 46,948,411 of record OY987329.1, read on the forward strand.
AGTATAAAATTTATTTAAATAATACAACGCGAATCGGAAAAACAACCCATATCGACAAACTAACAAACAAATCGAAAAAACGACCTCAAAAATACATTTTTTTATGACAGATGACAGATCGCAAGCGTAACCATGCTAGACCATGGTCTTAAAAATCTAGGACTTGCCCATGACTACGACTGCGATGACGTCGTCGACTCTGATTTGAATATAAATATTCAAGAGTAGTCATGACTAGGTATCTGATTTCAAATCGTCTCTATGTTTAAAGTAATAAAGTAATTTCATAAAATGACATTTTAGACACTGACAACAAGCGTTAAAAAGTATACTTTTAATGGTGCTTGTAGATAAAATAAACTAATTAACGACACGCGGAAAGATTTCAAGACTTACTGCGATGTAGTTTTTTTTTCTATTTTACGTTTAAAAACAACAGAATAATAAAGTCATGTTCAGAATAAAACAAATTCCCAATCCAATATGTCACACTGTCATCTGCCACTAAAATGTCGGATATTTTAAGAGCTTTTGCAAACTCTTACGTTAATCGTTATCGTTATTAAAGTTAACGGAATTTAAATTAATAGTGCCGTTACTTTTGATACCTTAAAATCTCTCTACTACCTACATATAAAAACCATTATTTAAAAAAGGCCCCAGTGTCACATAAATCTACAGGGTGTGCGGTAAGTACCTCCTAATTTCTGGGGAGCATACAGAGGAGGTGAAAATAACGCTAATTTGTCATAGAAATAAATTCCTAAAGTGCCCCTTAACGGAGATACAGAGCCCCAAAGGGGTGACCATTTACTTTTTTGGCTCTAACTTTTGAATAGACTTGTATAATTTAATGAAATTTTAATATTTTATAGAGGCCATAAAGAATCATTAAACCATACTACATTAGATGTTTTACATCGTCAGGGAAGTCAGGAGCGGACTTACCACCACGCTCGATGGTCCAGAATTTTGACCTGTGTCATGTGACAGAGTTGACAACTGATTTTTTAAATACTCTGGTCATTCCTCTTCAAAAAAGGCTCCCTTAATTTATTTCGATAAAACTGACGGTTTTCGAGATAAATCGGTTTTTATACGACACACTCAAAAGTTACTAATGCTAAACTCAAACAGGTAAAAATCAGGTTGTTATTGTTAATACCTACATAATTAATTACTATTGAGGGAGCTTGTCAAAACCGCCTTTTAGGAAAAATAAGTGAAAAAAATGGACGAATATTCTTACGCAGAATATGCTGATATGCATTTAATTTATGGTGAAGCGCTGTCCAACTCTTCGAAGGCAAGAAGACTTTATTCTGAAGGATTTCCAGCCCGAACATTAGCAAGTCAAAAAACCTTTCAAAGGGTTGATCGGAGTCTAAGGCAAATAGGTAAAAAATGATTAAAAGGTAAATATGAGAGTTAAGGAATTAATTTTTGAAACTTTTTATTCAGGGTCATTTTTGCCGCGACGTGGCGGTGAGGGACCTCCCAGGAGAACACAAGACCCTCACTTAGCGGAACAAATTTTACAAGATATTGCTGACAACCCTTCAAACAGCATTCGAAAGATCGCGACACACAACAATGTAACAAAATAGGTTGTACATGAAACTCTAAAAGAAGTTACTTCACCCGTACCATGTTCAAAAAGTGCATGCTATGTCTCCAGCACGACTTCAATACTCCAAATGTTATATACAGCAACATAACGTAAATCTAAATTTTACCTTATTTTGTTTACCGATAAAGCCGGTTTTACAAGAGATGGCATAATAAAATCACACAATTTACATTTTTAAGCTGATGAAAATCCGCACGCCATAATTCAAAACAAACACCAACAAAGGTTTATGGTAAATGTGTGTGCCGGCATTATCAGAAATAACCTTATAGATCCATTTGTTTTAGAAGAAAGACTCAATGGTGAGATTTATTTACAATTTTTACAGCAAAATTCGAATAGTTTATTGGAAGACGTGCCTGATAGGAGAATGCAAATGTGGTATATGCATGATAGTGCTCCACCTCATTATAAGCGTATCGTACGTCAACACTTAACAAGCGTTTTTGGCCCTGGATGGATAGGTCAAGGTGGGCCTGTTTTATGGTCACCAAGGTCTCCAGACCTAAATCCCTTCGACTTTTACTTCTGGTGACATCTAAAAGAACCAGTTTATTCAACACCAGACCAGTAAATACTAGAGAAGAACTACTAGCGAAAATAATACAGCATTCTAACGAAGTCCGTAATAATGCCGGAATTTTATTTGCAATGCAGCGGGAAAATATTCGAAGACTAAGAAAATGAATTGAAGTACGTGGAACCTATATTGAACATTTGCCAAAATAACATTTCAACGTTTTCATTATTGTATTTTAATACCATTGTAAATTAATTAAGCTCCGATCAACCCTTTCAAAGACTTTTGGACTTGACAATGTCTGAGCTGGAAATCTTTCTGCATAAAGTCTTCTAGCCTTCGAAGAGTTGGAAAGCGCTTCCCAAAAATTAAATTCACATGAGCATACCCTGCGTATTTTATTTTCACTTGTTTGTGTTAGCAACTTTTGGGTGTTTTATCGAAATAAATTATGAGTACCTTTTATGAAGAGGAATGACCAGAGTCTTTAAAAAATCAGTTTTCAGCTATGTTAAATGACACCGGTCAAAATTTTGAACCAACGAGTGTGGTGGCAAGTCCGATCCTGACTTCCCTGACTATGTAAAACATCTACTGTAGTATGGTTTATTGACTCTTTATGACCTCTATAAAATATTAAAATTTCAATAAATTATTCAAGTCGGTTCAGGTTAGTTAGTAGGCTCTCTATCTCCGTTAAGGGGCATTTCAGGATTTTTTTATGGCAAGTTAAGGTTATCTTGACCTCATCTGTATGCTCCCGAGAAATTAGGAGGTACTTATCGAACACCCGGTATTTGGTACAAGAACCGAAACTAATTTTAAAATGGATTTTACACCATGCTTGTGCTAGGTTCAATGAAAATAAACGCATCGCTCTTTAAAAGAAGATCCCGGGCTTTCTTTTATTTTTAAAATCAAAAGTTTCAATTGGGCACAGTAACATAATTTTAATGGATACTATAACATATGCAACAAGACGCTTTAACGTTGACAACATCCTGTATTTATCATAACGATTGTTTACTCCTATTAGGTTGAATTAAGTTTGGAGATACAAATTCGCTATTACCTTAAACAAATCCACACAAAAACTATAATCACTAATTTGTCCAGTTATTGCAACATTGTATAAATTGTCAGTCATTAATAGGATTTTGTATATCAAGGAAAATGAAAGCTACCCAATTGGAAGCTCATGTAATTGAAAATTTTAAAAGTATTGATGGATGTGAACTTTCCTGCTAAACGGTATAGCTGATCCACACCCAACGTGGTGCAACATTCTAGAGGTTGTGAATTGTAGTGGACCAATTATATCGTTTAATAGAAAAGTTGTAATCCGCCGAGGTCCTAAAAATTCAGAAGGAATGAGTTTCCGATTGCGCGGCTGTACTATTCTTTGGATTACACTCACTAATAATTAAAGATCTTAAACAGAACTTGTGATATAGGGCTACCAGCACGTGTACCGTTCTTATTTGTTCACAGTCTGATCTCTATTTTAAGAATGCCCTACAACCAAATAATGAACACTTCGGAAAACATTTAGTGAAATATCTGAAACCCCATATAGGTACAGGTCGTTCATTCTAGCGTGAGCTCCAAAATGCGTATATGATAGAAAAGGAAAGTCAGTGTACGACAGAGATATCTATTATAATTTCTACTGCACACCTGAAGGTCAAAGCTCATGCTATATTGCTCGACCTGTATATCTGTTAAAATCGGAAACACAGTTTTTTGGCTTATTGCATTATATTTTTTAAGAATCAGCAAAATTTAACGCATTAATCGTAAAGGATACGCCAATTCAGAAGACATACTGATGCTGTTAGGATCTTTAATTACATAACGTAATATCGAAGCCGCAAAATATCATAACCGATAAATTTATTTACCGTAGGACATTCTTAGGGTGAATGTATATTATGCATACTTAGAGAGCTCCCGTACAATTCTAGAATATTTTTCTTGTTCTGCATTTAGATAGATACTTAGACGTACTTTAAGTTGTACGTTAAACATCTATTGGCTAACCAAAAGTGATTGTCGTTATGGTCGTAGACAATAAATTATCCTACTTTATCCAAAGTCAATTGAGCCAGCAAAAAACATTCCACGAATCCGCTTTGCAAAGTACAGGGTGTTTATACTAAAACCGATATTTAATGGGGCGATTCCTTGGATAATTTTAAGTCGAAAGGTTCATAATATATAATCACATAGGTACTAAAACGCTTGATATTCGATATACCTACAGGATGCTAAAGTTTTTATTGTTTTCGGATTTTTAGCAAGAATCTTGGAAAAAGTTATTAAACTTAATTTTTCCATAGATTATTGGATATGATATAAAACCACACAGTTTGACGTTAAGATGATTTCTCTTTGACCCACGTAGCAGAAGTCCAGTTAGCATTATAGGCCAGTGCAGTTATAAAATTGTATATGGTATGCTGGAAACAAAACCACATAAGGCCGGTTTTTATTTTATTTTTTCCACAAATATTTAAACTTTCACTGTTCCTAGATGTTAAAATTAATGTAGGTTTATATTTCATCGTCCAATTTCAGTTGAACTACGACACTCTTGGGAACGTGATGTAAAAGATATAAATAAGCTTTTGGAATTTGTTAATCTTCATTCAGCTTTCGACCGATACGACTGATTTAGTTTATTGCCAATATTATCAGGAATAGTCGCTACAAAAGAAATAAAATGCGATGCAGCTCAAGAAATAGGCGAAAGTATTGTACATGATTTAATGGGAGTAAATTTTTATGATTTCAAACTGAAAAGAAAGAAAGAAAGAAAAAGAGAAGTTAAAAATGTTTCATTTCCTAACAAACTACAAACCAGTCATCTTCCGTAAATGCAAGTTCCAAGAAGACCTAAAGAAATGTTTTCAGCATGAATTGCCACCCTACCCACTAGCCCTGTTTGAAAATGGATCGCTACAAAAAAACTAATAAATCAGCATTACTTGGTTTTTTTGACAAAAGAAAGTGCCCCATAAGATTCGATCTCTGAAAACAGCGTTTTTGTTTTAGACGGGGTTTTTTTAACTCATACAATTATCTGGTAATTTCCATCAACTTATGGTAACATTTATATTCAGTATGTTATTTATATAAAGTATAATTATGGAAAAAATACCACTGTCGTCGTTGATGGATACGATCATATATTTTCACAAGAGAACATGAACAATCAAGAAGATATTCAAAAATATCCTGCTAAGACATTATTTCTCCGGAAAAAAAAAACAGCAACAGTACAGTCTCAATTTTTTTCTAATAAAAACAACAAAATATGTTTTATTATACAACTAAGCCAATATTTGAATTCGGCGAGTATTCAGGTGGTTCAAGCAGAAGGCGACGCAGCGCGAGAAAACTAACTAAACCAACGTGACAAACTAACTCTAAACGGCTCCGCCGCCTATCCTGACTCTTAATAATAATAATAATAATAATAGGAATCCGTTAATAGCTCATTCAATATGTTCTTTCTACTATTTTTCATTTTGCATCTTTTTCCAATAAAAAATTTTCTAAATTTGTATGCCTAAATTTTATGTTTATAATAATATCAAGTGTCTGGTCTTCTCTTGTAAACAAATAATTTTTTTGTCCACGCTTATGCCTCCAAACATACATGACTGAAAAAGGGAATTTTATTAATTGTCACAAAGAATAAAACATGTATTTAACAAATAATATCATTACCAACTTTTAAAAAAGAAAATTTCAATTTCATAAAGCAGTTTTAAGAGGTTTAACAGTTATTTATGATATAAGTGTTAAAGTAAATTTTTAAGGCACCCATTCGAAAGTTTGCAGAATTTCTGCAATTCAAATGAGCGCCTTAAAAATACTTTTAACACAAATATCATACATTATTTTTTCTACAAGCGACAATAAATAGCAATAACACAGTTACAAATTAAATTTTTAGAATGTTTAATAAATTGTAAGCAGATGGTTTTAAATAACATCTTACCGTGAGAGCAAAAATGATTATCATTAAAGTGTACTTTGCATCTTTGCATAAAGCCGTACTGTTTAGCGGTAGAGCTTAATACCTGTTGGGTGTCGGTGTCATATCGTCCACTTATAATAAAATTGGGATGTAAACCAAGCCCTACGTATTTCAGTCCAAGCCCTCTTGGATGAAAATAATTTTTGCTCGCTTGGCATATAAAATTATCGAAGTTGACATTTGTCAATAAAACCTAACGACCGTCGTTGGCTTAGTTGTTTACGGGAAATTTTAAACATCCTGTCATTTTGTTAAAACGCTGTTGTGGTTTTTGTTTGAAATGCAAGAAAATATAGAAGAAAGCTATGGTTGCATCGATCCAAAAATAAAATAAAATACGTGATTCTTGACGTTGACTTTTAAAATTTGACATTTCACTTTTAAAAGTAGTGCCTTAAAGTAACATTTTTAAGGCTACTGGTGGGTGTTAAAATTGCCTTATTAACCCGTTTGTAGAAAAAATGTTTAGTGCAACTTGGTGTGTCTGCTTGTAATACAAACAAAAATAAATACTTTATTTTTCGAGAATTGCACTTTGTAATGCATAATAAAATAATTAAATTAAACCAAACAACCCCCCATTTGCTGCTAGAATACCTCAAACGATCATTAAATTCAATTTTAACATTTCTTAACTGATATTCATTCACACTTTGCAGTAATAGCGTTCTCCAACGTCCCGTATTTAATATTTTTGTAGAGCGTCGCTTTTAGGTATCTCCACAAGAGGAGGTCATTCCGCGAAATATCGGAAGACCTAGATGGCCAATTAACTGTTTGATTTAGTTCTATAACGATCTTCCCGAACAGCTTCTTGCAACGCAGGCGTAATTCGATTTTGAAGTAGTTCAAGAAAATAGTGTGCGGTTAAATTGTGATTTAAAAAGATTGGCACAATAATATGGTGCTAGCCCATACTTCGATTTTTTATGGACACTGTGTGTTTATTTAAATTAACCTAACTTAATTTTCTTGACTTGTACATTACGTAAAAGTACATTCGTCGGTAAAACAAATATTTTTCAAACATTTCCTCTCAAAATTTGCTCCGCGAATCATGTCCCCATCTCTTAGTTCTTGTCATCTATGATATTTATAAGGATAATATTTAGGTTTACGTAAGATAATTTTTGGTTGATTCTGGTTATGGTAGATATTGCTGGAATTGGCCTCTCTGAATAATGTACTGCAAACACATCGAATACCACTTAACTATGGCAATATTTTCAGATTCATAACAAAATAGTGTTAACCGTTAGAAAATTCATCAAACTTTGTTTGAAGTTGACACTGACAAAATTAATCAAAATATTTGCTGTAACTTCAAAAATATAAGTCGTGAAATAACTTTGGATATTATAAATTATTAAAATTTTGCAAGTAAATTTGGCGTATTGAATTCATTAAAATGTTTAAATACTTTTTTAGCCTAAATTTTCCTTAAATTTTGCATGGGATTTCCAAAAGTATTTAAATGTGTTCCACCGATGCAATGCCGAGGATGAAACGGCACACCTAAATTGTTTTGTTATTTCTAGTTTTTTTGCAATTTAATCCTTTTGTGATAGCCTCTAACTGGTATGTTCAAATCTCCTAATTAAAATTTAAAAAATCAACGATTTTTGATTTTAATAAAAATCCAACTCTGCTCGTAAAGCTAGTAGCTTAGGTTACGCACCGATACAGACGTTACCATAAATAAATGTTTCGCCACTGATTGTTTTCAAAACAATTATTTGGCAGTCCTAAACCAAAAAATCTCTTTCATTTTTGTCAGGTAATTTACCGTTTGGAAGAAAATAATAATATAATAATTAGAATTATGAAAACGTTTTAAATCTTCTACTTGGTATTAAGCGAAAATCGTTTACATAAAATTAAGTTAGCTATGGTGTCCGTTGCTAAAAAACGTAAAAAAATATAAGAACTTTAGCACCCTATACCTATACTAAAAACCAAGCATTTTAGGATCTACATGTATGTGAACTTTTTGACTTAATATTGGTCTAGGAATAACCCCTTAATTTTTTTTTTAGTAAACACCCTGTGTAACAGACCCGTCTTTGGTTCTTTGATTGTTCGAGAGGAATAGTTTGTTTGTGTTTTGTTGTTTTAATTGAATTTTGTTAAAGTATAGCGTCACTAACAGCACACTTTTGTATTCTGTTCCATTTCCAGGCCTCGCAGAAAAAAGAGACATCATTATTTACTGTCTATGCAATCACTTTTAAAAATACCAGTCAATAGATAAAGTAGTTTTTTTTATACAATATCACGTTTATTTAATTTGCGAATTAGCAATTTTTGTTTGTGTCATCGTCTATTACCTACTCTGTTTTTCCAATGTTTGTCTATTTACTATTTACAATTAATATTGTGGCTTCTTTTATAGACGATTTTCAATTTTTTTGTATGTTTATTAAATAGGTGATTTTTAAATTATATCGTAGTAAAATTTTCAGTTTAGAGTTCAAGTTTGAGCTTTTAGATTTTCCTAAATAAACGCTGAGATGGTTCGCTTGAAAGATATTATGCCAAGAATATCAGCCAACCTAAGCATTCTAAATACAATATGGCTCCTAATTTCTTATTGTTAAATTTTATTATTTGATTTATATTTATTACAGCTGCCAATGAAGAAAACGTGTTGTCTTACGAACCGGTGCAGCAGTTGCAAATTCAATACACAAGACCTGTCATTATCTTGGGTCCTCTAAAGGATAGGATAAATGACGATTTAATTTCGGAATTTCCTGAAAAGTTTGGCAGTTGCGTACCACGTAAGTAACAATCGAAACATATAACAAAGACTGATGCCGTGAAACCGGCATTTTACTACTAATTTTTGCAAGAGCAAGTTATTTTATATATTTTTTTTTAGATACCACCAGACCGAAGCGAGAGTATGAAGTTGACGGACGAGACTACCATTTTGTTGCTTCTCGAGAGCAAATGGAGAAAGATATCCAAAACCATCTGTTCATTGAAGCAGGACAATACAATGACAACCTTTATGGGACGTCTGTAGCATCCGTTCGCGAAGTTTCTGAAAAGGTAATTTAAATCGGTTAATACCTGAAAAAATATCTTATCCCGTAGTTGCAAAACCTTTTCTTGTCAGCCTCTCAACTACAAATTTGCGGTGACCATTTACTTAAAAATGAACTGTAACTAATATGCGGTAGGATTCTGAAGGATAAACAAAATAATTTCTTTTACACATATGAAACGAATAAACACTATATATTTCTTTCAAACATAAATTATAAAGTGTGAACACAAAATTCAAAGCAGTGGAAATTAATAAGTTCACATAAAAATCTTAATACTAAAACATATAGAAATATAACATAAGTACAGAAAACAGAAACTTTAGTCTTTGTTTTTTATCATAACACAAGAATTAAATTTATTAGCCTTTGTCACTTTATTAAAGTTCATAAATACGAAGGTATAAGGAAAAAGTTTATGAAGTAGATATTTATACTTGACGTTAAAAAAGTTTACACAGTATGGCTGCATGTTCAACCATGATCAACATCATTGAATCATTAAACTGCCGGCATAAACTGCTTAATAACAAACTAGCTGGATCCTACCTTTTTACTTCTTACAGCTAGCTTCACTCATTCCATGAGTAGGTACAGGAACCACCCAACTTCTTGTTCCACTCTTAAATATCATGCGTGGAAACAGGTTTTCAACTCGATTTTTAAGTTAAAATAAACTTCTGTTGACAGTCTCAACATAAAGGCACAATTTAATGTTTTATAAAAATGCCGACAGAATATTTGAAGGGAGGAACTTTTTGTTTTATACGCAACTAATTTATAGATTGCGAACACTACATAAAACAATTATTACACGATTAACCAATAGCTTGGTATTTCCCAAAACTTTCCAACGCGAAGAACGCGAGTGACCATTTACATCGATCGACAAAACCCTTCTTTTCAATTAAAATCTATTGGAACGACACATTTTACCCGTTTTAGCGCCGGAGAAGCTGCCGTTTTCTTCTGCACGAACCTATGATGACGCTAATCATTCATAAATTATACTAGACGCCGAGTCCTGACCAATGAGTGATCGAGATTTTTTCTTGTAAAATAAAAGAGCGTGACAGTGGTAGCCAGCGGCTTCTCTGGCGCTGATCTTTTTGTGACAAAGTAGAAGAATAAAACAAATAAGAGGGAGTGAGATTCATACAATTGCATTACCCTTGATAGGACAATCGTTTTATCCACCGTACAGAGCACCTAAAACCATGCTATCAGCGTTTAAGTGCAGGGGCGTTTTATAGACAGGTACCTAATTCTTTTGGTTTAATTAAAAAATATTAAGTGTTGTGACTAGTTTCACAACATCCCGTCCATTGCAAGAGATGTGAAAATGCAGGCCTCGGACATCTTGGTACGAGTGAAGTCTACCTTAGATAATTTAATTAATGAATCTAATTTATTTTTAATGATCCGTACGAAGAACGGAATAATATTAAAAATTCTGCCATCTGGCATTGAGTAAAGATAATTAATAAATTAATAGTCCAGGGGTATAAAGCATTCAGAGCTTCAAAATTATGTGTGGTTCCATCTTATTTTTATAACGCACTAATTCCATCTTTATTTTCATCTCTCAATTTGACTTACATGAACCCAATCTCGTGTTTTATTTCCTAGTTTATTTACTAATTTGGTTCTTTCAAAAAATAAAGCCTTAAATAAAAGCACTGCATGTCAATATATTGGATAAGACTAATATCAACATGCGGTTTTCATTGAATTTTTGTCGATTTTGGCATTCTTTTTAACCATGTAAAAATAAATATACCAAATTTTAAGAAAAACTGACAGTGACGGTGGAACCGTTTTCTTCAAAAAAGTAACCGATCACAGCAAATGCGGAAACTCCGCACCAACTGCTACCTTTTGAATCGTGAAGTGGTTTTTCATGCATTTCTTTTGGGTTGCGTTCTGCCCAGTAGCGAAAGTTCTGCTTATGAGCGGATCCACTGAGATGAAAGTGAGCTTCGTCAGGCATGATCAGTTTTTCAAGAATTTGTTCATTGTTGTTCGATATTTCCAAAAATTGGCAGCAAAAATTGAGACGATTGACTTTATCAATAGGAGTCAGCCTTTGGACTACGAATGAAATTTCAAATCGCAAACTTCGATTTAAAATTCGCAGTGCAGTCGATTGCCGAATTGCAGAACATTCGGCACTCTGTTCAACAGCTACCATGACTATCAATATTTTCTATTGTACGATCTATACAGGTACGACAGATAAATTTTGAAATTACAGTTCCTCTTTCGTTGAAAGTGCTTCCCATCTCAAAATCGGATACTTGTTGGAACTTTAGCACGCAATGGCAAATTAAATTCATCTTGAAAATTCCTCTGAGTTTGCGAAATGGACGAAGTCAGGATAAGTGATTTCACAGCAAAGATCCATTGGTTGTCCGGCCAATTTACCATAGTAACACAAAATCTTCGACGATTAACTTCAGTTTCATCACTATTTCACGTTTAACATGAGCAGTATATATTGCGCATCCCCAATGAATGTGTCTTTACTCTGCGAAAATTTAATCAAAATCGATCCCAGATTTAAAAAGTCATTGGGCATTTAACAACCCATATTTTTATTAGTATGTTTTTTTCTGATTGGGGGTGTAAAAAAAACTAAATGCTTTTTGATTTGACTTATATTTCATTACCAATAACAACAGGATTTAAGTAAATTTACATTCCATTGTCAACGGTAACAATCATATTGTTTCAAAATAATGTCATGAAGACTTATCCCTACTATCTAGGTAGTGGAAAACATAAGGAAACTTGTGGTGTTATCATTTTGCATCATATTAGTAAGTTTCAATTTAAATTTAATTTCTTGTTTATTTTTTAGGGCAAACACTGTATATTAGATGTGAGTGGAAACGCTATTAAGCGGCTTCAAGTAGCGCAACTCTTTCCAATAGCAATATTTATCAAACCTAAGTCTGTTGAGTCCATAATGTAAGTATGCTCTTACGTACTGCATTTGCAGAATCATTTTTAGTTTTAAATAACTTTTATTTAACAAATTAAAAACATGCTTTCACAAGTTTTTTATGAATCATGCAGTTAGTTGTTGAAGTCGGGGGGTTCTCTTGTGATTATTACAATAATTGTCGTATGCATTAAAATATCCTATGCAAAAGCAAATTTTGAATTATTTACGCAGAGTGTGGCAAGGTGCTTCGCTCGTTTTTTTTAATGACAAAGTTTTTTACTTATTAATAATAAATATTTTTTAACTACAATTCGCTACCACTTAAAAAAAGAACACCAACCTGTATATAACAGGGTTGTTCAGCTTGATAAATTACACCAAAAAGGTACTTATTAAGTGGAAGTCGATCAGATTTGCCGGAATTGCCACCAGACGTCGCGAAAGTGCGGATCAACGATTTGATAATTAACAAAAAAATGCATTAAACTTTAGTTGTCATCATTCGTTGATTATTAAAGCATTGTTTATCTATAATTATTTATTAAAAATTTATTTGGTACACATATTTTTTTAGGGAAATGAATAAAAGAATGACTGAAGAACAAGCGAAGAAGACTTACGAACGAGCTTTAAAAATGGAGCAAGAATTTGGAGAATATTTTACTGGTTAGTATCAATAAGATGTTTTTAAGTAAAAGTGATTTCTTTGCTACTTTTCGATATCTTTGTAATTGGGGTCAATAACATTGTGTAAACATGTTTAAATTTCACGATTCTGGCATATCATGTCATCTCTTGGTAGTTTTTCGTTGCTCATATTTAGGGCTGTAGTGGCCGTAATGACTTTGTTTTTTTAACGTGGGATAGGGTACAGATCTGAATTCCGGACGTGCCAAATCGGATTCATACCCGGATGCAAAAGCAATTTCGACACTCCTTAAAAAGACCGGTGCGTCGTGGTGGAATATTTTTTTTTGTCATTCCAGGGATTTTTTCCGTGGTCGCTGCAGTAAGTCTGCCTAAAAGTGATGCCTGTTCTGCATATCGCTTGAACTTGTGAGCAAGTCAGGGTTTCGTAGGAAGAGCATCAGTCACCCAATACTGGCGCAATAAAAAAGATTGAATTGTACACCACTTATTCTACTTTTACTGATATTTCTTTTTCACTCCAAACACCTTGCCTGGCAAACAAAGTTCTATCCATTAAGCTGAAGCTTCAAAGCCTCATATACAGATGTCACTGTTGTTCTTTCTAATATGCGAACTAAGTTACTTACATGCCAAATACATATAAAAGAAATTTATTTTCTGACGGAAAACTAACCCAAACTTTGAAGATATAATGGTATAGATACAGGATGTCCCAAAAATAATTCCCCAGCCACCGCGGGTAGACCACGACCAAAATAAGACGATAATCTCGAAAAATGCCTCTTTAAGAAATGAGGACCACTTTAAACGTTGAAATAAAGGTGTTTTCACTATACATTTAAATACAAAAATTGTTTATTAATCTAAGCCGTGTAGAAATAGTATATTACGTTACAAGACCGGAAAGTACTATTTTACAGGACGATGCAGGTAATTTCTCAGGGCGAGCCGCCAGGCGAGTCATGTTAACGTACTTTCCGGATGTGTAAGGTACATTTGTTTTTTACAGCATAGCCAGTAGCGTACGAGAAAATTTTGATAATTGCTACTATATTGTTATAGTTTTAGACAGTTGGAAATATGTAGACTAAATTAAAAAAAAATTAATAAAAAATCTATGGAAATGAAAGAGAGACCGGTAAAGTATTTTATCGGTCCCTCCTTTTTACTTTCCGGTTTATTGAAAAAAAAAATTATTTTCCATTGCACGCGTGCATTGTGCAAAATTTTCAAATAATTCTCTTTGCAAATGTATGTTATTAATTTTATTATGTGAGTTTCTGTATACATGTGTTATGTTTTTAAATATTAATTTGAATATTTAATATACGAATATTCCGAAAGAATATGGTAAATGAGTAAAACACCGATGTACTCTAAACATGTGTTTATTTTATACTGCCTCTTATCAGGTCAACAAAACCTAAAAGCAAATCAAGATATGGCTTTATTTATAAAGCCCACAAAAAACCACATACCGATATCGAGCATCCAACACCTTCCCCCCAAATCGTGGAAAACATTATGCATCATAATTATATTGAATAACATAATCAACAACATTAAATACCGACCACCAATCGGTCAGGTGGTTTAATTTGGCTACGCCGCCGAAGAGCTTTTTGTTGAGAACTATTAGAGGGTGTTGGAGAAATATTATTTCTCACTTCAGTACTATCACTAACCTTTGCATTATTTGGATCACGTATATCTAAGCGTGGTTGAATGGAAACAGCATTATTAGGTTCTGAATCATAATGTGGTAAATGATTTATCTTTAATTGATCTACATGTCGTTTCCATTCTAATCCACAATCAGTCTTAACTAAATATGTTTTTTTACCTAACACCTTTGTGATAACACCCGCACACCACTGCTCTTTTCTTACCCGAAAATCGCGAGCCCAAATGCGCTCAGCTATATTAAAAGTAACATCTTGACCCGATTTATAATTTTTTCTTTGAATATCTTGCTTGCATTCGACTGTGTCGGCTATCGAAGGCAATAATAGATCAAATTTTGTTTTAAGATTTCGACCTAACAGTAATTTGGCAGGAGTTTCTCCTGTAGTGGTGTGTGGGGTGTTTCTGTAATAAATCAAAAAACGATTCACTATCAAATGAAAATCAGCCCTTGAATTTTCATGTTTCGACTTTAAAATAGCATTTTTCATAATTTTAACCGCACTCTCGCCTAGGCCGTTTGTGGCAGGATGGTAGGGTGCGCCTGTTACATGTTTAATTCCATTTTTATTAATAAATGTTTGAAATTCCTCAGACGTGAAAGTCGTAGCGTTGTCAGTGCACAATTCCCTTGGTAAACCAAACCTAGCGAAGAGTTCGCGAAATATTTTAATTGTAGTTACCGCGCACATATTAGGTACTACAAAACATTCTATCCATTTTGACGTTGCGTCCTGCACCACCAGAAAATCTTTATCGAAGAGTGGCCCAAAAAAATCGGCATGTAATCGAGTCCATGGATTCTTTGGCCACCCCCAAGTCATTAACGGAGTTTTTGGAGGATTTGCAGCGTACACTGCGCAGGACTTACAATTCTTTGACAAATCTTCAATTTGAGAATCCATTGAGGGCCACCAAACGTATGATCTAGCAAAAGACTTCATTTTGACTATGCCCATATGGGTACTGTGCAATTCCTCCAAAACATAATTTCTAATTTTTTCTGGGACGATTAATCTATATCCCCATAATAAACAATTTTGTTCCATGTTTATCTCGTTTTTTCTACAAAAATAAGGTTTGAAAACGGGGTCAGGACAAGAATTTGGCCAACCGTTTTGGACATAAAAAAAAATTTTACTTAAAATTTGGTCTTTATTGGTTTCCTTTTTTATATCTTTAAAGCTAAATGTAAAATTTGATTCCTGCAAAAGATTTAAATATGAGTAGTATCTGTTTTGTGAATGTTTTCGGTGCTACTTTTTTGTGGCAAACGCGATAAACAATCGGCATAATTTTTTTCTGAATTTACAAATTTAATTTCATAATCGAAAACAGATAAAATGTAAGACCACCTTTGCAAACGATTTGCAGCGAATGGAGGAATACCTTTTTTATCGCCAAAAATCGCTAATAAAGGTTTGTGATCTGTTACTAAAATAAATTTCTGACAATAAAGATACTGAAAAAATTTTTTAACGCCGAAAATAATAGCTGCCGCCTCTTTTTCTATCTGCGAATAAGCTAATTCAGCTTGATTTAATAATCTGGAGGCAAAAGCTATTGGTTTTTCGGTGTTATCCTGAAAAATGTGACTAATGGTTGCTCCTAAAGCAAAATTTGAGGCATCCACAGTCAATTTAATTTTCTCTTCAGGGTTAAAATGAGTAAGGACACTTGAAGATAACAAGATGTCCTTGGCTTTTTGAAAACCACTGGCACACTCATGCGTCCAACACCATTTGGTGTCTTTTTTTTAATAAATGATATAAAGGTTTTAAAATATGGGAACCGTTTGGAATAAATCTGCAATAGAAATTTATCATTCCTAAAAATGATTTTACTTCCGTCACATTTTTAGGAACTTGCGCATTTCTAATGGCTACGACCCTCTCATCTGAGGTATGCAAGCCCTCTTGGTCTATTACATGCCCTAGATACTGAACCGATTTTTGAAAAAAATTACATTTTTCTTTTTTAACCTTTAAGCCGCACTCTTCCAACCTCTGGAAAACCTTTTCCAGACGTTCTAAATGTTCCTTGTCATTTTTTCCAGTTATCAGAATATCATCAATAAAACAGGCGACCCCTTCCATGATAAAAAGTTGTTCCATTATATTCTGAAAAATTGCGGGTGCGCTTTTAATCCCGTAAGGCATGCGCGTATAAGAAAAAAGTCCCTTATGCGTTGAGATGGTAACAAGTTTTCGAGACTCATCATTTAGCAAAATTTGCTGATAGGCCTCTGATAAATCTATCTTCGAAAACTTTTTACCGCCTTGCAACTTACAAAATAGATATTCAATACGGGGTAATGGAAAATGCTGTTCCTGAAGTTGAGGATTTAATGTTATTTTATAGTCGCCACAGATTCGAATACCCCCACTTGGCTTCAACACAGGCACAATAGGTGTAGCCCAATCCGAAAATTCTGTGGGTACCAAAACACCTATTTTTACTAATCTATCTAGTTCACTCTCAATTTTTGGTTTAAGTGCGAATGGCACTGGCCTAGCTTTATAAAATTTTGGGACTGCTCCCTCTTTTAGTGGTAAATTTACTTTAAACTTATTGAAAGAGCCTAAATTTCCATCGAACATACCATTGTATTTGTTTAATAATTCTGACACAGTTTTATTTATAACATAATCTTCTGAATTAACATAATCACCTACTTCTGTTGAGAAAATATCGTTTGTGCTATTTATTTTGGAAATTCCTAAATTCAATAATTTTAATCCATTCCTACCTATAAGTGGCGGTCCACCGTTTTTTATAATATATGTTTTAAGAACAAAGGGTTTATTTTCAAAAATTACACTTAGCTTAAGATAACCTAGTGGTTTAAATGTAATACCAACATAATCTCTTAGAGCCAAATCATTTTTGTATACCATTTGTTGTTTAAAATGTTTAAGGTATAATTTTTCGGAAATGGCACAGTGGGCAAATCCCGAGTCCGCCTCAAAACTTAAAGGAATATTTCCTACTAATAAATTTACAAATGTTGGTTTTACATTACCCATATTGTCGCTATCGTTGAATATCAACTCTCCAATATTATAAATTGAATCCGAAACGTCACCATCAGAACTACCCATTTCTTCTGTCAAGAAATTTTGAGAAAAACGCCTGCATTGAGGGGCTAAATGCCCTTTCACGCCGCATTTATGGCACTTGCAATCTTTAAATGCACATTCACTTGCCCAATGGTTGTAACGACCACAAACACCGCACTTACTTGTTTGTTGTCTTCTATTTTGGGTACCTGAACCACTTGCCTCCTGATTAACTCCTCCTCTGCGGGCATCTTTTATACCTGAAAACGATTTCTTTCCCCGTGAAAATTTCTGGTAGCCACGATCGTGTTGCTGATAATTTAATGGTTCACTTTTCACCACAGCCCCTAAAGACTCTCTTACGTTATGCTCCCTGAGTGCCGACTCCTTACTCAGAGCCGTTTTAACAACATTTTGGAAGGACACTTTCGAGGCGTCTTCTTCGAAAAGTCGGTCCATGATTTTTCCGTCATTGATACCAGCCACAAAAATGTCGCGCATTACGGTGGTTAATTCAGCTCCAAAACCGCAGTTTGAGGCTAACGATTTAACTCGTGCCTCCCACTCTGAAACCGACTCACTTTGTTGACGCTTACTCGTATAAAATTTAAGTCTCTCCGAAAAAAAAGACTTGACAGGAGAAAAATGTTCACTCAACACGGAGACCAACTGATCGTAAGTTTTATCTTCGGGTAAATTTGGAACACACAGATTTCGCAGCAAAATGTAGCACTCTTCTGACAAGGTATTTAATAAAATTGCCTTTTTCCGACCCACATCGGTTATATTATTTGCGATAAAAAACTGTTTAATTCTCTCGCTGAATACGGCAAAGTTAGAACATTTTGGATCAAAATTGCTTAGTGATCCTAATAGTCCCAGGAATTCGGTTTGCGATTTCTTTTCCGTTTCAACCGGTGGAGCCATTTTGTTTACTGTTTACTATGGCCGGTCTCACAAAAAAAAATGTTCACGACCCGCACACTTATTCCTTACTAATTAATTACCCGTGGGTTCAAAAACACCTCGTCGCCAATGTTATGTTTTTAAATATTAATTTGAATATTTAATATACGAATATTCCGAAAGAATATGGTAAATGAGTAAAACACCGATGTACTCTAAACATGTGTTTATTTTATACTGCCTCTTATCAGGTCAACAAAACCTAAAAGCAAATCAAGATATGGCTTTATTTATAAAGCCCACAAAAAACCACATACCGATATCGAGCATCCAACAACATGTGACTTGATTTAAATTATAATACACAATGTTTTTTACTTTTTGATATTTAAGAACTTGATGTCTTGATTTCAACCTTTAAGATGATCGTAATTTCCTAATAAGGCACACCCCCTGGCGGCTACGGTATGTTTTTTGGGACATCCTGTATAAACATAAAATAAGGTTCGTAAAGGAACGACGATAAAAGCAAGTTCACATATACAATCACCGCCGAATTCCACCTACAAGTTTCCTAAGAATTGGTTGCCTCCAGCAATAGTGGAGAGGCACTAACGATGAACGATGGAAGCCTCGACAAATCAAGCGTTTATTTGAGCTGAAAGAAAAATAAGTCCAAAAAGACGCTCATACCCCCTTTTTAGAAGATCCAGGGCTTCGCTCAACTCCATTTCCTTATTTGAAGTTTGGCCAACAAAGGTCCCAATGACTAATAGAAGTTAAAGGCAATGTCTGACTTGAAAAGAGAGAGAGAGAGATCCAGAATGAACGACGATAAAACATTAGCGTCGTTGGCGTCAAGTATAGCGAGCGACAGATTGCATGAGACGAAAGAGGGAATCGAGGGGAAAAAGCGTATACAGGGTGTTCGAAAAATAGACTGAGATATTTTAGAGGGTGATTCCTTGTTAAAAAATATGAAAAAAAGTTTCTATAAACATGGGTCCGAAAATGCAGAGTTTTCAAGATACAGGATGTTAAATAAGAAAAAATAAAAAATGAAATTATTAATGTCTTAAAAATTATTTACTCGATTCTGTTGAAATTTGGCAATGTTATTTTTTGTATTAAGAGGCTAATTTAGCCCTAAATAGATTAATATTATTAAGTCCAGTGGCGTCCCGGGGGACACCTTAGCGAACATTATTATCAAAAAAATGTACGCCACTACCTTTTTTGTAACTTTAATATTTTTTGTTTGATCAAGCATCTAAAAATACAACTTCTTTGCCTCTTGTATTTTTTTCCTATCTCACTTCGTTTTCGAGAAAAAAAATAAAAACCGTTTTATTGCATGTCACTGGACAAAATTGGTTTACCAATTTTTACTAAAAAAAATCACAAGAGCCTTGGAAAACAATTAATCAAAAACATTTCTAGGAAAGAGTGTTATTGCAACTTTTGCAATACCATAACATAAAATACACTACAACAAATGTTGGAAATGTCCACCATCCATTTTCGTACACCTTCTCACTCGACGAATCATTGAACGAACTCGAGCTAAAATTCGAGGTCTATTTCTTATTTCTTCGCAAGCATTTACGATTTTATTTCTTAATTCTTCTATTGCTTCTATGGGAGTAGCGTAAACCATCGTCTTAAGGTGTCCCCAGAAATAAAAATCTATTGGATTTAAGTCAGGGGAGCGAGGTGGCCAGTGAATTGGTCCACCTCTTCCAGTCCAATTTTCACCAAAGGTGCTATTCAGATGAGTTCTGACAGGCATACTAAAATGAGGAGGAGCTCCATCGTGCATAAAAGTTATTTGGTTACGTATATTTAAAGTAACTTCTTCTAGCAGTACGGGCAATTCTTGTTGAAGAAACTCCAAGTAAGATTCGCCGTTTAATCTGAAGGGTAAAAAGAAAGAACCAATTAAATTGTCACCAACAATACTCATCCACACATTTAAAGAAAATTGTTCCTGTTGGCGACATTGTACGAAAGCATTGGGATTTTCGTCTTTCCATACATGAGTGTTATGGTAGTTAACAATACTATCCCGCCGAAATCCTGCTTCGTCCGTAAAAAGTATGGTTTTATTAAAATTCCTATTATTATTAACCTCTTGGTAATACCATCGGCAAAACTGAAAACGAGATAGAAAATCTCTTGGTAGTAATGCTTGCACATGTTGGACATGATAGGGATACAAGAATTGCTCGGAGAGAACCTGCCACACAGTGCTGTTGGAATGATTCCCCCCTAATCTAGTTGCTATAGTCCTTGTACTGATACCAGGATCTTGTTCCACGGCACGTAAAACTGCCTCGTCAAACTCGGGCGTTGTTACGGACCTCGGCCGGCCTCTATCATTGGTGGGAACAGCAAAACTTCCTAAATAACATTATTGTCAAAAACATCACAAAAAAGAAATAAGAAAATTTACCTCTTTCCCGTAATCTACGGTCTACGCTTTCAAAGGTTTTACTATCTGGAAGTTGCCGATGGGAAAACGCTTCTGCATACAGGCGCCTCGCTGCATAACAGTTACTATAAGCATGTGCATACATTACATGCATGTCTGCCATTTCCTCAAAAGTGTAATTTTCCATCACAAAAACCGAGACAAAAACTTTTTAGAGAAATTTCGCAAAGAAAATTACGTGTATAATTATTTTCTAAAAGAATTGACGCGCAAATGTCAAACCTCAAACCTCCATGCAGAAATGATTATTTGTTTTCCAAGGCACTTGTGATTTTTTTTAGTAAAAATTGATAAACCAATTTTGTCCAGTGACATGCAATAAAACGGTTTTTAGAGGCAAAGAAGTTGTATTTTTAGATGCTTAATCAAACAATAGTATATTAAAGTACATGTTTTATAAAGCATCACCTTATAGCACGCGTCCATGTTAAAAAACGAGATGCTTGCGGCGAGTTTTTTAACGGGACAAGTGCTCTAACTGCTTTATAAAACACGTACTTTATTCTATTTTTTTTATTTTGTATTTTTTTCAGTAAGAAAATACATATTTAAAAAGAAAATCAACCCTTCAAATTTTGTAAATTTGTATGTCTAAATTCTATGTTGGTAATACTATAAATTTACTTTTGTCATAGTAGCCTTGACAATAAATAATATTTTCTTTGTGTCATTGTCACGAAATTTGTGTTTTAATATTTCATAGAGTTGTTCATAATTATAATTAAAAAAATATGGAGCATGATAATCTAAGTTCAACTTCCCCTGAGTTAAGGGATATTGCTAATAAAACGATAAATTAACTTTTACCAGAGAAATCCCGAAAACTTTCTTTTCTCATGGATCACAATAACAGGAAACGTCAGACGTCAACAGAATAAAACATTTAAATATTACCAATGCCAACCTTTAAAAAATAAAAAACGGTGCCGAAACAGATCTGTTTCGATACTAAAAACGGTGTCGAAACAGATTTCTCATAAAACAAAATTAAAAAAAAATATTTTAGTTACAGAAAATGTTGTGGCGTACATTTTTTTGATAATAAGGTGCCCCCCGGGACGCCACTGGACTTAATAATTTTAATCTATTTAGGGCTAAATTAGCGTCTTAATACAACAAATAACATTGCCAAATTTCAACAGAATCGAGTAAATATTTTTTAAGACATTAATAATTTCATTTTTTATTTTTTCTTATTTAACATCCTGTATCTTGAAAACTCTGCATTTCCGGACCCATGTTTATAGAAACTTTTTTTCATATTTTTTAACAAGGAATCACCCTCTAAAATATCTCTGTCTATTTTTAGAACACCCTGTATTCTAGATTTACTGGTCAAACCATAGGCGTCGACAAAAACTGTGTTCTAAGAACGAAAATAAAGGTTTATTCCTCAAGGGTTATATAATTCCCAATAGTGTACATACTCTCCTGCATTCTTTTATCTTCGTACTTTGGTTAGGCAATAACTGACTGCTTACTACTCTTCTTTTGTGTATACAGTTGCCTACTCTTATAATTTCCTGTCAGTTTGTCAATAACAATTTCAAAGAACTGATTTATAAGAAATTAATAAAAAAAAATATTTAAAAATAAATTTACATAATTAATGCATGAAAAATCACAAATAATATTATATTAAAAGGTTAGTCGTGAAAAATATTATATATACCACGGTTTGGACACCCATTATGGACCTCATACCTTAAATCCCGAAACTACTTTGCCTATGCCATACTCATCCGAATAACCTCTGAGGGTTGAGAGTCCTAGCAAAGACTTTTGTAGATTAATATATTGCCACGACATTATAAAGTGTACGTTATGAATCAATCTATGAACAAAATATAATTTTTTAGCTGTGGTTCAAGGCGATACACCCGAGGATATCTACGCCCAAGTCAAGGAAATCATCAATGAGCAATCTGGACCAACAATTTGGGTTCCCGCCAAGGAGAAACTGTGACCCGTAGCCCCCGTGTGGACGTTCCCGACACGTTCGCTACGCCACTAGCGCTCTCTCTTGACCAGCAGCTTTCGCTTGTACTGCAGTGATGTAAAATGTTAGAAGAAAAGTATACATTTTCCCCCTATAATATCATCTGTGGATGTTTCAAGTCCTTTTTTTTTAACACACTGTAAATCTAGCTTTAGAGTAATATACATAATATATTTTTTCCAATTCCAATTCATTGCCCTTTGAAGGAATTATTAATTGTGGGACTTTGTTTGCTCAAATGTTTTGCATCACTCCTTATGCTCGATTGTTGAAACAAATCTGTTTGGTTGCTTATAGGAAAAAAAATTACTCTAAGAATGTTTAAATTTGAGATTTATTTATTGAACGCAGCTCTATAGATTTAAAATTTTACGGATTTTAAACGGTCCATATAGTTATAGTTATAATTACCTAGAGTATAGTCTGCAGGTTCTGATGGGCTACAATGGAAACTTAAGTTCCACTTCCACTAAAAGTATTCGGTAAGAGGATAAACTAGCCTAATATTTTAAATACATTCGCGCCATACTTTAGTGTACTGGGTGTCGCCGAAATCTTTGTACGTAGTACCACAGAGTAATGTTAAAAAAAATACTTTATTCAAATTTTGGTTGCTATATTTGAGTGGAATCTTAATTACGCCAAATTAACGACATTTCCAGTTTCTTAATCAAATTACCTTTTTAACGGCATACAACATTGACACATTTATTTTTAAAATGGCGACATAAGAGCTATTTTATTAAAAAACAAAATGAGGTCTATAAAACATCGTATGCAATTGACATGGGAAAAGTAGTGAACAAATCTGTTAAAATGGACCCTTATTGCATAATTTATTATTCTTAAAGAATGTGCAAAAAATTTAAATACGAGTGCTTAAACTGTAATTTAAATGTTTTCCTTCAATTTTGAGAAAAAATAGATTGTTTTACATATAAATAAACAATATTGACTTGAACCCTACACTTTTTTTTTGAAAAATATTTTTTTTTAAATGGTATCTTCTACTTTGCATTTTAATTTCAAAATATTAGGTATCCTTCTGCCATTATCTCAAAAATTCTATAAACTAGGGATGATTTTTTTTTTCACGTTGACTAGAAGTCGTTTTTCTTTGCTTCAAAAATTGGCATTTGCAACATTCTCAATACTTTTATTTTTCAAGTATGTATTCCTCTGTTTTATGTTTGTTCTTAAAATGTTTACATATTTTAAAATCCTACTTTTAAGATCGTCCTGTTAACTGGCGGTACTTCGGTACATAGATTGTCGTTAATGGTAAGAGATACAACTTTGATTAAGTGGGAAAAAGCTGCACAAACAAATGGCACTTAAAAAGTTTTAGTAAGATTTTAAAGTTTTGAATTATTTCAAAAAAACAACAGAATTTTTTCCGCCGGTAATATTAAAGTTAGAGCAAAACTAACTTGAACGCTTCCTGCCGGGAACGTTTAATGAACCTAAAAATCGCATTTTTTTTTAACAATCATCAACTTCATTTTTTATAATATGGCCCTGATTTTAAAATGTCAAATTTAAAGGTGCATTACACATTATCGTGTCATTATGCTTCCAGCCTTTTTTGACCATCATTTATTTTCAAGATATGGATCCTGTTATACTGTTTCAGCTTTATAATCTAATTAATGAAAATGATGAATGGTAGTAAAGAAATAATGCCCTAATTTTTTTTTGTCTTATGGGTGGGCTATTTAAAAATATTAAAATAAGAATTAATGAATTATTATTTAATATTGTAAAATATTGGTATTCCAAAACCATACGGTACTGTTCATTGAAGTTAATTCTTGTTCTTACTGCAATAAGCTATTTTTTACAAAATATGTCCATATCTTGGATATTTCATGATGATGATGGAAAAAATTTTAATTAAAATTCCAAAAATTCTGTGTTTTCCTTAAATAATTTAAAACTTGAAAATCTTACCAAAATTTTCAAGTGACACCAGCCCTTTGATTGCGCAACTTTTTTCCAATTGAACCTAAGTTGTATCTCTTACCATTAATGAGATCCCCATACTGGCCCTCCTCCTTATTTTGAGCACCCTGTATAGCGGTTAAAGTAACACAAAAGTATTGTACGTCCAGTATACTAAAGGTGTTTTTTTTTGCAAATATTTCGTTACAAAAAAGGCAAATTTATAATCTCCCTAAACCTGCAGTCATTATCCGGGAATTCCAGCAATGGCTATCGCCATGAATTAAGAAAAATATGGATCTTTTCTGACAAAGAAAAAAATATGAGTGTCAGTGCTTAAATAGTTATGAAATGGCCAATTTTAATAGATTGCATCACTAGTTTTTCATTCCAATTACGTAATTTGTTTTATAGACGCCATTTCAGTTACTGTAAAATGACTCTTGGCTATTTTGAAAGTAACTGTCAACTTGTTGCATCTCTTTAAAAAGGTAATCTTTAGAAGAATTCGATGGTGCAATAAAAAATACAGGTTGCCATTTAAAAATTTAAAAAAATATTTGATTTTTATGTAACAATTAATATTCTGCTAATCATAACAGTATTCGAAACTGGAACAAAATATCTTTTACATTAACGCTGTGGAGCTATGTACAAAAGATTGGGTTGACACCGGGTATTTAATTATTATTTACAATATTGAATCTCATGATTTTTTTTGTTATGAGGTGTAGTACATAGCTCAGATGCAAATAAAATGCTATTGTCCTTAGTTTGTGAATGTTAAAAACAGTGCAACTTTTATCTGATTAGTACAATTAAATCTTTAATGACAAATTATAATTAATTGCTCATTTAGTTAAAATAATACCCGCGGGTTCTATTACAAATAATTAATGTATTTAACTATTTAAACAAATGCTTTTGTGAGGAGATTTATGTAGCCCTGCCACAAATTATTTAAAAAAAAATTTCTTTTGCGAAATATTTACCGGTAAATATTTCCATTAAGGAAAAAATAATCACGAGATAATACTCGAAACGCGTAATACTGTGTGAATGCTCAATTTAATAATGTTTTCTGCATTAAGCAACCAAACAGAATTATGTTAATTGTAATTTAAAGGTACCTACTTACACTAGATAAATGTTTAAGATTATTAATTCCAGCTAATTGAGAGCTTTTATAGGTATATATCTGGATAACTTTTAAAGTCCTTTATTTTAAGCAATAAAAAAAGTAAAACCATTACCGATAAAAATACGAATTTTCATAGCTTTCAGTTTAGCGGCATTCGATCTATCATATAAAATAACCTTTTTCCAAACCGTCTATTCTTTAGGCCAGTTTAGTACACAAAATTGTGAATAAAAGCTTTTAAAATATGAATTATTGCAGATGCTTGAAATATTGTATTAATTCTATACGGTAGAGTTTAACTAATTCAATGGAAACAAAAAAAAATTGGCCTCGCTAAAACTCCTTGCAACTGATCAAAGTACCATTACTGAATGTTTTTTTTGCTGTTTCGATTGGCTTTAGGTAAAGCACACGATTTTTTGCTTACACTTGTGCAACTTTTTAGTATTTTTTGTAATTTTATTACATTTTATGTTTGATAACAATTAATTGAAATTGATTGAATTTATTGATCGAGATTGATTGATTTCGTTTTAAAATTTAATTAGTGATTATATTTTGTACTTATCCAAACCTCTTTCTTTGTTGAATTATACGCAAAGCTTAATCAAAGTGTCTGGTTAATAATATATAGGCAAATTTTTTATACTTTAAAATTAATATATATATAGAGTCATAATTTTTGATGTAAATTAAATTGAATAGGAAATTTAGGCTAAAATATAATTTTTAGTACAGTGGTGTCGCGATAATCCGGAAGCCTCTATAATCCGGATTGCCTTTTATTTCTCTTAAAGTACTCTGTAATCCGGATTTTTACTTGATTCAGTAATCCGAATTCATTCACTTGACCCTTGTTTCCATAAAACAGGAGCAAAAAATTGAGTCATCAGAGTAAAATCGCCAATATTTTTTCAGTCAGTGCAGAAAAATGTAAAAATTCAAATAAAGGCGATAAAGGTAATGTAGATTATTTCTAATATTTCGTTTTCTTGGTATACAGGATGTAACAAATTTGTTTATCACTGCAGGGATCTCGTAAGAGATACGAAGATTGTCAAATGAGGTTGCGTAATCTCATGCCTAGTAATAATCCAGGCAGAAAACACATATATTCCCAGTACTTCCGGCCAAGAACTTGTCAAATAGATTTTTTTTGTTTACGCCTTTAATGTAATTTAATTACATGTAACCAATTTAAATCTAAAATGTTGTGGTTTTAATTGATCCGGATTATCACGACAGTACTTTAGTAACCAAAAATCTGGAAGCAAAAACGATACCTTATTAAAGAGTGCGTTGGTTTGAATATAGGATCTTCGATTCGAGTTATCTAAAATGTTCAAAACTTGTAAATACTCATCACGAGTTATACAGTTTGTTATTTTGTGCGAAATTCACGGTGCACAAGCGCTCAACTGTTCCCATGGACAAAATGAATGTGTACATATACATTATTTCTACCAACGTGGGCCGTTTAAGGCAGGCGAGTTTCCACAGGCAAAGAAAACTTCAGAAAGTCTTCAACAACGGTTACGTTAACGTGTAAGCTTCCGCATTATTGGCAGAAATAATTGTCGTGCGAGACTGTCGGATAATACTGTCGCAAGTTTTCGCAGTTCACATGATAGTTCAAGTTATTTCAACTATTACTATGATTTTTGTTTTTAAATTAAACCATGCCGCGTAAACGTGAATGTGTGGCAGCTGCAATAATAGCATTATTGTTAAATACAAACAAAAAACACTATTTGGGTCTAACAGTGGATATCGAGGCGATTCGAATGCCGCTGTTTCCCCAATTTATTTATAGAACTACAGAAGATGTTAAACAGTATTATTTATTCATTTATCATCTCATATACTTAATCGGCAGGATAGTACATGTATACAACATATGAATATAGCAATAAGAAAATGCAAAATAGACACTGTGGTCCAAATTGGGAGATCTTGAAAACTGTAGGTGATGGAAAAACTGTTGAAGGGGAAAAGTTTTAGATAATTATCTTTGTAAATAAAAACCAGTTAGTGCAGGTCGATGATTTGTTTGTTGAAAATCTGAAATCTGAATCTTTCAAGCATAAAATATAATATGGTACCCACGATAAAAAAAAATTACTTGAAAAAACGCAACGTCGTGTCCAAAGCTACCTAAAAAGTTTAAAAAGTGAAATGTTTTACAATTTTCAAAATGGTAAAAAATAAGAAACCTTTTTAAATATCTCAAATCCAAGAAGATAGCATAGCATACGGTTGAGACTAACCTAAGCGGTTTTCAGTTACAAATATAAAACTGTTTCAATTCAACCGTTTCTCTATCTCCTATACCTATAAGATCCCCATACATGTAAGTCCACTTTGGATCACGCTGTAGATTAGATAGATAGAAAAGAAAACGAAAGACTCCGGTTAACCCTAAGACATTTGGCATGTAAGTGACTCAAAACAGCATCAGTTGAATTTATAACTTCCATCCCGCTCTACTACCACTCTTTTTAATTCTGATCTTTTTCAATAATTCCTTCTACCGTTTTTAAGTTATGTTATTTTCACCTTTGGAATAGTATTATTAAATAGGCGTTTTTCTTTACTCTAATTTTATAACCCAAAACTATCACTGCGGGCGCGAGATATCTACTGCAAGTCGATGATTAAGGGAGAGCGCCCACCAGAGCAGTGAACTTGAGGTGAAGTGTCCGTGATACGCACATCATGTGTGCTTGAAGTACGCGCATACCAAAACAGTGTACGAATTGCATGCAGTGCGTAGAGGAGCAAAGGTTAATTGTCATTGTCAAAATGTTATCGTCCGATTATACAGATCTTTTAGCATTCTACATAATTCTACATGATGCACGAATTCAATGTTAAATTGTTGATCATCACGGATTTTTATTATAATTGCAAACACTCAAATAATTCTCAAGGGGTAAACCGCTTTGGAAATGTCAATGTCAATCAATAAGGAACACTGCAAGATATAACCTAAAAAGCTTTAATTCGGCGCTCATCAACTGAAAATAGAACAAGTCCTATTTTTCAGCACGCATGCTGTGCGGCACTGCATAGTGAGGCGACTCACTTCTTTCTCACGGCAGCCACGCGGCTTCTGTATGCGTCATGGCATATAAAAGCATGGTACGCTGCACTTCATACCAACCTCATGCGCACCTCATATCTCTTCACTTAAGATGCGCATCTTTGGTGGGCGGTCTCTCTAAGATTTGCAATTTATCGCGCTCGCAAAAACTTTTCGCAAGCATTAAGCTTTACTATTTATACAATCAAATTAATATCTGCCAGTTTACCAGACGTTGCTTGCAGAAGATTTTTCGCCTGTCGGAACGCGAGCTTAGACGGTATAAGAGTGACACTCGCGCGCTACTAACGTTGGTATGAACTCTCGAAGGGTAGCGTTTTAATGGGAGCCATAAGCACAAGTAACTCACCTGAACTGACACACGAATGCTAGCTGTACCACAGTCGTTCTACGGCCTCAAACGCTATTCGAATGACCTTCTCTTTCAAAGTATGACATTTAAATGGTAGCCACAGCACAGCGAGTGTGGCGAATGGCACTACAAGGTCGCTCGTCTGTTTCTAGTCTGAACGCCATACGAGAGATGGTCGTCCGCCACAAATGCTCGTCTAAACAGGTCCCTCTTAGAGTGTGGAGCCACAAGAGAGCGCCATGTTGTGGCGTCATAGTCGCTTGTCTGTTCCTAACCTAGATCACGATATTAAGTGTACCTGAACGCTTCTATTACAGCTATTTCATTGATCAATATGTCAATGCCTTGTTGTTGAAAAAATTAAGTTTATTATCGGCAACGGGTTTTACTTTGAAAAGCTCCCTGCTTGTTTATACACCCGCACTTGTGTTTTCACATTTTAATACATTATCGTACTTATTATATTATAGTGAACTATATTTCTGAACAGTTTAAATTTTCTTGTTATTAGCTAGTTTATTAATGTTTTGTAGTGTCTTGTATTGTATATTATTAAATTTTGAGGTTTACCTGCCAATATTAATAGTTGGAAATTATAATGAATTTGTATATACACAAAATATCTATGTGTAATGCGTAACAGAAATAATGTTATTGTTATAAAAAAGTTGTCACTTAACTTATTTGAGTTATTATTAAAACAGATTTTACTAATAATTCTGGTAGTTTTTATGGTAACTTGAATAATGTTGCGAAATTCTCACGCAACGCATAAAATGGTATTCTTGAATACACTATGGGACCATTCATATCACTGCATGACTAATGAGGGAACTCGCTTCTCCTACTGTTTTTGCAGGAAACGAGCCGGGGAAGTGAATGATCCTGTGCGAGTTGTGATCATCCCCGTTTTCTTAAGCTCAAGAACAAGGCACTCAAAATTATTCCAGACGCACCAAGAAAGTTTTACACAATGACTTACGTGTGCCGACGCTAACAGAACATTTCGACAAAATAATTGCATACTAATGATTATTGAAGTTTCATGAATAAGCGGTTAACCATAAATATTTTTACCACCAAGACGAAAGTAGGATAAAGATTACCTCTGAAAAGAACAGGCTAGACACAAAAACGTTTAAAAACAAATTAAACTTCACAAATCAAAATGATGACCTTGAAATCAATTGACAACTCCACTAAAAACTATTGTCTCGGTCTAGCACGTTACTTTGAATTCGAGACGTATTGCGTAAGTCCGAAGACACTAATATGTTTTTATTCGCTTTTAAAAGGCTATAATAAATAAACTAAATCAGGTTGTTTCTTGATCGTTGATTCATGACGCACCGGCAAAGATCCGTTCCGACTGTAAAATAAGTCTATTCCATTTTACTTCTGGTCAATAGTGGCTTCGATTACACAAACCATTACAGAACTCGTGATCATCATCAATGCCATTTGCAATATAAAGTACTTTATCGTGAAATGTTTTAAGCTAATACCTTACCTTCCCCTATAGAATTTGAGATATTCAGGAATTTATGGAGCAAAAATTTTAAATAAAAAAGGTAAAAAAAATTTACCTACTTTAAACTTTTTCAAGTTTGCAATTATATGTAAAACCTTCAGTATCTTATTTTTCAAATATTGTGAATACCATAGTATTTGTTATACGTACCTCCTAACAATATCATTACGGCCATAGGCAACACAAATTGCATTAAAAAAAAAAGAAAACCTTGTTACAAAGAAACATTTACATGAACTGCAGATTATTTCAAGTTCCATAATTCTTAGAAATCGATGCGTGTGCTTCGCCACCTGCTTCTGTATGTATAGGACGATTTTCATTTAATTTGTACAAAAGCATTAATATTGACATAAAAAAATAAAATATCTCTCTTTTTACAAAATTTCTAAATTAAATAGAATTGCTTACAAAAAGATACAAAATTTTTACAATAATGCTATATTTTAATATAGGAAATATGCTTCATCGGACAAAAGCCATTTTGTCAAACCGTAGAGGACAGAGGTATTTACTTAAAATTGCTAATGCTAGATTATGCGGGATCATGTAGGTTATATTATTGACTCCCGGGCAACTTTTTGTTATCAGCTGATCCTTTGAGAGATTTATAGGTCGTAATAGAGTGGGCGCGGACTAGACATTTTTGTGCGGACCGGACAAATTAAAGTTTTGTTTTGCCAGAAATTGGGAGTTTATTAGTTATTATTGAACATGAACACAGTATTAAAATAATAAAAATCGTAGGTAAGTATATAATCTCTAATAATCATTTAGAAGGCTATCGATCTTGCTTTCCTCAGGTATCAAAAATAGCTCTTCAACTCTTTCTTCGTCTTAGATTCTTGGCACCTTTGGTAAATTTCCTATTCTCTCTGTATGGTAATATTTTTCTAATTTTCCTGTGAAGTCTATACTTTTTTAATAGGTTCCCAGACAGCAAATTTCTAGCCACTTGTTTCATCTTTTTATCTGAAGGTTCTATCGTACTAAAGTTTGTAACAATTTGCTCCTTTAGAGCTGCCCCAAAAACCAATTATTTTTTAATGTCGTTGGGTATGGGCCTATCATTTAAAAGTCTGTTAATTCTAGTATTAGGAGATTCGTTTGTAGGTACTGGATTTCCAACTTTATCTTGTGTGGTGTCTGTTTCATGGTTTTGATTAATGTTATGTTTAGGCAAAAGTAATTTCTTTTCTTGTCTGTGAAGTCGTTTTTCATATTTAAGTTTTTCCCTTTTTAATTCTTCTATTTGTTTCTCGCTCTTACTCAATTCTTGTTTCAATTTTTCTATTTCTCGATACAACTCCCTTCGTTTATTGTGTTTCCGTTTACGAGCAATAACTTTTTGATAGGTCGTTTTACTTTTTAATATTTCTTTAGTCACTGTACTGTCTGCATCAGTGGTTTGAGATGTACTAGGTGTACTAAATATTAATGTTGGGTGGGGTTGGTTGTTCCTGGCTCACATTTATCTCTGGTTTATTTTGGTTGGTATTCACATTTAGGTATATTGGGTATGCGCAGGTTTTCATCAAATTCTTCATTGTCATTGTCCAAATCAGAATTTGGGGGAGTTGTATTTAAGACAACATTTAAACTTCTTCTCTTTATTCTATAATTTCTTTTTGTTTCCCTCCAAATTCGTCTTCGACTTTTTTTCTGTTTTTTCGATATATCACCAATTTTAAGAATTTTCTTTTCAGCCCTGGCATTTCGTTTTCGAAGTTTGTCTTTTTCTTTTATTACAGCTTTTTGTTCTTCGGTCAATCTTGCTCTACGAATTCGGGATTTTTCTGTATTATAATTAATTATAAAAGGATTTTTGATTAAGTTTTTTCTTTGGAACAATTGTACTGCTAGTAATAAGTTTAATATTTGGTAAAAGATTTGCATTCTTCTTAGTTAATGCTAAACTCTTATCAACATCTTCATATATTATATTTTGCTTTTGGATATCTGCATAGTCGTTATTATTAGTGTGGTTACTATTGCTAAGCTTGAAATCATGTTGGTCTTTAGACTTCTTTAAGATAACACCTGAAAGTATTCTTAATTGTTTCTTCTCTTTAAGCTCTTTTATATTGCGCATGTAAGCTTTTTCTTTATCTTCTCTTAGCTTCTCTATAAGCTTCTCTTTTTTTAGATCAATCAATTGCTTTATATACCCAAATAACATTGAAAAATCGGCTTTTATACGGAAGGTGAAAGACACAAAAAAAAAGGACTAAACAATGCGTGTTTGAATATTTCCAAGTACCTACCTTCTTTGTTATTAATATTATATCTGTACTTCAAATAGTAGGTCTTTGGATCTATAAGCGATTTTTTGTCCTTGCAAATTTTTGTAACATGGAAAATGAAGCAATAATTAAAGAAGCGAAGAAGTTTATAGAAATTTACGAAAACGATTTAGATGCATCGTTTATTCAAGAATGCATTCATTTAAGGGCGCATTTAGAAAACAGCATTAAATCTCCACTGGAAATTTGCAAGTATTTAAGAGAAATAAAAAATTCTTAATTTCGATATCGCGTTACGAATGTATAGTAACTCCAGTTGCTAATACAGGGTTCCCACTTTTCTGGAAAACCTGGAAAGTCAGGGAATTTGAAAAGTAGTCAGGGAAGTCATGGAAAGTCAGGGAATTTAATACAAAAACCTGGAAAAAATAATTTTTGTTACAATACTTTAATTCCCTTTTTTGTTCTGTGTTGTTTTGAAACAAATGCGACGCAAGAAAACGCCTCTTGACTCGATGTTTGTGACTACTGGCTACCGCCCATTTTCATGAAAGAAGAATGTAATCATAACCTTACTTTCACAGTTTATAAAGTTTATTTGCCGATTCTAATTTTTTGATTATGTTCGATTAAATTAAAATAAGTTAGGATGAGTCCCAAAAAAACATTTTTCAAGAAGGCTGGTTGGAGTGCGACCAATTTAAGGACATCATTTCATCAGTACCTGCTGATTCCACCTTATTTAGCTGCTTTACTGTGTAAAAAAAACATTAGCTTGAGTAATATGGGTAAACAGGCAGTGATTGACCATATTAAAACAAAATTTCATCAGAAGTATTTAACCAATTGGAAGACTTCTAATAAAGATGTACTAAATGATTTTCTTTCAAAAAAGAACACAACAGGTGACAATAATAAAAATGATGTAGCTTCAAGCAGTTCAGGGTGTTTAGTACCGCAACCTAAGGAAAATAATGGTTCTCTCGATTTTTTCACCACTGATTTATGTGTCATGAAAGCAGAAATTATCTGGACTATGCATTTTATTGAAACACACACTTCGATGAATGGCGTGAACAAGAGTATTTCCCTTTTTCCGATAATACTTCCAGACTCTGCAATAGCAAAATCAAAAAATTCTGTAGAGCTAATCTGATGTAAGTCAGGGAAAATTTTTGAAGTAGACCTGGAAAGTCAGGGAATTTCATTTTGACTTTTTGGTGGGAACCCTGTAATATACGTCATCTGAAAGATCATTTTCAAAACGGTCAAGGTTAAAAACAATTTTAGATCGACCATGAAGCAGAACGTCTTAATGCTTTATCTGTTTTATCTTTGGAATCGGTATAACAAAAAATGTAAGTTATGATCAAGTTATAGATGATTTTGCCCAAGAAAAGTCTAGGAAGAAAGTTTTTTAAAATATATTATTTAGATTTATATACATTATTTTAGAATACTTATACATATTATTTATTGATTACCTTTTATTACTATAGTTAGAAAGTTTGTTTTGTTTATTTTTTGATTATTCAAAATTTTCAATTTGCAAGTTTTTTTTTTAAAGCAAAAGTAACTGTCATGCAAATTTTAACTTTAGGAGGGGGTGGCAAAAATAAATATGCCTAGGGTGCCAACATGCCCGAACGAGGCTTAACCGAGGCAATCGCCTAATTTTTATTAAGGTACTTTTAAATTAGACGCAGCAACAACAGCAGTGCATAATAGTAAGTCTTTGTCAGTCATGGTATGAACCAGAAGAGAATGGAAATTAATAAAATACTGCATGGTTAGTTGGCTCTAACTTAACATCGCGCAAGCAAATTGATATGCAACCTGGAGCATTCTATAGCGTCTTTTAATTCCAAGGATTCCCTCCCCTAAAACGTTTTGTGGAACAGTGAACCTAAAACGGATTAAACCAGCACGTTTTAAGGGCAACCTGTACAGGCGATAACTATCATACGCTATACCACCAAAAAGAAAATAAAAAAATAAAATCCGGGTGATCTAATCTCAGTTTATTAATTTTTGCAGTGATAAAAATATAAAACACCTGCGACATCCCTTACGAGTTGGAGATTGGTCTTGAAACAGTGCGACCGACAGATGGCGCTCAGACTCACAAAACTAACTACAAGTTCGGAATTCATCTGCGAGAGTTCGGTTTGTAATAACGTAAATATTACTATGTTATCAATTCGATTTACCTCTTTGGATCGATTTAGCTCAGCTAAAGCGAACCGATCTTGTTGCGATTGTAAAAAAATCACTTTCACTTAAATCACAAAAATGGAATCGATCTAAACGTTCACAGATCAATTGCGAAACTTTGTTAATCATTGAAGCCGCGAATGTACAGATGCGGGCACAAAAATCATACAATGTAGTTCACAGTCTGAGCGAGAGTTCATTTAAGAGGACGAATGTAAAGCATTTAGGCAGTGAAATACAAGTAATATTTTTGATTCGCAGAAGTACACTCTTTAATCATAATGGCATAAGCCATTGAATAAATTTTAATAAGTTTGTATCAGTTCCATAAGTTATAAAAATACAATATAAAGTGTCTTTACGCGCAACAGGTGAATGGTTCTAAAGTAAGTTTGGTTCTAGCTCTGCCATTTTTATAATATTGAGGTGTAATACAAATTATTAATAACTGTTATGACCTAAAAGAAAAGCTTATACGCTTCTTGAATTTGACATAACACTGCCTAAGTAAAATTTGATTAATCAAACTAATTATATTTGCATTTACTTGCATTTAACTGACAAAATCAAATTCAATATCGTCACTGAAAATAAAATTGATGTTATATATAGGGATGCGATAAAGAACGGATCAGGGTAACTGATGGAATATTTTATCAAAATGCGCTCAGACCTGTCAATTTTTAAGATTAATTATTTAAGAGGAAAAATATTATACAGGGTGGATCAGAAAAGTCCTATGTGTATTAAGTTTTACTTTACTTTTTAATGAAACACCCTGCATTATTTCACATTTGTGAATTCTACAATAACTTATAAACATTTTTCATGAAACATGCTATATACCTGTCGTGATCTGCACCCGCTGATACTTTGAAGATCTTGTTTTTATCAATAAAATATGATTTCTTGACCAGCTAGTTTTATTTCTGCTAATTTATTTAAAAGTTGTTGACAGTGACATATCTTTGTTACCCCGATCACCATCAAGTAACATTGATTGTGATAGCAAAAGTTAGAACATACCGCCTCTGAAAGGTTAAGCTTCCAAAACAACTACAAATACAGTTTATCAGCTATTAAAGAAACATCAAACAATATAACAATAAACAAATGTTCTTCAACAAATAAATCTTTGAAATAAAATTCTCCTTCAGTCCTTAGTCGGTAGCGAGCTTAGTTGGGTCAAAGCTCGCTTAAGTACGCCATTTTTAGCTCGCACGCTAGCAATGCGCACAATATTGTCAGCGCCTGTATGTAAAGTACCTGATAATATTTATCTCCTTGTGATTTAGAAAATGCTTGATAGTTTTGTTACAGAAAAAATAAGAAGCACCTATTATTAATTTCTGATTCTTTATATCCTCGTCTGTAATAGTGTTTTTTTCAGCTTTTGAAAAATAGCCCCAACCTTTCTTCAACAAGTACAACAAACAGTACTTTCCAGAATGTCGTTCACAATATGAGGGATTCCACCTGGGATTCTACACATAGCCAGCTAAAAGTTTACCCAACCCATAAAGACACAACATTAACTGCAAATAACACAAATAATAACATCGCACTTTATCGAGAAGATGCAGCACAACAAAATAATATTAGCCCAGAAGTATATTCAGATCTTACGGAAAGTGACACCGATGACGAAATAAAATATCCAAATTTTAAATATTCTTCAGGAAGCTCTGATAGTGACGAAGGATATAATAAGAAATATGAAGAAAATAAAAATGTGTTAAAATATCCTAGCAATAGTGTCGGTGGTAACAAACATTATACCATAAACGAAACCGTGACTCTTAATAGAGTCAGTGATCCCAATGATGAAGTCATATTAAGTCAAAATAATAGCCAGACTGGAACACAAAACAATTTGGAAAATGAGCAACAGGTTGTTGTCGAAAACGCGCATAAAGGTAAACCCAAGAAAGGAAGAAAAAGGAAATTTTCTAGTCAGACCGAAGTTATCAGGAAAAAACTGAAAAATTCCGATGAACCTTATTTTACTAAGACCGGAAAAAAATATTTCCAAAGCAGTTTATATAATACACTTGTAAATAAAAGTGTTATGAAAACGCACCTAATGAATGTAGAAAGACATTTTTTGAAAAATTCTGGAAACTGGGAAATTATGAACATCAAAACTATTTTATTAATGCATGTGTCAAAGAAAATAATATAAAACGAAGTAGGCAATGCAACTTATGTAGAAGAAAATACTCGAGATGTTACACCATTGAAAATATGAATGTCTGCAGAGATATGTTTAGAAAGAAGTTGGGAATTTTGTCAAAACGAGTAAATACCGTGTTAAAAAAATCAAGGACCCTCTATTTAAAAGATCATCGTGGGGATCATTATAACCACAAAAAATTCTCAGATGAGAAAAGAAATGAAGTCATTGCACAAATCGATAAGCTTCCACGATATAAGAGTCACTATCGCCGTAACGAAACAGAAAGAGTTTTTACCTTGCCATGACAATAGAATTTATTTATAATCTGTATAAGGAGGAAGTTGTTAACCCAGTCAGTCTTTCAAAATATAAAACTATTTTTCAAATCAACTTTAACTTGACCAGAAAACCTTAAAAAAGGGCACATGCAACCAATGTGACTGCTACAGAAACATTACAGCTAACTTCCAAGTAAAAGAAAAACATGATACCCATTTAAAAGCTGCTGAAGATGCAAGAACCCGGTTAAAATCTGACTTCGCAGAAGCAAAAACAAACCCTGAATTGGAAACATTGACCTTTGAAAATGCTCATTGAGCCGTTCACATACCCGAAATGTCGAGTGGGCAGGGCAGCCGTAGTCTTGAAAATATGAAAAATATCTTGGTTCGTATGGTAGCTCGTCAAGAAACTGATTTAGGATATTTAAATAAGTATGTTGATTAAGTCTTCTCTCAATAAAACATGGCCCAATTACACCACAATGATAGGAAATGGCACACCAAACATTAACCTTTTTAAAATACTGCCGCCTAGAATTTATTACATAATTTGGATTATCTTTAGACCAATATCGGCAGTACTGTGATGAAGGTACACCGTTAGTGGTAAAAGTCGATTCGTCTGAGAAAATACTATTGTTATGGAAATTTCGATCTTCTAGAATCTTCCCACCTAAAGTTAGGCAAAACTCCAACCTCCGGGATTCATTCCCTTCTTCTAACGTGTGACAAAATCTAACTTTATATGGTTTTACCTTATTTGCTTCATAAATGCGTTGCAAATGTGATTTGCTAACACGAGTCTCCTCGTACCGCTTTCTTAGTGACAGCTTTGGATGTTCGCGTAATGAATCCATTGCTAACACAGTACCTACATCATCTTCATCAAAGTTCTTCTTCTTTTTTAGTATATTATGTACAGTACCGGTAGTAACAAATTTGTTTACCAGTCTGGATACTGTAGATTTGACTAAAACTGTGTTCGGAAATTTCATATTAAATCGCCTGATATACTCTGGAATAGATAATTCACCTATAGCACAACCTTGAATTAGGTAGATCCGTTCTGGTATAGTAAGCATAATTGATATTTCACAGTAATGTTTTCGAAAGTTCGGATCAGTTTTAGAGCACAGAACACTACAACAATATTAAAAATACCAAACTATTTTTGACAACAAACTATCAAAATATTATTTTATTCTTCTTCCTTCCATGGCATACTATTTTTTTCTGAATAGCATTGAAACAAATTTATTATTTGTTATTTTCATGTATGTTCGCATTTCTTTAATTATCTAAAAAAATGTCTATTAAAGGGAATAAAATAAACCGATCGTGTTTAATGTATTATTTTGAACAACTTTTCTTAGCGAAATTTTTTAATATCTTCAATAGGGAGGTGCGTCCAATAAGAATAATGCAAAACATCAAAGTAGGCATATGATTTTAAAATTTTGTATTCTTACTCATTTATTATTTCCGAACATCTTTGGTGGGAAAAAAAGTTTTTTGAAAATTTCCAAAGCACACTTGATTTTTCGAAATTAAAATTATGCCACAAATAAATCTCTATCCAAGCAGGGCTGAACCCCAGAAGATAAAGTTTCAACTCAAAACATTTCAGCCTTTTTCACCTACACACTGTATATACGTGAATAAGTAATTTAAACGTGATACGTGAATATAATTCATTTAAACGTGATAAGTAAATAATTACGTGAATATACCTAGTCAATTTTAATGTGATAGGTGAATATACTGTATTTAAACGTGATAAGCAAGTTATTTCATGAATATAGTTAATTTAAACTATTTAATTTATAGATATATTTTAAAACGTGATACATATGGCTATATAAACTTATGAGGTTTATTTCAATAACATAAGCAATTTATTTTTATTATCTGAAATTCGAGTAAACATCATTGAATTAAATAAGTGAAAGCAATTGCAAAGAAGGTACGATAAGGATAGAAAAGTATTAGGTATGAGCAAAGGAAACAAGGGACCTGACCTGACTCCTGCCAAACAATTTCTTCGAGTTTCGAGTTCTCCTGCTTTAATTATCCGTCTTCGAAGGATCAATGTAGTGATCTGCACCCGCTGAATGATACTTTAGATGCGCAGATCTTTCTTTATCAATAAAATATGATTTCTTGACAAACTAGTTTTATTTCTGGTAATTTATTTAAAAGTTGTTGACCGTGACAGATTTTTGTTACACCGACAACTATCAGGCAAAACTTGTCCAAGTTAGCGCAATATATGAAAATATTGGTTCAACCAGAAAAAGAACGCATTCGGGGGAAAAGTGAGGCATGGTCGCGCGACCGATCGGTGTTGGTGCTTCGTGGATAGTACAGTGCAACTATGCCGTTCCTTACTTTATGAAACTCTCGATAAATATGACAAATTTTGTCTCTAGCCACTTAGATCTTAGAAATAAATTTTGATAACTTATGTCATACTGAAGTTAGCAGCTAGCTAAAAAAATACTTTTTAACTCAAACCTATACAAGTGGCAATATATTTTATCTTATCTTATCTCTCACGGATTAACTTAAATGTAAAAAGTTTAATTCTAAGAATAATTCATACCTATACACCTGGCCCTTACAAGGCTGCTCCACTTCTTTATCACAACCTTGTATATGGCAACCCATTACTGTTTGGAACTTTAAGGTGCGTATTCATCCAAGCGCGAACGCGAACAAGGCAAGGTGAGGCCGAATAAATACCTTGCTTGTCAACTTTAGGCCTCTGAACGACGTCAAGGCAACAAACGAGTTCTCATCGACTTTTGCGACTTGTGAACCACGAAAACCCTCTAGTTTTTTCGCTAAGACGTCAATTAATTTGTTAACTAAAATACTAATTTCGCCCTGACAAAACTCGATGCCGCGCTTCGTCCACATACGTACGTGCTCGGCGGCCCGCCTTTACCTCTTTCTCCTTCCTGTTCAAATAAATACGCGCCCTTAGTAGAAATATGACATTTTGGCAAGGCTTCTAATTAGGAAATGAACCAAAGTATTGATAAACTTACGACGGTAA
Organism: Polydrusus tereticollis; assembly: GCA_963920685.1. Taxonomy (NCBI): domain Eukaryota; kingdom Metazoa; phylum Arthropoda; class Insecta; order Coleoptera; family Curculionidae; genus Polydrusus; species Polydrusus tereticollis. The sequence continues at coordinate 46,989,432 of OY987329.1, forward strand.
ATACTAAACATTAAAAGTATCCATATTATGAAAGCAGAGATTTTTGGCACGAACTACTAGTTGGACGAAATAATTTCAGTAGAGAAACGGTTGTTAAAATTAAAGGATTAGGCAAGTAATATACGCAAAAGAGATGGCGACTTTACACAAACACACAAACACTGTTATAACTATGGGAAAGTCGCATGTCGTGGTGGAGAAGAGAAGTCGTAAACTGCTTAGCCGATCTCTTTAAACACGAAACATTTCACTAGGGTTCACCGACAACAAGGATTAAACACAATTTCATATTTTTAAATACTTGTAAAGGTGACTCTTTTTTTAAAAAGGAAAACCCTGCCTTAATGTATAAGTTAACAATGGAATTACGATGGTTACATACGCGGCAATTTTTGGTTCTATACAAGTGCAATTTGAAATGTCACTCCTGTTATATATTATACATTATGAAACTACTCAAATTAATAAAAGTTTCAAAACATAACTATTAATTTAAACAAAAAAACGTAAAAACATTTGTGAAAGCTTTTAAGGTCTCTTAAAGAGTTGAAAATGTGGCTTCAAAGCGAATGACAAAGCCGAACCAAACCCTATAACATAAATAATTCTTCATAAATTGATAGGTCCGCTGTATAACGTTGTAAATGGCATATTATTGATTCTTTAGAAATCGCTTCGCACCCCTTTATGAATCTTAAAGTTTTGTAAAAGCAAAATTACCTATGTTCGCTTACAACGTTTTTGCAACAAAATCCCCACTTTGGAAAATGTGGCGTTTACAACATTATACGGCGAGCCCATTTAAATTTTCTTCTTTATTAACAGAAGTCCTTATTCTCTCAATCCAAACAATTATTAAATAATTAATCAATTTCAATTTCTTTATAAAACATATGCATGTTTTGTATTTCTTACTAAGTAAGGTTTCCCAACAATTTATTTTTAATATAAATGCAATCACAATCGTATAAATATAAATAACATTTTGTACAAATGCAAGTGGTGAACTTTGCAATAACAAAATTACATGTTACACTTTACACCAAAGAAAATCCCTGAGTTTGTTGAATTGCTTGCATAAGTTTATACCTAAGTCGTTCTTTGGTTTTGTATTGTGGCAAGTCTAACAAGTTGAAACATGTGTGAGCAACAGGAAGGAATTTATCATCGTTGGTTGGCTGAATGGTGATCTAAAAGTCGAAATTAGTTTTTGGAATTGCGTTCATTTTTACTTAACAACTCACAGGGACCTTGAAACTTGACATTTGTATAGAAACACGTGATCTCCATCAGGGGTAAGGTTAAATAGTATATAAGTAAACGGATTTGGCAAACCATTATTTGTTTATTTTAGAATAGAACAGAACAGGATTAATTCCTATATACCATATTATTAGTTATTAAAAACAAGAACAATATTTTAAAAAAATTAAAAAATAAAAATAGAGAAAAAAGTTGTAATTTCTACACTACTAACACTTTTTAGGGAATGTGCATGAGAATTAAATTTGAAAAATAATACTCTTAAGTGTAAGCTAACATCATCAAGAAACACATAGTTCACAAAAAAAATGTTTTTTAATACCCTGAGTTAAATATAAGCTATTAAAGCCGATCCGCACAAATGCATGCTCACCCTGCATTTTTAACCCTGCGTTAAAATTGTATGCAATTTGAGATTCACACTTATGCATGTTAGCATGAGTAAAAGTTGCAGCGTTTTCCACCTTTGAAATAGAACAAGTTCTAATTATTTGCAAACCCCACCAGTCTTGTCAAAATTCCCTAAAAATTTCTGTTGGTGGAATTGATTTACTAATAAATATAACCTACCATTTGACAAAAAAATAAACAAGGCATCCGTCAGTTTTCGGTTTTAACCGCGTTCTTCTGCTGTATTAGGGGTTTGGGGATTGCTAATTTGGGTATAGTTGCAAAAAGAGAACGATTTATCTGAAGCAAAGACTCCGTCATTGCACTTATAGAACTGTATCAAAATCAATTGATTTTGTATTCTATTGTGAACTAACCTGAACTAACGCTGATTACAAAAAGAAACGCAGCTTTACAAAAAATAAAGCGAGAATGACTTAAATTGGAATTTTGCAAGCAACAGTCAAATTGTACCAATATAAAACAAAAAATTACTAAAAACCAAATTTCCAATAAAGAAAATCATAAATGTGGTCATATCATATTTACCAGGTTTATTTCCGAGTTGGAAAAACTAGAAAACGAAAATCTTAATTTGCAATATAAGATTAAAGAGAACAACCAAAGAAAAAAGAACATAAATAGTGATATCACAAATTTAAATACCCAGGATCAAAAACAAAAAAGCAGTCGAACATATTTATGCTGATACTGTAAATGCTACCAAAACAAGCCAAAGCACTAATATAAATCCACAAATAGAAAATAAACAATGGGCAACACCACAAACGGTAAGGAAGCTTGAAACAATTATTACAGTAAACAATATAAATTATTCAAAAGAAGCTATGGAACACCCTAAAAAAGAAATAAATTCAAAAGAAACAGGTTTTAGAAATGTTAAACAAACAAGAAATGGGACAATAATAATGGAAAGGCATAATAAACAGCAACAAGAGAAATTAAAAACATCGATTAAAGACAAGGATAATATACATTTTAAATAGACCTAAAATACAAGCCCGAGGGTTATGGTAACAGGAATAGAAAAAGGATATTCTGATAACGAATTTTTAGCAGAAATTAAAAGGCTAAATTATGAAATTGTAGAAGAACTTGGAATAAGCAAGTGTGTCAGATAAAATTCGAGTAAATACAAAAAGAAAATGTCGAAACCCAATGGAAGAAAATTGGATTCTCTAGCAACACCCCAAATATCTAAATGTTTTTTAAAGAAACGTTAAATTAATTTTGATCTTACGAGAGTGTATGTTTAGGAACACCTAAATCTAGCACTGTGCTTCAAATGTGCTGGATTTGGACATGTCGCAAAGTATTGTGGAGAATAATTAAGCTCTCATAAATGCGGTGCTTATGATCATGAGGGGAAACTCTGCAATGCTGCCAAGTTGAAATGCCCTACCTGCGTTAAAATAAAATATACGGCGAGAAGAGTCCACATTCAGCACGGGATATAAAGTGTCCGGTGAACCAGAAAAGACTAATCAGCTATAAAAGCCAAATAAACTACTCGGATAATTTTTTATAAAAAATCAGGGAAACAGCGAAAACTCAGTCAAGGAGAAACATACAACAGACACAGTTAAAAATATAAACACCATAACAATATATTATACACCAATCTTATACCTTGATCATATAGACTGTAAAATTATTTGTATATCAGAATATTGGAAATCAGAGAGCCACTGACACAATTGAAGATTAAAAACGTTAGGTTAATATCAATGTTCTGTGAATAAAAATTGGTACAATGTGTATGACTCGAGTAACAATGATGTAAATATTCAATGGACTAACTTTATAAATACATACACCCGCCTTTTCAATCAGAATTTTCCTCTAAAACTTGTTCACAATAACCATAAAAAAAAGTAATAAAACTTATAATCCAGAGCTAGCCGACTGTAACATAGGTTAAATATTTTACTAACATTAAGTAACCATGGCATTAGGTACAAGGATGCTTATAAAGAAACAAAAAAAAATACGGCGACTAATTAAAAAACACTCGGTCAATACTTATGAAAAAAGGGTCACACGGTCTGACAATAAAATGAAATATATGTGGACCATTAGTAAAGAAATAACTGGAAAAATTAATTTCAATAATCAAATTCAAATAGAGGGAAATGCTGAAACTGTGGCCAACAATTTTAACAAGTATGTTACATCTATAATACCAAGTCTAATAAGAAATATTAATACAACACCTAACACATTATGTGATATTCATATTAACAATCAGTCAATGATTTTTTAAACCTGTCACACCTGAAGAGATCTGTGAATTGAGCAAGGATATTAAAAATAAACATAGCAGCGAATTAGATGCAATACCCACAAGTGTTATAAAACGCTCTATCTGCGAGTTAAAGGAAGTACTGTGTTTTTAATTAATAGTTCGTTTAGACATGGTTTCCAACTAATCTAAAAGTAGCATTAATTAAACCCTTATATAAGAAAGGAGACCCTCTTAAGATGGACTGTTATAGGCCAATCAGCCTTTTGCCAGCATTTTCCAAAGTAGTTGAGATGGTTATGAGCAAACGACTAGTAAATTTTATGGATCAATTCAGGTTACTTAATAATAATCAACACGGGGTTTTAAAAGCAATGGGATAAGAGGGCAAGCACTAAAGTGGCTAACGTCTTATCTTAGTGGAAGAACACAAATAGTAGGGATATACACAGATGACGAATATAGCAAATCAGAGATGTTAGTTAATGACTATGGAATAGCTCAAGGGGGAATACTCGGACCAATTCTATTTGTCATATTCATAAATGACCTCAATTCCCTAGCTGACAGACATTTCCAAAATATAATTAACTATGCAGATGATACAAACCTATTAACAGGTAGTAAATCTGTTATCAGATAACAAGAAACTTTTTATAGCAACCTCCCAATGGTTCACCAATAATAAACTAATTCTTAACACAGATAAAAATAATATTTTATTCTTTAGAACACAACCATCAAAATTGGAACATATCGGCTATTTAGACATAACAACAAAAATATTCAATTACCAGTAATTCAACATACAAAATTTTTAGGCGTGTACATCAATGAAAACTTAGACTGGTCGTTTTATAGAAGTCAGTTAGTCAAAGCCTTTATTAAAAGTGATTTTTTGTTTTCAATTTTTTCATAACAAAAATTCAAAGTTTTCCATAGTTTCTTCTTACCCATGGGTGGAATGAAATCATCCTTTTTTATTTCAGACATTATTTTGTTCAAGGTAGGTATTTCTTTTTTTTTAAGTAAAACGAGTGTATGATTCATCTGATGGCAGTCTTTGCATCCTCATTTATTAGTTTCTTTTCTTCCTGTACTTCTCTTTGGTGACCTGACGGGGTCGCGTTTATCCTCGTGCACAAGTCGGTATATTGTTGGCTGTCCGACTCCAGTCATATTCGAACACATTTCAACTATTTTTGCAACTCCGAATGTTGAATGACGGTGGCGAAAAGCGTTGAACATATTGAGAATAATTTTTTCATTTTTAGAAAGCTGCCGGAAAGTAACAACATTTCAAATATTTGAAACAGTGAGGCACAGGTAGGTAAACTACCTGTGCCTCTACCTACTCGTTCTCGGGTCCCCTGAAAATAATCATAGGTACAATAATAATAATTGGACTACACCTATGGAATACAGCGAAGACCACTGGGGTTTATAGTTCAATAATGATTTATTACTCTCTCGCATTAAGCAACGGACTATAATGCTGTCGACTTTTTGAAAACCCTCCATCCCAATTCCGAAGTCGCCATCCTTAATCCACCTATTAAACAACAGACTATATACTCGATTATTTTCGTTCCTCCATCGTATTTTAGAAGCGCACATGCACAGGTTCTAGTGAATTGATATTTCATCAGGTTATTTTTCATTCAGATGATCCAATAAAATAATCGGATGACGCCGATTATTTTTAATTCGGATGCGCCCAACACTAGTCAAGACTGTCAAGGCGTTGCTGTTTGTCATTCCTTGCCAAACGCACTATATGACGTCACACACGTTTCCGCGTCACACCTCGTTTCGAATATTAGGATGGGCGCGCGAATTTTAATTATTTATAAAAAATTAAGGAGTGATATTTAAGACGTAACATAATTTTTTGTGTGGCTGAACATATTTCTGCAATAAAAAACTATGTGCAAGTTCCCTATTGTAGTTATTGAATCGCTGAACACTTTTTTCTCCGAGTATGCTCGACATTATCTTTCTACGGTCAATTTCGCACTCTGAACTTTCTCTCTTCTGTTTCGTAAGTGTCAGAGACTGTTATCGGGGCGCGCTCCTTGTTCTTCGAGCTGTATGATAAAGATCTTATAATAATTTTAATGGCAAATCCAGACTTATGGCGTGAAGTCGCGCTCGTGAACTTGGTCCACCCTCATGTAGGTAGCTCACAGGTGGGTTCACGTCTTTGACCAAAATGGTCGAAGTGGAAGCTGTAACCGCTCAGACTTTGTGCGCATTGGCAAATTACAATTTTGTGCATGTTAAACACAGAAAACAACCAAAGAGACGATGGTGGATGACGAGGATGCATCGCAACAGGACAATCTCGGTTCAGATTGACAATACTCCGAAAACTTTTACTCTAAGTCATTATTCCAATTGGTACTACAAATGTAAAATTCATCTGAACAGAACTTTTCTAATCGTTTTGACTTGGAGAGGCTTTGCAGCTCTTTCGCGTGAACCCTTTGTCGCGGACCTAAAATACCGAGACTGACCGGGAAACAAACGTGAATATGATAGAAGATCGCAAAACCATTCACGCTCACGGATGTTCGCGGGATTTCGCGCCATAAGTCTGGATTTGCCATATCACGGAGATAATCGAGAGATGTACAAGGTCAGGCCGACGGATGAGAGAAATTTAAATATCTCTATGATGCTCTATGCATTTTTGGGTTGATGTTTTTTTTTTGCTGATTAATTAAAATGGCGCAAATTGATCCGCTGGATGTAGAGAAGCAAAATAGCAACTTTTTAATTGTAGACGCCGTCTTACAATGAAATTGTTGAAAAAAATAACGTCAAATTTCGCCTTTGGTGCATTTTGGGAGACCATCTATTGTGATGACATCAGATTCTTCGTGCTCATCTGCCCGATATATCTAGTTTTAGGCCGAAATTATATTAAAGTTTTTTAAATCAAGTAAATTTGTCTTTTCTTAACTGCTTTCACCCCAACAGCTTGCTTAGCTCCGAACGGTTTTTTTAGGGGTGAAAGTAACACAAAATGTTTGCATTAATTTTACATTACCTTGTATAAAGCAAAATTCAAAAATTTTGCAGGGGTCTAAACCAAAAACGTTATCAAACTGAAACAAGATGGCTTTTTATATATTTGTATATATACAGTAGTATCGCTTTAGTGAACATATGAATGAACTGTCCACTCCAGTGAAGAAACAAAAATTAACATCAACCTCTGAACAGTGAATTAATAAAACCTCGCTAGAGCGAATTGCACATACAAATAAAAAACGTTAAATAATAACGTCGCACTCGAAACAAATGATTCTAATGAGGAAGAAGGAAACATCCTTTTAAGCATTTTAAAATTACGATTAATTGACGAAGATCCGAAGTACAGAAGCTGAAATTATGAACAGCCTTAAGGTCATGAATATCATTGTAAGTTAAAAAATAAAAAAATCTATGTAGATAGATCTATACAGGTATGGCAATAATGTTGAGGTTTGGAATGAGGACCGCCAGCCAGAAAATGAGTAAAATGCTACCAGTTGATTTCCACTGACATTGAAATCTTTAAATACTGTTATTCAATGGGCTGAAGAAAATTCGAATAAACTGGAATATTCTAACGTAGTTGACCTTCAAGACGTGACAGCTAAATCGATTCAAAAATTCCCACTATCCCAACAAAGCAAAGTAAATTAACAGGCTTTTTTCATCCTACTAACTAATTTTATTTTACGTTTTTTTATTTTCTATTACATACATATACATTTGTACATATACATTATGTTCAATGTACATAAGTACATATACGGGATCTTCCATGTGTTCGTAAGCTAGGTTAGACCTGTGACTTCTTTTCTTTCCTCGTTTACTTTGTCAGTATTGTTCATATATATTTTTTATTTTTATTCGGCAGTAGCCTTATTCCTTGGTGAGTCGTGCGTGGTTATCTGGGATTTTGATGCTGCTTGTTTTTGGCGCCTTTCTTTACCATCCTCAAAACAGTGCTGTGTTGATAGTGCTTCTCCACTATTGCTAGTGCCTCCCTACTGTTAAATGGGCTCGCCAATAGGAAGCCAATCTTTAGATAGTTTTTTTTTTGTATGTCGAGTCAGGTCTTGCTCTTGTATGTGACTGTGTTATGAGTTCGTTGGTCGAAATGTCCGTACGTTTGTAGTAGTCGGTCATGATTTTTAAAAAGAACTCCTTTATGGTCTATATTTTAAAGTCATTGTGTAGAACTCGGTTCATAGCATATCTCGGTACATTTGCTATTAGCTTTAGTGCTTTGTTCTGAACTACCTGGAACTTGTTGAGCTTCGCCTTGCTTATGTTACACCACGAGGGCGCACCATAAGTTAAAACCGACCTGACCAAGACCTTGCAGAGGTTGACCTGTCCTATTGCCAATTCTACTTCTCCTGTGAAGCAGGAGGTAGATAGAGCTTAATTGTTGCAATGCAAGCTTTACTCTATTAATTGAATTTAGCCTCCAATTCAGCCTTTGGTCGAAGATAAGTCCCAGGTATTTATCTTCCTGGCAACAATTTACTTGTAGGGGGTTAATACTCAGCCTAGTTTCAGGTCGTTTAACGTTGCCTTTTGAAAAAATATGGCCTTCGTCTTAGCTTAAAATATTCAGTTATTGAGTAATAAACACATTGTAAGTATCCGTGTTGTATATTTTTATCTGCACCCCAAGTAGTGAACGACCTCGGCGGAGTGGACTGTATAGAGACTCTACTATATTATATATATTTGTACTTCATCAAACGAATGAGCCTTTTAAATTTACGGGTAAATTTAAAATTATTACCGCACGGGATTACAATTGCCTCTATTTACCTTTACCCCAGTTTTGTTTTGCCAATTTCTTGTTATTTTTAACTGTGTTTTACTAATTTTCTTTTTGATGGTGTTTAGATATCTAAAGTAAGGATAAAAATATATTTACAGTGTCTTATTAGTCGGCCATGCCACAATTCTGCCAGTTGACAAGAAAAATATCAAATGTCAATATTCAAAGTTTCCCTGGACCAAGTCGGTAAGAAATTTATATTTAGTGGCTACACTTCAATCGTTACAAATATAAAAATTAAAAAGGGACACTTACCTTAATGCCTTTCATACCTTGTATAGGTATTCTGTAACAGCCTGTTAAAAATAATAAAAATTTCTTCTTGTCTTCCAACGACATTTCGTGTAAAACTTCCCAAAAATACCTTAAATACGATTAAAAAGTTGATTAAAAAACCATAATAATAATAAAGCTAAAAGATAGAAATACCAGAAAGAAAAGTTGATTACAGGTAAGAATGGCTATAAGTAGAGATGGGCGTAATCGATTACATAAAATGAAGTTACGGATTATTCGTAATCTGGGAACAATAGATATAAAATTGGATTACATTTACTACAGTAATCCCGAGTTGTTGAATAACAGACTATATTTAGTCCAGTATTCCCGTTTTTCGGGACTGACGGATTACTAGTAATCCAATAATCTAACTTGGTAGAATAACTTATTTATTTAATTCCTGTAATTCCCGATTACTTCAGTTTAGTCTGTTTGTGAACGATACCAGAAAGCACATAATTGTCAGCAAGTTCTGAATGTTCGCTGATGATGTCACAATTTTAAAATAGTTAACAACATAATTTTGTTGGGGCTCATTGCAGAACTAATAATATCGGAGGGATATGATTAAGGATCTCGGGGTAATCCGAGATAGTCGTGGCGTTTGTGTATCCAGGTAATGCTGTGATCGCCAGGGCCTCCAAGATACTAGATTTTATCCGGAGGAATCGTTACGAATTTTGACTTGCCTCCTTAAGGATACTTTACTGTGCCCTAGTGAGGTCAATATTGGTATTCGCCACAGTTGTGTGATCTCCACTGTATGAAGTGTGTTGGGTCTGGAGCTGTTAGTCCACAGAAGAATAGTGCACGAAGTTACCTTTATTGCCAGAATAGTTAGGGGTTCTATTGGATGCCCTGATTTAGTGGGTTATATACCTATAAATGTTCCCACAAGAGCTTTCAGATATATCGAATTATTTCATATCATCCACCATAGTACAAATTATGGATTTCAGTCTCCCTTAATTAGAACAATGCGTACTTCCATGAACAGATCGATTATAATTAGTGTAAGAAGTAGTGTTTTTTTATTTTATTATATTAAAACTAGAAAAATCTAATAAGCTAAAGAACCAATGCATTTCGATTAGGCACACAACCTTATGTCCCATATGTTAGCCATTATCAACTCAGGGACAGAAATGTGGATCTAGGTACTTAAACTTGGGTCTTAAAAAGGTTCGGAATTTCGTTAAGAAAGTTAACTAGGCATCGCTTTTTTAATACTATTCGGGTTCTCTGTGACGCCAGTTTGTATTGTGTGTTTTGTGTTTTGAATCGGTGCATTTTACGCAATTAATGCAATAGGTGAATTTTCTCATGGAACAATCAATTGTTTTCATCCATAACATCCCAAGAGCATTGGTAACTACGAGATAATTTTACTACAGATTTCGAAAGCACGTTACTTGAGAACAGACCGATGCCTGCAGAGGATGTTGTCAAAAAGTAAAGTGCTCGAGAAACGTATTTACCGCTCGAGGGATATTCGGTGATAAAATTTAATGACGTTTTAAATTGTAACAATTACAGAGAAGTGTCAGGTTACGCAAGATAACAAAAGTAATAACTATCCATGGGCTGTTGTAAGTGTAATGTTATTGTCATTGGTTGCTTTTGTACACGTGATTACAAATACACGAAATCAATTCAAATATTGTTACGTCGAAAATTTTTCACTGTAATTTAAACTATTCCAAGTGTGTTGCTACTAAGACATTCAAAGATTTTTGGCAATATTAACTTTTGCCAGTTTTATTGATAACAGGCATAAGTTAAAATATTTATAATTAACCGATAGTAGTTAACAATTAATTTTGATGTTTTATAATGTATTATCATTATATTCAATTTGTAGTGTCGCAGCGTCAAAGTAAGAAAAACGTGTGACGTGACAGATGATTGATTTCAAAATAATAAAAATAAAAACTTTTATATGAACACCGAAAAAGTAAACGAGGAAAGAAAAGAAGTCACAGATCTAATCTAGCTTAAATGGTGGGAGCGCTATATAGATGTAGGCGGAATCTGAGTTCTAAAACATTACATCAAATATACAGTGTGTCCCCGGATCGACGCAACGATAGGTTAAAAAGGCTGAAATTTTTTGAGTTGAAACTTTATCTTCTGGGGTTCAGCCCTGCTTGGATAGAAACTAATTTTGAAAAATCAAGTGTGCTTTGGAAATTTTCAAAAAACTTTTTTTTCCCACCGGTAAAGTGCTTGATTTCTAGGAGATACGAGAAAATTTTATTAAGAAAAGGTGTTCGGAAATAATAAATTAAACACGATCGGTTTATAAGATACATCAAAAAATTAATTTATTTCAATAGTAACATTAACAACGGTTTATACAATACATCAAAAAATTAATTTATTTCAATACTGACATCAACTGAAAGATTTATTTATTCAATAAGTTCGCCGCCTTTATTCGCACATTCCTCAATGTTTTCCCGAAAAGCAGTGAAAGCTGCTCTTATCTCCTCCAGGGGAATAGAGTTTATTGCATCTGTAATGCGATTTTTCAAAACTTCTACGTCATTTGGAAGCCTATTTGTTTTATTCGACCCCAAAAATAAAAATCCATTATTTTTAGATCCGGAGATCTGGGCGGCCACAAAATGGGACCAGCATTGGCTATCCATCTTTCTTGAAAATGCTCATTGAACCGTTCACATACCCGAAATGTCGAGTGGGCAGGGCAGCCGTCGTGTTGAAAATATGAAAAATATCTTGGTTCGTATGGTAGCTCGTCAAGAAACTGATTTAGGATATTTAAATAAGTATGTTGATTAAGTCTTCCCTCAATAAAATATGGCCCAATTACAACACAATGATAGGAAATGGCACACCAAACATTAACCGTTTTAAAATACTGCCGCCTAGAATTTATTACATAATTTGGATTATCTTTAGACCAATATCGGCAATTCTGTGATAAAGGTGCACCGTTAGTGGTAAAAGTCGATTCGTCTGAGAAAATAATATTTTTATGGAAATTTCGATCTTCTAGAATCTTCTCACCTAAAGTTAGGCAAAACTCCAACTTTCGGGATTCATCCCCTTCTTCTAACGTGTGACGAAATCTAACTTTATATGGTTTTACCTTATTTGCTTCATAAATGCGTTGCAAATGTGATTTGCTAACACGAGTCTCCTCGTACCCGCTTTCTTAGTGACAGCTTTGGATTTTCGCGTAATGAATCCATTTCTAACACAGTACCTACATCATCTTCATCAAAGTTCTTCTTTTTTAGTATATTATGTACAGTACCGGTAACAATTTTTTTGACCAGTCTGGATACTGTAGATTTGACTAAAACTGTGTTCGGAAATTTCATATTAAATCGCCTGATAACCTCTGGAATAGATAATTCACCTATACCATAACATTGAATTAGGTAGATCCGTTCTGGTATATTAAGCATAATTGATATTTCACAGTAACGTTTTCGAAAGTTCGGATCAGTTTTAGAGCACAGAACACTACAACAACATTAAAAATACCAAACTATTTTTGACAACAAACTCAAAATATTATTTTATTCTTTTTCCTTCCATGGCATACTATTTTTTTCTGAATAGCATTGAAACAAATTTATTCATATTTTGAAGGAAGTAAATTGCTTGTTATTTTTATGGTCGCATTTCTTTAATTATCTAAATGTCTATTAAAGGGAATAAAATAAACCGATCGTGTTTAATTTATTATTTTGAACTACTTTTCTTAACGAAATTTTTTAATATCTTCAATAGGGAGGTGTGTGCAATAAAAATAATGCAAAACATCAAAGTAGGCATAGGATATTAAAATTTTGTATTCTTACTCATTTATTATTTCCGAACATCTTTTCTTAATAAAATCTTTTCGTATCTCCTAGAAATCAAGCACTTTACTGGTGGGAAAAAAAGTTTTTTGAAAATTTCCAAAGCACACTTGATTTTTTTAAATTAAAATTATGCCACAAATTAGTTTCTATCCAAGCAGGGCTGAACCCCAGAAGATAAAGTTTCAACTCAAAAATTTCAGCCTTTTTCACCTATCGTTGCGTCGATCCGGGGACACACTGTATATTGCGTAATTTCTATTACCCTTTCGCTACTTAATTACAATTTTGCCTAAAATTCATTTTATTCATTTAGGGTTATTATATTTATTTTGCTGCTCGTTCATTCCTTTTGCTTATAAAAATAATTTTTACTTGGTGTCTAAAATATTATTTAGTTATTACAGTTAGTCGTGTTATTTTACAGATCATGTTTTGATTTGCGAAAAATTAAAATTGTTAGAAATTCTCTCAAGCCGCTAAAAGGGTCCAGAAAGTTGACAATTTTATGCGGATCTGCAGTATTTATGGCATACCGCATGGTCTTGTTACGGAAATTATGCGTATTGATTGGTCGCCAACCCGCGAATTAATTGGCTCACTACTACACCAGGTGTAATACAGAATATGATTACTTAGCAGAGCACGGATAATTAATTTAAACAATTGTAAAAAAATTACAATAATTTACCTTATAGTTGGATCTGACGATTTATACCCATTTTTATATTCGGCCGCTTCTTCCAGAGCATGCCAATCGTAATTTTCATTCCCTACCACGATAGCCATAAGCTCGTGAGAGTGGAAAAGTTGCAGAACTCTGCCATCACAGACTTTCATAAATCCCGTATGAAATGCGTCATACTGATTTTCGACTGATTTGTTGAACACGTAGTCTATGTAAAGTGAAACATATTCTTGTCTAGAAAAAAGTTATTGAAGGTAATTACACGAGTGCATAAAAATTACCCATGTTTTTTTTTTATGAAAGTGTGTTATCTGAAAACCGTAAGAGTTTATCTTCATATTTTTCCGACTTCGAAGGGGTGTCCCGTCAATTCATCGTACGACATTTCACCGCGCAACTTTTCATCGCCGACAATTGAGCGCGCGACAATTCATCGCTACGACACTTCATCGCGCGTCAATTCATTGCAAATTCTTCTGTTAATGATTTTACAGATATAATTTCTATATTTTTCATTTTGAGTCATGTTGAGTACTATAATTACTTAATACTATAATTACCTAATCCTCTTAAGGGGTTAGTTCAGGTTTCCTGAATTAATATTCCCCGGTGAACTTGAAAAAGGCGAATTGGAACCAAAAAGGTGGATTAGATGCCGTGTTAGCGCTGTTTAACCAATATAAGTCTATATATCTTCTGTTTTAATTGTTACCATATATATATAACAATACGGCGATAAATTGTCGCACGATAAATTGTCGTAGCGATGAATTGTCTCTGCGATGAATTGTCGGCGGTGAATTGTCGTTCGATGTATTGTCGCGCGATATGTTGACGCTAAATCCTTCGAAGGAGGAGGGCTCCTTAAAGAAATTATGAAAATAAAGTATGTTACTGACAACATGCTTGAATGAAAAATAATCAGGTTTATTTTGAAGCACGAGCGTAATTTGGTAGAATATTTCTCAAGTAGAAGAAATAATATTTAAGTGTGTGGCTAAACCTAAGGGTGGTATTCCTTACTAAATTTCAAGATAAAAAGTTCATATAAACATAGGGCCGCAATCGCTTTATTTTTTATGTTGTAATTGTTTTCAGGATTTTCCTTATAATTTGCCACACCTTTAAAAAGTTTATTTCTTGCGGGAGAAAAAGGAGATAAATACAAAAGTTGCAGGATTTTTCCTGAAAATTTTTACTGTTTACCACAAATCAAAAGACCATGTCAAAATTTAAAAAATTGAAACTTATGGGAGTTTCTTAAATGAAACACCCTATATATTCTCACATCTTTGAAATTAGCTTAATATGCGCCTATGTTCGGATCAGCAATTTTGGAGTTATTTCACTTTAAACAATTGCCGTTAGCCGTGCTTGGCGATTCAAAACAAAAACGCGACGTTTTATCGCACTGGCCATGGATCACTATGGAAAATAAAACAAAGAAATTATATGGCAGTTAATATTCTCCGTTTGACGTGAAAATGCTGTTCACCAAGGAAGAAAAATTTCGTGTAATTAAACTTTATTATTAATTAATAATTAACGAGAACAATGCTTCAAAAGCGATGCGGCAGTACAGAATTACATATCCAGATAATCGAGTTCTGGGTTCTTATGTAAACGTTTGTTACATTAACAAACTATTTACTTTTATTCCTAAAACTTTTCATCTATTTATAATAATTTGACATAGTATAATTTGTTTGTTTTGTTTTCTAAAGTGATCCATGGCCAGTGCGATAAAATGTCCCATTTTTGTTTCGAATCGCGAATCACGGCTCACTGAACACAATTATTTATAGTGAAATAACTCAAAAACGGCTGGTCCGAACGTAGATCTATTACCGTGCGAGCAAAAATTATTATCATCAAAGTGTGCTTTGCATCTAAGGTCGTACTGCTTAGCCGTAGAGCTTAATACCTGTTGGATGTCAATGTCATATCGTCTCCTTATAATTGTGATCTAAACCAAGCCCCAAGTTTTTCAGTCCAAGCTCTCTTGGATGAAAACAATTTCTGCTCACACGGTATATATTTTTATAATGTGGAAATTAAGCCGATGTCAAAGATGTGACAATAATATTATAGGGTGTTCCATTTAAAACAAATCTATAAGTTACCATTTTTTTAATTTTGCGATCGTCTTTTGTTTTTCTGATTAACATATTAAAAATTTTCAGGAAAAATCCTGTAACTTTTGTATTTATATCCATCTTCTCTTGCAAGAAATGAACTTTTTAAAGGGGTGGCAAATTATAAGGAAAAACCCTGTACATCATGCCTTTTTCCTTTTTAATGTCAAGGTTATGTAGACAGTTGAATGTCTACATAACCAAATGCAAAGTACCTTTTAATATTTTTTTATTTCGGTTTCGTTTAAGAGATAAATGCAATTTTATCAAACTCTGATAGACGCATAGCTATATGTAAATAATAAATGAATGTCATTTTTGTTATAATCGAAACATGTTCGTCGAAAAAAAATCTAGCAATCATTTTTGCTCAGCGAAAATAACATTTATTTTGAAAAAAACAGTACGCCACGTATAATTCTTTTCGTTATAAATATGTAAAGATATGTTAGCACGAACGCCACCACCAATAGCAGTAACTTATACCTAACCGTTCAATTCTGTATTGTAACTAGATACTAATAACTTAAAAAAAAAACACTTGACACCACCTTCAAGGGTATGTCGCTCGGTATGGAAGCATTTGCGAACGAATATTAATGTGAACTATTTTTTACATTTTTTCCAATATAGAATCATCATCGTCATTTCCGGGTACCCTGTATTAGAAAACTATAGTAGTAGAGCGGCTTTTTTATTGTATAGTTAACTGTAAACCGTAGGATATTTCAAAATACGCCCATTTTACAAACTCTGGTTACCCCCAAACTGTCTAAATGTTTAATCATAACCTGTGCGGATGAAGTTCTACTTAAACCACAATATATGGTTTAAACTACATATTATGACAATTATGCCGAATTATTGGGTGAAGTAGACCCAATATTTTTTATGAAAAATATTTTTATAGTTAGTATTTACGAAAATTCAAAATAATATCTTAAGTGGTATCAAACATAGTATTAAGGAAAAATCGGTTGCGCACTTATGTTTATATGAACTGCTTGCCTTGAAATTTAGTAAGGAATAGCATCCTTGAGTTTGGCCACATAGTTAAACAACCTGTAATATGTCAAAATGACAACGCGCTATTTTAATAATCATTACTATAGATACTGACTTCTAGAAAACGAAAATTCCATAGAGTGAAAATTTTCTTAGAAAATTGCATTTTGAGTGGAAAACGAAGGGATGAAGATAAGAAGTGGGCTCTAGAGGTGTATTTTATGGGAAAATTTGTAACCAAAATAAAGCGTAGGTACTCCACTATCGTCGATGACAAGTTGTCACAATTATTGTTTGCGTCTTGTATTTTATATCTTTGATAGTTAAACCAAAGAGATTGGTTATGCTACTCTTTGGTTAAACAACCCTCATATGTTGCTCATAGAAAGATAATACAATTTGCAACGAGAAATTAATATTTGGAGCACCAGCGCATTTTAGTGCAACATATCAAGATCCCTGGATTGGCCAAGGTAGACCTCACTTGTGGCATAGTTTCTTTAAACTATGCTTGTGGCCTGTTCGGTCCTCGGACTTAAATTCCTTGGGAGTATTTTTTTATGGGGTCACCTGAAATTATTAGTTTACACTAGTCCAGTGGAAAATGACAAAGATTTTAGAAATCGGATAATTGATGGTGTAATGCAATACGAAGTAGTGTTTTTGAAAATATGCGACGGTCAATAAGGAGAAGATTGAATTCATGCATCCTGGCTGGTGGTAGTAATTACTGTAACATTTATGTAATAAAATATTGTTTTTGTCTAAAAACTTTTATCGCCCTGGAGGTATCTTTAAAACAAAGTGGTTTTTCGAGAACCAAAATATTCTTAAAATTACCCAAAGAATCACGGTTTCAATTTTTGTCTAGTAAACATCCTGTATACACTTACTTATTCTCCTGCGTAACGGCAATATTAGTACCATTCGGCTTCAACTCTACTGTTATTAGTTCTCCCCAGACGTCCCTGTTGAGGTCAAAAGACAGACCAAAAGTATCTTGAAAATTGTCGGAATCAAACTCCAGCAAACTTTTTAATGAATTAGCCATTGAGGGCGACAGATCTTTGAGATCGTTAAGGCCAACCGGTTCGTTAAGGAGCTTTTTGTACAGGGCAAGAGGAAATGGAATATCTATAATGGTAAAGTTGTATATGGCCAGACCACATATCAAACCTAAAAAAAATGAACAAAGTAAATATACAGGATGTACCAAAAATAATTTTCCTGCCGCCGGCGCCGGGGGTAGACTCTATGATCAAAAGAGTGAGACGAAAATCACGTATGCAAAAATTTGGATAAGTGATTCCTTGCAAGTTTTCAAATAAATAATAAATAAAACAGTTGCTTATTAATTTAAATCAAGTCGCACGTCCACGTAATAAAATTAATAATATTTCAATTTAAGATTAAGAAGGCAAATGCTCGCCATATTGTTCAATGCATGCGTGTAATCGGCGAATAAAATTGTTTTCTTGGTGGCGTTTTGTTTGATTTGATTTTGTATTGAAGCCCTATAAATGCGAACAATAACGTCATCCCAGTCATGTCGAGTTCTGTCTTCATCAAATATGACTATCGGATACATTACTTTGAGGAATACGATGGAAGTTTGCGGTACACGGAATGTTACAATAATTAAGAAGAGCTTGAGCAGTAAATTATTTAACCTTGTTATTATTAAAACTTAATTGGTAACCACAGAAATATACCAATAGGGACTGAATAGTTCGACGCACGAGTCTACAGCTACGAAAGAAATTTAAGGAATGTGGTCCCAAAACACAACATTGTTGCCGTAATACTCTGTTTAAATTTCCATAAAATCCTAATTTGTATGGAATTCAAATATATTATTTAAAACAATTAAGACGTATGCATATTGTATAGCGTATACACCCTGTAATGTATATCCCGTTTATTATTTTTTACAAATTATAATAATTAAAGCGGTGAAGATAATATTTAAGAAATATTAATTAATTAACAATTAATATGAAACGAAGCACCGCACGCTGATGACGTTACAGTTAAAATTTACGTTATTTATGCCTTTACCCCCTCTCTTCAGCCGTTGTAAGGCGGCCTATACCTGGTGGAGAGTGAAGAAATGTAAAGTATATCTTTATTGGCAGAAAATGTTGTGAAAGAAAAATACTTTAATGTGAACTTAAAGATAACGGTCTTTTATGCCTTAATAATTCCAGTGTTTAAAAATTATGGCGCAAAAACACGTCGAAAATATGTATAAACAAAATATTATATTAACACACGCTTTGTTGCATTTTTTATTACTGATAATTGCATTTGTTGCAAAATGTTCTTTATAGGTTAAATTTTTGTTGTCCAATGTGATTGCTGGTATTGTTCTAAGAAGGAAATGTATATGGTTGCCTTATTTGCTGTTAAAAAGGCATCTTGTTTGTTTTCCTTTAATACAGCTTTAAGCATAAATAATTTTATGGTGACTATATCACCAGAGTGTCTTAACCGGCAAAATACTGTTTTCTTCTGGTAAAATAGTTACCTGACCCATCATGGGTGTTATAATTTTTAACGGGAACAAAAAATATGTACGCCACTGCCTTTTTTCTTTTTGGTAGCACAGATATTTAGGCAGTTTAATATCTAATGCAACGTGCCTTTTGAAAATTTTTTGATTTCAGCTTCCTTTAGGAGATAAATGCAATGTTATTAAACTCTGTTATGGGCACAGCGATGTGCAAATAAATGTCATTTATTATTTTAATCGCAAACCGTTGGCCACACGAAGGAAAGTCTTGGGACCGTTTTTGCATATTGACTAATGAATAATTTTTTCGGTAAAATTCTCAAAATAATTGTTAGCGCGGACGACACTGTCGTCGCAGAAGTAGAGCAAATCTTTTCTATTAAAAAAATGTATTCTTCATGCCTAGTTAATACCTACTAAAATTCTTAATGATATCTAAAGCTGTCTCAAAAATGTTAAGGAAAAATCGTTTCTTTTTTAATTTTCAACACCCTGTATTTTGAAATTAAAGCATCTGCGGGCCCATGTTGATAGCACAAGCGATGGCATTTGTTTCTTGAAACACCCTGTATAATAAAATTTGAATTAAATATTTTTATTATTATTATTAATATTATTGATATCATTTTTATTTTGGACAAACAACAAATTCTTAAATGCTGTTAGCATATAACATTATTATGAAATTAAAAATACAGCGGGCTCTCCATTTTACAAAAATGTACTAATATAGTACATATTTGTATTTATTGCCAGTTTTTAAAACTTAATTACAATATAAGCTTAAAATCACTGACGCTTTATTACTCAAAACTAATCTTCCGTAGGTTAATACAGAGAATAGGGTTCATATTATGCACAATATTTTTGATAGTACATGTGACGGCTAATGGTTCACCGCAACATTAGTCGATTTTACTTTTGTTGCGTTTGTTACAAATATTTTAAACAATGAAATGAAACAATGATTCTGTTTCGACAGATTTTCTATGAATTGTAGCTACATAATGTACGAAACATTTTAGACACCAAATACTAGGAATTGTGTGTAGACTCCATTTCAGGCTAGAATAGTTTCTCGCAGTCTGGCGGTCATTTGGACAAATTAATTTATATCTTGTTAATTTTGTTTTGTTTTAATTAAAGTTCTGCATCTTTTGAAATGCCAAAAAGTTGTTCCATTTGGCTAACTAATTTAATTTAAAAAAGAAATAAGTCAAATTTCGAAAATATTCTCATATTTATTTTTTAAAAAAGTATTATTTTATTCAGTACCTAAATGCAAATAAATTGAGCGCGTATGAATAATATAAAGCTAAATTACTAAAGTGCACGATAGAAGTTATTTCGACAATGCTTTTGCTTCGAAATAGCGAAAGTCACAGTTAGTACCAACCACTTGGAAACACGTGCAAGAGCGCCATTTAAAATATAAAAGTGTCGACAATATTTCTAAATTTGTAGCCAAAAGTTTCAAATTTTTGTCGGAAACAGAAACATAGTTTTAGATACATTTACCAAAATATGTCTAAAAATGCTACTTGGGAGGAGATTTTACTGCTGTATTTAACCGTGCACGGCGTGGACATTTAAATCGAAGAACTTAAAAGATTATTCAAATCCATCAACAGTATTCTTCTTCAATCAATCCCTTCTGCTTTTATCACACGTACAGTATCATAGATAAGTATTTGATTTTTGTTTCTCATGAACTTCTTTCAAGTACATACACTATAGTTGTATTTTGAAATCTTCAGAAAGTTTATTATTATATTCATCAGCCTTGGCTTGGGGTTTTCCAAAATACTTTTCATACCACAGCTTCGGTTAGTTTGATTTAATTTTAAGTTCATCTGATCTATATTATTTTTGTTATTTAAACATTGAAAGAAAATATGTTGTAGGTCTTCTCTTTTTTCACACAGACACACACAAGTTCATTTACAGCACTCGTATCCTGTGAAATACTTCACTTCGCATCAATTAATTAAGCCTTTAATTATTAATGAGAGGGACCCAAACTTTGGTAAAGATAAATAAATACTTTATAGCTTTCCCGGATATGGGTTAGTGTAGGCATACGTCTTTTTTCAAGGACGTGTTTATTTGACGTAATATTTTACAGTTTAAATAATTGCATTATTTTATTTCTAACTTTCTCGATTCTATTATTTTTGGTTACTGGTAGCGTTGGAGCATGGCAAGATTCTTACAAAAACAGGAAATGGCGCGAATATATAGTAGGTATACCCGATTTTCGCATTTTGATTATCAGTTGTTTTGGCCTTTTCACGAGGATTATTTCATTGTACCTTTTTTTGGCTTTATGATTATGAATAAGAATACCATTCTTAACTGTCAACTTTAATTTGAATTTGTCTTTATTTTTTTTGCGTATCTAGATAAGTAAGTTTAATTAAGCACGTGCCTATTTTATTCATCACATTTTGTAAATTAACCTTTTTATAGACAAATAAGAAATATTCGTTTGTTTTGGATATTTAATATTCTTAACACAATAAAACCTACCTATAAGAAAATAAACGTTATTTTCCTCGAATGGATTTTCCGAGAACCAAATAGCTCTTGTTTCTTCATATTCTTTAAACATTCCATATTTCGGATCCAAGATTTCCCTTAATAGGAGCATAAAGAACTCCTTCGTAACTCCACCTGCATCTTCAGCCTCCTCACCGCAAAACTTGATCTTAAAAGTATCTAGTGGTTATTAAAATTATATATAAATAAACATAAAATTATTATTACAACTCCTAAGCCAAACTAAATCTTTCTACTAAAAATAAAATAAGCGCTTCATAAGCAAATCTGAACACGCCTGCTTAAAAGCAGCATACACTCTGGATGGGAGCAAAACAATCTTCAACAGATCCTTCAGAATCGTAATTCCACAAAGGGGAGGAGAAGACAGAAATCAGGAACTAAAAAAAAAACGTAACGGACCTGTCTGGTACACTTCTCCGTCGACAGACAGAGCCCAGCAGTGGGACGAGAATGTATGAAGCAATAACCAGGGAGGGCGTATTTATCAACATGGGCGTGCACACAACTCTCTTCCAAGCAGAAGTAATAGCATTTACGATATGTCTGCAAATAATAATAAAGGAATATTATACATTATTTATTTACATTTTACATTTTTCATGACCCGCAAGCTGCCAGCGAATAGCCGCTCCACTTTTTAATTCTATCGCATTTGTAACCCAGGACGTTATCGGGTATTACTCGCAAACTACACCGCCATAAAATAAATTGTTTTACTTTTTAAGTACGGCTAGCCGTCTCTGTCGTAAGGATTTCAGGCCTTGAGATAGGTAACCAAACATACACCACTCAGTATTTTAAATCCAATAAAATACTACAGAGTCGGCAAATTCGTGCTTGCCGTTAAATTTAAGATGCGGTTAAGGTCTTATACTCATTATCGGCTGGAAAGATTTTATATCGAACTGCTGTTTTTGAAGTTATTCGTAATTATTCTTGAAAGAAAATGACACCAGTTAGTGTAAAATAAGTAAAATAAGAGGGTGATGTCTGTCGAAAAACAAAACTTTCGGTTTGGTTTGTTTAAGATTAGAACCTCAGGTAAGTGTTTTAAAATTTATATAAAATATCTCGTTTGGACAAATAAATGGAGGGTAGGTAACGCATGCAATGACATGGAAATCAAGTTGACACTATGATAATAAGTGACCTTACTCAATATATTTTAAATTTCAAATGTGGATTTTCGTCTCTTTTCTTCGATGAACAAATTAAAATAAAAAACGATGATCGTGTGCGTTTTACTTTGTAATTTTTTTGACTTTTTATATTGTTGTAGCTGTGCTAAATAAAGAGTTTAATGATAAAAAAAAATATTAAACTTCTAAAAACAACAAACTGCAAAATCTACGAATACGGCTTAAGGCCTAGCTAACATTTGGCTTGTTATCTTTCCCAAGACTAATATCCACGTACAAAAAATTAGGTAGCAACAAACAGCTTACTTTTAGCGGCTTCTTTAGATCTTGCGGTTTAACATTACTGATTTCCCTCAGTGTGTCTTCTACAATGTGGTCCCTAGTGACATTTAATACAAGGAATTGGTTTATAGATATTGTTCTTAAGCCACTCAACATGGCGTTCAGTACTGCTTGTTGTGCTGCGTTTTGCATAGCATTTTGCATCTGAAAAACAATGAGCGTTTCACAACACAAACTTCTTGGGCTGGATTAACTTTGATACACAAATATACCTACTTGTAATGATTGGTCCGTCTCCAAAAGCTGCAGCTTGGCAGAAGCATCAAAGACAAATGGATAATTACATAAAAATAATTTTCCAGACTAAAAAGAAACATATTACAAAATCAAACATGAAAATTGATATTTTCATTATAATATTACAAAATAGATTAATTTAGTTAATTTTAGTAGTTTTATAACATTTGATCCATTACACTAAAATATTATTGAGGCGGATGCAATTCCGGGCTGAAAAAATAATCAAAGCAAAAACCAAAATTTAAAATTAAACACAAGTTTCACTCTATGCACCTAAAAATTAAATATATATTTTAAAATAATATCTGAATCTAGACCTAAATGATCATGGTCAACACTCTGACTTTGTCGATACTGCAAATCAGTGGCGGCTCGTGGGCATTTGAAGTGGGAGGTCATTAAAAAGAAAATAGCGGCGCAGGCGAAAATTTTTTGGGTGCCACGCCCTTTTTTCAATGATGGTAATTTACCTGCTTTTCAATTAGGAAAAGTAAAAAACACAACACCAATCCTCAAGAAATTAACAAAAACAATCAGGTTCATTATATTATAGGTTAGGTTTTTGTCAGAACGACAGAAAGACAGGATATATATATAGGGATGTATCGTAATATCAATAATATCAAATGGATGATATTTTTCTTTGGACATGTTTTTAAATTTTTTAATTTTTATTCCGATATATCAGAGTATCAATAGAAAAAAGTAACTATACAGGTTAGAGGGGTACAACTGGCAACGCCGCATTTTTAAAGGCTAGAATTTTATGTCTTATATGCATTCTCAAAATTTCAAAAATATATTTCTATTAGTTCTCGAGATACTTCTAATGTGCGATCGAGTTTGGGAGACCCTGTATAAAGCGATATATTTTTAACGATAAATGTATGTTCGTCAACGGCACCGCTCGCGCAGTGGTAGCGCAGTGACGCATGACGAAAAATCTGTAACGATATAATATTTTTTCGATATCAGAATCAACATCCCTATAAAGAACTACAGACTGCCGACTGCAGAAATCAACGGTCTTCTGTCTTTTTCCCATTCATTCTAAAAATTGCAACGTGCGTCTAAGCTCAATCAAAAAAAAAAAACGACTGACAGCCGACAAAACCTCTTTTTCTTCGAATTTAATACAAGTGCGAGAGTGATAACATGCTATTTATTCCTCTCTTTACCCCCACAGGCTTTGTTGGGTGACGCTATTTTTCGTGGGCAAGCTCGATTTTGACCTGAAATTTTTGCGGGGACGCATAACAAGTAGTAGCGTTACGTCTAGTTTGTTTTGCTGCGTGTGCATTGCATTAATAAATACGAGGGATATTTTAGAGGTAATAGTATCCGAGCAGTAAAGTTTGGTTGATTGAATCAATTTTAATTTTAAAGTTAAATATTAATATGTTAGGTGGTTGGTGACTTGGCGTGGGAGGTCATTGCCCAAATGACCTTATGGTAGAGCCGCCACTGCTGCAAATACACATTTCCATTCTAAGCATTAAAAGTACCAAGATAATATCAAAAATTAACTTGATCAAAGGTGGCCATCAAACGCGGCTGTTTGAGCTTATATCATCCTTTTGAAGTATCTGCCAATTTTAGTTAGCTTAGATGCCATGCTAGAGGTAAAACAATGAACTATAACTTTAAAAATTGAAAAGAAAGACTAATAACGTTTCTTACTCTGTTGTTAATAACAACAAAACGGCAAATTAAAGTATCTCTTGAATATGTCCCCCGCCTCGTTTGATGCATTGCAAAATGTTTTATATAATATACAATAATTGTCATGAAAATATTTGTAAAAGAGGCTTAAGCCACCGACCTGCCAGGGGCGTGCTGGCCTACCGGAACATTTTACGGGCGTTAATGGTCAGAGTCGCCAATTTCCAAGTTACTTTGACAAAAAAAATTGTTGTCAAAGTAACTTAATTTCGTAGATACGCATTTCCTTCGAAAAAAAAAAGCGTATGATAAAATGTAATTAATTTTATGTGTTTATTCATAAAATGTACTGAAAAATTGATTAGGAGTCAAGTAAAATCAATCGAAAAATTCGCCTTTCTCGAGTATTGACGCTTACATTTCAAACACGGCGAGAAAACGTCTAATGCAAAAATAAGAAATCAGGTTAAAAAGCCACCTTTTAAAATTTGAAACTGTTTTGACGGTAATGCTTTTTGCATCAATGTTCGAAATATCGCATTCAATTTCAAAGTATTTACAGTTATACAGGGTGAGTCGGGAGGAATGGGCCTAACTCTAAGGGGGTAATCTATGCATCAAAATAATAAGAAAAAACTGAAATATTATTATCCAATATTCATTTGCTTTCAAGTTACAACGTAAAATAAAATAATAATATTGTTAAACCAAAATATCCAACATTAACATTGTTTTAAATAAATCATTAGTTTAGTAAATTTTCAAAAATACCGCCATTGACTTCCAAACATTTCCTGCTTCGTTTACGAAGGGCGCGCGTGGATATTTTAATTGATTCGTGTCTTCCTTTAATATTGAGTACAGCATTTCTAATGCGTCCAATTAATGCATCCCTAGTATCTACTTTTACTTTGTAAACCTCAGTTTTTAACCAACTCTATAAATTTTAGTCCAACGGCTTGAGGTCTGGCAATCTAGGAGGCCAACTAATAGGACCACCGTGACCAATCCAAACCCCTGGAAACCTTTGGTCTAAATATTGCTTGACCCGACGATCGAAATGGGCAGGCGCTCCGTCGTGTTGATAATACATTTCAATTCTGATGTTTAAAGGAATCTCCTCCAGTAGTCCTTGCAATTCATTTTGTAAAAAACTTAAGTAGTGATCCCCTGTAAGGCGATTTTCGAAAAGAAAAGGGCCAATTAAATTATTATCGATCATGCCGCACCACACGTTTACTGAAAACCTGTGTTGAAAATTACTTTCGACTATTGCGTGAGGATTTTCGTCCGACCATACATGGGAGTTTCGATTATTATTGATGCCGTCACGGGTGAATGTAGCTTCGTCAGTAAAAAGTATGTGCGGTAAAAGATGACGATTATTAATTATCCACTCACAAAATTGCATACGCTTGGCGTAGTCTCCAGGTTGAAGATTCTGTAAACGCTGTACATGGTACGGGTACAAGCCTTACTTGTGAAGCGTATTGATCACTCTTTTTTGGGGAATCCCCAACTGAATTCCAATTCTTCGTGAGCTTGTCGTCGCATGTTCTTCTACTAAAGCTAGAACATTTTCTATTTCTTCTAAATCCTGTTAAATGGCTCGTTCGGATGTTACATTAGCACTTGGAAGCGTTCCGGTCTCGCAGAGTTTGTTGAAAACTCTGATAAAGGCCTTTCTGTTCGGTGTTCATTAATGTGGAAATCGTTCGCGATATTCTTCAGCAGCCGCTGCAGCATTCCCATTACACAAACCATAAATAAAAACCATATTGGCGTATTCGAGATGTGAATAAATGTGTGACATTTTATAAAATTTAAATGATACAAATCCGAAAGTTAACGGTGAATCAATAGGATAGTGACAGCACAACAATAAAAAGCAAACAATAATAACATTTATTACAGGAAAGCTAAATTAATGCAATATTTTGTTTTGCCTTATAATTTCAAAACAAATGAATATTGGATAACAACATTTGAGTTTTTTCTTATTATTTTGATGCATAGATTACACCCTTAGAGTTAGGCCCATTCCTCCCGACTCACCCTGTATTACAATATGAACAGTTAATTTGGATTTTGTACAAGCCTGGCGTCAAGTGAATCGGATGTTGAAACAATTGGAGGTCTTACGTTCTGATCCTAAATATTTTCAAAAGCTGTGAGAAATTCATTCATGAAACTCGAAGTACACGATATCGGTATAGACAAGAAATCTTCGGAACAGCGTAAATCCAAAAACAAAACTGATGACTCAAACGCAGTAATAAAAAACTTGGAAATAAAGACGTACAACGTCACACTTGACATTATTATAATGGCGATTAAAAGTAGGGGTGGGAGATTTAAAAGTCATAATCGATTATCGATTATGAAAAATAATCGATTATTTCGATTAATTAATAAATCGGACAATCAAATTATTCAAGTTCAATGATAAATAAATGAAATAGAATTATTTAACCCTAAGAACCAAATTTGTTTTTCTGTAATATAACAATCTTAACACAGACACCTCGGCAGCCTATGACAATAATTAATAATAATAACCGCCGGTGGCAGGGTGCTGAGGAGGCGGGCTCCTGCCATTCAAGCAGCTGCAGCCCAACAGGAAAGAGAAGAGGAAGAAGCAACGACAAGGAGTCAAACAAGAACCAGTACTCTGGCCGCCGAAGGTGTTGCGCAAGAGCTACAGCCAGCGCTCACCCAAGCGGGACGTCCTATACAGCGCATGAAGTGGACAACAGCCATTAATGAAACTATAATGCGTATTTTTTGCAGGGTGACGCAACTAGGACAAGATACGACCGTATACCGTCAAATACTGCACACTGGCTTCTGCAATATATACCCACACCTTTAAGTCTCAGAACAAAGAGTAATACTCAGAAATAGACTTATTCCAGAAACCAGATTAAATACAATTAAAAGAGAAATTGAACGAGAAATCCAAGAACAAGGAGAACAAGAAAGTGGCGAAGAAAATGCAAGAAATTTAACAGAAGCGCCACAACCCGAAGAACAAGAAAATTAACAAGCTGATATACAACCTGAAGATCGAGACCAGCAAGAAGAGCAGCTGATCGAAAACCCACCAGAAAACTATCAGCTCGTCGAAAATCTGGCTATGGAAATGAGAAGAGCTCAAATGAAATACGAAGGTACAGATTCACTGTGTAGACCACAACTACCCAAGCTACACTCCTCCAAAAAACTAGCAGCCACACTAGAGGTAATGAACAACATAATCCTACCAGAATATGTTGCAAGAGCAACATCATTGGAAGCAATACACACGATAATATATTGTGCAGCATTAACAGTAGCCAAATCAACTGGAGCGAAAATAAAGCAAAATGACCACCAGGCAAGAGTCGAACCCCGAATACCCGCATGGCAGCAAAGAATCCAGAAGATAATAGAAGCGCTCAGAAAAAGTATTGGACCACTTCAATCTTACGTAAGTGGAGTTAGATCAGAAAGAGTACTACGATCTGTAGAGGCTAAAATGACTCAAAATAGGATCCACTCAAGACAAGATGCAGAAAATGACACAACAAGGCCTTGATACATTAAAACATAAACTGTCCGTATACGCAGGCCGTTTGAGACGATACAAAGCCAATAATGCGCGAAGACAAGACAACGCCCTATTCCAAAGATCGGAAAAAGCTTTTCACAGGGCACTAAATGATGGAGATAAAGAGAAGGGAAGCACCTATCCAACAAAAGAAGCAATAGACCAATTCTGGAAGGACCAGCTAGCCAGACCTACAAACTACAACGTTAACGCTAGTTGGATTCGTGAAGAAAATGTAATCTCCCAGAACTACAACAAAATGCAACACGAACCATTCACAGCGGCAGAAATATCCGCCACCACCAGGGAGTTACATAACTGGAAAGCGCCTGGCCCGGATGGAGTACATAATTACTGAATTAAGAAATTTTGGTGCGCGCATGGGAAACTGGCTGCATTAATTAATGAAACTCTGAAAGACCCCCTAAAGCTGCCACCATTTCCCACTCAAGGAACAACGTATCTTCTGCCAAAAGACCGCAAAAATACACACGATCCATCAAAATATCGACCAATCACTTGCCTCTCCACACTTTACAAGCTGATAACATCCTGTATTACCAAGAGAATTTTCTCCCACTGTGAAGGATACAACATTATAGCCCCACAACAGAGAGGATGCACCAAAGGAGCCATGGGATGCAAGGAACAATTAATAATTGATTCAGTCATCAGCAATCAAGCTTATTCTAAGCAAAGAAACCTCTATACTGCCTTTGTAGATTACAAGAAGGCCTTTGACTCTAAAATTTCTACAGCACGCAATGGGGATGTGGAAGACCAAGATACATCTTAATGAGGGGACCATCAATATTTCCACCGATATAGTTCCAATAAAACGAGGATTATTCCAGGGCGATTCCTTGAGTCCTCTGTGGTTCTGTCTAGCTATGAACCCTCTCTCCAACCGACTAAACTCCACAAGATATGGATTCGCTATCAAAAACGGCAACCAAGAAGCAAGTAGGGTTAACCATATTCTATATATGGATGATCTTAAACTAATGGCCGCTACCAAAAACCAACTGGATCAGATGCTTAAAATAGCGGATATCCAGTGATGTCGGAATGCAGCTTGGTCTGGATAAATGTCGTACTCTCACCATGATAAAGGGAAAAATACAGCAAAACCCGTTCGTTATGCAAGATGGCCAGGAGATACAGGCAATGGGAGAAGGCGAGAACTACAAATACTTGGGGATGAAGCAGGCTCAACGCATTAGTCAAGCAGCAATGAAGACAGACATATGGGAAGAGTTTTTTAAGAGAACAAAAAGGCTTCTGAGAACGAAACTGAACAGCAAGAACTTGTTCAAAGCAATTAACACCTACGCCTGCTCAGTAGTATCGAGACCTCCAGGAGCAAATAAGAAAACAGTGGAATATGGACAGCATCGAAACCATGCCGATTATTGTTTTAACAACAGGAGTAATCCCAAACAAGCTTTTGGAAAACCTTGGAACACTAGACGCACCTCAAGATCTCTACAAGGATATGCAGAAAGCAGTGCTACTTTCAACAAGCCGAACAGTCAAAAAGTATATGGGTAACCAAAGAACCCCACGGGCCCAATAACACGGAAAGAGCCCCCACAGAGCTCAATCCTTTTGATATATGTATATATATAAAACAACAATCTCGACAATTCTCAAGTCAGATTGGTTGACAGTATTGTAAATATAAAATTGAGATTTTTAAAATAATACAAGAAATTATACAATATAAACAAATAGAATAAAAGCATGAGACATGGAACATTAAGACATTATTACAATTATAAATTTAAAAATTCGTCTGCTAAAAAATGCCCGGTTGATGAGAAAATCTTTCATTTATTTTTAAAGGATACCACCGTCAGGTTTCTCAATGAGGCAGGTAGGTTATTATAAAAGTGAATACTGAGGCAACTTGGTCCATCTCGACATCTCTGAAGCCGTCTATAAGAGGGCACCAGTCTGTCCCTGCCACGCGTGTCATAGGCATGTAAGTCACTATGCCTCTGGTGTCGATTGAGATGACACCTTTTAAACATGAAACATTCCAAAACAAAAAGGGAGGGTAATGTCTGAATCTTAAGAGACACAGAAGCCTGCCTGCATTCAGCTCGGTAGGATAACCCAGCAACAATCCTTACGGCTCTCCTCTGCATACGAAAGACACCTCTAGTCCCGGTGTCCCCAGGCTAAGATTGCATAATTTGCATAAGACTGAAATAGTGCAAACTAGGCATGCCTTAAAGTTGGCCGAGAGACACATCCGGAGAGTCTACGTAGAAGAAAACTATTCGATGCCAGTCTGGCTATCAAAGAGTTTGTATGAGCATTCCAGTTCAATGTAGGATCCAGGTTTACCACCAGAAATTTCACGCTCCTACCTGCGTTCTCCATGGGGAGCTTTCTTATCGAGAATGCCATGTGTTGGGTTTTATCAACATTAAGAAACAACATTTGCTTGCCGCAAACCAGCCCTCGGCTCTTTTCTGTGCTTCACGTGAATCATCCATGGCAACAGCAATATCCCCTCCTGTGCATGATATAGTAGTGTCATCCGCGAAGAGGGTGTAGGCAGTTTCAGATAGATAGATAGATTATTAACAAAAAAGGTCCAATTATAGAACCTTGTGGTACCCCCACAGTCATCACCCTCTCCGCCGACCTCACACCATTTACCGACACTCCTTGCATTCTGTTAGAGAGGTAAGTAGAGATCAAAGTTGCGCTACTTTCTCCAAAATTGTACTTTTTAATTTATCTATGAGTAGCGTGTGTGAGACACAATCAAATGCTTTACTTAAGTCACAAAAAGCACTTGATATTATCAATAATCTAATAATTTTTTTGGTCCTGGTCGATTGGGCAATTTTTAATGAATTGAAACAAACAAGTAAGCACCCCAATTTGGAATTATATAAGAGCAAAAACACTCAATTTCAACCAACAAGGTATTTTATTTCATATAGCGTTGAAATAAACTAAATGTAATTTAAAACTATGAATATGTATTAAATAACAATCAAAAATAAATTCAACATGGGATAAAATAAAGATGAAGAGTATTTTATCGAACTAAATATCCAGATAGGCCCGTCAAAAAATGAAACCAACGCATGGAACCAAAAAAACTGTAGGAATATGGGAAAAATCATAATCAGTTGCCGTATTATAAGGAGGGATGGGGGATTATCAAAAGTCATAATCGATTACCGATTTTGGAAAAAATCAATTAATCGATTATTCAATATATCGATTAATCGTTTGGTCAATACATCGATTAATCAGAAAGTCGATTAAAAATTTTCTCAAATCGAAAAATCGATTATTTTGCCCACCCCTAATTAGAAGTAGATTCGAAAAACACAAAAAACATTTTACGGTGATGTCGAATGTTTTGATCCACGAAAATTCAGAGAGATTCTCAAAAATGATTTACCGATACACGCACTCGATAAAATTTAAGAACTTACCGAAACCAATAAAGAAAAAGTTAGTGACGAGCTGTTTATCTTTTGCGGTTTTTTTTCCTGAGCTTTTATCGCAGACTTGAGAGAATATTTATACATTCGAAAAACAAAATGATAAGGCTTGTTCCAATCAGCAGTCCGGGACTAGTTTCTAATCAGAAATAGAGTCTACCAGATGAATATTGCATGTAGACCCCAGGATGCCTTGTTAACTTCTACAACTGGTTGATTATATTTGACAGTTGGAAACTGTCAGGGCCTGATGGTTGGAACAGACCTATAGTTCTCGCAGTGACAAGTCATCTTCAGAGAGTGAAGATGCATTCAGTCAATACGGAAGTTCAAAAGTCAGAAATGATAAAGCTGAAAAATGTAATCCTTGTCATGAATGTGTGTACACATTGCTATTCGATTATAGAATGTATGTCTCTAAGTAAAAAAAAAACTGTTTAAAATCTATAAATTTTTATTGACGTTGCCAATGGGCGGATTCGGCGGACGAAACAGTTACGAAACTGTTCTGAGAACGCCACCTGAATACACCCTTCTATTTACGCTAGGTTGGTAACGTGTTCCTAAGCGGCCGCCATTTGTGGTAGAACTTTTGAAGTTCGCTACTTTTCCCTAACATGTTTATTTTGATGTTTTTTTTTTTAAACAGTAAAGATGGAGGATACCTACGAAGTGGAGTATTGTTTTTAAAATGAGACATTTTTGGTTACCGCTACTGAACCTTTTCATAGCCGGATGGCTATTGGTAAATGCTTATTATATATGTAATAATTTTATTATTTGTTTAAAGAAAAGTGAAAAATTTCCAAATCCATTATAAAGAAAAAATATAAACGAATTATAATTTTAAACAGGACAATTATGGGTTAGGGATATTAAACCCTTAAAAAAAAACAAATTCTCAGTTAATCTGTCAAAAGAAAATCATCAAGCAACCAAAACTGTGTTCAGGAAACGTATCGAACAATCGCGACCGCTACACCACAACTTTTACATCCGCTGAATGCGCCCAATGACGCAAGTGAGTTGTGAAAGAGCCTTTTCAAAAATAAAAATAATCAAAAATCGTTTGAGATCATGAACGATGTAAACTTGGAAGCATACAACGTGTATGGCATGAGAGAGCGACAAGATTTAGAAGCCATTGATGACATTTTTCTTATCGAAGAGCTTTGTCGTAGTAGTTCTGAAAAACGAGGAATTTACTTCCATAATTCATTTATTTATTTCATTCACAACATAAATCTATGCCTAGACATCTCTTTCGTCTATTAACCCAAATGTATAGCAAATTTTAACCTAAAGTCCTCGAGACAACAAAAAATATACGAACGAATTTAGGACAAGGAAGAAAATTTGTAAACCTGTCTATTATTATTCACTATCGAATCTTGTAAAATGGCGAGTGCGGAACTTGAATGTACGTTTATTGAAAGGTTTAAGAAAATATCAGTTTCTACGAATAGAAAATTTATTTAGATGTATTGCCTATCGAATTCAAAAATTCGTCCGGGGGTGAAGGGGCGGGGGCGGCATATTGTGATTATCCCGGTAACGGTTTTGATCCCAGCACGCCCCTGTAACCTGCCTTCGCTGTTCTAGGCTTTCACGGTTGTTTGTCAGATCATGATCGCCGATCAAGCGAATGGCTCTACGTTGAATGGAATCAAACAGTTTCAGGGTAGGTTCAGTATCAAAAATACACCACTTTGCTGATTTAGCTAAGTTCATAGCTCTAATAATAACGAAGTAAGCAAAAGTGCCGATTTTATTTTGAACAGGCTATACCTATATTGATTTTGTAATTCCTATTACTGAAGACATTTTTTATTTATTTACTTACATCGTGATCCGTCAGCCACAACACATAATCCACACGAACGTCTAAAA
Source organism: Polydrusus tereticollis (assembly GCA_963920685.1). Lineage (NCBI taxonomy): Eukaryota > Metazoa > Arthropoda > Insecta > Coleoptera > Curculionidae > Polydrusus > Polydrusus tereticollis. The sequence continues at coordinate 47,023,549 of OY987329.1, forward strand.
TATCTGGTAAATCGCTAATATGGAATATATCATAGGGTACTTTTAAACCATCAACATTATGATTCAATTTATTTAAGTAGGCCATCAAATCTAACATTGCCACTAACGCTGCGTCGTAAAATGCAGTCTAAAAATATCACAAATTAATAACATTCTATAAGTATCAATAAAGGTCAAGTTATATATGTCAGTGTTCTAAGGGCCACTTTTACAATGTGTATACCTAGTTAACTATAAATCAAGGTATATAAAAAATATATCTATTTAATCTATTTAACAACCTCTAATTACTTGTAACCTGCCTAACCCTTGGTCTATAACCCTATCCTGTAGATAAAATATTAGTTAAACCACAATTTTATTTATATACAGTGTGTCCCGCATTTCATAAATCCACCCTAATGGCTCTGTTATTCATAATGCAATTTTCTTCAAATTTGGGTGGTAATTGTATGTAGGAAAAATGAAATATTTGCTACGGTAACAATTTACATTTATCATTGGCGTGCTGTTTTAGGGGGTAGAAAGGAGGAGAATTTCGAATAAAGCATTATATTTCCAAAATCTCAAGAACTGATTAAGGCAGGAATGAAAAAAATAATTTTTTTTTATAACTTATTTATTTCATTACAATAACAAATTCAAAAATTATTTTTTTTTAAATTCTGGTCCGTTCAACATATCCACCTTCTAATACGATACACTTTTCAACAATTCTCCTTAACCGTGCCCTCACTTTAGTTAAAGTTTGCAAAGTAATTTCTCGACATGCTTGCCTAATTTTGACGCAAAGTTCTTCTGTTAACCGGCCAAGCACCATATACTTCATTTTTTAAATGCCCCCATAGCAAAAAATCACAAGGAGTGATATCGGGTGTAAAGGGCAGTTTCTACCCATCTATTTAATAGGGAAATTCTCATTTAAAAATTTTGTGACTATCAGAGAATTATGTGCGGGCGCACCATCTAACTGGAAGTATAAATTCTCTCTCTGTGCTAAAGGTAAACCCATGAGAACTTCAATATCATTTTGTAATAAATGTAGAAAAGTTTCTCAGTTGAGGTTATTCAGGAAAAAGGGACCAACAAAGACATTAGTTAACGTCTTTGGGGACCAACAATTGTGTTATTTAATATGCCACACCACACATTAACTTTTTCACTGTATTGATTTTTACAATTGATTACAAAATTGGGATTTTCGTGTGACAAATATCTACAGTATTGGCTAGACACCACACCATTTGTCGAAAATGTCGCCTTGTCAGTAAACATTATTTTATTTAAAACGTTTCTATCGTTAAGATAGTTACCTTGCAACCGTAGACAAAATTAAAACCGCCGTTCAAAATCACCCTCTAACAGGATATGCAAACATTTTGGCCTAAATGTTCTAATCATGTTGCGTTTCAAACATTTTTCGTTAAATTTAGTGTCCTTGCAACTGCCCTTATATTGGATTGTTCCGAAATTCTGCTAAGATGCGTACATAATCTGGAAATTGTCGATGATTTAAATTATATCATTTGGGCCTTGTCTTCAAAACTGCACCTGTTCTTGCAAATAATTTGTTGATGTCACCAATGGTTTTGTGCCAAATTGGTTCCCGATCGGGATGACGCTGATTAAATATTTGGGCAACTTGACGCGTAGATCTTTCACTATCACCAATTAAGCAAACAATTTCAACTTTTTTTTCAATTGTAAGAATTACTCTCCAGTCTTGGGCCATTTTGTTTATAAAATTAATAAATGACGCTGCTGTCACATGTTAACCACAAACTTCAATAATTTTCTTCAAAGCACTCTTTGACATCAATGAAAATAACGCGGCGTGCGTAAAAATAACACCGGTCGATGTATTTTTGAAGTTAAAGTTTTGTAAGGAAATTTATTAAATCATTTAGTTTTACTACCTTCTACACCCTAAATAGCACGCCAATGTAAATTGTTACTGTTAGATTTTAAGTTAAATATATTAAACCTTTAAATTCGAGCAGCTCGTGTGTGCGGGATAACCACCAGGCGGGTTGTGGCAGATTGACATTGAAAGAACACCAGGTAAAAAAAATGACTGCATCTCGCGACTTTGTCACGTTCTATAAAAAAAATGTAAAGTAATAGAAAAGAGTAGTATATTTCCAATTGTTTAAATTCTAAATAAAAAGTAAAATAAAGTCCATATTCGAACAAATATAAACATTGATCCAGCGACAAGATAGAATTTGCAAGTTTAGTGAAAACCCCCGTTGCGGGAAGAAAATAAGAGGTATCGCCATTGTTATGGTATGGAGTGTGTGAGAGAGATAATATAATAGAAAGAGAAAGGAGCAGGTAAGTCCTTGATTCCATTCCCTTACCTTATTCCCAAAAAGAGTAGATTTGTTTGCGCTGGTGAAGTGTAGCGAGTTCTGAAGTTGGTTTGGATTTTAAACTCGGTTTCAGATAAATTAAACATGGCAAATTCGGAAGAAAAGGAGAAATTTACACGGGCGCGCGGAACGTGTAAATTGCAGGTTACCGTTTTTTCTAAATTTTTAGAGAAGTACGAAACTAAATTAGATTATCGGATTTAGAAATAACAAAAATCGAAGAGAGGTTGACTAAAATCAGTTTGGTTAGCGAAAAATTTGATACCGTGCAAGAAAATTTAGAATATATGGCCAGTCTGACTGAGCTAGAAAAAGAGAATGCCGAACGGGTAAAGTTTGATGAGTTGTATTTTAGCGCGGTAGCTAGAGCAAAAAGTTTAATAATAAAATGCTATGCAAAAAATGCGGTAAATAACCAGATTGAAACGGGAAGTATTTTGTCAGATGCTTCACATGTCAGTGTCGTTGGTGCCCAAGGTGGCCACAACGTCGCAAATATGGTAAAATTGCCAATTATCCCGTTGCCTAAGTTTTACGGTGATTATGACAAATGGCTTGAATTTCGTGAAATTTTCGGAAGTTTAATTCACGATAATGCGTCGCTAAACTCGACACTAAAATTCCATTATTTAAGAGCTTCGCTAGAGGGCGCTGCTTCGGAAGTTATCCGATCTCTGGATTTTTCCGGTGCAAACTATGACATTGCTTGGAACGTTTTGTGTGATAGGTTTAATAACACGCGGTTATTAGTGCATAGGCACGTAAGGTCATTATTTACCCTGCAACCAATCGAAAAAGAGTCTGCTCGCGAATTGCGCCGAGTTATAGATTTAGTAGCAAAAAGTCTTAACTCATTAACCCAACTAAATGAACCAACAGAGCATTGGGACACATTAATTATTTATTTAATTTCTACCAAATTGGATCCCGTGACGGCTCGTGAGTGGGAACAATTTAAATGCACAAATAATACACCGAGTTGGGGTGAATTTAAAGATTTTTTAAAGGGTCGAGCAGATTTATTAGAGATTCTTGAAGAGCGGGAAAAATAGAAAAGCGTGATTTCCGTGATAAGCAGCAACGAAGTGAGCAAAGAAAGGGTTCGCAGCGCGGAGGCGGCATGCATGATTCTAGAGGTTTATTTTCTAGCAATGTTAGATGCTCACTTTGCAAAAAAGAACACAGTATTACAAACTGTGAAGATTTTTTGAAAATTCCTATAAATAAGCGGATAGAAAAGGTTAGAAGTTTGAGGCTTTGTATAAATTGTTTAAAATTCGGGCACCTAGGTAAGGTTTGTCGTGGTCATCCTTGTACAAAGTGTAAAGGTAAGCATAACGATTTATTGCATTTTGAATATGGTAGGAAGGAACAAAGTAATAACGACGGTGCTATTGATAAATCCGATCATGACACCGAGGGGAAACAGGTAGCTTTGTCAGCTTCAGGCGTCAATGGTCATGTTTTATTGTCAACGGCCAGAGTGGAGGTCATGGATAAAAATGGTAAATATCATGTTGCTCGTGCTATTTTGGACCGTGGCTCACAGTCCAGCTTTGTCACTTTTAATTTGTGTAATAAATTGAATATTGATAAGGAAAAGATTAGTATCACTGTTGGTGGTTTGGGACAAACCGCATCTGAAATAAAGAATAAATGTACAATTAAAATTCGATCTTTGCGCAGTGCTTTTGAAGCAGATCTTAATTGTCTGGTTTTGCCTGAAATTACGGGATTCGTACCAAATGTTAAACTTAATACAAAAGATCTTGAGATCCCCAAAAATTTGCAGCTAGCGGACCCTTCATATTATACGCCTGCCAGTGTGGACATTTTGATCGGTGCGGACTTGATTTATCAATTATTATGTATAGGGCAAATTTCTTTAAAGGGTGAAAAGGCAATTTTGCAAAAAACAAGATTGGGATGGGTCATTTCAGGGTCCATTCGCACAAATTTTCAGAGTCAGACTGTTTGTAATTTTAGCAATAAGATAGAGCCTCAGTTCGACATGACAAAATTTTGGGAAATAGAAAATGAATTTTCAACTAATGTTAAAACATGGTCAAACGAAGAAACTAAATGCGAATCGTATTTTCAAAAAACAGAAAAACGCGACGAGAATGGTCGATTTATAGCGTCTTTGCCTCTAAAAGAGTCGGTTGAAACTTTAGGGGAGACGAGGGAATTGGCGAAGAGGCGTTTTTTATCATTGGAACGTAGATTTGAATCTAACGGGGAATTAAAACAAAGATACAGCGAATTTATGTCTGAATACCAAGCTGTGGGCCACATGAGTGAAGTAAAGGGACTTAAGAATCATAAAAATGCATATTACATGCCGCATCACGGCGTATTGCGTGACGATAGATTAACAACGAAACTTCGCGTCGTTTTTAACGCCAGTGCGCCATCTACCAGCGGAGTTTCATTAAATGATTTGCAAATGGTCGGCCCAGTTTTGCAAAAGGACTTGCTTGGTCTTTTGCTCAAATTCCGGCAACATCGGTATGTAGTTTCGGCGGATATCGCTAAGATCTATAGGCAGGTTTTGATAGAGCCTTGCCAACGCCCCTTGCAGAGAATCGTGTGGCGCGAAAATGCTTCACAGCCTATTAAAATTTTTGAGTTAGACACAGTGACTTATGGCCATGCCGCGGCATCCTTTCTAGCAATCAGATGCATTTTTCAGTTAGCACAGGAATGCGAAGAAAGTCAACCAGATATCGCTGAGGTTATGAGAAACTCCTTTTACGTTGATGACTTCTTGTACGGCGATGATACAATAGAATGGGGCTGCACAGGTGTGCGAAAGCATTTTAAAAATGAAAGAAGGTGGTTGTTTTCCACTTCGGAAGTGGTTTTCTAACGAGCCCAAAATTTTATAGAAATTCACGAGGTCGGACAATAGTTTTAATATATTAGATATTTGGTGCAACGGCGCACGATGGTTAGGTCGGTCCGAAGAATGTTGGCCTTACTCACCACTGAGTGCTGAAAACTTACCCAAATTGTACGTAAAAATTCAATCTTTGAGGTTTGTTTCGCAAGATGTATATTCAGATATTTTTGACCGATTTTCAAAGTTTGATAAACTAAAGCGTGCAGTTTCATGGCTGCTACGCTTTATAAAAAATTGTAAAATTCCAAAGGATTGCAAGAGCGAGCGTGAATACGGACCTCTTACGGTGCAAGAAATGGACGCGTCAATTTTGCGTTTGGTTAAACTGTCCCAAAGGGAATCTTTTCCAGAGGAGTGCGCGACCTTGGAGAAAGGGCAAAGCTTAAGCGCAAAGAGTAAGCTTTTAAGTTTGAATCCCTTCATAAAAATGGTGTTATAAGAGTGGGTGGTCGTTTAGCTAATTCGGATTACGGATTTGATAAAAAACATCCTATGTTGATTTCGTCTAAGCATCGCATTGCAAGGCTTATTTTCGAATACGAACATTTGCGATTATTGCATGCCGGACCTGAACTGATGTTAGGATCTACAAGAGAAAAATACTGGCCTATAGCTGGGCGTAATTTAGCTAAAATAACAGTGCGAAAATGTCATAAATGTTTTCGTTTTAATCCATCTGTGACTCAACCAATAATGTGCGACTTGCCAAAAAGTAGGTTGATCTCAGGGCAAGTATTTGATATTGTTGGCGTAGATTATATGGGTCCTTTGACTATAAAGGATCGCAAAGGTCGAGGAGCAAAACTTTCCAAGTGTTATGTCAGCGTATTTGTTTGCTTTGCGACCAAGGCAATACATTTAGAGTTAGTAACGGATCTAACTAGCCAGGCTTTTATAATGGCTTTTAGAAGATTCGTAGCAAGGCGAGGCAAACCTAGTCACGTCTATTGCGATAATGGGTTGAATTTTATCGGCGCCAATCGTGAATTGAGGGAATTGGGTGAATTTTTGCGCGAAAATAGACACCTTTTAACAGAATCTTACGCGAGGGAAAACGTGCAATTTCATCATATTCCCGCATACTCGCCATATTTTGGCGGATTATGGGAGGCAGGTGTTAAATCATCGAAGTTTCACTTAAAGCGTATTGCAGGGGGTGCTAATTTGGACTTTGAGGAGCTATATACTTTGCTGGCGCAAACAGAATATATTCTAGATTCCCGTCCTATGTTTCCCTTATCGTCCGATCTCAATGATTTAACTCCCTTAACCCCTGCTCACTTTCTCGTTGGAAAAACTCTCACCGAGCTACCAGATCCAGATTTCTCGCATATTCCCGAATCCAGATTGTCAAAGTATCAGCGTGTTCAGCAGCTTAAGCAGAACTTCTGGACTCGATGGAATAAAGAATACGCAAGTGAACTCCAGCAAAGAGTAAAATGGAAGTCAACCCAGTCCCAACTACAGGCAGGAGCTTTGGTCCTCATCAAGGAAGATAATACCCCTTCATTGCAGTGGCGCCTGGGACGTGTTGTAGCCGTGCATGCTGGAAAAGACCATGTGAATCGCGTCGTAAGTGTAAGAACGTCGAACGGCGTAATAAAACGTGCTTTTTCAAAGATTTGTCCTCTTCCAGTTAGTGAAATGGAATGTTGAAGAAGTTCCTCAAGGCGGTGGGCATGTTAGATTATAAGTTAAATATATTAAACCTTTAAATTCGAGCAGCTCTTGTGCGGTATAACCACCAGGCGGGTTGTGGCAGATTGACATTGAAAGAACAGCAGGTAAAAAAAATGACTGCATCTCGCGACTTTGTCACGTTCTATAAAAAAAATGTAAATGTAAAGTAATAGAAAAGAGTAGTATATTTCCAATTATTTAAATTCTAAATAAAAAGTAAAATACAGTCTATATTCGAACAAATATAAACAGTTACCGTAGCAAATATTTCATTTTTCCTACATACAATTACCACCTAAATTTGAAGAAAATTGCATTACTAATAACAGAGAAACTAGGGTGGATTTATGAAACACACATATAACATAAAAGATAAAATATTAAATTTTTTAAACTCTTTTTAGTCAATTTTAGTTTTTCTTTAGGCTTAATCACGACATAGCAAAAGCTCGAAAACCCGGAATAAAGAAAACCCGCCGAGATTGGCAGCCCTAATACACGGTGATCGAAAACCTTGCAACAAAACCATCATGTATGGTATTATAATTAAATAGAACTTACCCTCGATTGGGGTATCTTCTGGTTTCTCAAAATATAACTAGCTATGTTCTTAAAAATATTAACTAATCTTTCGAAATAATCTGCGTTCATCATACTCCACCATCCCCCCACAACTTTATTTGCCGGCTGCTTTAGGCTCAGTACGGCACTGGCAAAGGGCTTTTGCAATTTCGTGTACTGCTTAGGATTGTTAAACTCGTGATAAAATGGCAATGTTACATATATCCTAAGCGATTCTACATCAGGGGGATTTGGTGTAAGTTGCTTTATGACATCCTCTGTTATTCCTGTCCATATCTAGAAAAGACAAATTTAGTTTAAGAGCATTTGAAACATTGACATTTGTGAATAGGTTTCTTTTTTTTTAATAAAACATCTGCTAGTGTCCGTTGTGAATAAGTAACTGGTATTAATGTTATGACAGTGCCAACTTTTTGTCACTCTCTGCTGACGGTAGCTATTAATGTGGATGCACTAGGTCGTGGTTCGTTATACTTACACCTTCCCTTCGTCGTTGGCTTGCCTTGTGCGCCACCTGGTTTGACAGAGATCCAAACCAGGAAAAATATACCGAATGTCAGCACTTATTGGAAAGCTACACAATAAATAAAACTAAAGTTTTCCCACACAAACAATAAAGATTTTACTAAATAAAAAAAGATAGGGGGGTTAGTTCAGGTTAGTTTATTTAAGATGGACCTTACATTGTTTAAATTTCTGAGGTTATGAGTGCAAAAAAAAAACAGCCTTTCCGGGCGCAAGGTTTTAAAATAGAAATGAAGTATAACCTGGAAGATTCTAGAACCTTTTAAATCATTCAATGATATATGGTTATAAAACTGTTACCTCTTGCCAGGATAGCCTTACATTAAAACAATGTAATCAATTAAGTTTTAAAAAGGTAGATTGAATTAATTTTTAATAAAAGAGTATTTAAATTGAATAAATGAGGGAAACAATAAAATTAAAATGACGAGGTTATTAAATTCGGTATCAAAAATTAATGTCCCCGGTTAGAGCACCTGTGCCCTAACCTTACATATGGTAAAACGGTGAAAACCGTGAAAACCCAATAACAAACCAAGCCCCACTAAAAGGGGGATGAGACTTCGTGTTTTTTTGGCGCAACAAAATGGTCTAATAGCGAGGCGCAAATTTCCTCTCTGAACGTATTTTAAAAAGTCGCTCAAAGGCCACGAGAACTCCGAAGGAACCCCCTTCTCCTTAAACAATCAACAAGGTATTGCTAACTTAACCTAACCCCCCCCCCCCCCCACAAAAAAAAGAAGAGAACAGAGACACTACAAAAGATCAGAACGACACGAGAGTCTGCGCTTTTACCAGAACATACCTTAAATAATGAAATAAAGAAAATAATTCCAAACAACTTTGTTTTTACATAAAATTGCGTGAAAAATGGGCGTTCTGCGACTAGACGGAGACTGAAACGAAAATACATGGTCAACCTACTTGCAGTGCCTTGTGCAATTAACCAACAGAAAAGCGAACGCAGTACTTCTAACCCCACATATTTTGACTATCTTTTTGTAAACAAAGATGACACAATTTAATAACTATGTTTGAACCAAATAACTATATAAGATGCACTTTGTGGAAATATGACCGTAATAATCAAAAGTCTAACATTTCCCACAAAGTCAATAGTGGCAATTTTAAAATTGCTACAATGTAGGGTGTAAACTGAGTGCAAATAAAAACATTTTGTTTATCGATATTGGACCCTATGCATTCATTCTACTTCACGAACGTGTCCGCAACAATCACCGAGCAAGCAATCTCAATGTTTCATAACCTTCATTTGTATAAAAGTTTGTTTTTCCTAATTTTCTTTAAGAAAAAACTAAATTTTAAAATTGCTACAATGTAGGGTGTAAACTGAGTGCAAATAAAAACATTTTGTTCATCGATATTGGACCCTATGCATTCATCCTGCTTCACGAACGTGTCCACAACAAGCACCGAGCAAGCAACCTCAATGTTTCATAACCTTCATTTATATAAAAGTTTGTTTTTCCTAATTTTCTTTAAAAAAACTAAATACATACATTGTGTATAATAGTTTCAAGGCCATAAAAGCAGCTACATGCTGGCTAAAACCGCGTTTTATTATCTGTATTCGTTTTCGACTTATTTCCACAAAAAAATTATTATTAGTCGTGCCTTTTATGCGTATGATCTTAAGCTTGATTAACACGGCTAAGTAAAAATGTCACAAGTTTATGTCTGAGAGTATTTCCAAATAATTCGCATCGCGTAAACAGTGTCCGAGAGCGCAAAATTTGGGGCAAGTGATTGCAGCGAGAAACACTTTCAGGTCTAAACAAGTAAGGAGAGCGCTCTAGGAAGTAAATATTTATTTCGGTTCTGTTGAAAGCTGTCTGCAAGTGAAAAGAGCAAGTATGGAGGCAAATGTGTTTGGTCACTGGGATTGACTTTTTTTTATTAATAAGCACATTTGAAGAATATCCCGAGTTAGGGCAAATTTGACAGACCCGAAGCTGAGATCCAGAGGAATCTTCGTACACACCAAATTGAAAATAATTCAGCAAAGAAAAAGTGGCCAAGGTACGGATGAAATATACAGAAGTAATTGGGAATACTTTGATGCACTTAAATTTCTTACCTACTCAAATTCATTATTGGTGACGGACAGATTTTTGTATCCTATTTTGATATTTTATTAGACGCGCTTTCAAGTAAAATGTTAAAATCGGTTTGACATACGCAGAAAGTGTTTTAATTGATTTGGATCTTCATTTCTTAATTCGGATAACAACATCGCATGAGCACCAGAAAGTCGGCCTTCTGGTAATCCATTTTTTTTTCTTTATGTTTAATCCACGACAATAGGACGACAGCTGCTACAGCTGCAAACTATACGGGTTCGAATAACTTGCTGGAAGCACGCAGCAAGTTAAAGTCTGTATAGAAGTTGCTGAGAGAAACTGTCCCAACTATCTTGTATGAAAACGTTGGCGCAAGTTACTTGGAGAAGTGCCATCGCAACTGACTATCCCGTCTAAACAGACCTTTACTAAAGAAAGTCTCGGAATTGGCTTAAACGAAATTTAGTAGGCCATGAATTCTCTTAAAAAGAAATTTTGAATAGATTCTTAAATAAGAAACCGTAATCGTATATAACTATGTTATAACATGACTGACTAATTTTGTCAGAATAGTGCAAATCATACTAACTTGACGCAATAAAAGGAGTTTGGAAACATTAAAGAAAAAGGGGAAAATACCATACTTCATTGAAATCCCGCATTAACAAAAAAATAAATATCCAACAAAGCCCAGCAATATTTATAAACATAAAACGTATCATGTAAAATAGTAACTTATGATGGACGCCCTTGTTGCATTTGTTTATTTAAAGGACTCATGACCTACTAATCACCACTAACTATAAATTTGAAAGATTAAGCCATGCTATAAAATACCCACGATTACAATTTATAATTGACCGAATTATTTTACAATTTCCTTTTTAGAACGACCCTTTATGGCATACTAAATTTCGGTTAAGCGAATTCCAGCAGTCAACGCGCATAAAAAGTCATATGATAAAAGGTCGACACTCGGGTCGACATCATTTTTATGAGGAAAAATAGGTTATTTGGGAATAACTCAAAAATCAACAAAGAAGTTAAAACGCGGTTTCCCCCAGAATGTAGTCATATAATTAAAATGTGTCCGGAAACGTTGAAAAAAATTCAAATAAATTTTGAATGCTTTTACTTTGCCTGAAACAAACCTATTAAAAAAAAGTAGTGTGTAACCCATAATTCAACGGCACCAAAAATTGGGTTGCCATTTAATAAAATTCAAAATGGCGTCGAATCTGTGACTTTTTGACATCTGTCGTATTTGATTATAGCTCGGCCAGGGGAAATTATGTTACTGTTAAAAAAATTGAGGGTTTCAGCTTAAAGAGATATTTATGGGTAAGACACGTTGAAGAAGAAATCGATCAAGGCAATTTAGGAACCCCCGTATTTCCGGAACGGTTGAAGATGAATGTCAACAACTATATGTTCTTGAAATCGGATCGCGAAATACAATTCACTCCTGTGGTTATGGATGAAGGTTGCCACATAAAAAAGATTCAAAAAGGCCACATTTATTTGTCAAGCTTGTGAACCTATATATTTCTTTGACATTAAATTTTACTTCTTCGCGGAAAGCCATTGAAAAATGTGTAATTTGCGATTTCTTATAGTCAGCAGGAAAATCATCCATCGGGTGAGACACTTAAAAAATATCCCTATACAAATTCTCAATCATTAAAATTATAACTCTAGTTATAGACATAATCACAAAATATTTCAAAACCCGTAAGGTTTTAGTAAAGTAAACCTTAATGAAACTCGTTTATTTTCATCATACTGTGATTTAAAAATGACATAACATACAGGGCGTTTAAAAAATATAACTTTGTGCTTTTGGGGCCCACATTATAAAAATAATTTTAAAATGTATGTATGTATACCACCAATAGCCCCTATCCATTCAGAAAAAAAAAACTTTTAAAATGAAAGAATATTGCTACAATATTTCGTGTTGGACAACGTGAATAACTTAAAAAAAAAAACAACAACAATTACATGCAACTTACCAAATTCTGTATACTTTCGTTTTCGATTTTTCCAATCAAATCGTAGCTACAGTTGGCAACTTCCGTATTAATACCATGATGTTTGCTTGTACAATAATAATGTTTATCGTCGTCCAAAAGAAAAGAACCATTCAGACATCCCAAACTTTTAAACACCGTTTCCAAATAACTTAAGACTTCTTGGTCCACGGGACCCTTGGTTGGAATCCTTAATAATGTCTTTATATAACTATTTGTTATGCATAAAATTTGAGTTTGGGGGTTGTACTCTCTACAATCGTAGGGAGGTATTTTTCTATCTTGCGGCACTACTGATACAAAACAATGGTCGCCACCTAAAATCGTAAATTTTATAAATGGTAAATTGTTTTAATTCATCCCCATTTATCATTGTCTTACCTGCGAATATCCTATGTATGACTAGATTATTTCCATTCTTATTATCACTTGGCACTAAACAGTTCCCACTGGGCGAAACCCATGGGCCCAACACAGCCTGGGGTGTGTTAGCACTATTTGTCTTTCTTACACCCAACTGTCCCGAACCACCTATACCAAAACTATAAACTCTTCCTCTGGAAGGCACTAGGGCGAGGCAATGTTGCCTACCGCAAGCTATTTGGGTGATTGTTGATCCCATTAGCTCTATAACCTACAATAACAATAAACAGATTTGGTTTTAGTGAATAGATTAATTTAAAAAATTTAAATCACACTGCCTGACAAAAGGCTCAACTATATTTTGTTTTCCTATATCTCTTTGCACTATTCAAGACGTTACATATTTAAAACTCTAACCACCAAATTTACTAAAACTTTTTAACTTATAAAAAGTTGGGTTTGGCTCCAGTCACACCAGATAATGTAATTTTCAACTATAGTCAAATCTGGTCTTATCTGGCGGGTTTACGATTTAACAAAGACATACTTTCAATTTTTCTTTTCTTTTATTGCGTTTAATCATACTAACCAAATAAAATCCGTCAGGCAAATATGACAGACTTATGCAATTTTGGCATGAAAGAACAGGATAGGTATTTAATTTTCAGCGATTCACAAAAGTTTGTACCTGCCCAACTACCTGCCACCTTCGTCTTGATTTAAAGATGTAAGTTTTGTGACTTTGACAGTTTGTGACAAAATGAAAAAATTTTCTGGGTTTTTGCATCCCCAAGCAAAAAAAATGGTACTTAATCTGATAAGCTATTTCGAAAATGCAAGAAAAAGTGGAAATTCGCCAACCAATATTCAGGAAACAGCAGCCAAAGCACTGGAAATTAGTTTTTCTAATTTTGTCTCGAAAAATAGATATTTCGAACGCGCTAGCGAGTTCGAAATATATCCATTTCGAACTCCGAATTTTATTTTTTAAAAGTTGGCATTGGTTATATTTAAATGTTTTATTCTGTTGACGTCTGACGTTTCCTGTTATTGTTATCCATGAGAAAAGAAAGTTTTCGGGATTTCTCTGGTAAAAGTTGATTTATCGTTTTATTAGCAATATCCCTTAACTCAGGGGGAGTTAAACTTAGATTATCATGCTCCATATTTTTTTAATTATAATTATGAACAACTCTATGAAATATTAAATCACAAATTTCGTGACAATGACACAAAGAAAATATTATTTATTGTCAAGGCTACTATGATAAAAAGAAATTTAGAGTATTACCAACATAGAATTTAGACACACAAATTTACAAAATTTGAAGGGTTGATTTTCTTTTTAAATATGTATTTTCTTATTGAAAAAAATACAAAATAGAAAAAATAGTATAAAGTACGTGTTTTATAAAGCAGTTAGAGCACTTGTCCCGTTAAAAAACTCGCCGCGAGCGGCTCGTTTTTTAACATGGACGCGTGCTATAAGATGATGCTTTATAAAACATGTACTTTAATATACTATTAAGGGCTGTGCAGAGAATTGTGCATGAAAAAAAACATAAGATAATACCCAAGAATACTAAAAAATGTAAACGAAGAAAGCCAAAGACTGAGGATTTAAGCGAAAATATTAAAATGGGAGTTCGAAATGTGATTTACGATATATACAGATCAAAAACCAATGTAACTCTTCCAGTTTTACAAGAAACATTAAAAATTCGGGTTGTTTTGGAAATTGGACTTGAAGCGCTATCAAAATTAATAAAAAAGTTAGGTTTTCGCTATAAAAAAGACTGTAACCGAAGATTTTTAAGTGAGCAGCTACAGATAGTGAGTCAGCGTGTTCAGTTTTTAAAAAAGAATTACAAATCGAAATTTAGAAAAGTGGTATTTTTAGACGAAAAGTGGATATTTTCAAATGGAAGTGGTTCAAAATCTTGGCAAGATGATTCTGTGAAAAGCATGAAAAGGAAAAAGGGATGTGGCACGGGAAAGCGGTTCATTATTTTACATGCTGGTTCTGTAACAGGATATGTTCCAGGTGCAAGCTTAATTTTTTCTTCAACATCAAAAAGTGCTGACTATCATGATAATATGAATTGCGAAATGTTTGAAAATTGGTTAAAAGTTCAATTGATACCAAATTTGGATTCTCCGTCTTTAATTGTATTAGATAATGCATCATATCATTCAAGAATTTTAAATAAACAGCCTACTTCATCTTGGAGGAAAAATGATATTTATGAGTGGCTTGAAAAACACAACCAAAATCCTTCACCAAATATGCTTAAATCGGAACTCCTATCAATGGCAAAGTCTCTTAAAAAACCAAGAATATACGCGGTAGATGAAATATTGCGTGAATATGGCCATGAGGTTCTACGACTGCCGCCATATCATTGCCAGTTTAACGCAATAGAATTAATATGGGCCGGGGCAGTCTTATTATGAAAAACATGTAGGTGATGGTCTTAAATCCGACCAAGTACAAATAGTTTGGCAAGATTCTTTGGATCATATTACACAAGAGTACTGGAAGAAATCAGTGGAACATACAGAAATATTAATAAGGGATTGGTGGGATCGAGAACAAGTACTAGATGTCGAAGTAGCGCCAATAATAATTGCTCCATTCGAAGACGACTCAGACGACGAGGACTTTTCAGATTTTATAAGTGACGATGACAGTTTTTAGTCTATAATTAGTTTATAAACGGTTTTCTTTGTTTACATTTTTCGTTATTCTTCGGTATTATATTATGCTTTCTTTCATGCACATTATTCTGCACAGTCCTTAAACTAATTCCCAGTGCTTTCGCTACGGTTTCCTGCATATTGGTTGGCCAATTTCCACTTTTTCTTTCATTTTCGAAATAGTTTATCAGACTAAATGCCATTGAATTTTTAGGTTTTAGTAGTAAAATTGTTAAAATAAATTACACTGTTTATTATTGTCGTTTTTAATAAATACATTTAAGGTATACTATTTACAGGGGTGGCGAACCAATGGCACGCGACATAAAATTTTGGCTCGCCACCGATCACAAAGTTTACTATGAATTATTATATTACGAATTGCGACGGCACGTCTATGGCCTCATTAAACATTTCTTTAGAAAAAATGCACGTTAATACATAAAGATTCGCCACCCCTGTACTATTATGTACATAATTTTTGCAAAAATAATAATATTATATCTGGCTATCTTCACGACTTCACGACAGTTAAAATAATAAAAATATGTATCTTTTCTCCGGGTATATTGATACCTACATAGTCTCACAGCATTTTGATATAAGCTGTGGAATTTTCGAATTGATTTATATGATCCGTGACCTTTGGACCCGCATTTTGAGACCGGTTTAGACTTTATACGTTTCTTTCTCCCACTTATTTTTAGCGGGGCGCTTATTGGCTTAACAGGGGCAAAATACGTGTAAAATAAATTTGGGATTTGATACCTCACCGGCTCTAGTAGCTTTTTCTCGTTGACTTTTGAAGTAGGTAACCTATTAAATTGGAAATATTTTTTTAGCCTGATATTACACAACAAAAATTTAGCCAATGTGTAATTTGATTTTTTTTTATATTTAATTTATTATTATCTGCTGAAATAAACTAAAATTTGTTTAATTTATTTAACATTTCATCGACATTTTTGGTGGTCGCTAGTCAGGGGTTTTACTGTATATTGTTTATCTAATTTTCCACCATCATTTTGGTTATTAAATTTGTTAAATGTAAAACTATTGTGTTAACCGTCTGCAATAATACGAACGCACCCCTGAGAAATTAATTTTGGAACGAGACCCGTCATTTTTATTATGACTGATAGTTTCAAGTTAACGGTTAACCTATTAACATTCAATTTTATGAAAAATCAGCTGTCCATATACGGCCATATTGGTTTTTATTTACAACATTTTGATGAGCTCTGGAATTTTCGAATTGATTCATATAATCGGTGACCTTTGGACCCGCCAGATAAGACCAGATTTGACTATATGACTGTCCCAAGTCTTAAACCATTTTAGTCAGAATTCTTACTTGTCTAGGTAAAATTTCATTACAGTTACTACCATGACCTAACTGTCCATACATGCCAGCACCGCATGTAAAAACACCTCCATCCAGTGTTAAGAAAGCTGAAAACTCTTCACCACAACCTATAGATCTAACTTTCAGATTTCTTAACGTTCTAAGTTGAGTGGGAAACATTTTGTTTTCTGTATCATTCAGGCCTAGTTGACCTCTTGTATTTTTACCTAAAATATGATTAATAGGTACTCACCTCGAATAACTTGAAAACCGCTGGTTTCAATGAATAATGCAAAAACACTTATTAACATTTGACAAGGGGAAAACAATTTGGCAGTGTTTATCTCAAGGGTTGTTATCATGCACTCCTTTACTCCCCAGAGCTAAACCCTCCGTTTTTTGAAAATAGGAACGTACCATATATGTAATATAGAGCATTGGCAAACGGTTTCTACCACCGGCAGTGAATGTAGGAGAAGCACACGGGCAGGGATTGCCGGTAGAAAGGAAAGTAACCATGTGCCAAACCTGTATATAGGGTCCGCCATTAAAACTCCTCAGGACCGTATTATCCTTTTGACCGACAAATTTGTGCGGCATAGCAAATTGTAGAGTTTACTGGGTTCCAAAAACATAAATGTAGAATAGAAAGATGCCTCATACAAATAATGAATGTATTTTTTTATAAACTACCTAAAGTTATCTTCTTTATCTTCTATACTACCACTAGAACTAACCCGAGAAGTTGAGTTTCAGACACCTTCGGTCATTGATTATGTTGTCACAAACTGTAAGAACATTAAAGCAAACAATTTTGAAGCAAACATTGGGGAATACAAGGCTTAACTTATAGAGTACATCTTTTCTTCTGACAATTTACCTAGTAATATGCTCAATATGTTTCTCTACAGACACTCATTTTGAAAAAATAACATATTTAATATCAACCTCCAGCTCTCGGTTTTGGATTTAAGTTAATTGTACAGAAAAAAACGATGCCACTGAGGCTTGGAACTATTCTTGACAACATTTTAAATACTGTTTGGACCTACTAAAAATGTCCCATACTAAAAATCAAAACTAAAACAAACCCCTCTGGCATGAATTGGGTAAATATTGATATATTAAAAGAAAGTGAACATCTAAGAAATCTGCATTGGTGACACAAAACTCTAAATATTAATGAAACTAAGGAATAATATAATATGCAAAACATGCGATTTCTTCAATCAAAAAATAATTAATTGAGATTTTAATACTAAAATAATAGCAAGTTGTAAATGATAAGGTCGCGTAAAAAAGCGTAACAGTGTTAAGGGTCTTAACATAAATGATGATTACATTACTGATCCTAGAGAAATTTGCAATCATTTCTGTTCATTTTTTGCTTCCAGTATAGAGAGCCCAATTTTACAATATTTCAGCTCAAGCCAAGTCCACAACTGTACCAACACTCATAATAATATAAATTCTATGTACTTGAGAACAGCTGATATAGACGAACTCTTTACAACTCTGCTAAACTTTAAAAATAAAAAGGCCTGTAGTAGTTTAGACCACGTTCTCATTTTTAATCTCTTCATTACTACAGATATTTTCCCGATGCTCTAAAACTGGGTGAAACCACTCCGCTATTAAAAAAAGGCGACCCAGAGTCCGCTGAGAACTACAGAGCCATAACAGGTTTTATTTTCTTCTCTAAACTTTTTGAAAAAAATGGTTACAACCGCATTGAGTCGTTTGTCTTAAGCGAAAGTTTACTAAATTTCACACAACACGGGTTTCGAAAAAACTTCTCCACTAGCACAGCTGCCTACGATCTCTTGGAATATATTTATAAAAGAATATATTGTAATTACTATACTATAGCTCTAGTTTTCGATATAACTCGAACTTTTAACTGCATCGACCCTGCAATCTTACTACAAAAAAGAATAATTCGTAAAATATACTCCTTAAGCCCACTTGAGTCATGCAGAGAAACCTTTCGACATCATAAGATTCTCACACTTTCTGGTATTCTGATTCTTAGTGCACTGATGTTTGTTAAAAAACACTCCTATAAGTTTCAATATACTTCAGATATACATGACCGTAACACTAGAAACTCAAATAAAATCTATATTTTAGGCTACAAAACATCATCATATCGGAAAAGCCTTTTCTGCTTTTGCGGCAGATTACATAATGTACTACCAGAATCCCTTAGAGAAATGTTTCAAGTAAAAAAGTTAAGTGCTATCTTCTTAAAAAAAATGTTTACGACATAGGTGAGTACAATAACGCCTTATGATATGTATCACTTTAGATCTCCTATTCCTGAATTATTAACGTTGTCAGCAGTCTATATTGTAAATTTATATATGGCTGTATTAAAAAGAAAAATTGAGAAACTATAATATCAATTAACAACTAAACATCACAGTTCACATTTTCACACGCTCAGTCCAAGTCAAGATGATTATCATTAAAAGTTCGCAACAATCTAGTGAGGGGGGAAAATATTCTATAATTGGAACGGTGGAAGGGAATGCGAAACATTGGCAATTGCCTCCTGTGGAGGACATTCAAAACTTTGCAAAATCGAAGAATAATAGTATGCCTTTAAATAATTTATAAAATGTTAAAATATCGCTCTGGGCTCTCCCACCCCTTAAGCTCCTGATTATAAAATGCGAATTAACAAGTTCATAATCAATATGATAATTATCATAAATATTCATATTGGGTTTAGCAGCTAAAGACCTAACAACTTAAGGCGCGCGTTAAAAGTGTTAAGCAAGTGACGTGGTAATCAAGTGGCAGGTGGAATCGTTAGAGCCTGTGTGAACAAATGCAGTCGTGCCGACCGATAATCGCCGCCAGATGAAGCGATCTTAGAATGTTGTCTGGATTTTTGGGATTAGGTCCCACTATACGTCAGTTTCAGAATCGCCGTCATGGCAGATGACAGAAAGGGATATTTAAACAATGAGTGACCCCACCAATTAATGGAGTTACTCTTTAATTATACGTTCCTGCGCACCATATTTGACAATATTCAAACGAGGGTTATAAATTTTGCTTCTACAATCTCTATAGTTATTAAAGATTTTGTATTTGATTAATTAATTAACTAATATTTATGTTATTTCTAATAAAAATCTAAAACAAAATTCTAAAATGTGATATATTTTGTGGATGAATATTTATTGACAACCAATGTAATGTTGAAACCTCGAACTTCTTAAAACTTACTTACTTTTCTGTCACGGGAGGAAAGTACCCTAATTTCCAATTATGGCAGGGTACGTACCTACTTTCCACCGGTGGCAGGAAAGTAACCATTTACATTTCTAAAATGCCTAATTTATTGTCTTTATTTTTTCATTACTTTCGCAGTATAGATCATAAAATATTTAAAATTTCTAAAGGAATGAGAAGTAAAGAAAAGCCACAAATTATACCTTATTAAACTAATGTGAATAAAATTTTTTAAAAAACTTTTAAATCCAAATTGTTTTTGTTTATTTTTAACGGTGTGCACCATACAGCAACTTACAAACTAAGAACTTGATGAGTGTGTTAAAAGCGCCACATACTGGCAACATGGTCTAAATATTTTTTGAAACGTAGCGAATTTTCTTAAACAGAACCTATGAAAGAAAAAAAAATGTTGTAAATAATATAACATTCCGTTTCAAGATAAAGTATGGTAAACTTCTTAATCTCTCGACGATGAAACGCTTTACACCTCGGTTTGTAATATACAGGGTGTTTTCTAATTTCCAATTCCTCAATTATTTCAAAGATAAAAATTTCATATAAAGATATGGTCAAAAACGCTTCGTTTCCAGGATACAGGGTGTTAAAATTTCTTTTCTATTTTCATTTTTTAGATATGTCTCAAGAAAAGCGAACGAAATTTGGTATACTCAATAATTGTTATACAATATCTACAACAGAGCCTTATTACTATTTAGTATGATTTACAAAAAAAAGTTCCTCCGTAAAGGAGGAAAAGTGCCATTTTCCTACAGCAAATAAGAACATGTAACTTTGTAGATAGGGAGTAGAAAAAAAATACTTTTAGTGTATTTCGGACCATGTTTACTCCCAGACTCTAGTGTGAAAGCTTTAAAGTTAGGCAGTTCACATTAATATTGGAGCATTACTCTTATGGTGTTCGATTCGGGTTTTAGCGTTTTTATCATTACTTTCAGGAAAGTTATAAAGAATTCCTGGGTCTACCAGAGTGGTCCTGCATTTTACCGTTGATTTCACAAGGAGTCTCTACTAGATATGGAACGGACGTCTGGTCGAGGTACTGAAGACTTTTCTATCGGACGTCCGGCTTGGCCGAATCTTTGAAGAAATTAAGCCGGAATTTTATTTTAAATACAAGGTATATATTCATTCAGAATAAATAATTAAATAAATAAAAAAATACAACTATATCCAAAATCCACAAATTCTGCCAGTGGCTCATTTAATGCCAACCACAATACCAAGGACGCGGCAGAATAAAACTATTGTACAAGTAAATGTTTTATGCATATAATAAACTTTGCCGCTATAAATACAGTGAACATAAGTTATCATACAAGCCGCAATCAGCTAAATGTGTTTAAAAAAGCACAGCGAATCCGATACTGGGATTCTGATCGTGGAGAAAATAAATGTGGCAACGTACAGAGACCGAATTCACAACTTCAAAGATTTGAAAATAAGCGAACCGGCAGGGTTCTCGCACTGCTTGATTAATTTGTGGTTTCATTATTAATTTATCAATAGATTTTGTGAGTTTATTAGCTTTCGTGGTATACGGGTCGTTCACGTAGATATTTTTTGTGTAAATATATAGTTATTAAACTCTATTTAGTGTTGTTAATTGCTTTCAATTGACTAAACTATGGATATTAACGAACCTTCACTAGTTGCCCGCCTGCAAAAAAAAATCAATTGGCATTAAAAGAACGAATAATAGTTAAGAACGTATATCATGGAAATCGGAAACGAAATTCTGAACCACATTGGATGCTGCAGAAATATGGCATTTTAACGAAACTTTTCTCGCGCACTGTGTTCAGGGTTTTAAGAGGCCTTCATCAAGAGAATGACGAAAAAGAAAATGGTCGAGGAGCGCAGAAAAGGGGACGGAAAAAAATAATCGTGGATGATGTCACAAAACACGCAATTCGCCGCAAAATCCATGGTTTTTTTTCCTCAATTAACCACATTACACAATAAAACAAATTATGACTGGAATTAAGAATTTTCGAACGAAGTTTAAAAGAAATGACTTTAAGGTATATTAAAAGAAATGACTTTAAGGTATATTAAACGAAATCGAAAAAGCCTACAAATTGAGAAAAATTAAATTATTGTATAGCAGCGAAAATATTGAGTTTTGGGAAAAAGGGAAAAAATTGTATTACACCGACGAAACAGAGCTCAATGAAGGACAGAGTCGAGAAGGTATGGCAAGATCTAAGTATTAAAGTTCAAGGCAGGCATTTATGCTAGTCGTTTTATAGGATCAGATTTTAAGGGTTAATGAAACAAATTTAATTTATAAAAAATTATATGACGTTCCGACGAAATTTTATCATTTATTATTTTTTGAAATGCACACGCCACTGGAATTTATTTCCCTGACGTCGCACAACCCGGAGCTCTATATATGCTAGTGATAAGAAACTGACAGAAACATTGGACTTATAATTAATATTTATAACTTCATAATTATAATCTGTTTTATTCTGATTGAAACGTAAATACGCATCTAAACATTTACTATATCGCTGTACTACATACCAGGATTTACAGAAATAAAAAATCCTTGCACTTCGTTTGTAGCGCCATAGGCATCGGTTCTCGCCAATAGTACAGGGATGGAAAGAGCGAGAAAGACAAAAAAATATCACCTTTACCGGTAATCGACAAGCTAATCGATATGAAAATAGTCCGTCCGAGATCCGGTCCGGTAGCTTGACGGATTTCCGGTGTCCGGCACAATATAGGTCCGCTCCTATATTTACTTCAGTTTACGGGGTTTCACCCCACATGACTTCAAAAATTTTCCTTAATTTTTAAGCACCGTGATCTCACTTTGTAGCCTAGCCACATTACACAAGACAAGTTACTCTAATAGAATTTAGAAACTGTTAAAGTATAAGTTTCCGTTTGGAGCTAATACCGTTCAAACTTCAGAAACATTGTGGTTCCTACTACAAACCAGTATGATTCTATTTCTCCGAATTGAATTTTTGTCCAAAACTACTGATCAGTAAATGTAACTATTTGTAAAAAATATCAGGCAGTAAAAAGAATTAATAAAATTAAAAATAATACTCTTAAGTGTAAGCTAACATCATCAAAAAACCAATGGTTTACAAAAAAATATTTTTTTAATACCCTGAGTTAAATAAACATAAAAGCTATTCTAGTTACGCGACATCATTGGTTGTGACGTCAAACCGTGCGACGACACATGGCGCGAAAGCGACAGGCACCTCAAGACAGTTACTGATGAGCGAAATCGCATGCTTTGAATAATCGGATCTTTTGTATTCGAATTATATTATATAAATCGGAGCAAATGCAGTATTGAGTATTAAGATTAAATAAGGTTGTCGATTATAGATCTGGCTGCATGCGCCATTCGCATTACGACTGCTGGCTGCTGCTGCTTGCAGCTTGTTGTGTCGGTGTCGAATTAAGATTTTATGCTCGATTATTTTCGTTCTTGCATCGTATTTTAGAGGCGCACATGCAAAGGTTCTAGTGAATTGATTTCTTATTAGGTTATTTTTCATTCAGATGCTCCAATAAAATAATCGGATGACACCGATTATTTGCATAATCGGATTTTCGATTATTTTTATTTCAGATGCGCCCAACACTAGTCAAGACTGTCAAGGCACTGTAGTTTGTTATCGTTCCCTGCCAAACACACCATATGACGTCACACGCGTTTCGGCGTCACACCTCGTTTTGAATATTAGGATGGGCGCGCGACCTTTAATTATTTATAAAAAATAAGCAGTGATAGTTAAGACGTAACATTTTGCATATGTTATTTTTTGGTATGGCTGAACATATTTCTGCAATTAAAAAAATATGCGCAAGTTCCATTTTGTTTGTACAACATATGGTATGTTCCAATTTTTAAAAAAATTAACGGCGTCACATCGGGGGTGAAGAGGTAAAAAAAAACATAAATGCAAATGCTGCAAAATGTGCCCAACTTAGCAAATATGTTTACACATAGACTTAAAAAAAAATATAAAGACTGTATACATTGGTAATTGGTTGGTAAGCCTTTTTAATTATCGTAGTCGTAGTACAATAAAAATAAGTGATTGAAAAATGGACAACGCTGGCACTACGTATTTTTCGACTGGCGATTTATTTTGCTTCGTAGTAAAATGTTGTTGCCGAAAAATCGACTTGAAGATTTGAGAGGCTTTTATGTGGGTTGTTGGATTTCGTACATTTTTTCGCGGTAAGTAAGTTTAAAAACAAAAATATAAAATATCACGCGGTGTTGAAATATTTCTGACACGCGATATAGGTCTTCGTCGCCCTATTACAAATTTTAAACGGTAACTGAGCGCTCTCGCAGTACGTTTATGAATGGGAATCTCAGTCTATATTGTTTTTAAGTCTATGTGTTTACGTGGTTTTACAATGTTCATACAAATAAACCGTTTTCGAGTGGATAGTTTTCGTCTTGAACCCCTGTATATTATTTATTTTTCACAAAAAAGTTTCCATCAATATTATTTCATATAACCAAACATATGCGTGATGTTCCCTAATGGAAACAGAAAAATAAACTGCTGAAATGTAATGAAAAACAAAAAAAAATTAGCATTTTTATTAAATTTTATTTAAAAGTAAGAAAAGGCACACCCTAAATATTTTTAGCAAAGCAGTATTTTTTTGCGAAAATTTATTTAGATGGTTCATATTACCGTGTGAGAACGCAATATGAGTGAAAAATTTTTTTTATTCTACGGGGTGTCCGGAAATATAGCATCAAAAAAATTTAGGGGTCATTTATCGTCCTAAAATAAGAAAAAATATCAAATGCTTCCTTTCCAAGATAACGGGTGTTAAAAAATAAATATACAACGTTCAATTAATACATTCATCACCTAAGTATGCATTTAAAAAAAATACGATTACATATTATTTATTTTTTAACACCCGATATGTGTTAACAAATAAATATGCAATGTTCAATTGATACATTCATCACCTAAGTATGCATTTAAAAAAAAGTTTTAGTTCATTTCCTCCAGTTCTTGGTCACTTAAAAATAAATACAGAGACAGTTTTCCATAACTCATTAAGGAGCATTTAGAACTCTACACACGGAAAGAACTCTAAACTCGATAAACCGAAGAAAAACAGCAGAGAAGCCCACTGTTATCTGTTATTATTAATTCTATGGAATCGTATTAAATTAAAATTCTATAAATTACCTACCCCAACCATAAACAGCTCCAGATTTCGATATAGCAAAAGTATGATTAGCACCACAAGTAATGAATGCTATTGGAATGCCCCTTAGAGAGGCTATTGGACTAGGTACAGTTTCACATTGCGAAAAGCTACCTAATCCTAGTTGTCCAAAATTGTTAGCCCCCCATACTAAAATATCTCCACCTAAAAAGAGCATATATTAAAATGTAAACATTTCGAAAATGTAATTTAGTAGTTTAAACATTTTATCATTTAAAACCTATTTTTAACTTACTATTAGTCAACGCTACAGTATGTCTATGTCCACAAACTAACTGCACAACATGATGGGAGGCCAAAGACCTTACAATTTTTGGTATGGGTTGTATCGTCTCGCCTAACTGCTGGCCTAATTGACCATGATAGTCTGATCCCCATGAAAAAACTTGACCCCACTGGTTTAAAGCGGTTGAATGCATGGCCCCACAAGATATGTGGGTGATATTGTAAGCTTCCAATCCAGTGACAAGTTCTGGGAAAAAACTACCTTGTTAAATTACCTCTAAATATTATGGATTAGGATTGGTTTTCTTAATAGCATAGAAATAAATGACCCATACACCATACCCAATGGAAGACTCTTAATTTAATGATACTACAGTATTTACGAGGTTTATATGCTTGTTATATACAAAATTGAATTAATAATAATTTGGTATTATTGTCGTTATAAAAACAGTTATTATTTTGTATGTGTTTCAACATCTAAAGAAGAGCAATTTATTATGGCTGAGCGGCGAGTGCGGGGATTTTATAAGTATGTCATTAGAATTAGTTTTTTTATGTGTTTTTCAAATAAAAAATAAAATTTACAAAAATATGATATACAGGGTGTTGAATTTAAAAAAATGAAATCAGTCTTGTTTTTAAAGTCCAGACCTGAATTTCAAAAAATTTTCATACGGCATTTTGAAGCGATAGCTACTCAAAATATTTCCACCGAATATGAACATTTTATACCGGGTGCTAAAAGAATTATGGCAAAAACAAAAATGAGCCAAACCTTATAAAACACTCTGTATCTAAGTAACGAGGAAAGATGGACCCACTAAAGATAGATTATTTAGAACCCCCAAGATGTCCACTATCTCCTGGTGATGTATGTACATTTAGATCCGAATCACCATGTATATACATACATATTTTTGAAAACAGAATTTTAAGCGCCATAAAAATATTCTTAGTAAATAATTATTTAATTTTTAGTTCCATCAAAAAATCTATGGAATTGTTAAATATGTACAGGGTTATCCAACCAAGACTGGACAAGGCGATTTTTTGACTTTTCCTGTACTTTTATAAAAAAACTGAAATAGCCATCTTAAGTCATTTTCTCCCGCGAATTCGAATATCTTCAGCAAAAAACAATTGAACATCAAACAAAAGTACTAGGGGTCACTTTGATATTTTTTTAAATGGGATGCCGTATTTTTAATGAGCTTATCCGATTTCTCATATAAATTTTGATCTAAAATGTTGGATTTTTAATTCAAAAACGCCTTTTTTCTTCAGTTTTAAATTCGGAAAATGTTCGTCTACCGTAAGATTAATACCTGATAGATGGATACCCGTTTCACCTGTTCACCCTTTAACCTGCTTTAAAGCGTCCGTCAGTTAGACAAAATAATCAAGTTTCAAATTTCTATATATTTTTCACGAATTAATTACAAATTTAGTAGTTTTTGCAAATCTATTATTGCTTACGTATAAAAAAAGTATGACATATTAGAAAAAACTATAAACTAAAGTGAATAACTTTAATCTCAATAATATAATTGTTCTATGTGTCCTCCATTATTTTCAAAACATGACCGATGCCCCCTTTTCAATCTCTCCAAAGAATCTCTTACAATATTTTGGTCCTGGTTAAGTCTATTAATTTCATTTATAATTTTTTGCTGAATGTCCTCCAGACTTCTGTTGGGTCGTTGATAAACTACATTTTTTAAATGACCCCAAAAAAATATTTGGGAGCTAACATCAATAGTCAGTGCGACCCGAAAAGGGAAATACTTTCAAGGATTGAACAAGCGAGAAAAATCTTCGTGAGTATGAAATCATTTTTTGCAAGATTGGACCTCAGCTTGGGACTCAGAATTCGGATGATCAGATGCTACGTGTTCTCTGTCCTACTCTACGGATGTGAAAGCTGGACACTAAATTCACAGACGGAAAAGAAAATAGAAGCCTTCGAAATGTATGTGTATAGACGGATGCTGCGAATTTCATGGGTACAAAGGATCACCAACGATGAGGTACTCCAGCGCATGCACAAACAAAAGGAACTATTGAACACCATCAAGGAAAGAAAAATGCAATACCTGGGTCATGTGATGAGAGGTGATAAATACGAAATACTACGCCTCATAATAGAGGGCAAAGTGCACGGGAAAAGATCAGTAGGAAGACGCCAGAACTCATGGCTAAAGGACTTAAGGAGATGGTTCGATCGCTCGTCTGCAGAAATCTTTCGTGCTGCAGTTTCCAGAGCTACAATTGCCATTTGGATCGCCAACCTTCGGCAGGAGAGGGCGTGATAAGAAGAAGATAAAAATGTATCCATTGGCGTGATATCGGGGCTATTTGGTGGCCAATGAATTGTTCCGTTACGGCCAATCCACTGATTGTAACGCTCGTTTAGGTATGTTACCACTTCTCGAACTGCATGAGGCGGAGCACCATCCTGCTGCCAAATGATATTGTTGTAGGCTTGCAATGGCAACCTTTCCAAGAAATCCTCGATATCGTTATGAAGAAAATGGAGGTATCTTTGGCCTGTTAAAGAGCCACGATAAAATAGTGGTCCAATAATTCGATTTTCTAACATCCCACACCAAACATTAAGTGAGCTCCAACCTTGAAACTTTATCATTTCATATCTATGAGGGTTAACTGCTGCCCAGTATCTTGTATTTTTCCGATTGTATACCCCCGATGTTGTAAATGACGCTTCGTCACTCCATAGAATTTTATTATATAAATTATAATCTTCGTCTTGCTCTCTCATCAGCATTGAAGCAACAAATCGAAATCGCAGTTCTTTTTGAAGCTGTGTTAAGTATTAAACGGGAAGGATGCAATATGGTTTTAGACCACATTTTTTTAAAGTTCTGTGAACTGTTCCATAGCTTACTCTCCGGAGCCCTGGACCATACCTTACTTCTCGTACCGCTTGCGGAATAGAACTCTTCGGATTTATAGTAAAATATTGAACAATAGCTCGATCCCTTATATTCCGTCTTTTCATCTTTCTTGGCTTATCTTTCAATGTCTTACTTTCTTCAAATAGGGTCTTAATTCTGAGAATTGTATCCACTGAAATGTGTCTCTGGAAACTCTCAAAAAATGTTCTTTGTGTTTGTCGAGCATTCTCTCCACTTTTGTAATATAATTTTATTACATTTAGCCGTTCTTCTAAAGAATATTTCATTATTTGTAATTAATTCGTGAAAAATATATAGAAATTTGAAACTTGATTATTTTGTCTAACTGACGGACGCTTTAAAGCAGGTTAAAGGGTGAACAGGTGAAACGGGTATCCATCTATCAGGTATTAATCTTACGGTAGACGAACATTTTCCGAATTTAAAACTGAAGAAAAAAGGCGTTTTTGAATTAAAAATCCAACATTTTAGATCAAAATTTATATGAGAAATCGGATAAGCTCATTAAAAATACGGCATCCCATTTAAAAAAATATCAAAGTGACCCCTAGTACTTTTGTTTGATGTTCAATTGTTTTTTGCTGAAGATATTCGAATTCGCGGGAGAAAATGACTTAAGATGGCTATTTCAGTTTTTTTATAAAAGTACAGGAAAAGTCAAAAAATCGCCTTGTCTAGTCTTGGTTGGATAACCCTGTACATGCGCGTTAAAGTGGGTTTTAAGCTTTCATAAAGTATTATCGATGCAATCAATCAACTATCTGATAAAAAAATACATGATTTTTGGATGAGGTGATTCTTATTATCAATTAAACAATGGATAATTCTTATTAGAAAAGACAACACATAAAAAGCCTTAAACGGGCTGGTATTGTGGTTAAACTGTTTAGATTGATCGAGGATTTCTATGGTTTCTTGCTATCTAGCATCGGGCCAGAACAAACAAAAAACCCATAAGGACCAAATTATCCTCCTGTTAACTCTACCTAGGTACAAAGGATAGGATTGTTGGAACAATAATTACTGTCATCGAAGTTATGTAGCTGTTATCAATATGATAATTTGACCATATTTTACATTTATTTATTATTTTGTAAAATACTCAAAATTTATTGTTACGGATTGGTAAGTTGTTAGCCCTTCAGGTATCCGTGTTGCAGCACTATTTATTTATTGATTACTTAACCATGGTAAGTCAATAACTATTTATACTGTATTCCTAGAAGTTTTAGTATATTATAAAAGCAATTTATTTGTGTTGTTTATAATTGCATGCGCAGTAAGATAAGCACAGGGTACACCAAGAATATACGCAACATAATATTAATCCACAAAAATTGGAAAGTACATTTAGAATTGCATTTAACCCTTTCCTTTTCTTTCTTATGGTAAGTATAGTAGATAAATAAGTTCTAATGGAAAAAGAACAAATTAATGGGGACACATTTGGCATTTACTTCCAAAAGAGTCTTGCAATATTTCAAGAACATTCAATATGTCCACAGAAAATATCTTGTAAAGGTAGGTAAGAAGGTACCAAATGAATCGCCCATAAAATACGCTACGTGTTTTTTGGTGATATCAGGCACTCTTCCCCATATCACACATTGTCTCAAAATCTTGATCTAAGATTTCTGACTGGCAAGTTTAGTTTTTGTATCGGTAGGAGGTGAAAATCTTCAAAAATATTTTTTTTATTTTTGTTAACCATACATTTTTACCTCTCTGCTGCTGGACCCTGTATACAAAAAGTAAATTTTCCATATAATTTTGGCAAGCTAAAATTTTTTATAAAAAAATACTATTGAAATATTAAACATTAGGTCCATTTGTGGTATAGGTAACGCCCATCCAGGGCACAATGCAATACTCTTGGCGCCTGAAGCCGTGTTGTCAGATTTTGAAAAGGGAACGCGCATTGCCCAATCTCATTTGTAAAAAACGCCAAAAAGCTTTATTGCAAAGCGGCAAATCTACATTTGTTTTATATAAAAATATTTTGTAGTTAGAAGCACGAGCAAGGGCTATTTAAATTTTGTAATGTGAAATATTTACTTTGAAAGGATGCTTTTTAATTTTTCTTTATTTGATAAAGTAAATTTATTTAAGCGCAGAAATCTAAAAAACATAAAACAAAAAGTAACTTTGCAGTTCATTTTACTAAATTACATAAAAGCCGACCTAAACAAATAATTTTTACAAGAGAATACAATACATCAGGAATATATGTTCGGACCACAATAAAAACACAATGAAACATGAAAACGTAGTTAATCGTCAACGTTAAATTATTAAAGGACCTTAAATTTAGGTGTTTTATTTATCGTCGGTTTGGAAAACGCCCAATTTGCGCTAAAGCGCCCAATCTGGTAAGACAGATTATCAATTACCATGTATTCACCCTCGCCATATATGTAGTATTTTTTTTTAATGGTCAGACACATCACTTCAGGATCACTCCTTTATGACGCTCTGCGAGTGGTGCATGTGCGCAGGAAATGATTCACGTTGATCTTGAATCTTTGGAGATTATACCAGTTAGGGAACACTGCCTCGGGGAGGATTTTTAAACAGTGTCGTTCGAGGGACACTAATCTGAACCACGTAAGGGTGAGCTGCAGTGGCTCGTCGTGAATTTCTACCATGCACCGCTCGGGGTAGAATCAAACGGGCAATCTGAGTTGAGCACTTACCATGAAAATATTCGTAAAAGAGGCGTAGTCGCCAATCTGCCTTTGATGTTCAAGGTTTTCTAGCTTGTTTGTTAGATTATGGTCACCCTTTAAGCAAATGGCTCTTCATTAAATGGAATCCGGTAATCTCAGAGTATGTATAGGAGCAGAGCCCACAGATATGAGCAGTATTCCAGCGATGATCGAATTTGGGCTTTATAGAGCATTAAAAGCTGTTGGGTATATAAAGGTTCTTAGTTCGAAAACGTATTCCCAGTTTCTGCGAAGCTGCCTTAGTAATGGCCGCAACGTGACTATGCCAAGATATATTACTATCCAAATTGACGCCTAAAAAATGAATCGATGAAGCCAAGGGAATCGCGTGTCCCGCCACAACTATATCCGGTTATTGAACATTAACTTTTTTTAGAAACAACTGCCGCCTGGGTTTTTTTTAGCGTTAAACTCTACTTGGTTACCGTCACCCCAAGACAAAATCCCTTTCAGGTCCTTGTTGAGATGTGCATTGGTAGTCGATGTTCGAGCATCCAAAGGAAAAGATGAAACAAGTGTGCTGTCGTCAGCAAAGCTATATAGAGTATGTCGACGGATGGGGTTTACAAGATGACAAATGGACTAAAAATTGAAAGATACGAAAAAAAGTCACTCTTAATAAACGTTTTTGCTTGTCTAGAAAATACGATTCACCATAAGAAACTTCAATTTTTTTATACAGGGTGGGTAAAAACTGCAAAAATGTTATTTTGCTTAAGAGTAAACATACTTTATTTTGAAAGATACGAAAAAAAGTCACTCTTAATAAACGTTTTTGCTTCTCTAGAAAATACGATTCATCATAAGAAACTTCAATTTTTTTTATACAGGGTGGGTAAAAACTGCAAAAATGTTATTTTGCTTAAGAGTAAACATACTTTATTTTGAAAGATACGAAAAAAAGTCACTCTTAATAAACGTTTTTGCTTGTCTAGAAAATACGATTCATCATAAGAAACTTCAATTTCTTTATACAGGGTGGGTAAAAACTGCAAAAATGTTATTTTGCTTAAGAGTAAACATACTTTATTTTGAAAGATACGAAAAAAATCAACTATTAATGAATGTGTTTTCTACACAACAAACCGAAGTAGAACAATTCATTAAAAGGCTTACCTATGTAAAAATTATTTCCCAAAATGTATTCGCTGGCACACCTCTGACTGGTGAACCTAGTTAAAATAATAATGACACTTAAGGTACTTGTTGTCAATGTCTTTATTTAATGAAGTTATTATTTAAGTAGAAATGCTATCTACTGAACAAAGAGTTTTTATAATACAATGTTATGGGGATGGTCAAGTTTCATACCACTACGTCATGGAGCAATTTACCGAGAAATGCCTGCATTTCTGCAGCGTGGTGAACGTCAGTTTGATACGGAAGTGGCGAACACAAATCGTCTAATCACCAAAATCAGGTTTATTGTAGAAGCACGGAATAGGCACCTAAAGTCTATTTTCAAACATCTGGGCAACACCTTCAATATTCAGAATGCACGTCGTCTAGGGGATGATTACGGAATATGTGAAGTCATAATAAACAAGTATCACGCTCTGATAATTATGGAAACGCTACTGAAGAGGTAGCAAGAACAATGCTGCAACGGGTAAACACAGCCAATGAAATTCGTGTCGAAGTGGATAACCTTCGTAGAAGGAATGCTCAACGGCAAGGATTTAAGAAGATGTTCAAATATTCCTCAAAATGACAACTTTATTTGACAGTCATATTTTACTTTGACTGGTGCCCGCAAATACGGGGCCATAAAAAGGAGAAATAGTTAAAAAGAAATCGGCGATAACCCGTAAACGGGCTCATCAAAAATATCTAAAGTTATTCTTTTGAATGTGGGTTTTAGTGCTCTTTAATAAACCTAAATAGAATTTTCCTCTAAAATAATTAGGGAAGCCAATAATTGACCCCATTTAAAATTACATGGGATTTCCTATGTCCCGCTCGACGATGCAACACCCGGTATATATGTTAGCAGTCTTTCCCCGCCGTAGCTCCACGTACGTAACAGAAACGCCGCACATGCTCAGAAAGGATGGGCGAGGCGGAAAGAGCGCGAGAAGCGTAGGACAGTCTTAATAAGTTGGTCAAGCGCGTCATTGCTTTTGTAAGACGACGATATTGAATAAATAATCAATTGGGGTAAAAACCCTTAACGTTATCATCAGAAGTGGGATTGTTCTCCGTGCAGTGTTAATTAATCGGTAATTACCTAACTAGATAGTAAAGTAGTTCTTAATAATGGAGGAAGATAGTCCGCGTCGCAATAGTGAGCAAACCGAACAAATTGCCGGAGGCGATGCTGAACAAGATCAGGCTTCAGATCCGAAACATTCTGAATTGCAGTGGCAAGAGACGCTTATTACTTTAGTGACAAAACAACAGCAACAGCTAGCTGAATTGACCCGCCAATCCAAGATGGCGACATTATTATCAAGGTCACCGTCCAAATATAAGAAGTCCGCTCACTTGCTCTTGCCGCTGTAAATTTCTCCCCTGCCGACGCCCTACCCCGCGCCCAGCGAGTCAACGCTCAAGCGGTGTTCGGCTGGGAGTAGTAAGGCAATGTCACCCTCAACTCAAAACTCCATAAGAAATAACATTGCGCTGAAATCTGCAGTTTTCGGGCCATTTTAGGGCGTGGCACTTTTCCTGGAAGTCGCCATCCTCTCTTAACCCGAGCGGAACCCAGCTACTATAGCCATCTAGTGTCTGACGTCATAACTGTTCGATGCCGGTAATATAGGGCCCTATTGACCTGTGTGGAACCCTCCACTGCTGTCACCTAACCCCCCACACATTATTCTAACCTAACTTTTGTCCCAACGGAACCCAGATCACGTGTTACCCCGATTATATAGTAATATCATTGTAGGGGTGCCACCTAACGGGGAGAGATGTACGTACCTGTTATCTTGAGACCTGTAGCGCCACCTGCTTTTCATATAAGGCATCTTGTTTACCGCGATGGTAGGTATGACGTTGTAAATCAGTTAAAATATTTTAAAATATAATAATAACAGAATAGTATATTAAAGTACATGTTTTATAAAGCATCATCTTATAGCACGCGTCCATGTTAAAAAACGAGCCGCTTGCGGCGAGTTTTTTAACGGGACAAGTGCTCTAACTGCTTTATAAAACACGTACTTTATACTATTTTTTCTATTTTGTATTTTTTTCAATAAGAAAATACATATTTAAAAAGAAAATCAACCCTTCAAATTTTGTAAATTTGTGTGTCTAAATTCTATGTTGGTAATACTCTAAATTTCTTATTATCATAGTAGCCTTGACAATAAATAATATTTTCTTTGTGTCATTGTCACGAAATTTGTGATTTAATATTTCATAGAGTTGTTCATAATTATAATTAAAAAAATATGGAGCATGATAATCTAAGTTTAACTCCCCCTGAGTTAAGGGATATTGCTAATAAAACGATAAATCAACTTTTACCAGAGAAATCCCGAAAACTTTCTTTTCTCATGGATAACAATAACAGGAAACGTCAGACGTCAACAGAATAAAACATTTAAATATAACCAATGCCAACTTTTAAAAAATAAAATTCGGAGTTCGAAATGGATATATTTCGAACTCGCTAGCGCGTTCGAAATATCTATTTTTCGAGACAAAATTAGAAAAAAAAAGTTTTTGTCCTCGGTGGGATTTGAACCATAATCCTCTGGGGCCGAACCTCAAAGCCTTGCAAAATACGCTACGAGAGCATATAGATTAAAACTGCTAAACAATGTTAGACAACGTGAAACCACGGGGGCACATCTGATTAGATTGCTGGAACAAAAGGTCCTTAAGTGGGATTATGGTGGTGTTTTATAATGTACAAAATTAGGGTAAACCAGGCTGGGAACTCCAATGTTAATTTTCGGAGGGATTTTTATGACTCATATCTCCGGAACCAATGGGCCTAGGATATTGCGCGTGCGTAGTTGGAGTCTATGAAATGAGTTCTTGCACATGACTCGAAAATGACACCTGTCACCTGTCAATTAAGAACTGTCACCTGTCAGATGTCACCTGTCAAATGTCAAAATCGACAGCTGATGTATGTCACGTGTTTAGGGTGACGTCATGAGTCGTTTAAAAAAAGAACGGGGTTGATCGGGCCAATAGGGCCAAAGTTGGTATAGCTAATGCCCTAACGGTAGGGGGGGTGAAAGATAGTGGCATAGGATATTGCGCGTGCGTAGTTGGAGTCTATGAAATGGGTTCTTGCACATGACTCGAAAATGACACCTGTCACCTGTCAATTAAGAACTGTCACCTGTCAGATGTCACCTGTCAAATGTCAAAATCGACAGCTGATGTATGTCACGTGTTTAGGGTGACGTCATGAGTCGTTTAAAAAAAGAACCGGGTTGATCGGGCCAATAGGGCCAAAGTTGATATAGCTAATGCCCTCACGGTAGGAGGGTGGCCATAACATGTCATCAATGAACATTGTTAGAGGCCGCGTGGTATGTAATTAGACAACTGGAGATCTAGTATGTCCTTTTGGCAAACAGTATTTTCAGACGCCATCTATAATTACGTT
Source organism: Polydrusus tereticollis (assembly GCA_963920685.1). Taxonomy (NCBI): domain Eukaryota; kingdom Metazoa; phylum Arthropoda; class Insecta; order Coleoptera; family Curculionidae; genus Polydrusus; species Polydrusus tereticollis. The sequence continues at coordinate 47,059,100 of OY987329.1, forward strand.
CGCGCACACTCCCGCTATCTGGGTACTACCTGAACTTATGCAACCAGAAGCCCCTATCAGCAAATATTGCCTTCGCCAATTTATTAACAAACCTAAGTGTGGCGATGACGACAAAATGGCGGTAAACCTAGCTTTTATAATGCATTCACCATTTTATCGACAAACCAGTACTAATGGCGTCGCCAAACCAATATTTCCCCTTATCAACATAAAAATTGTCGAAACGGCAACACCGCCGTTCCAATACTGAAAATTTAAGAAAATACGCTTAGGCCATATTGTAATAGCCGTTCGTACAAAAACACGTATAAAAGATATGCGAAAATGATAAGAACCAAAAATAATATCCCAGACGTTATAGCTCCATAAGCCACACTAATATTGTATCAAGAATATTATTCGATATACAAGATAATAATAAACCAAAACAGCTATATTAGAATAATTTAAGATCAAGGACAAACTTATTACCAACCTCGTATAAAATAATATAAATACTTATGATTATTATTAGGAACTTATTTGATGAAATTGTGGCCTTTCAAGAACACATTTAACATAATGTTATAAACAACTGCGTAAATTATAAGCCACACTGTATGTTTCATGAAGAAGAAAATTATACATTATTGCTGTTAAATATCAATAAGATCTCGTGCTAAAATTATTTAAACAAACGACCAACTATCACTACTAAACACACTGTATTTTCTGCAAACATTTGGTGATGTTAGAGAACCCAACATTTTGACTGGTGACTATGTTTTAAGTTGCAAATATTACCGAAAGACACAATCACAAGCCATTACGTAGGGGCTCAGTATCTGTTTTGTGTGTTGTACAGGTCCCACTGCATGAGAAATTAAGACATAAATGTAATTTATATTTAAATTCCAAGTACTAAAGTCTCTAAATATTCTTTTTAAATTTTTGAAAAACCTCTCAGTAACATCTTAAATAGTGTAAAAATATAATTTATATGCTCCAGAACTAAATATATTATACCAACAAGAACAAACTTATTACCAACCCCGTATAAAATAATACTTATGATTACTATTAGGAACTTATCGACAGGGTGATTAGAATTTAGCCTAATAATACCAAAACGCAGCTATTAAACTTCCCGAGAGCCAGAAGTAAATTTCGTCAAACCAGACTGCAAGCCAAAAATCTAAACCTCAGCTGGACCAGACAGCGATATTTGATATTAGAGGACATCACGAAACTCTTTTTACCATTACACAAGATATCCAAGACAGTGCGTTTTTGGTTTTCAAGAGACGTACTGACAAAAATAATCTACATCGTAACACTAAAATTTACCACATGATTACAAAAACATGCTTATTTACAAAATATGAATAGAAGATAAATACAAAATCATATACAAGGTATTAGTTGACATAATAACCATTATAACGACAATATAATTAACATCAATCAAAGATAGTTAAATAATATGGTATATTTTATATCAAGGAATGCTAAAAATTTTTTATATTTTATAGTCTGCATATGAGGGAAAATAAAAGTTCACATAAAAAAGACAGTTATCACTAACCTCGTATATATACTACATTTGGACATAAAAAACCAGTGCAAAAAATAAAATGGCATATCGTCAAGTTCAAAAGACCCTGTATAATAATATTTGGAGTACAGTGTACTACTTAAATATATAAAACAAAAAATATTTTCAGATTAAAAATTATAAAATAAGCCATTCATTTTCCTGCAATTATAAATTTGAAGACCGGTAAATCCTGAGAAGGTCAAAAGCAGCATACACGAGTCAAAGGTCAAAGCAGTACCATTTTACTAATTCATCAACAGTAATCTGATATACTTACTTACAAAGTCAATTTTTAGGATTACTGTTCTGTTAGTCGTCTCTTTTGGGAACCCTGTATGGAAATTGAAATAAATAATTAGGATCCGTCTATTTAATAAATAAACAAGTTCTCATTAATAAATAATTACGAACAAAATATTATACTAAACCTTTACCTATATAGACACAATCTAGCTATGAGTTAAGTGTCCAAGTTTCCCCATTTTAAAAATGTATTAAAATATAAATAATTGCATTTTTATCCGCTTTATTACAGATATTAAACATGAAAATATTGTTTAAAGAAAAACCACATATTGAAAGGTCAAAAATTAACATGAATAAAGCATTATCTAAACAAGACTCGCAGGTAACTGACGATCTGCATGATGATGTTACATTTTTAATTATTATAAACAATTTTAAATTATTTCTTCTTCTTATACAGAGCCAGAGAAAAGCACTTGTCTATCTAAGAAATAAAATAAATTAAAAATATGTTGGAAACACTACATTAGGAATATACCATGAAAAATATATATCTATCTTAAAAAATAAACGGTGTACTACTTAAATATATAAAACAAAAAATATTTTCAGATTAAAAATTATAAAATAAGCCATTCATTTTCCTGCAATTATAAATTTGAAGACCGGTAAATCCTGAGAAGGTCAAAAGCAGCATACACGAGTCAAAGGTCAAAGCAGTACCATTTTACTAATTCATCAACAGTAATCTGATATACTTACTTACAAAGTCAATTTTTAGGATTACTGTTCTGTTAGTCGTCTCTTTTGGGAACCCTGTATGGAAATTGAAATAAATAAAAAAATTGATTTTTATTAATATCTAAATGATCCTTTTACCGATTTTGTTGAAATCTGGCAGGGTTATTCATTGTAATAAGACGCTAAGTTGGCACTAACTAAAAGAAAATTATAAGTTCCAGTGGCGTCTCGGGGGGCAGTGTCACGAATAATATTGACAAAAAAAAAAATGTACGCTACTGAGTTTTTTGAAAAATTTAAATTTTTTTCAGATTGGGCATCTACAAATACAACTTTTTTGTCTCTTAATATCTATTCGTATATAACTTCCTTTTCGAGGAAAAAATAAAAACGACTTCATTGCATGACGGAAAATTGTTAAAATAAAATCAAGTTAACTTTGATCGTTCTCGTGAAAAATATATAGAAATTTGAAACTTGATTATTTTGTCTAACCGACGGACGCTTTAAAGCAGGTTAAAGGGTGAACAGGTGAAACGGGTATCCATCTATCAGGTATTAATCTTACGGTAGACGAACATTTTCCGAATTTAAAACTGAAGAAAAAAGGCGTTTTTGAATTAAAAATCCAACAGTTTAGATCAAAATTTATATGAGAAATCGGATAAGCTCATTAAAAATACGGCATCCCATTTAAAAAAATATCAAAGTGACCCCTAGTACTTTTGTTTGATGTTCAATTGTTTCTTGCCTAAGATATTCGAATTCGCGGGAGAAAATGACTTAAGATGGCTATTTCAGTTTTTTTATAAAAGTACAGGAAAAGTCAAAAAATCGCCTTGTCTAGGCTTGGTTGGATAACCCTGTACAATGTTGACCTGAACAGACCTGTTCCCCTGGAACAGACCCGATGAACAGACCTGTTCCCCTGGAACAGACCCGATGAACAGACCTGTTCCCCTGGAACAGACCCGTTCCCCCGGAACAGACCCTGTTCCCCCCGAACAGACCCTGTTCCCCCGGAACAGACCTGTTCCAAAGTTTTTTTCAGAAGCTTCCCCGAACCATGTTTTCGTAGATATAAAATTTCTGCAAAAATTGACGAACTTTTCATTTCCTTCATTTGAACGGTACCTTAACGTAGCGTTTATCTAATAAAAATTTGGCTTTTTAGCTTTATATTCTATATAAAAATTTGGCTTTTTAGCTTTATATTCTAGGTTGCAAGTAGAACTTTGATTTTTTTGTATCTTACATTTGATAAATATTAAATGTTTAACCCTCTTCGTTTTAAAAAGCCGTGCTTGTATCGACTTTACCTATCGTTTTATATAATTACTAATAATCAAATATCAAAATGTACCTATATCAGAAACGGGTGACTAGAAAAACACCAGTTTTGTTAACAATGTATCAACATAATTAGACATCATTGTGTATTAAATTTTAATAATTTAGCTAAATAGTTTTTGGAAAAATGCAATAAAATAAAAATGACTTTTTTATTAGCTTCCCCCGTATGCACGTTGTCTTTTATAGAATAAATTAATACAATTTCGTCTTTGGGAGATACATACATTTCTCTCTGATCTACACATAATTTAAATATGTTTATAATATTTCTCGTTACTCTAAAATTTCTACTGATTCGGTATTCAAACTATATGCATTTTAATATCAAGGCTACCTAAAATTAGATAATCTATTTTATGCAAAAGTTTAGTAGTATGATCTGATATTTTTTTCACAAATGTTATAATCGAATTAATTATATGCCAAGTGCAGAATATATTTTAAAAAATGGTTACTTTCCATGCGTTGAATTGGATTTATTCTGTTTCTCTACAGTACTGTGGATTCCCACAAGGTGCATTTTTAGTTTATTTAACCTGCTTAATTTTCGATGTTTGTAAATGTATATACAGGGTTAGTTCTGGGGTTCGAAACGTTCAATATTTGTTCGCTATAGATAGGTATCTTATCTTATTACACGCACATTTTTTAATGCTTTTATTATCGATACATATTTTTAGTTCAATTTTTTCTCCAATTTATACAGGTGCTTACATTTTATTAAATTGTTTATTGCTTCTTGTGAAAAATTGACAAGAGTTTTCTCTTTAAGGAAATATTCTACATCTTTATATAACTTAAAATAACAGCCTGTTGTCTTTTTTTTTTTATTTATTTTTATGAACCTATATAACGCACTATAGTATTTTCTTGATTGAATATTAGCACTTCTAATTACTTTTCGTACAGAGCAAGGTACCTACCTTTTCTTTTGAGAATAATATTTATAGGTTTGACTTTAAACTATAATTATGTTTTATTCTTTTATCACATTAGAATATGAAATATGTAAAGTATTTCTACCATGCTGTATACAGTGTGTTCTAGTAAACCTTAGTTTTTTGGATATTGTTACATACAACTGTGTTAATAAATAATATACATACTTGGATATCCTTGAATGTTTATTGAAAATTTTGAATGCTTTCATTGCTTACTGTATAATTTTTGCAAAGTACTATATTTTTAGACTAAGCTTTACCTTAATAAATATTAAAATTTTTCAACAAGCCAGCTTTTATTTATTTCCCACGTAGCTCAAACGTTTTTGTTTCCTTATCGGGGTTGTTTTCTGTAACAGAGAGGTCAACAGGGTCTGTTAAACAGGGTCTGTTAAACAGGGCTGTTAAACAGGGCTGTTCAGGTCAACATTGTACAGGGTTATCCAACCAAGCCTAGACAAGGCGATTTTTTGACTTTTCCTGTACTTTTATAAAAAAACTGAAATAGCCATCTTAAGTCATTTTCTCCCGCGAATTCGAATATCTTAGGCAAGAAACAATTGAACATCAAACAAAAGTACTAGGGGTCACTTTGATATTTTTTTAAATGGGATGCCGTATTTTTAATGAGCTTATCCGATTTCTCATATAAATTTTGATCTAAACTGTTGGATTTTTAATTCAAAAACGCCTTTTTTCTTCAGTTTTAAATTCGGAAAATGTTCGTCTACCGTAAGATTAATACCTGATAGATGGATACCCGTTTCACCTGTTCACCCTTTAACCTGCTTTAAAGCGTCCGTCGGTTAGACAAAATAATCAAGTTTCAAATTTCTATATATTTTTCACGAGAACGATCAAAGTTAACTTGATTTTATTTTAACAATTTTCCGTCATGCAATGAAGTCGTTTTTATTTTTTCCTCGAAAAGGAAGTTATATACGAATAGATATTAAGAGACAAAAAAATTGTATTTGTAGATGCCCAATCTGAAAAAAATTTAAATTTTTCAAAAAACTCAGTAGCGTACATTTTTTTTTTTGTCAATATTATTCGTGACACTGCCCCCCGAGACGCCACTGGAACTTATAATTTTCTTTTAGTTAGTGCCAACTTAGCGTCTTATTACAATGAATAACCCTGCCAGATTTCAACAAAATCGGTAAAAGGATCATTTAGATATTAATAAAAATCAATTTTTTTATTTATTTCAATTTCCATACAGGGTTCCCAAAAGAGACGACTAACAGAACAGTAATCCTAAAAATTGACTTTGTAAGTAAGTATATCAGATTACTGTTGATGAATTAGTAAAATGGTACTGCTTTGACCTTTGACTCGTGTATGCTGCTTTTGACCTTCTCAGGATTTACCGGTCTTCAAATTTATAATTGCAGGAAAATGAATGGCTTATTTTATAATTTTTAATCTGAAAATATTTTTTGTTTTATATATTTAAGTAGTACACCGTTTATTTTTTAAGATAGATATATATTTTTCATGGTATATTCCTAATGTAGTGTTTCCAACATATTTTTAATTTATTTTATTTCTTAGATAGACAAGTGCTTTTCTCTGGCTCTGTATAAGAAGAAGAAATAATTTAAAATTGTTTATAATAATTAAAAATGTAACATCATCATGCAGATCGTCAGTTACCTGCGAGTCTTGTTTAGATAATGCTTTATTCATGTTAATTTTTGACCTTTCAATATGTGGTTTTTCTTTAAACAATATTTTCATGTTTAATATCTGTAATAAAGCGGATAAAAATGCAATTATTTATATTTTAATACATTTTTAAAATGGGGAAACTTGGACACTTAACTCATAGCTAGATTGTGTCTATATAGGTAAAGGTTTAGTATAATATTTTGTTCGTAATTATTTATTAATGAGAACTTGTTTATTTATTAAATAGACGGATCCTAATTATTTATTTCAATTTCCATACAGGGTTCCCAAAAGAGACGACTAACAGAACAGTAATCCTAAAAATTGACTTTGTAAGTAAGTATATCAGATTACTGTTGATGAATTAGTAAAATGGTACTGCTTTGACCTTTGACTCGTGTATGCTGCTTTTGACCTTCTCAGGATTTACCGGTCTTCAAATTTATAATTGCAGGAAAATGAATGGCTTATTTTATAATTTTTAATCTGAAAATATTTTTTGTTTTATATATTTAAGTAGTACACTGTACTCCAAATATTATTATACAGGGTCTTTTGAACTTGACGATATGCCATTTTATTTTTTGCACTGGTTTTTTATGTCCAAATGTAGTATATATACGAGGTTAGTGATAACTGTCTTTTTTATGTGAACTTTTATTTTCCCTCATATGCAGACTATAAAATATAAAAAATTTTTAGCATTCCTTGATATAAAATATACCATATTATTTAACTATCTTTGATTGATGTTAATTATATTGTCGTTATAATGGTTATTATGTCAACTAATACCTTGTATATGATTTTGTATTTATCTTCTATTCATATTTTGTAAATAAGCATGTTTTTGTAATCATGTGGTAAATTTTAGTGTTACGATGTAGATTATTTTTGTCAGTACGTCTCTTGAAAACCAAAAACGCACTGTCTTGGATATCTTGTGTAATGGTAAAAAGAGTTTCGTGATGTCCTCTAATATCAAATATCGCTGTCTGGTCCAGCTGAGGTTTAGATTTTTGGCTTGCAGTCTGGTTTGACGAAATTTACTTCTGGCTCTCGGGAAGTTTAATAGCTGCGTTTTGGTATTATTAGGCTAAATTCTAATCACCCTGTCGATAAGTTCCTAATAGTAATCATAAGTATTATTTTATACGGGGTTGGTAATAAGTTTGTTCTTGTTGGTATAATATATTTAGTTCTGGAGCATATAAATTATATTTTTACACTATTTAAGATGTTACTGAGAGGTTTTTCAAAAATTTAAAAAGAATATTTAGAGACTTTAGTACTTGGAATTTAAATATAAATTACATTTATGTCTTAATTTCTCATGCAGTGGGACCTGTACAACACACAAAACAGATACTGAGCCCCTACGTAATGGCTTGTGATTGTGTCTTTCGGTAATATTTGCAACTTAAAACATAGTCACCAGTCAAAATGTTGGGTTCTCTAACATCACCAAATGTTTGCAGAAAATACAGTGTGTTTAGTAGTGATAGTTGGTCGTTTGTTTAAATAATTTTAGCACGAGATCTTATTGATATTTAACAGCAATAATGTATAATTTTCTTCTTCATGAAACATACAGTGTGGCTTATAATTTACGCAGTTGTTTATAACATTATGTTAAATGTGTTCTTGAAAGGCCACAATTTCATCAAATAAGTTCCTAATAATAATCATAAGTATTTATATTATTTTATACGAGGTTGGTAATAAGTTTGTCCTTGATCTTAAATTATTCTAATATAGCTGTTTTGGTTTATTATTATCTTGTATATCGAATAATATTCTTGATACAATATTAGTGTGGCTTATGGAGCTATAACGTCTGGGATATTATTTTTGGTTCTTATCATTTTCGCATATCTTTTATACGTGTTTTTGTACGAACGGCTATTACAATATGGCCTAAGCGTATTTTCTTAAATTTTCAGTATTGGAACGGCGGTGTTGCCGTTTCGACAATTTTTATGTTGATAAGGGGAAATATTGGTTTGGCGACGCCATTAGTACTGGTTTGTCGATAAAATGGTGAATGCATTATAAAAGCTAGGTTTACCGCCATTTTGTCGTCATCGCCACACTTAGGTTTGTTAATAAATTGGCGAAGGCAATATTTGCTGATAGGGGCTTCTGGTTGCATAAGTTCAGGTAGTACCCAGATAGCGGGAGTGTGCGCGAACGTAATTATAGATGGCGTCTGAAAATACTGTTTGCCAAAAGGACATACTAGATCTCCAGTTGTCTAATTACATACCACGCGGCCTCTAACAATGTTCATTGATAACATGTTATGGCCACCCTCCTACCGTTAGGGCATTAGCTATATCAACTTTGGCCCTATTGGCCCGATCAACCCGGTTCTTTTTTTAAACGACTCATGACGTCACCCTAAACACGTGACATACATCAGCTGTCGATTTTGACATTTGACAGGTGACATCTGACAGTTCTTAATTGACAGGTGACAGGTGTCATTTTCGAGTCATGTGCAAGAACCCATTTCATAGACTCCAACTACGCACGCGCAATATCCTATGCCACTATCTTTCACCCCCCCTACCGTTAGGGCATTAGCTATACCAACTTTGGCCCTATTGGCCCGATCAACCCCGTTCTTTTTTTAAACGACTCATGACGTCACCCTAAACACGTGACATACATCAGCTGTCGATTTTGACATTTGACAGGTGACATCTGACAGGTGACAGTTCTTAATTGACAGGTGACAGGTGTCATTTTCGAGTCATGTGCAAGAACCCATTTCATAGACTCCAACTACGCACGCGCAATATCCTAGGCCCATTGGTTCCGGAGATATGAGTCATAAAAATCCCTCCGAAAATTAACATTGGAGTTCCCAGCCTGGTTTACCCTAATTTTGTACATTATAAAACACCACCATAATCCCACTTAAGGACCTTTTGTTCCAGCAATCTAATCAGATGTGCCCCCGTGGTTTCACGTTGTCTAACATTGTTTAGCAGTTTTAATCTATATGCTCTCGTAGCGTATTTTGCAAGGCTTTGAGGTTCGGCCCCAGAGGATTATGGTTCAAATCCCACCGAGGACAAAAACTTTTTTTCTGTTATTATTATATTTTAAAATATTTTAACTGATTTACAACGTCATACCTACCATCGCGGTAAACAAGATGCCTTATATGAAAAGCAGGTGGCGCTACAGGTCTCAAGATAACAGGTACGTACATCTCTCCCCGTTAGGTGGCACCCCTACAATGATATTACTAAAGTCCCTGTATTGGAAAGTCTGGACACGAGCGGTCGTTCACGCGATTGGTTGGCCTCGAGCTAAGAAATTAATGGCGGCTCCAATAAGAGAAGCGCAGATGACTTATTCGCAGCTATGTTCACATCATTCGCAATCTGTCAAATCGTTTGTTTACTTTTAGAAAACCCAACAAATATTTTTTTTTCTGCAGTTTAAAGTGAAAAGTGATTTGTTTTTTTGGTTTTTTACAATTTAGAAAGGATTTCTTTTGATTTTAATGTCGGGAGTAAAGAAGCAGAAAGGTGGCATATCGGGAGCTTACCCCGAACGCCCTTCTAAAACCGGCGAAGGAATATCATTTTTTAGATTTGCTATGGAGATCACAGGTATGTACCTATATTATAAACAAATATTGTGCTTTTGGAAACATAACATGTATGTGGATTTATTTACTAATTCTTGAATCGTCTACTAATTTTAATATATTTAATAATTAAATTATAGAAGACACAAGTACTACTGTAACGCTCTTTTAATAAATATAAGCTTATAAATTAATCAATTATAATATTAAAAAATAAATAAATTGTCTTATCATAACTGAAATTTAATTCAAACTGCTATTACAAACCACCCCATCCGCGATGGTGCTAAAAGTTATTATACCTCGCATATGAATGAATTTTTTGATGGTGTCCAGTTCTTCGGCCAACATTAATTATCCATCTCTCACGTCTGTTCTCATCCGAGGGAAATGAGGCCATATAACATTTTCTCCCATGATTGGTATTATTTTTGCAACCGGGATAGCTGCATGTATGCATTTTTAAAACACTTTGACGTTTAACGAACGCGAACTGTTTATTTACATCGCGAGATCATAATATGACAGGAGAGACTGACACCGCGCGCACGCCCGGGCGCCATTAATTTCTTAAAAGGTGAAAATAGAAAAGGACACAGAGTTCTCTTTCTTACACACGGGCTTTATAGCTCGTGTCCAGACTTTCCAATACAGGGACTTTAGATATTACTATATAATCGGGGTAACACGTGATCTGGGTTCCGTTGGGACAAAAGTTAGGTTAGAATAATGTGTGGGGGGTTAGGTGACAGCAGTGGAGGGTTCCACACAGGTCAATAGGGCCCTATATTACCGGCATCGAACAGTTATGACGTCAGACACTAGATGGCTATAGTAGCTGGGTTCCGCTCGGGTTAAGAGAGGATGGCGACTTCCAGGAAAAGTGCCACGCCCTAAAATGGCCCGAAAACTGCAGATTTCAGCGCAATGTTATTTCTTATGGAGTTTTGAGTTGAGGGTGACATTGCCTTACTACTGCTGGGTATTAGTTTTTGCAAGTGCATACTTTTATCCACAGCGCTCTCGGCGAAGAGTTTTCGTATGCTGCCACGTTATAATTAGTATAATTTTAGCTTACTTATGATGGAGGCGAATCACCTTAAGAGTTTTTCTTATTGTTGTGTTGATGATTGTTGTATTAGTTCACGTGATTGTTTTTCGTTATTTCGGTGCCCTAAAGATCCAATAAGGTAAGTAAAAAGGATTGTTTACTTCGGTTGAGTAAGATGCAAAGTATTGCAAAGTAGATTTAGTGGGACATATTACACCATGCCGACGTTTCGTTAATTTATTTTAACTATGAATTTTCATGTATGTATTGATTATGCCGTCAAAAAGGTATATTTAAATAATAGTAGGTAATTTACCTAACAAAGTTCCGAAACTGATATTTTACGGGATGAGTAGGAACTTTCCATGGCGAGCCGTAGGCGAGTCCTGGAATCCTGCGAGTCCCGTAAAATCACTTTTGGATCGTGTTACGTACAATATTTTTTCTGTAGCCGTTTTGTATGTTAAAAAAATATATATAATACGTGACAAGCGCTGTCATAATATAATACAATGTTCATGTTATTGTCAAAGCCGTTTACATAGAAACCCAAAATCGCCCCGAAAGTAACAATAATAGACCCGAAAGTAAAGAAATCGTACCGAAAGTAAAAAAAATCGTTCCGAATGTAGCTACTTTCGGTACGATTTGTGTTAAGTGGTATTTTCGATTTAATAAATCATACCGAAAATTTTATTTTCGAGACGGCTGCAGAAAATAAATATTATTTAAGCAGGGCCGCCGCTAGACAAACGAGTAGGGAGTGTAAAAAAGATGCAATATTTAACTTGGGTACGGCTAGGGATGTTTGATAATATCGATTGTGGATTATCGATGCAAAACAACTAGAAAATTAAAAAATTGGTTAAATAAACTTTGTTCTTTGTTGTTTTTGTTCAAGATAATGTTGTATATTTATTACCCGTACTCATGTTCCTGTATACCAAGGGGGATCGAGCGACCCTATCCCGTTTTGGCAGCCCTGAATATAGTTAAGTTGGAATCCTGAGACCCTCGCAAGTAAATTGATTGATTGGTCAATGAATACTAAAACAGTACTTCGATATATTTTGCAGATGTCAGCAGTGGAAAGAGAGCTTGGGCTTTATTGGTGACCATAAATATGCCAATTTAACACCGGAGGAAGCTTACAGGCGCATAAGAATATGCAGTGTCCATTTTGGGTATAAATGTTTCACCTATTCTGGAAAACGTTTATTAAATACTGCTATTCCCTCGAAAGTGCCAATAAAATTTGACGGTAAGATATCACATTTTTGTGTTGGATTTTAATGATGAATGTAGTTACCTTAATTGCCTGTTATTAGCTGACTCCCAAGAAGATGACGTTCCTGGATCCTCAAGAATGGATCGGGCAAAAAAGGTGGATGCGTCTACTCAAGCAGATATCCAACAATACGTTGTGGAAGTGTCTACTGTTCCGCAAAGTAATAATAAGTGATATTGTTCAGGTTTTTACAAAGTTAGGCAAAAAATTGTAGTTCGTTATTAAGGTAAAATTTTTATCATTTTTATAATTTTTATCATTTTCAGTACCACCAACAGAAAATGTTGCAGCCAGTTTTTCTACTTCTGAAGCGTCTACGCAAAGTCAAACACATAAAGAATTCTTGGAAGGTAAGACGGCCTAATATTGCTTAGACAGAAACAAATTACAGTTTGATTACTATTATAGTAGTTTCTGTATGATTTAATTGGGGATAGCCTGTATATGTTTAGATATTTTTAATACTTTTTTTATAACGTCCTATTATCCAAAGGAATTTATAGTTAATCGAGTTAAAAATATTTTCTAATTTTTAGATTTTTCTTGTCAAACTCCACCACACTTGTCACAAAATACTTCGAGAAAACAGGGACTAAAAAGGAAAATACTTGATATGAAGAATGCTCTTAACTCTTCTAAGAAATGTCGGCCAGATTTGGATACAACAGACGTACTAAATTTTTTGGAGGAGCATTATTCACAAGACTCTACTATGCTAATTAGAAACCAGTTACTACTACTTGATTCAGCAAAAAAAGGGGCAAGATATTCTAATGAATTTAAACAATTTTCTCTTACTTTATATCTATTGGGACCAAAAGCATATAAAAAGTTAGGAAGAGTTATCAGATTGCCTTCTGAAGCAACTCTGAAAAGAATTACCCAAAAGTGGAAAATCTCTCCAGGATTTAATGACTTTCTTTTTAATATTATACAGCTCAAGGTCTCAGTAATGGCAGAAAACTCTAAAGACTGCATTTTATGTGTTGACGAAATGTCTATAAAATCAAACTTATTTTATGACATTTCTGGGGATAATATAATAGGATTTGAAGACATCCATAATGAACGGTCAACTAACATTGCTACCAGTGCGTTGGTGGTGATGGCCAGAGGAATATCACATAACTGGAAACAACCTGTTGCTTATTTTTTCACCAAAAATTCCACAAATGTTGATTACTTGAAAGAATTAATTTATGAGTCGATTCGAAAACTTAAATCAGTAGGACTTAACGTTTGGGCGATAACATCGGATCAGGGGCCAAATTTTTATAAACTGGTAAAAAGTTCTTTAAAATTAACTTTTGAAATGCCTTACTTCTATGTTGACGATTCCCAAATATTTTATTTGTTCGACGTACCACATCTGCTAAAGTCAAAAAGGAATAACTTTTATTCTTATATATTTAGTTTAGAAGAAGGAAAAACAAGTAAGTGCTTTCTAGAAGCCATGTATAATATTGACAAGGTTAAACAATATAGGTTAGCACCAAGACTTACTGATGAACATATATATCCCAACAACTTTAAAAAAATGAAAGTGAAACTGGCATCCCAAATATTTAGCCATTCTGTTGCAGTTGCTATGCAAACCTATATCGACTTCGAAAAATTGCCTGCAGAGGCTAAAACAACTGCAAATTTTATTGAGGATATGGACAAATTATTTGATTTGTTAAATTCAAGTAATTTTGATAAATCTTGTGCGTTTTTTGGCAATGACAAACAAATTGAATTTTTAAATAAAATGCTAAATCTTTTCTCAAATTTAGAAGTTCTAAATAAAAACGGGAAAAATGTGACTAACAGCCTAAAATTTATATATGGATGGAGGTTAACCATATCCTCAATTTTAAAGTTATGGGAAATATTGCGCAATAAGGGCTACAAATTCCTGTTAACTCGTCATTTAAACCAGGATTGCTTAGAGAACTATTTTGGACAAGTTAGGAATGCATGTGGAAATGCAAGAAATCCAACAGCCATTCAATTTTGCAGAGTTTTTAAAAAACTGTTTGCCTTAAAATGCTTTGATCCGACAGAAGGTGGCAATACTTTAGAAGATGCTTCTGATATTTTGCTGGCCATAACCCCTGATTTAATACAAAAGGGTACGTTTTTGCAAGAAAAAAAAGTAAATTTTTCACCAATTTTGAGAGTCCAGACCAATGATTATCGAAATTTAGCAACTGAAGAAGGCAATGCCCTAGTCTATGTTGCTGGATACTTTTTAAAAAAATGTATTTTAAAACATTCCTGCGACATTTGTCTTAAATTTTGTAACACTTCTCTGAGCGATAGTTCTACACGGTTTTGTGAACTAAAGGCTTATGATGGCAAGCAAAGCCTATTTGGTAGCCTAACAGTTCCCCCAAAAACATTTTTAGATTATTTGAAAACTTTGGAAGGTATCTTTATTTTAATGTTTAATAGTCTTGCTGTAGAAAGAGGCGTAGGAACCAAACTTAAAACAGAAATTTTCAACAGTTGATTTTTCACATCCATGTCCCAATTTTCCACATGATTATTTTATGTCGTTGTACACAAGGGTACGAATTTATTATACATTAAAATTTGCTAATTGCGAGATGAAATGTAAGTCGACTAATAAAGCAAATCAAAAGTTGAAGATTTTACGAAATTTGTAATTTGTATTTGTAATATTATTATGTGTAACGCAAAACAAAAAATGTGTTTTATTTAATTTTTTCCTGCAAAAATAAATTAATCCGAAAAAAATTGAACTTTTTGGTAAACACAACAAATTTAAAAACCAATTTGGAAAATATAAAATAACGACAAAAAAATATGACCTAATAGTTACGTCTATAAATTATATTTCCAAACTTTAAAGTACCTATTCATTTCCCCCAATAAAATATCAATATTTTATAATTCGATATTGTTAAACTAACACAATAAAACCAATAATTCGTATCATGATCTAATGCAAATGCAAACTATTAATCATGCAAATATATTAAAACGTTTTGTAAGTATTTATTACCACAACTCCCTCGTATAAAAATATTCAAGCGGCCAAGCCACCGTTCCTACTGAATGACTCCCGTATCTCGCTGGGAGGCGGTTCTCGGTGCGATTCGAGGTCACCGCCGGCGTTTTCAATACTTCAAAAAAGTGATCGGACTTCTTATATTTGGACGGTGTCAAGGTGTGGTACGCCAACGCCTAGTACGTCGGGCGCAGAGACATTAAGTGCGCATGCGTTCGGTCCTGTCCACGCGTCATTTAAGCTAACTAACTTTTATCCGGACAAGAGCACCTACTCGATAGAAGAATGGCTGGAGGATGCAACTAAGCTTAAAAATGAACTTAATATAAGTGATAACCTAATGGTTGCCAAAGCCAGCAAGGCATTACAAAATCGCGGCTACCGCTATTGTTGTGATTTGAGGCCCCTTTATCGAAGTTGGAAAAATTTCTGTGACGACTTAATCATTGCTTTTCCCGATCGAGAGACGCCAGGTGCCCGCGCATACAAGGCTGCTACATTACGAAGTCACAATCGTTATGCGAATATGGCAATCAAAAATTGCGTAGCATCAGCAGATTTCACGATAGTTTGCCTTGGAATAAAATTGCGAGTATGGTTGAATATGGATTAGATTACGCAGAAGCACGCACGACTTTGCAAATCCAAAGTCTGAACGTAAATTGCTGAAACTTTTAAGTGAATTTGATGCACGTCGCCCTGGATCATCAAGAATGTCCAGAAACTCAGAGGTTGCGGGAAGATCCAACTGAAAAGCCGAACGACGACTGAAAGACACTTGCCATAGTGGAGGCGTTGAACATTTCCGAGTGTACTTGTACGGAGTGCATTTTACAGTAGATAGAGATTGTAATAATTCTGTTAGAGCGACTGCTCTAAAGAAAGACTTGCATCCGCGTGTTGCGCGTTGGTGAATTAAATTATAAGACTATGACTTTACAATCGAATACCGCCCGGGTAATAAAATGCAACATATAGACTATTTAAGCCGGAATCCAGTGGATGATGTAACCGAGTTAAAAGTGTGCGCATTGAAAACCATTAACATAAACAAAATCGCCGATAAGAGTACGCTTCGAGAGTTTCAGCATAGTGACAGTTTTTGTCGTCAAATACTTGACAATCCGGACTTTGACCCTAACCTAACTGTTGAGAAGGACATGATCGTAACCAAAACAAAACCTCGGAAATATTTTGTGCCCGTTGCAGCGCGATTGCTGACTATGACTTTATATCATGATGCGTCTTCACATATAGGGTGGGACAAGTGTGTTAAGAAATTAAGTGAAGATTTATATTAGCAGAGAATGGGTCGATGCTTAAAAAAATACATCAATAATTGCAGAGCATGTGTATTAGAAAAATCACACAATTGTCGTCGTGCAGGGTTGTGGCAACATGGCGAAAAAGCAGACGATATACTGCACACATGACACATCGATCATGCAGGGCCATTATAGGTCGAATGGATGCACTCAAATTTTGGTGACAATCGATGCATTTTCCAAATTTACTGCAATGACGTTCCAGAACTTTTTAAGTGATTGCATTATATATCACATTGCAACTGGAGTGCCTCACGAAAACGGTCAAGTAGAGAGGACCTGAACTAACCTGCAATAGAAGAAAATTTAAACTCTACAATTCACTCAGTAACTGGTTACGCGCCGGCACTGTTACAGCTTGGAATAGATCCGAGATTAGCAGCTACTCAGCAGTTTTTAGGAGACGTACCGTCATCAGACAATTTTGTTGACCCAGACAAGGCCGTCTCGAAAGCTCGGGAAAGAATAACAAATCGGGAAATATGCAGGCTCAGCAATTTGATTCAACTCGTCATCGCAGCAGCTTGTTTACTGTGGGAGACCTGGTGGCTGTTGAAGATTCTCAGCTGGCAGGTGGAGGAAAACTGAAGCCAAAATTTAAAGGGCCTTACACTGTTCAAAAGGTCTTACCGCATAAAAGATATCAACTTCACAAGAAGGGACAGCGAACGACAGTAGCCGCTCACGACCAGTTAAGACCATGGCTATCGCAGTAACTATAAAAACGGTAAGTGGCGATCCCCCAAAATTAAATGAAAAATAAAATGAATTGTGTTTTTGTTAACCTAGGGTGGCGATCCCACCAACTTTAACTAAATAAATCATGATAATAAAGTGGCAATCCCACTAATGTTTACTGTAATGGTGGCAATCCCACCAATAATAACTAAAATAATAATTAGTGGCGATCCCACTAATGTTTACTCTAATGGTGGCAATCCCACCAATAATACCTAACTGAAATAATAATTAGTGGCGATCACACTAAGGTTTACTCTAATGGTGGCATTGGTGGCAATCCCACCAATAATAACTGAAATAATAATTAGTGGCGATCCCACTAATGTTTACTCTAATGGTGGCAATCCTACCAACATTAATTAAAAGAATTAGTGGCGATCCCACTATGAAACAATATTTAGTGGTTATCCGCTGAAAAGGGTGGCAATCCCACCAAGTTTAATTAACAAAAATGGCAACCTCCTTTAAAAAGTACAATAATTAATTGAGATAAAGAGTGGTTATAACGAAAATACTGCTTCCTAATCTTTTTTGTAGGTAGAAGAAAAATAAATAAAGAAATTGCATGGACGCTTCCTCACAGGATGGCCGTGTTAGCAGTCTTTCCCCGCCGTAGCTCCACGTACGTAACAGAAACGCTGCACATGCTCAGACAGGATGGGCGAGGCGGAAAGAGCGCGAGAAGCGCAGGACAGTCTTAATAAGTTGGTCAAGCGCGTCATTGCTTTTGTAAGACGTCGATATTGAATAAATAATCAATTGGGGTAAAAACCCTTAACGTTATCATATATTATATATATATATATATATACTCTTGCCTTAAAAAACCTTAAAAACACATAGAAAACCCAGTATAAAACTGCAATCAAAAATGCAAACAAATCAGCGAATGATACCCTAATACGAAACGCTTCCAATCCTACAAAACGCATGTGGAATATAATTAACGAACAACAGGGCTTAGTTGGAAAGGCTGTGGGCGAGGGTGTAGATATACCTCCCGACCAGTTTAACAAACTCTTCATTGGTATCGCTCATGAATTATAAGCTAAAGTAACACCAAAATTTGACCCTGCTCAAAATATATCTGAAACTGCACACCCTGCATTCGGTTTTACTGAGGTAACATTGAATAAAGTACGTGAAATCATAAATTCCTTAAAAAAAAAAAAACAAGTAGGGACCCTTACGGCTTTAACGTTTCTTTAATTAAATATATTAAGAACTTAATTATAAGTCCTTTAACCAAACTAATAAATCATTGTTTCAGTGAATCTCTTTTTCCAGATACTCTCAAGGAGGCGGTAGTGGCCCCAATTTTTAAAAAGGGAGATCCAAATGATGTCTCTATTTCACTTTTACCAATCCTTTCCAAAATATTTGAGAAGTGTATGGCTACTAGGATAGCTCATTACTTTGAAACTCATAGTTTATTTACTGATAGCTTGGCTTTAGAAAGGGCCTAAACACCACCTAGGTATTTTGGATCTGGTCTCAAATATTTTAAATGCTTCTGAGGAATCCAGTTATACAGCAACTGTCTTCTGTGACCTGAGTAAAGCATTCGACTGTGTCTCTCATGACTTGCTTTTAAAAAAATTGCAGAAATATAATTTCAAAAGGTCTAGCTTATCTTTGATTGAGAGCTATCTCAGGGATCGAACTCAAACGGTCAAGATGAATGGGGTTGAGTCTGCAAAGTATAAGATCACTGTAGGTGTCCCCCAAGGATCGTGTGTTTTATTTATTTATTTATTTATTTCCATATAGACATATATACATGTTTTGGAATTGTCAAGAAAAAAGGCGTAGTGAGAATAGAACAGTAACAATAAGTGAATTGTAGAATATTCGTTTACAGATTATATATAAAATATTCCTTTAGATGATAGAAAGGATTAGCTATTAGTTTATTCTTAAGTTGTCTCACAAAAGCTCTATGTGAGTGGGTGGCTTTCATATCAGCTGGCAGGTGGTTGAAGATCTTAAGTGAGATTATTTCAGGGCCCTCCTGTATTTAAGTCAGTCTAGCATTAGGGATGTAAAGGTTTTCGAAGATTCGTGTGACATATGACATCGCCGCATCTGATAAAGCTTTTCAGGTTTTTATATACGTAGGAAGCACATTGTTGGATATAGAGATTGATGATGGTGAGGATTCTCTTTTCTTTGAATACCTGGCGGCATGAGAAAAGGAAGGGGAGTCGAAACATGGTTCTGATGATCCTTTTCTGCAGGATGAGTACTTTGTTAATTTGACTGGAATTTCCCCATGCATGCAGTCCGTATGGAACATATTGATGAGTGGTAGTAGAGTGTGGTTTGATCAACATGATCCCTCAAGAGCAGGATTGCATAGTTCTTACTTGCAAGTTTCCTGCACAATTCTTCAATGTGGTCATTCCATGAGAGGTGTTGGTCAATAGTTACTCCGAGGAATTTGACATATTCTTGCTGCTTCAATGACCCGTTACCCCTAATCAGCAGGCTTTTATCTTGAATTACTCTGAGGGGGGTAAAAACCACAAAATTTGTCTTAAGGTTGTTAAGATGAAGTCCATTTCCCTCACACCATCTGTACACATTTATTTGCCTTGGCGCACAATGTTTCGGAATCGCTGGCATCTACTATAGCCGAGGTGTCATCTGCAAACAAGGTTATATAGTTTTCGTTCACAAAAAGCGGTAGGTCATTAATGAATAGCAGAAAAAGGATAGGGCCTAGGATTTAACTTGTGGAACTCCTGTTTGAACGCTCAACCAATCAGATAGGGTTGCGGCCTCTTCATTTCTTAATTTGACTGCTTGTGTTCGCTCTGTTAAGTAAGTCTCAATCCTTTGATGTGCTGGACCTCTTATTCCATAGGTATAGAGTTAATTTAGGAGAATTTTGTGGTTGATGGTGTCAAAAGCTTTAGTAAGGTCAAAAAATACTCCCACAGATTTAAGTTTCTTGTTAAAGTTGTCGAGAATTTTCAAGTAGAATGACAGAATGGCATCTATCGTTGATCTTCCAGTAACAAATCCAAACTGTCTTGAAGTAAGAATTTTAAAGGACTCAAGGAAGTTAATAAGCCTTAGCTAAAATGCTTTTTCCAATATCTTGGAGAAGACAGATAATAGTGCTATAGGCCTGTAGTTCTTGATATCTCCAGTTTCACCCTTTTTATGTACAGGCACCACTATTGACTTAGTTCATCTGGGAAGTATCCATGTTCAAGTGATAAGTTTAGCAAGTATGTGATTGGTTCGAGGATTTCATTGGCACATGCACCAAGCAGTACACACGGAACTACATCCACTCCACAAGATCTCTTGTGGGTAACCATTTTTATGATGTTTAGTTGGATCATTTGGTTCTTTGACTTCAGATCCTTCCACTGTCATCACCTCGGGAATTTGTTTTTTATTAGGCTTGACAGATACATGAGAGTTAATTATATCCCATGCAGTTTTGGATTTGTTTTTTGATAATATGAGCCTGTATGAGTTGTGGTCCTTTTTAGCTTGCGCTATGTTTGTTTTGTGTAGTTTTAGACGATGCTTGTATTGGAGTGCAAGGTTGGGGTCATTAGAACTTTTCGACAATTTATGAAATCTTCTTAGAGCTGATCCCTCATTAATAAGCATTGGAGTTATCCATGTTTTGTTCCTATATGAATTGTTAGTAGGCTGGGTGATACAGGGAAATGACATGTTAAAGATGCTGTAGTAGGTTGAAAAGAAGTATGTGAATTTGTACTTTAGGTCCAGGTTTGGCATGGTAGACATCCACTCTTCTTTGGACAGTAAGTAATTAAAGTAGTTTTTATTTTCACTTGAAAAGGATCTTCTAGGAATGGCCGGATTATTGTGTTTATTCAGGTCGGCATAAAGAACTTGTACCCTGTGATCGGAGAAGGATACACCTACCTTGAATTCTAGATGGTTTAAGAAATGTTTGAGTTAGGCCATAGGAACTTAGGATATTATGAAGTGTTTGCCTGGTTTGGGTCTATTGAGAAGTCACAGTTGCAGTCTCCACAAACAAAAACAGGTATGTTACGTAAGCTGAGAACCACTAACATGTTGACCAGGCATTCATAAAATGAATCAAGGTTGTTCCTGGTGGACGATATTTTTCTTTTTCTTAATGGGGACAAAACTCAATCAATGATTTTTTCAACACGTAAAATACCGGAAACGGACTTGGTGACCTCTGTAAGGTTCTTGGGCGTTACCTAGACACCTACCTTAGACTGTAGACTCCGGTGGGATGCACACACAGATCAACTCTCTAAGAGGCTTATCACTAATATCTTTATTCTACGTAATCTGGAGGAGTGTGTGTCTCAGACTGTCCTCCGGCAGGCGTATTTCTCTCTCTGCCACTCGCACATTTCTTATGCAATAATAACTTGGGGGCATGCTGCGGGGGCGGGGCAAGTTTTCTGTCTCCAAAAGAGAGCAGTCAGAGTGGTTGCAGGTCTGAGATATAGGGATGATTGTCGGGATGCCTTTAGACAAAATAAAATACTAACATTTCCATCACTTTTAATATTTGAAACCTTTTAAAAATAAAAGCTAATATCACTCTTTATACAACGCATGACTCTGTACATGACCATGACACCCGGAACAAACAAAACCTTGATTTGAACTGTTGAAGGTTAAAACGGTGTCAAGGTGGGCCTAATCATCTAGGTATTCATATTTATAATAAAGTGCCTGAAAATATAAAACATCTGCCTATACTAGCCTTTAAGAATAAAATAAAAAGTTTTCTCCTAAGCGTCGCGTTCTACTCTGTGAATGAGTTTCTGTCTCATGATTGGTAGTGTCTGGATTAATCTGAGTTTGACTGCATTTTGACTTGTTACTTTTTACCTTCACACTTATTACTTTCATTGTTTCTCTTTTTTACTGTATAATTTTATTGTCCTGTAAGGTGTCTTACATTTTAATCTGTAATTTATAGCTATTGTAAAGTTGCTTTCTATTTTTTAACCATTGTCTTTTTATTATTGTAGAATCATTTGACGTATGTGAGTACTATATGCATATTAACATAAATAAAGAATTTGAATTTGAAGTGAGAAGAACGAGTCTCTATAATGGGTATCGCTTGGCGGCCGGTAGTGGCAGCAGATGAATTTAGTAATTCTCTGTGTTGATATTTTAAACCACATTACATCAGTCTTGAGTGTCTCCTGTCGTTGACATGAAATATCACTGCGGACAAAAAGACATTGACCAAAATTGCGCATAAATCGGTTACGGACCTACGATATAAATAGCTGACCATACTAATCGATTATTCGACTTTGCTTTGGTCAGTGCGAGTGCAGTTTTGGTTTTTTTTTTAGGTTTAAGGCACAGCACTGCAGGATTAATTCTTTATGGCGCTCTGCGAACGGTTTTAAGAAAGCTTGACAGCTACGAACAAAGTTGAACCGGCATTCCGCATGCTCTTACTTTAGTTGAGATCCCCTCAGGCCATACTCGGTCAAAGGCCTTGGAAATACCCAGTGCTACCACCCGGTAGATGGTAAATGTTAATGAACTGCATTGATGTTCGAGTTCAGTCCTCCTATATTGCAGAAGTCAATTTGGAAGTTGCTAATTTTGGTTCTTTTAACAACTTCAGATGTCACGCCATTTCCATTGTAAATGTTGTTCGAAGAACCCGACTGGATGTTAGAAACGGTGGATGTTAGGATAACTTCGCTCGATGAGGCGCCAGGACCAGGAGATCCGATCAGGAGGCAAGTTTAGCTTCGATGCATTTCGCTTTTGACACCAATCATCATAGCCTTTTTTATATTTCCCACCCTGGAAACCGGAGACCTCGGTACAGCGACGAAACGTTATACGATATGATATTTCAACAGGCGATGTCGGGTAAGCCAATATCTACATCTACCATGTCTAGTAGGTACTTAATTCCTTAGAGACAAATTCAATTTCTATCCCCCTAATGCATAATACTGCTCTGCCATCTTATGTTTAGACAATATTAGTATTTTGACCGCCACAGCTGAAGCCATCTAATAAGTCAAAACTTTCAAAAATTGTTTTCCATGTAGTTACGCGCTACGCGCGATTAACCCTCCCCACTTCTCTTCACTATTGTCACAAATGTCTGACCCCTCATAAAAATTAAAAATAAATGTAAGTACTATTGCTATAAAAAACAAAACAAACTGGGGCATGTAATTTACTTTTATCTCCTAGGCTATTTTTCAACTTTGATGTTCAAATTAATCAGCTTACCTTTATGTATTGTCAAAGTGGTAACAATAAGTAAATATTCAACAGTAATAAAAATGCCTAAGCCTAGAACAAAAAGTTTGTGTATATACGCGAGCTTTTTCTGTTCCTTTAAGAGAATAGTGTTATTGTTAAGGTGGGTTTATGAAGTCCAATAAAGAAAAATTAAAGATTAGCGTACCTATACTAAACCTTTGTAAGGCTATAGTGGCATTTATGCAAATCACCTACTAACAATTAAACAAAATGAAAGAAAAAAGCATCACTTCAAAACGTAAGCTACCTTCTTAAACCCTATATGAATTCCTAATAGAGCTGTGAAACTAAACATTGCACTATTGTATTATTTTAATGAAGCTATTATAAAATTATATGTAAAAGTAAAATTGGCGGGAAGAAGACTTCGGTCGTTAGTCTTTTGGGTCATGTACAGTGACGGAAATAAAATTTCGTACACTGACGTTAACATTTTATGCCATTTTTGAATATTTTGGTAAACTGGGCTTTTTACAATTATCTCACCTCTATACCTTGCGTTTCTTATTTCAGTAATGATAGAAAAAAGGCTATATATAAAATTATTTATTCGAAGAAAGTATTACTAGATAGTTAAGCAAGTTGGGAAACCAAGAAGCACTATACAAACCCTCCGAACTAAATTCGAAAATACAGGATAATTGGATAGAAGGGCTGGAAGTGGCAGAAGAAAATTTTCAAACGAAAGTCAAGATAATAATATACAATACATGACTTTAAAATTAAATCTAAAACAGATTATTCAAATATTAAAAAAAAAAAACATTGGTTTAATATTTTAAAGCGGCACCATTTTTTTCCACTAATAAGTTTAAACGTCTGGGCATTGATGCCACCAGCATTTGGGCGTGATGAAAATTGTAGGTATTCCAGATTTCTTCAATTTTATTCCACAAATCTACACTGTTTTGAGGATGGAAATCATTATTCTTGTTAATTTCTTTCACGATATATCCCCAAACGATTTCGATTGGATCGATATCAGGAATTCTTGAGGGCCAAGGTAACAATGAAATGTTATTTTCCCGTATCCAGTCTGAAACTCTCCTTGCTGTATGGACGGGGCAGTTGTCATGCTGGTATATAAAATTTTATTGTTGAAATATATTGTTTACCGATGGCAACATAACATTTTGAAGGATGTGTATATAAGCTTGAGTAATAAATCTTCCTCGAATTCGGTGGCATATTCCTAGCCCTCTGGAAGTCATATTTTATTTATTTATTTATTTACTTACAAACTCTACAGAAATACATCCAATCAAAGAGTAGGTTGGTTAAACTTAATTAAATACTAAAACTATCAAAAATGCATAAAGTGCAAAGGTAAATTACATTACAATGTATCCTGAACTTGTTTCCTAAATGTGGATAGATCTATATTAAAAATGTCATACTGATCACTTATATTATTGTACAGCTTACACATCGTTATGATAGGAGAGTTAAGATAGTAGTTAGTGTAAGACCCATTGAATTATTTAACACTTTACTATTAGTTTTAAAATGATAGTAGAAATTTTATATACCTGCTGACGCCGTTAACGTTGATAAAGTCGTATTTATTTTCGTTTGTTTAGAGTTGTGAATAACCACTTGTAAAGATAAATCGGCGGTGAGGACGGATTTAGGCTAAGCATAGTTTAATTAAATGCTAACTCAACAAATTTAGGAAGAGTTGTTGTGTTTTGTTTATTTGAAGAACTATGAAAGAATAACGATATTATTTTCGGCCGCCGTTGTCGAGTTTTTAGTTGAGTGCAGAGTTGAAGTGACTGTGCAGTGCACCGCAGTGTGTTCGTTTTATACAATATTGGTGAGTTTTTCAGTGAGCATATCCTTTCCGACTTTACATTATTGCCAATTATTGTTATGACTTTGATTGTTTTATTTTAAATGTGTCTGTTTTGCCTTTCATCGTTTCACCGTTTCACCGATTGTTTGCTAATATCGAGAGCGGTTACTGTATCCAGCGGCTGGTTGGTATCATTGCACGTCTCAGAGGGTGTTAGCAAAGTTCTGTATTGGAGCGGACCCTCGCGTTTTGGTGTCCATTGCACAACTCAGTACAGAGCAGTGAGAGTTTTGTTAATATCTGGAGCGGATACTGTGTCCGGTTGCCGGTTGGTGCCATTGCACGCTCAGGCGTATATTAGTAAAGTTCTGTATTGGAGCGGACCCTCGCGTTTTGGTGTCCATTGCACAACTCAGTACAGAGCAGTATATGTTTTGTCTGATCATGACCAAGTAAGGGCAAGTTTGTGTATTGTCCAGTTTGTAGTGCAGAGATTCACTACGTTTGCCGGAGCGGACCCTCGCGTTTTGGCGTCCATTGCACGACTCCGTGCGTTAGAGGCACTTTGGATGGGTATTTTGTATAATACCCATTGCACATCCGAAGTCAGTGCTATTTCTATGATAGTTACTGAGAATAGACGTTTTATTTTCTTGTTTTTATCTTCTGTGTTTTATCTTTGTTCGTCATGTCGTTTGATAATATAAACGTAAATTTCAAAGCTAACTACTTTAAAGTTTATATGTTGATTAGTGTTAAATAAATAAGAATACTGATTTATCATTAAAATGAATATCAATAAAAGACATTTAAGAGTTACGAATAAAGTGATACTAATCAGGTGTTGCTTATTAATTGATTCATTGATTCTTCTGTCAATGGCAAAACTGTTAGTAACGAGAAGTTGCGGAAGGGTTGTGCTCACAGTGGTTTACTTTTTATTTCAGGTAAACCCACATACGTCTGATCAACACCTCAACACCAGGTTCACATTGAGCTTGAGTCGCCTACCCACTCAGCCTGACAATTAACTGTTTAAAAGGTTATAACAGATTTTATATTATTTAAATTGTATTTTACTTATTTGAAATTATCCTGACAAAGAATACACGCCCAAGTCGATGACGTATAAGCATCATCAATTTTTCCGCCCTATAGATTTTTTCAGAAGTGGGATATTAAATGGTGACACTCAATGTTCTTGGTGATTCTGGTGTAATTCGATTAGGTTATTGTTTGTTTTTTATATATTTTATATAGTTTATGGTATTTTTCTTTTATATATTAGTGGCAAGTTAACTTCTCAGAAGGAGAAATACATTTCCGCAAAAATAGAGTTTTGGCTAGAGCGTGGCCTTGTTCAGAGAGCTATGAAACATCGGCAGTTCAAGAATCCGTATTTAAGCTTAAAGAAACGATACTAGAACCGTTTTCAGAAGAGCAAATTAAAGTTGGTCCAGTAGGTGCCGAAGACAAATTGAAGTTAGTAGAACTACTTAACGAATATAGAGACTGTTTTGCCCAAAAAGTTTCAGAACTTGGCTGTGCCAATTCAACAGAAATGGAGATCCGCCTCAGTGACAATAAGCCTTTTACTTATAAACCTTACAGAATGGCTAGGGCGGAACAGGAAGCAGTGAAGGATATTGTTGAAGACTACTCATGAATAAGATCATTCGAGAATCAGATTCTGATTATTGCTCACCAGTGTTATTGGTTAAAAAGAAGAACGGTGAAAACAGGATGTGCATTGATTACAGGAAACTAAATTCAATGACCTTGAAAAGTAATCAACCGCTGCCTAGGATTGATGAGCAAATTGATAGATTACAGGGAGGTGTTTACTTCATTAGTCTGGATCTCAAATCAGGTTACTACCAAATTCCATTAGAAGAAAACTCAAAACGATATACATCATTCGTTACGCCATCAGGGCAGTATGAATTTAATAGAATGCCTTTTGGACTTACCAATGCTCCAAGAACTTTTCAAAGATTTATGAACAAAATTCTTAGATTTTCCACTAATTATGCATCTGTATATCTAGATGATGTGCTCTTACATGCCCGTACAATTGACCAATGTCTAGAGTATTTAAAGAAAACCTTGGATATATTTCGTGAAGAAGGATTGACATTGAATCTAGAGAAATGTTCTTTCTTAATGGACTCCGTAACATTCTTAGGTTTTGAGGTTGGACAAAGTCAGGTTCGACCGGGTCGGGAGAAGATCAAAGCTGTGGAGGAGTTCCAAAGACCACAGTCCGTTCATCAAGTAAGACAGTTTGTTGGGCTCACTGGATATTTTAGACACTTTGTTCGGAACTATGCATTGATTGTAAAGCCATTGACTAACTTAACAAAGAAAACTGTGCCTTGGTGTTGGAAAGAACCGGAAGAAAAAGCATTTCGACAGCTTCAAAAAGAATTAATCCAGAGACCAACTTTGACTTTATTTGATCCGGAATTGATAACAGAAGTTCATACTGACGCAAGTACAATTGGTTTGGCCGGAATTCTCATGCAGATACAACCTGACCAGCGTTTCCATCCTGTAGCATATTATAGTCGGCAGACTATAGGATGCGAGCAAAAATATCATTCTTACGAGTTAGAGACATTAGCTGTGGTGGAAAGTTTAAAGAAATTCCGAGGTTATCTTTTAGGAATCAAATTCACTGTTGTCACGGACTGCAATTCTCTGAAAGCTACAAGTGAGAAGAAGCAGATTATTCCTAGAATTGCTAGATGGTGGCTTCAATTGCAAGAATTTACATTTGAAGTAAAATATCGTCCAGGTAATCGGATGAAACATGTAGATGCTCTGAGTCGAAATCCTTGTTCTACAGATAACCAGCTGAACATTTTGCAAATCGAGCAAGCAGATTGGGTTTTGTCCGGACAGTTAACTGATGATAAAGTGGTAAATATTCGAAAAGTACTTATGAAACCTCCAGAAACGGACAATGATCGCCAGATTTATAAGAACTATACACTGAAAGATGGGAGGGTATATCGAATCACTGCACGTGGAATACAGTGGGTAGTTCCGAAAGGGATGCGACATCATGTAGTCCGTGCAGCTCACGATGATTTCGGACACTTTGCACTCGAAAAGACTTTATACCGTTTATGTGAACATTATTGGTTCCCTAAGATGAGATTATATGTGGAACAATATTTAGCTTGTTGCATTCAGTGTCTCTACAATAAACGAAACTCTGGAAGAAAAGAGGGGTATCTCCATCCAATTGAGAAGACAGCTGAACCTATCAACACACTTCACATTGACCATCTGGGGCCTTTTCCTAAAAGCAAGAAAGGTAATTTGTACCTTATAGTTGGAATAGACGCATTTACCAAGTTTGCCTTTTTGCGTGCAGTAAAGACCACTAAAACTAAGTATGTCATTGAGTATTGTAAAAATATTTGTGCTGCGTATGGAAGTCCTAAGAGGCTAATAACTGATCAAGGCAGTTGTTTTACATCGAAATCCTTCAAACGTTTCTGTTCCCAGAATAATATTAAACATGTTCTTAATGCAGTAGCAACACCACGGGCAAATGGACAGGTAGAGAGACTTAATAGATCAATATTAGGCGCTCTACTAACCTCCACTCTTGAAGAAAAACGTTGGGACGAAAACGTCCAAAAAGTACAATTTGGGTTAAATAATTTAGTGAACAAGTCAACGGGAAAAACTCCAAGACAGCTTCTGTTAGGATTTGTACCTAGAGGAGGCAGTGACAGTATTTTAACAGACGAGATCCGACAAATTCCAAAAGTTATTGATGATCTGATGGAAATTCGTCGCCAAGCTGCTGAAAATATTATTGCATCTCAACAAAAACAGAAGGTCGCTTATGATAGAAAGAGGAAATCTCCGAAACGATACAAAGTTGGCGATTTGGTGTTAATTTTAAAGCATCAAACATCTACGGGGACAAGTCGAAAGTTAGTTCCACCTTATGATGGACCAATGATTGTGAAAGTTATATTACCGAACGACAGATACGTCGTAACCGACATGCCTGGGTCACGTCGTCTCACGAGAAAAGCTACTTATGAGAAGGTGGTCGCAGTCGATCGAATGCGTCCTTGGGTGCCAGCTGGAGGAGTATCTTCAGGAGGCTCCGACGATAGCAGTGATGAAGATTGTGTTGTATTATCGGATCCTGATGAACCAAGTACGGATCACCTCGGGACGAGGTAAATGCAGGATGGCCGAATGTAAGACCCATTGAATTATTTAACACTTTACTATTAGTTTTAAAATGATAGTAGAAATTTTATATACCTGCTGACGCCGTTAACGTTGATAAAGTCGTATTTATTTTCGTTTGTTTAGAGTTGTGAATAACCACTTGTAAAGATAAATCGGCGGTGAGGACGGATTTAGGCTAAGCATAGTTTAATTAAATGCTAACTCAACAAATTTAGGAAGAGTTGTTGTGTTTTGTTTATTTGAAGAACTATGAAAGAATAACGATATTATTTTCGGCCGCCGTTGTCGAGTTTTTAGTTGAGTGCAGAGTTGAAGTGACTGTGCAGTGCACCGCAGTGTGTTCGTTTTATACAATATTGGTGAGTTTTTCACTGAGCATATCCTTTCCGACTTTATATTATTGCCAATTATTGTTATGACTTTGATTGTTTTATTTTAAATGTGTCTGTTTTGCCTTTCATCGTTTCACCGTTTCACCGATTGTTTGCTAATATCGAGAGCGGTTACTGTATCCAGCGGCTGGTTGGTATCATTGCACGTCTCAGAGGGTGTTAGCAAAGTTCTGTATTGGAGCGGACCCTCGCGTTTTGGTGTCCATTGCACAACTCAGTACAGAGCAGTGAGAGTTTTGTTAATATCTGGAGCGGATACTGTGTCCGGTTGCCGGTTGGTGCCATTGCACGCTCAGGCGTATATTAGTAAAGTTCTGTATTGGAGCGGACCCTCGCGTTTTGGTGTCCATTGCACAACTCAGTACAGAGCAGTATATGTTTTGTCTGATCATGACCAAGTAAGGGCAAGTTTGTGTATTGTCCAGTTTGTAGTGCAGAGATTCACTACGTTTGCCGGAGCGGACCCTCGCGTTTTGGCGTCCATTGCACGACTCCGTGCGTTAGAGGCACTTTGGATGGGTATTTTGTATAATACCCATTGCACATCCGAAGTCAATGCTATTTCTATGATAGTTACTGAGAATAGACGTTTTATTTTCTTGTTTTTATCTTCTGTGTTTTATCTTTGTTCGTCATGTCGTTTGATAATATAAACGTAAATTTCAAAGCTAACTACTTTAAAGTTTATATGTTGATTAGTGTTAAATAAATAAGAATACTGATTTATCATTAAAATGAATATCAATAAAAGACATTTAAGAGTTACGAATAAAGTGATACTAATCAGGTGTTGCTTATTAATTGATTCATTGATTCTTCTGTCAATGGCAAAACTGTTAGTAACGAGAAGTTGCGGAAGGGTTGTGCTCACAGTGGTTTACTTTTTATTTCAGGTAAACCCACATACGTCTGATCAACACCTCAACACCAGGTTCACCTTGAGCTTGAGTCGCCTACCCACTCAGCCTGACAATTAACTGTTTAAAGCTGGATTTATAAACTCGAAAAGTTGGCGAGGTTGAGGTTCAGTTGGTGTTGGAAATAGGATTTCAATTTAAACTAAAGGGAACACTTAGTTCCATTTATACACTCATTCAAGTTGTTGATGTAAAGCTCATGTAAGGTTCAAAAACGTTCCGAATAGTTCGAGATAACCAATTTTTATGCTCGGAGTTCGGAATATCTAACCTCACAAACTTGATCATAACTTCAACCTCACCAACTTTTCGAGTTTATAAATCCAGCTTAAAAGGTTATAACAGATTTTATATTATTTAAATTGTATTTTACTTATTTGAAATTATCCTGACAAAGAATACACGCCCAAGTCGATGACGTATAAGCATCATCAATTTTTCCGCCCTATATTAGTACGTGTAGTATCTACATACATGGTTACAGGATGTCTGGTTTGATATTTCGGGACATGAAAATTTATTAGTGCTAATAGGTTTTGGTCATTAATTGCATTATTAATTATTTTATGTAAAAACAACAAATATGCTACAGATCTAAGATTTTCAAGGGTGTGTAAATTGTATCTTTCCAATATGTCATGTTTAGGTATATGAAACTGATATATGCCTGTTTCCTTATAATTTATAAATCTTAGCATTTTATTTTAAACTTTTTTTAAGCTATATCTATGTATATCATAATGTGGGCTCCATACAATGGAGCAGTATTCTAAGATACTTCTTATATATGATACATATAATGTTCTTATACATTTTAGATTATTAAAGTCCTTGCAGTTTCGAACTATAAATCCATACATTTTATATGCTTTATTAGTAATATCAAGTATATGCGTCCTAAAAATAAGTTGGGTGTCGAAAGTAATTCCAAGGTCCCGCATTTCACTAACACGAGATAAGACTGTTCCATTGATTGTATATTTAAAATTAAATAGGCTTTTTTTTCTTGTGTAGCTAATGATATAACATTTGTTAATATTAAGTTTCAGGCCATATGCATTTGACCAATTGTGGATTTCACTTAAATCTTCTTGGAGTTTATAACAGTCATCTATATTTTTTGTTTTAATGTATAGTTTTAAATCATCAGCAAATAATAATGCTTCCGCATGACTAATGTTATCAATTAGACTGTTTATAAATAAAAGAAACATTAGCGGTCCAAGGTTAGATCCTTGCGGGACCCCAGACGTTGGTACGAAATATTCTGAACTGTACCCCCTGAGAAAAACTTTCTGCGCCTGTTACTATACTAAGATAAGATTGAAAAAATGTAACCAAGACGTCACTGAAGTCAAATTCTGTATCCAGTTTATGTAAGAGAATGCTGTGTGAAATTCTGTCAAAAGCCTTTGTAAAATCAGTGTAAATTACATCCACTTGACATTTCTTGTTGCTCTTTTTTGGAGCACTCTCCGCCCATAGTGATCTTGCCCTAGTATTATTATTAAATATCCAATCTGTTAGGAATAAGGGAGATGAACTTGTTTTGTTCTTAGAATCAATTGGCTACCCTAGTATTGTGATTTTGGTGGAACACTGGTTAAAGCCAACAGAGCCATTTTATATGTCTAATTATGTTATAGTGTCTAAGTATTCGCGGATTCAGAGTATTCACGGCGGTACTCTGATTATGATACATAGAGAATTTTTGAATCGCTTTAATTTTGTATCTGTAAATAAATTTGACTATCTGTTGGAGGAGACTGTATTTGAATTTTCTATGGTGTTCTGTTCTGAATTGAATGTTTATATTTTGGGGATTTACAGATCTCCGTCCTCTAATATTGGAATGTTTCTTGAAAAATTAGAGATGTTACTAAATCACATACCCATTAATGCCTATGTCATTTTGACTGGCGATTTTAATATAAATTTTTTGGACGAGTCCAGTCGGAATACTCGTTTGCTGAGTGATCTTTTGGGTTCCTTTGATCTTTTTATGCATGTTGATCAGCCAACTCGGTATTCAGCATTTTCATCATCTGTTTTGGATTATGTATGCACAAATTTTTGTAAAGATAAGTTTAAATGTACAATTATGAACGCCGGATTGTCTGATCACGAGGCAGTGGTTTGTGGTTGCCCTATTTATGCGCCTAACGCCGATTCAAATTCAAGACTTGGTAGACTGTTCACGGCTAGAAATTTTAATAGGTTTAGATTGTTGTGTGATGCAACGAATTGGAATGGTGTCTTGGCCACTGACGACCTGTTGCGCAGGTTTCATTCTGTTATGCTTAGTAAATTTAATTTTGCTTTTCCCCTTATCACAATAAAAAAAAGAAAAGAAAACCTTGGTATTCAAGGGCGCTGAGAGTATCTGGCAATAATATGCGTTCGTTGCACTATATTAGAAAATTTGCAAGTAATAATGTTAATTTCCTAAAATACTTCAATAATTACCGTAAAATATATAGAAAAACAATCAAGGTGGCTAAACAACGGTACTTTCAGAATAGAATTGCCCGGTCTGCTAACAAAGCTAAGGAGTCTTGGAGAATTGTTAAAGAAAATCAGAAAATAATTCAAGCTAAGGATCCTAGAGATTACTTGAGCCACGTGTCGGTGTCCGAGACATTCTTCCTTGCCCCCACTAATGTGACTGAACTTCAGGCTATATTTAAGCACATAAAAAACAAAAGTGCATCTGGTTGGGACAAGATGTCCATAAGAATATTTTTGGCTTTACTTGTTAACGCCTTGCAGGTGCTGGCCGAGGCAATTAATCGCTCATTTCTTACAGGTAGTTTTCCGACTTGCCTGAGGAGGGCTGTGGTTGTCCCAATCTTTAAGGGCGGTAGCCACGATAGTCCTTCTAACTTTCGCCCAATTGCACTGTTGCCGACTATGTCAAAAATAGTGGAGAGACTTGTAAAGGAAAGGGTGTTAACCTTTTTTAATAAACACAAACTTATGAGTGCCCAGCAGTTTGGGTTTCAGGCCTCTAAGGGTACAGGCGATGCTATCTTTGGATTTCTCGAACGTCTATATGTGTCCTTGAATTCTGGAGAGGCTGCCGCGGCAGTGTTCTGTGATTTGTCGAAAGCTTTCGATTGTGTGGATCATGGAATACTGCTGGGGAAGTTGGAGGCGTATGGATTCAGGGGGACGGCTCTGGAGTGGTTTCGTTCGTATCTGGGAGGACGTGTTCAGTCGGTTACATTTAATTCCAATAGCTCTGTTGAATTGAGTATAAATACGGGTGTCCCGCAGGGTTCGGTCTTGGGTCCGCTCCTTTTTTTAATTTATGTGAACGATTTACCCCACCTTACCATAACGGGAAAATTTACAATATTTGCGGATGACACCACTGTTCTCCGGCACGATCAAAACAGCGATCGGCTTCACCTTAATATAAATTCTGACTTGTGCAAAATAAAACAGTGGTGTGATTCTAATTTACTATCATTCAATATTTCTAAAACTAATATTTTAAATTTCAAATGTAACTTAGATAATATTTATTTAGAAAATGAAGTTGTTTCTATGCCTAATGTCAGCAAGTTTTTGGGTCTATCAATAGATAATGCTCTAAGGTTTGAATATCACATAATACAGTAAAAGACTTTCTTCCAGTTGCTATGCCTTGAGGGTTATATCCGTTAACTTAGACTTTACCATTGCCAAAAATTCCTACTATGCACTAGTTGAATCCCATCTTCGATATGGGATTTGTTTTTGGGGCTCTTGTTCTCAATATTTGTTTAATTCTGCATTTGTGCTACAAAAGAGAGCGATTAGATATATGTGCAGGGCTGGAGTTCGTGATTCTTGTCGTCCATTATTCCTGAGACACGCAATTTTGACAGTTTGCTGTATTTTTATTCTTGAGACTGCCTGCTTGATGTATAGAAAATATAGGAACAATCTCTTTGTTTCTACTCATTATAATATGCGCCAATCATTTACTCTCAGCTTGCCTATTCCTAGGTCCGATCAGATTAAAAAATCTTTAATATATGGTGGCAAAAAAATCTTTAATCATCTACCAATTGACCTAAGGAGTCAGCAATGCGAGAGGAGATTCAGAAGGAAAACAAAAAATTATTTAATTAGAAAAGCGTACTATACTGTCAATGAATTTTTTAATGATACAAATAATTAGCATTATTTTTTGTCGTGATCTTTACATAATTTTAAGTCGTGGGTGTAATTATTTTATTTTTTATGTTTATGATTTATACCTATATTTGTGTGATCTTATGGGCGTTTTGTCCCTCTCTGTTTCTGTTTTGACCTGTAATTTTATGTTAGGCGTAGTTTTAGGTAGCTTTGTCAATAAGAACATTTGTATTCTTGGACAATAAAGCATATTTTTGATTGATTGATTGATTGTCCAAATTTTCCGCTATGTTGTCTTTGTGATATTTTATTATGCACATGGTTATAAACTCAGACGAACAATGTTCGTCTGAGGTTATAATAATATTGGCATAAAACGTTTTAATTTCGAACGTCATAAGGACTTTCTTTCGTCATTAAATTTCAATTAAAAAATGAACTAAAGGTAACTAAAACTAATCCTAATGTATTTGTTAATGCTGAAACAAATAAAACTAATAGGTTTACTACCCAAAATATTTTTAAGATTCTGCATATAAATGCACAAAGTTTAAGAAATAAAATTTTACAGATAGAAGCAAACAATTTTGAATATGAGTTACTAGTTTTTAGCGAGCACTGGATGAAATGTGGAGAATTATCACAAATAAAACTAAACAATTACACTTTCATTACTGAATATTGTCGTGAGTATCATCTTCATGGGGGTGTAGCAGCTGCTGTAAAAAATTCCCTCGCCAACAAGTTCTTTCCAAGGGCAGATATAAATGCTAGATCTTCTGAACAGGACTGCGAGGTATGTGCTCTTGAATCTAATATATTATCAGTTATTGTAATTACAATTTACAGACCGCCAAATGGTAGTTTTAATGTTTTTGTAGACATCCTTGAGTTTATTCTACAATTGCTCTCCAGATGCCAGGGTTACCGAATTTTCTTTATGGGCGACTTTAATATGGATTTTAATAAGAACGGTCTATTTAAGATCACTACGGTGGATCTGTTTTGCTCTTATGGCTATAATCCGTTGATAGCGGAATGCACAAGGGGGGTAGCTTGCCTCGACAATATTTTCACTAATCTGTCGGATTGTGAGGGTTTTGTGGAGGACGTTGGTTTCGTAGATCATTTAGCTGTTGGAGCTCGTTTCAATATTGTCAACCAGGTTTCCTTAATAAATAGCACATGTAGGCCAATTACTGAGAATGGTTTAGTAATCTTGAAATTTTTGATTAGGGGAGTATGCTGGGATTTCTTGGATAACCTAGACATAGACACTAATATGAAATTTAAAATGTTTATAAGTTTTATCAAGAACTGTGTCGAGGCAGCGTTTCCTGAAAAAAAGTTACAATTACAAAGCCAGATAAAGCAAAAAGGTGGCAAAGGTATAAATTGGTTTAATAATAATTTAAAACAAATGCGTGAGACACTACATTGGTATAGTATAGAGCATTACAAAGGCAATTTAAAAATAATGTTAATTTCGAAATATTATACAGAGATCATTTAAAGAACTATAGAAAAGAATTAAAAACAGCAAAAAAACAGTTCAATGATAATTACATTAGAAATAACAATTTCAATCCAACAGCTATCTGGCAGGTAGTAGAGAACAACTGTAATCTTTCAAAAAAGAAATCTAAGCAAAACTGTGATCTGCCACCCCATGAAGTAAATTCTTTTTTCATAAATATACCCAATGAACTCTCATCCAACTTACCACAAACTGAAAAAAACCGGTTGAATATACTAAACAATATTGCAATTCAATTAGGAGCTCCCTAGATGGAGTTAATTTTAGTTTTTCTGAGGTGTCTCAAGTTGAGATCAGAGATATAATAAAAAGTCTAAAAAACAAGGCTAGCAAAGATTACTTCGGTTTTAACGCGAAAATAATAAAAAACATCGTAAATGAAATAATCAAACCATTAACTAAACTTATAAATATGTGCATTAGGGATGGCATTTTTCCAGACATCTTAAAAATAGCTAGAGTTATCCCCATTCATAAAAAAGGCCCCAGGGATCAATTAAACAACTACAGACCTATCTCAATTGTGCCAATCTTCTCCAAAATCTTGGAAAAAGTACTTAAAAATAGTCTCACTACTTTTTTTGAAAATCATAACCTCTTCTGCAGATCTCAGTTCGGCTTTAGATCTTCGCTATCAACAACAATGGCTATAAACAGTTTAATAAAAATTATAAATGACGGATACAACGAAGGGGAGTACGTGGGTGCACTGTTTTGCGACCTGTCCAAGGCGTTCGACTGTGTCTCTTCCGATTTGCTGGTACAGAAACTTAAACTTTATAATCTCGATGAAAACTGTGTTGACCTTTTAACCTCATATCTGAGTAATCGAATGCAACTAGTTGACATCAGTGGTAATATGTCCGATCTTCAAAGTATTGTGCATGGAGTGCCGCAAGGATCAGTGCTGGGGCCGCTGCTTTTCCTGATCTACATCAACGACCTGGAGTTTGGTGACCCTGGCGCTGATTTCGTTCTCTTTGCGGATGATACCACTGCTATAAAAAAAGAAAAATCAAAAGAGCAAATAGTTGATCGGATGCGAGAGACACAGTTGGGCGTTCGGGATTGGTTCACAAGCAACAAACTGAACTTGAATGAGGCCAAAACTGAACTAATGTTCTTTTCGATGAGAGATTTTGATGGTCTGGAGATGCCTAAGGCGGTTAGATTCTTGGGTGTGCATATCGAGCCTAGGTTGCTGTGGGGTGAGCACCTGGATCAGCTATGTGGCAGGGTTGCCTCTTGTGCTTACGCTATCCGTTGCCTTGTCGAGGTTGTATCCAAACCGGTCCTGATTACCACCTATCATGCGTTTGTTGAGTCCAGAATGTCTTATGCCATACTGGCCTGGGGTCATTCTCCAAATGTCAAGAGACTGTTTGGTCTCCAAAGGAGGATTGTGAGAATTCTCAGTGGACTAAACTACAGGGATGACTGCAGACACGCTTTTGAGCAACTGGGCATATTAACTGTACCATGTATCTACATTTTGAACTGCATTACCTTCATGCACAAACATTGCAACGAGTATCGCACTCACGAACAAGTCCACAACTACCATACAAGGCACAGAAATTTCATCTATACAGATTTTCTTACAATAAATAGAATAAAATGTGGAATATCCTTTTATGCACCAAAACTGTTTAATGCTCTACCGGCCGCCATGAAGAGGCTACCTACGTCAGAATTCAAGAAAATAACTAAACATTATCTAATATCCAAAAGTTTTTATAACATGGAAGAGTTTTATAATAACGATTTCTCCGATATAGTATTGTTTTAAATCACTTTAATCTAAACTAAAGCTTAAACTTAAAACTATTTTGGTGGGCAACCCAAGGTGAATTGATCTAAACTAGTATGGTACTACTTAAGTATAGGAAATAGTATTAATTTTGCATTTTCTTTTCTTTTTTAACAATCAGGAACCAAAAACTGACGTTTGTAAACACCCGGTGTATTAACAAGAATAAAGTTTATTTTTTTATTTTATTTTTTTATTTTATTTTTATATTTATAAATTATTGTTTCAAAAATTTTTGCGGCACATGACAAAATTGCAATTGGTCTATAATTATTGATAACTTTTAAATAAGATAAAAAATTTTGCTTTTTAATGTTTCAATTTATTTAGAGAATAAATCACTCGAATGTCAAAATGCTGAGTGTGCTCTATAGTAGGCTGCTCAGTCCCAACATACACAGAACTAAAATAAGAAGCAAATGCATTTATCATATCCCTGCCGCCAGCGTACTCATCATCATCCAAGAACATTTTTTGTGGAATATTTTATGCACTTTTATTATTTCTAATGTGCTGCCAAAATGACCTTGAGTCTTTCTCTATATCTGTTTGAATTCTAGTTAAATACCCTTTCAGTCCCGAATTAATTTTTTTGATAAAAAAACCTGAAATTTTATACAATGGATGATTTATTTTTTTAAAGGTTTTTGGTATAGCTTAAAACTATCAAACTTCTTGCAGCTCTCATTATTGACATGTTGCACTACAGTGTACACTGGGACTTAAAGGTACCACCACTACAAATAGGTAAAATATGAGTAATATCATACCCTACTTACAATATTAGTCAAAACTAGATCTAATAAACGATTGTTTGCATTCAAAATTCTATTTTGTTGATTGCAGTCATAAAAACATTGAAAGTTTAATAATGATTCAATTTGTTTATCCATAGAGTTGTTAACATAATATTGATTTAAATGCGTAACATTAAAGTCTCCCAGAATGACAAAATTATTTTGACATATTTATTTTATTTTTATTTATTTATTCTGACTACGTTACTAATATAATATAGTTTGTAGCAAGTCTTACAAAATAAAACAAAATTAAAAATTCAGAACAACAGTAAGTACAGTTAAAAAATAGAGAATAAGAAAATAACACAAGAAACAAAACAAAAAGCAATGTTACTAACAAAAAAATTAAATTAAAAGAGCAATATAGAGTCTTGAGTCAGATGGTCAAGGTACGGGCTTCTTGAACGAACTCCTCAATGGAGTAATAAGCCTTCTCAATTAAAATTTCCTTTAGCCTATTCTTAAAACGATCATTTCCCAAGTTCTTCAAGTCCAAGGGTAGAATATTGTATAGGTGAATCTGTATTGAATTTTTTTTAGATTTAGATAGTCTGAAATTTGGTTCAATTAAGAGATTAGCAGAGCGAGTGCGATAATTGTGGTTCTCCGCATGAGTCCGAAACTGATGCCTTCCTCTATGCACTTCCAATAGCTGATAGAATATATAGATGGAAGGGAGTGTCAAAATCTCTG
This sequence comes from Polydrusus tereticollis, assembly GCA_963920685.1. NCBI lineage: Eukaryota > Metazoa > Arthropoda > Insecta > Coleoptera > Curculionidae > Polydrusus > Polydrusus tereticollis. The sequence continues at coordinate 47,099,234 of OY987329.1, forward strand.
CTGTCCTGAAAAGTGGTCTACAGTGGTCAATTATACCAGCACCACAAAGAACCCTAACTGCTCGCTTTTGGAGTTTAAATACTCTCCCTGCACTAGAAGAATATCCCCACAAGGTCACTCCATACACACTTTCACACGGTCGATACCATTGTTCCTTGGTGACTACTGTTGTGATTTAGTGCAGGAGATTTACGCACATTTCAGTCTATTTGGATTTGTACATTCGAGTAATCATGGAGTTTAAACTGAAGTGTTGCAAAAAAAAGGATTTTAATAATCTCTGTTGTAAAACATGCTTTGCAGTTTACCACCCAAGTTGCATGGAACGATACAAGGCAGTTAAGATTATAAATAATAACTTAATATACTGTTCAGTGGAATGTGAAAACAAAGATTTGGAGGCTAAGCAATATGAAGGTAAATTACTTCAATTGATTGAAATGTATAAGGCAAATATGCATGAAAAAGAACTTACCATTGAGAAACTTGAAGAAAAAAATGCAAAGATTGAGAGTAAATTACAGAAAGAGATTTCCCAACTCAGTAATGAAATTAAAGAAAAAGGCGTATTCATAAAAAGACTTCAAAGAAGAACCAAGGATTTCGAAGATGAGGTATATGAAGATGAAAAGAAGAACATTTTTAAGATAAATGAGCTACAAGCCCAAGTAAATGAACTAAAGAAGAAAATTATGGAGGCAGAATGTGCCAACAACTCTTTATCCCAAGAAAAAAACAATATGAATCAAGAATTGGACAACATCAGTCAAGAATTAGAAAAGAATAAGGGCGATTTAAGAGAGCTTGCTGAAATAAACCGAAACATGTTGGCATCCATTAGAGCTTTTGAGATCGACAATGAACTACTTTCAAGAGAATTACCAAAGCTGGCCAGTTGGTTTAAACCAGTGCCAATAAACTCAGATACACACACACACACAAGAGAATTAATCAGTTTAAAACAAAGGGATTTAACAAGTGCATCTAATTGTTATGTGTTGCCAACAAAACGAAGCGCAGCTACACCTACTGAAACGACTGTTGAGGACCGTAACAGTAACAATCGCAATCTTTCCGGTACCAGATCTGATACACATACGAGTAGTTCCCGGACAGAACATACAGATAAATGTAGAAAAAAAGGTCGTCTATTGGTGTTCGGCGATCAAAGTTGCAAAGGTTGGGCGGCTTGCTTGGGAAGGAATTCAAGAATGGAGGGCTATGAGATGATGGGTGTTACACAACCTGATGCGAATTTAAGGACATTAACAAATACTATTTTTAATTATGTCAAAGATTGTACAGCATCTGATTGCGTCATAATCTCCTTGGACCTTAGATCTGTTGCGTTTAGAAGGTTCTCTAACTTAAGAGCTCTTTTGTCTATTGCTAAATTTACAAATTGTATTGTGGTCATTAAGCATCACTCTTTTAATAACATATGTTCTGGAATATATAATTATATAAGTAGGTTTAATAGGGAAAACAACACGTCTGTAAAAATTGTTGAAAATTATAAACTGGGTGTATACTTCAGACATAGCACGCGTTCTATGTGTAATCTTTTGTGTAACTACGTCTTGGCGCAGGCCCGCGCCGGCAATAATGCTGCACTTAAAAGTATTTTAGCTGATGCGACTATGGATGTGGACGATGACGTATTTCTCCCTAATAATAATAACGATGTATGCGAACTCAACGGGAAAATTTCTGTTCCTGTTCAGAGTGTTTCAGAGGTCTCTATTAGCAGCCTATTGCTGACTGTTAATGACAGGGATACGAACGAAATTAGTCCACTTGACGATGATATTCCTAACGAGGAAGTAAATGATAACGTTGATTTTTTAGAAATGGCTCAGTCTCCGCAGCAAGTAAAGTAACTTCTGCTGGGGTGTTGACGTGTAGGGTGAGTTTTCTTGTTATGAATGTCCAATCTATTCGAAATAAAATTGATGAACTTTCGATATTCTTAGAATCTAAAGCCGAGCCGGATGTTCTGTTAATTACAGAACATTGGCTAAAAAGTAATGAACCATGCTACATTCCTAAGTATACAATATCGTCTTCCTTTTGTAGAGAGTCTGGTCACGGGGGAACAATGATTCTAATAAGAGAACAGTTTTTGGACTGTTTTCCTTTGGTTGTTGTTTCACAATATGATTATATGATTCAGGAGGGAGTGTTTGAATTCTCCCTTGTTTATAATAAAAAAAATAATCTTTATATCCTCTGTATTTATAGACCACCAAAGGGCTCTATCAATGAATTTTTGGTGAAAGTGGAACTTTTGTTGTCCTTTTTTCCTGTAATGTCAAAAATTGTTATGGCAGGTGATCTGAATATTAACTTTGGTGAAGAGAGCTCGGTAGGTACCCAAGGCCTCCGTTGCCTGTTGGATTCATTTAATATAAACATGTTAGTTACCCAGCCAACAAGGATAACTGGCTTTTCGAATACAATTATAGACTATTTCTGTACAAATTTCATAAGTAATGAACAATGTAGCCTGTCTGTGACAGCTTCTGGTCTTTCAGATCATGAAGCAATATTAGCAAATCTGTATCTAAACTGTCCTAACAAAAAACTCTATAGATGTGGTAGAATTTATAGTGCTGCGAACTTTCATAGATTTAGAATATGTGCAGAGTCTATTAACTGGCAGTTGATTCTGCAGGGTTCCGATCCACTAAGAAATTTTAATAGTTCATTGCTTTCTCTTTTTGAGATACATTTTCCACTTAGAAAACTAAAGAAAAAACAAAAAAAACCATGGATTACAAGCGGCATTAAAAGCTCCTCAAGAAACTTACGGTTTTTACATACATTAAGAAAATTTTACCCCACAGAGTTTATACATAATTATTTTAATACATATAAGAGAATTTATAGGGGAGTTATTAAAGCAGCGAAAAGGAGATTTTATGAGGAAAGAATGAATAGAGCGGGGAACAAGATGAAGGAAGGATGGAATATGGTAAATGAGTTAAGGGGAAAGTCTAATAAATGTTCGGAACAGGCAGATATACAGTCTCAAGTACTTAATGATTTCTATTGCTCTATTGCCCAGAATCTAATAAGCGATCTAAAGCCAAAAGTGTGCCCAATGACATTTCTTCGTAACACATCAGTATTGGACACATTTTATTTACATCATACCAATACAGAAGAATTGAAAAAAGTTTTCAAAGAAATTAAAAACAAAAACTCTGCAGGATTAGATAACATACCAGAAAAAATTTATGAAAACTTACCGGACAGCGCATTGAATACACTTACTGCTGCTATAAATATTTCATTCGATACCGGCATATTTCCCTCTTGTTTAAAAACCGGCTTGATTAAACCTCTTTTTAAAGGCGGTGACTCAAATGATCCGTCATGTTATCGCCCTATATCTCTACTCCCAACACTATCAAAAATAATAGAAAAACTAGTCAAGAACAGAATGATCTCTTTTATAAAAAAACATAACATACTGACCAAATGTCAATGGGGATTCCAGAGTTCAAAGAGCACTGGAGATGCAATATTTTCATTTCTAGAGAAACTTTACTTAGGCCTGAATGATGGTGATGTGGCGGCAGCAGTATTTTGTGACTTCTCCAAAGCATTTGACTGTGTGAATCGGGAAATACTGCAGGAGAAGCTACAGTGCTATGGGTTTAGGGGGATAGCATTGGGATGGTTATCCTCATATATGTCCGAAAGGAAACAAATTGTCCGATGTCAAGGAATCGACTCTAATGTCCTTGTTAACCCTTATGGAGTTCCTCAGGGCTCGGTCTTGGGACCCCTGCTATTTTTACTCTATGTCAACGACCTAACAAGTATTAATATTGATGGTCATTTCACCTTGTTTGCTGACGATACTACGATCCTGTGGTTGAATAAGGATACTGATGCCTTAACTGCTCAAATATCCAGTGACATTGAGAGGGTAAAACAGTGGTGTGATGCCAATTGCCTAGCGTTTAACATTACCAAAACAAATATTCTAACATTCAAGTGTAACATTAAGGGGTTAAATTTAGAAAATCATGTTCTAGAGAACAAAACTGTTGCGAGGTTTTCATATTCATATTGACTCAAGACTTAAATTTACTGATCATGTCATTGCACTTAATAAAAAACTAGCATCGGCATGTTATGCAGTGAGAATAATCAGAAACAATTTGGGGCACTCCATGGCAAGATCTGTTTATTTTTCTTTAATAGAGGCTAATTTACGGTATGGGGTTGCTTTTTGGGGTTTGAGTTCTGTGCAGTTGATACGGTCGGTTTTTGTCCTCCAGAAGAGAGCTTTAAGGTATCTTTGTGGACTGAAACTACGAGATCATTGCAGACCATTCTTTATCCGTGAGGGAATTTTGACATTAACTTGTATTTTTGTTCTGGAAACTGTTTCCCTAATTCACAGAAAGTATGGAAATGTCGTAAATGCAAATGTACATAACACCCGTAATGGCAGTGAACTATCCCTACCTATACCTACGAGCGCTCTCACCAAGAATTCATTGATTTATGAGAGCGTTAAGATATATAATCATTTACCAGGAATATATAGAGATATTAGGAATAGTAAAAAATTCACATACTCCGTAAAAAAGTTTTTACAGGCTAAAGCATACTATAGTCTAGAGGAATATTACAGTGAAGTATTTTAGAAACGGTATAGTGGTAAGGGAAGTGATAAATTCCATTATCTGCTTTTATTTTTATACAATGTTGTGTAATTATTACTGGGTGACAACTTTATACACCTCATACCCTTCACGTTAGCATCCTAGTTATGTACTTATATTACTTTAATTACTGAATTGTTTGTTTCTCACGATTCTGTAGCACTACTACCTGTGCTCTTGCCATTCAGCGTTAGTCGCTATAGGTACTGATATATTTTTTTTTCTCTTTTTTTGGTTTGATTTTTTTAATTTCGATTCTTGAGTGCATTACGATATACTTATTATATGTTTTATCATCAGCGCGTTATAGTTTGTAAAAAATTTATTTTTTGTTTTTTTTTTTCTCTTCTTTTTGACTGTGAAGACTGTGCTTGTTATATGTTAAGATTTCATTTACAATGTGTATTATTGTTTGTCTCTTTTACTGACTAGTTGACCGCTATTTATTTATTTTGACTTAGTTCAGTTTAGTATTTAAGTCTAACCTTTTTCATTGTTATTCATCCCAGCTTTGTTTATAAGATGCCCTCTTTTAACAATAAAGCATATTTGATTGATTGATTGATTGAAGGCGAGAGTGAAACAGTGCAAAGTAGGCATTCCTAACGATATTCCCAGAAAAACAACGCCGGAGCCGCCTCAGAAGAAACACCACGCTGGAGAGTCCTCCACACAAGAAGTCAACATGACAAGCCCATGTCAAAGAACTATCCAGCATGATGCCGAGCATCCTGACCGGTCGAGCATTGGCGTTAGCAAAAACGGAAAATTCGAGGGTCTGAGATTTATCCGGATTACACTTCAAGAAATTTGAAGAAAACCATGTATCAGCCCTTGACATAGCCCGATTTAGTTCCACTTCCAAGCTGGATTCCTTGGAACAAGATACACAAATGGTGGAATCGTCTGCATAAAGTGAACATCTGAGGGGCTGCATGAAGCTGAAGAAGTCATTAACGTATATTATAAATAATAACGGTCCCAAAACAGACCCTTGTGGGACACCATGCCTCACTGGTCGATAGTGAGAACGTCCCGAACAAAGCTCAACACACTGCTCTCGACCATCCAAATATGAAGCCAAAAGGGACAAGGGTACACCCCTGACGCCGTAACGCTCCAACTTCTGCAACAAGAGAGAATGACTGACACAATCAAATGCCTTGGTTAGGTCACAAAGCGTTACAGCTGACTGTTTCCCCTTCTCAAGACACTCAACTATGCCACCCACAACCTCAGTCACCGCCATGATCGTAGAGCATCCCCGGCGAAATCCAAACTGACTGTTATTCAACAAATTATTAACCTCAAAGAAGTTGCAGAGTCTACTCTTTAATATCATCTCAAAGACCTTTGAAATGTATGGGATGATTGAAATAGGGCGATAACTATCAGGAACATCCACATCACCGGACTTGAGCAAAGGCACCACCTTAGATAACTTAAAACGATCGGGAAATATCACCGCCCCCATACACTCATTGAACAGTTCCGAGAGTGGGAGACTTATGAGGTCACCTACCGACTTCAATACGGCGCTATTAACATCATAGATGTCTGTGGCACATGAGTTCTTTATAGAGGCAATGGCATCGGCTACCTCCAAAGGTGTGCAAAAAAAAGGTTCTGTTATGAATCTGAATGGTCGAAGTCATGTCATACCTATCAAGATCCACCCTAGGCAAGGTTTTTATTATTTCATCCGCTATTCTCGTGAAAAAATCATTAAAGCAATTCGGGTCAGCATTAACAGAGTTAACATTATTTCTTGAAGCGTTACGCTCATAATTTATCAATCTCCAGGCCGCTCTAGAAGGATTATTGGACCCCAACATAAAGCGTTCGTAGGCTTTACTTTTTGCTGCTACAAGAGCACGTCTATAATCCTTTCGCAAAGCTCGGTAAACAGCCACAGCCTCAGGATATTGAGCACTCTCAGAAAAAATTAATACTGCGTCCAAAATATGTCTCATACGCCTTAACTCATCCGTAAACCACTTAACAGGTCCCCTTTTATGAGGATTGTGGATTCTTTTTAAAGGAAAATTGCGTTCGACTAGAGCTGCAAAATTGTCGGTAAAAGATTTAGAGAGATATTGTAAATTTGAGTCGGCGCAAGGCAGCCAATCCATCAAGCTAACCATCCTGCGAAAGCCCTCAAGACACTGTGAATTATAAGATCGCCTCCACAGCGGCGTGGTGCAAATCCTTTCGCTCATCACTGTTTCAAACATTATACCCCTGTGGTCAGATAAGTGAGGCTCCACCACATTAACGCAATACAATTCCTGCGAGATATTGGTGATAACATTATCAATACATGTCGAAGCCGTGCCGAAGACGCGCGTTGGCTCATGCACACAAGGATGTAAACCAAATAAAGAGAAAACACCAGCAAGGTTAGTTCGCCGCGGTGAACCTTCCAGAAAGTTTATGTTGAAGTCACCAAGTAACATTACATTCTTATATTTGGCAGTCAGATCATGCAACATTCGTTCCAACCGCACAAGAAAAACATCGAACTTACCAGTACATGATCTGTAGAGAGCAACAACGGCCAGACTTGAACCTGGCACCGAAACCCCACAGAGTTCAGCATCCATCTCACACGCAAACTCATCCAAATTTATAGGCTTAGTTATAATACCAGATCTCACAAAAATCGCAACGCCACCATGTTTATTATTAGATCTGCAGAAGGACGATCTTAGTTTAAAATCACCCAAGTTAATTGACTTCATGCTCTCATACTTTAACCAATGTTCCGCTATACAGACGAAGGGACAATTAATATTATTAAGATATGCAATTAGTTCATTAACCTTATTTGACATAGATTGAATATTAATAAAAAATACATTGACCATCTGACTCTGTCTTTGCTTCGCAGCAAATAAGCTTTTACAGCGCTTAGTTTTAGTCACTTGTCGTATAACATCTTGTCCGAAAAAAGGATTGATTCAAACAATGATCCACGGTGTGATTGGCGTGGTCACTATTACTGTCCTTTAGATGATTACACGTTGAAACGTCATCCAGGCGGAGTTTGTCACACTGCACATCAGTTCCCATTTCCACGGATACAGTACAAACCGAAGTCACGTCTGTCGGCAGAGGCTTACTCGTTGCAACACCAACATCCGATTGACGATTATTAAAACCATCCACATGATTCTTGGAGACAATTGATTTCCAGATATAGCGAACAAACCTTTCCTTATAGTCAAAACAACAACGTGTATTTAAGTCATCGTAATTTAAGTGAGGAATGAAACACAAAGTCTGCTCCACTAATTTAATAAATAGGTTCAGATTAACATCCCAAACATGTTTCAAAGGCATAAACCTTCATCTTCAGTGGGTAATTATTAAGATGTTGTTATTTATGAAGAGACCAATGACATTGTTACGTTTTTTTATAAACTAATGTTGCAGAAAAATTTTTATGAAACCATATGTAACTGTAATTCGGTAAATAATATATCTTAAATTAAAGTAAAATTAAATGAATAAACATAATTTAAATGAATTTAGTTTTATTTTAATTTTAAACTTGTTGAAAAACCCAAATTTTACTGGGAGATTGTAATGGGGTACGACCATCATGGTGGAGTCGTACCAAAATTTTGGGATGTTAATCTGAACCTATTTATTAAATTAGTGGAGCAGACTTTGTGTTTCATTCCTCACTTAAAATATTACTCCACTGTGAGATGGACTACTTCCATAACATCGTAATTTAGTTTGTTTGCTGATAAGAAGCGTACGTTTTTTGCTTTACTAGCCACTTGACGCACAAAAGTATTCTGTTCCGCAATTAACTTATTTAAAACTACCCTTCGTGGACTAACCAGTGGTGATCCGACCAGCCGTAAATTTAAGGTTTTTACAGCATCGAAACAGCGATTTATGATGTCCTCCGTTAATTTATTACCCCTTATGCTGTCGCCTGGACCCATGAATAGCATAATGTAGTCGTTCTCATTCAGCTTTTTTCCCATAGCACTGCATAATTCTACCATGTCACCAAAGCACGTTCTGACTCGCATTTGCGCATTAATGTCGAAGTAATTGTTTGTGCATTTCTTAAATAGTGCAGGTAAACCCTTAATCATTCGGTCACCCATAATTATAAGCTGTGGTTTTCTATAATAATTTTTAGTCCTTGGATCTTTTGCCGTGTTTACTTCCAATAATTGTTCTTGCTGTAGAGGAACATTACAATCATTAAAATCAGCAGAGACAGTCTGAGTTGAACGTGGTATCTGAATGCGAGTCATACTATACACAAAAAAAGCTTCATTCAGTAGATCATCATGAATGGTTGTCGTCACACTAACGTCCTTCATACAGCTCAGTGTTTGAGTTTCGGACGTACAAGATTGAATACTTGTGTCACCCCTTGTGTTGATCATGGTGTGAGTTTCCTGTTGAGAACCAACGGAATCAGTATGGCTTGTTGTCTCATTTTGGATGTTTCTTAGTGTAAGTAATTCCCGCTGAAGATTTTTGATTAAAATGGATTGTTTTTCAAGTTCCCTTTTATAAAAGTCCTCCATGTCAAAGACGTCATCCTCAGAAACCACAAAACTTTGCCTCACTTCCTGACAACATCCATCCCCTCGCTCCAGTTCCTCGCGCAATTTATTATTCTCAGTCCTCAATTGCTTTAATAAGTCCATTGTAACCACCCTGCTTGCAGCTTTTTCTGAACAAAGTTTGGAACAATAAATCTAGTGCTGCTCCAGGTGTGTCCAGTGTTTCTTTCTGGACCAGCAAGACTTGTGGACTATGGCGTGACAAGATATACAACAAAACAATCGTAATTTTTGCTCTTTATTTGGACAACAAGGAAAGGCCACCATTTCACCTCCCTTTTCTAAGGAATCCATTCTGTTCTTAAGTCTTTTTAACTATAAAATGTGTATGATTGCAAAGGGTGGTATCTTAAACGTCACCATGCGAGCGAAAAATATCGGATAGGTATTGTAAGCTTTCAATATAAGGGAAAAGTTCTTCCCGATCTGCAATTGTACTATTGGGTGCAATGTATACTAGGAGTACATATATGACGCTAGATCTATCAACTTGTATCTTAACGGCTAATAAGTCAATCTGAGGTACTTTGAAATCTAAATTGATAGAATTACAACCATATTTACTCTTAACTGCGAGAAGTACTCCTCCTCCACGCTGGTTTTCACTTCTGTTTCGACATCTAAAAACTGAAAAATATTCTGGAAACAGCTCACTGTCATTGACTCTGTCAGTAATCCACGTTTCGGTTAGTGCTACAAGATCGTATTCATTCTCAGTTACACATACATTATTATAAAATTCTGCCACTTTACTATTTAAGCCACGCACGGTTTGAAAGGCAATCACAAAGGTAAACTCTTCTTTGTTGCACTGTGGATTTTCAACTATACTCTTTACTTCCCCCATACATTAACTGAAAATCTTCCACTTGTTTTAACATGTTGGGTATATCTTTCTTCGTACCGTGTATTTGGCGACCTATACACTCTAATCTGCCTGTTATAATAAGACTAAAAAGTCTTCTCGTCGGTAAATGGGTACTACCTTTTCCTAAAAATCCATACCTTGCGGTAAATATTCCAGCGCAAACCCCATTCTTTGCTCTTTATTCATATCGGTCAAAAACGGTTTTTTAGCAGCTACCTTATTTCTCAATTACGAATTTTTCCTTATACGATTTCTCGCCGTTCTTACTGTCCCAGAAAAATTAGTTTGGTTGTGTGCTTCTACAGCCGTCTGAAATAGATTGTTTCGCAAAAAATCTATTAGTTCATTATCTTGATTTTCGTTTGAAATTTTTCTTCTGCCACTTCCAGCCCAACTTTCCAATGATCCTGTATTTTCCCATTTAGTTCTGAGGCTTTGTATAGTGCTTCTTGGTTTCCCAAATTGCTCAGCTATTCTTCGTAGAGAAACACCGTCTTCGAATAAAGCAATTAATCTCGCATTCTTGAGTTGGTTCATGTTCACAAAATTTGTTAAAATAAAATAATATAATTTTCAAATCTGATGATAATATAACTACATAAAATCACTGACCACTAAGTTAGTACAATTTTAATCCCAGTAGGTAAGAGTACCTAATAGTAATTTTAAAACTGGTTCATTTCCCAAAGAATGGAAATCTTCAACTGTTATTCCTATAGAAAAGAAGTCCAATACAAGTAAATGCCAGGAATTTCGACCAATAAATATAGTACCAACATATGAAAAACTATTAGAGCTGGCCGTCAATCAACAGATAATGGAGTACATTGAGAACAATAATCTTTTAAGTGTCTACCAGGCTGGATTTAGGGCGAAAAACTTATGTGAAACTGCTTTACAAAAGTCTTGTATACTTGGAAAAAAGCTCTAGAAGACAATCAAGTCATTGGTGTAGTGTTCTTGGACTTTAAACGTGCGTTCGAGACAATCGATCGAAGACTGCTATTATTAAAGCTTAAAAAATATGGTTTTGATACTAAAGCTTTGAAATGGTTCAATGAATATCTATCCGAACGTGAACAAGTGACAAAATATAACAATTGTACTTCGCCAAAAAACGGACAATATATGGTGTTCCATAAGGAACAGTTTTGGGCCCTACTCTATTCGTTCTATATCTAAATGACATTGTAAATAGAATAAGCAAGTGCAAAATTCAATTATTTGCTGATGATACATTAATCTATGTTGTGGGTTGTAACGGCAATGAAATAATTAACACTTTAAATTCAGAACTTAAAAATTTGTGTGACTGGTTGAATGTCAATAGTTTAGCAATTAATACAGACAAAACGAAAATGATGATCATTAAAAGTAAATATAATGCCACCGATATAGCTTCTAACACAACTATAAAAATTGACAATGTACAAATAGAACAGGTAACAAACTTAAAATATCTTGGTGTAGTTATAGACCAAAATTTATGTTTTTCAGAACATCACTTATATATTTGCAATAAAATTGCCAAAAAGGTTAATATTTTGAGAAGAATAAATCATGATCTAAGTTCATGGACAAAAAAAACTATATATCAAAGTATAATTGCTCCTCATTTTAATTTTTGTTCAACGATACTTTTTTTATTGAGTAACTCCGAAATTAGTACTTTGCAGAAATAACAAAATCAAGCCATGCGTACTATTTTAAATTGCAGTCGTTATACTAGAATTAAAGATATGCTAGAAATTACAAATTTCCTAAGTGTTAGGCAAACTATAATCTTTAACACAATGGTTTTTATTTTCAAAATGTTACATGAACTAAGTACTTCCAAAACATTTAATTGAGAATTGTGTACATGTGCGTGATATCCACAATTATAATACTCGAATAAGAGATAACTTTTATATTCAGCCAGTAACAACAAAGTCTAGTCAGAATAACTTTTTTCATAATGGTTTAAAGCAATATAATGAACTCCCCGCCAATATAAAGAGCTGTGAAAATATAAATAGATTTAAAACAGAATGTAAAAAATATATTAGAAGTAGGATTGGTCCTTAAAATGCTTGTTAAAATGTATACTTAGTAGTTTATATTTTCAAAATTAATTAGATGTAGGTTATATTGGATCGGGAGTTGACTCTTTGAGTACATAGATAATTATTTTCTATTTTTGTTTTTTTTTTTATGTAAATTTCTTGTAATTTGCTAGCTTTTGTGCTATTAATAAAGGCTATTATTATTATTTTTATAAATATTCTGAGTAAAATGTATCCCAAAATAAAGGAAGTACCTAGGTACCTATTTTTACATGAACTAATTTCAGTCAATATTACTGGCATATTGCATTTAGATTTTATTAAAAAACAAACGTATTATTGAGGGAGTCGACAGAAAAGTGTAAGCTAATACCACTCAAGGGCTAAACACCTCCAATAGTAGTACCTACAAGACTTCTGCAGGATGTATATGTACCTACTATATTATAGAAGTAAAGGTGTACATATTTTCAGGCAGGTACAGGTCACATTTCGCAACACCTGGCAAAACTTGCTTTGGGTTAGTTAAATAGCGGTTTGTTCTGAATTCTGTAAAGTTTGGTGCATGTTTCGGCTTCGATTCGCCTCTTCAGTCAAGGAAAATACCCTGAGAAAAGTAAAAATGGCAGAATTTATTCAAGGTTTCGACACATGCAGAATTTTCTATAATTTTGTGCTTTGCTAGATTGATTAGTGGAATTAGTACTGATATGTTTTAATCAACATTAACAAGTTGATCTATAAACTAAAACATCCCAAAAGATTTTTAAGTGATAAAATTGATTTGTTTCAGGGGTCTTAGCGAGGGTCTTAGTGATATCACTTGAAATATTTTAGAGTTGTCTGGGTCTTAACCCTGTGAAGATATCAATATAAACATAGTTATGAGCTTGTTTGAATCAAACTTTTAATGGCGGCTGACAAGTCTGGTCAGTATTTAGTTGCTTCTGATTTAAGTAACAACATCTATAGATGAAGTACACATCTTTAGCTATTAAGATATTGCAATGTGAACCTGAGCGACGTACACAATACACACAGGTGAACACAATTGAAAGCATAGGTACCTAGATGTATTAGAGAAAACAGGAAACAAATTTATGTTCAGGTTAGATAGTTAATCTAAAATGACCTAACAGAACCCCGACCCATTTTGTAACTTTTGAATTAGGGGTTCCGTGGGCTTAGCGACATTGCAAGATTAACTGCAACAGACTTTTAATTAATTTAGATAGGTATCCCAAAAAAGGTAAACACACAATACACATAAAGCAAAATTTTACATACTAAATAAAGACATACGTGGCCTTTTCCGGGGCTGATCATGCCCCAACTGTCCATAGTCATTGTTCCCAGATGAATAAACCTTTCCTACCTTCGTAAGAAACAGAGTATGGTTGTCACCTAGTGCACACTCTATCACTTTATTAGCTAGAAACCTTGAAAAAAACATGAAAGAAATGAAAAATACTGTAAAACATTATAAAGTAATAAACATTTTACATTTTTAAATAGAATAAAAGTCGTACATACCAATCTAATACTCGTGGTGTAAGAATATGTTCATCTTCAATACCCCCCAACCCAAGTTCTCCATGAATTGTACTTCCCCAAGCATACATATTTATTTTCACAAGTTTGTGTGGAATGTACTAATCATCATTTGATGAGATATCTAAAACAGAATGAAAATTAAAGAAATTGAAACTTGCCTCTCTGGAATGTTCTCTGAAAAATTTATGTAAATAAAAAAAAACACCTTATAAAAATATAACTTACGAACATATGATTAAGCCTTATGGTGTTAATTTTAATCAGTTTATTCTTGCTTTAAATTACACGTTTGATTTTGTTTATTAATAATATTAATGGTGAGAGAAAATAAAAAGAATATAATTTTAGGAATCAAACAAAAGGTGACACTGACTTTGACATATAAAATTATTGGTTAAAGTAAAAAGTAAAACCTGGGACACGTTCGGATTGACGCTCCGTAGAGCGAGTACTGAGTGTGATGACGTCATATTAATGAAATAAAATACAAACTGGAAGACGGGACGGGCCCTAAAGTCTTGAATCCACATGCATCCGTGATCACGGATGCGTTGTTACCACGTGATCATCAACAGCTAATCGAACATCTGTTTAGGGAGCCGACAGCCCATCAAGGCACTACCCACTACCACCGAAAAACAAGGCTTTGAAACGAGAAAGTATGAGTCATCACGAGTAGACGGCCGATCTCCTGATGATATATTGCAATAAAGATTTATTTTTTTAATATTTGGATTTACTATGATAAATTTTACTTATGTAAAGTATAAATCCATACCAAAATAGCTATTTTCCTAACAAGTGCAGAAAATCGATTTTTCCGCACGCAAATGCCGTTGACAGCACGACGCGTAGGAGTATGACTCCATATCTGAGTCTGGTGAGGACGAACAGTGGTCCACGCAGCGAAATGCAAGAAAAAATCGCAAACGTCAGATGACAGATTCGACTAATAAGGACAATATCAAAAAAGTTGCTGGGGATTCTGCTTGGCCCAATCTCCCTAAGACTAACAACAAGGTATTGGAAAGTTACCTGGCTCAAAAAGTCTCCCAAGACAAACAAGCTGTTATCTCCCAACAAACACCCTACGTACTAAAGACGTACTTTTTGTGTTCGTTTTATGTCCCGTACGTACAGTAAGTAAAATGTACATTTTAAGTACGTATTTTCTCTGACATATTGTGTATGTACAACGATCATTCTTGATTGTACGTACAATGTATCATCCTTAAATGTACCAACGTCTAAAAAACGGTTGGGATGATACGTTGTTATGTAGGTATGTTTTATTACATAATGTAACAATGTTTTACCTTATGTAAAACTAAATTACTAATAAAAAATAATTAAATTAGACCTTTTTCAAACTTGGACATTTTTTTGTTCTGTGATTGTAAGGTTAATTATTATTATCCGCTACCGATTTAAATTTCGCGCTTGCTTACGTCGTAAAAATCCGACACTATTCGGACGTCTTTCTGTGCAGTTAAATTAACTTAACCAAACTTTTGAGTTTGTAAGTTGTAAGTGTGGCGTCTTTTTGTTGTATTGCCGATGTTTCTCAAGGAATTGGCGAATTTTACCAGGACGTTTTCCTCTAAATGCGTTAAGTTTTATTACTTTGTTCGTTAATTTATTATTTGATATACAATTTACAGGTAAATAGTAACTTGAGTGGTAGAAATGCCTCTTAAACAGTTTCGAAGCTTAAAAAACCTTAAATGTACTTAGCTATGTCGATTACGATTCGTTTTATTTTTCGCTGAATTCAATGCTGAAATTTTAAGACAGCATTTTTTTCTGAGAGGCTTGACATTCCAAGTAAAAAACTTTAAGGTATCAAATACTGAAACTTTTAGTCCTGGGGCGCTTAGTCAAGTAAAAGTTACTTGTAATCGAGCTTGTAATAGTGAAGCAGATCTACTGGCACTTGAAGATTTCTTAAATCTACCAGAACATTTCAGAAAGTTGGTAAGATTTGACCACCCATTCTATTTAAAAAGTAGTATAGTAAAACTTGATATACAGATACCTATATGTATTTTAAGGTAAAATTCAATTAACAATTGAATAAGACCTTAACAGCCCTTTACGTTAGGTATTAATATAGTAAGAATGTTTATTTTTGATAATGTTTAAGTACATTTACCATTTTAGGAGTCTAAAATGTGCATATTGGCAGGAAATAATTTGCAAGCTTTATTAAACGAAGCATGGGAGCATTTATTTGGAATCACCAGGCTAAAAAGATACCAGAAAAAAAGATTTTCGCAGTTTTTAATTGCAAAAGTTATAATAAGTAAGTACTAATTTAAATGATGAAACGGAAATTGGACGTTTTCAACTAGAGGTGTAGTGTATAGTAGTCAAGTAGAGTAGGATATGAGTGTATTTTGTATCTTGATATTATTTTTATTTTATCTCCCCTAATTTTTTGTTTTAATCATCTTAAAGTTTCTTTAAAATATGGCTTATTTTATTTAGTTGACTTGTATTTGTATATTCTATAAAATATTATTTTTTCTGGGTTGTAATTAAAGTATTTTCATTTAAGATGCCCTTCTGAGAACAGAAAAAAGCTGAAATAAAAAAGAGGCAGTGCAGGAAATAGCCAAATTGCTAAGGAGGACCCCCGATTGACTAAAATATAAACAAAAAGCGAAAAATAATGATAACGATGGGGAAACAAATAATAATCCCGGGGTATCGGATAGATAATAATACATTCATATATACACAATATATATAGAATGATACTAAATATTAACCAACAAATTTATTGTAATATATTATTGTAGATACTTTATCAGTAGTTATTATTTATCCATTGTAGGTACAAACAACGTACTTCTTACGTATGTAGTACGTACATAGCACGAAGTGTGCGTACATCTTTAACACGTACAGTAAATGTACGTACATTAAATATACGTTTATCGTACGTACATAAGATGTACTTGTCGTACGTCTTAATTAAGTACAATTGTGTGGAAAATTTACGTACTAAGTTTGTAAAATGTACGTACTACGTCCAATAACGTACATGCATAAGACGTACTTTATGTCCGACTAGTACGTACTTAAAACGTCTTATGTATGTATTTATGCTGGTTAAGCCAGGCAGAACCTCCAACACAAGAGCGCGTAGCACTTAATAATGCTAAAACCCTTACTGTTGTGAGCTCGGAACCACCTAAAATTAGAGTCCCCCCAATCGTCATACGTGATAAACACAAGTTTAATGATATCACCGGGCATTTGCGGTCTGTCAAGGTAGACTATGGTCGTGCAGTCACCATTTCGGAGGGAGTTAAAATCCATCCGCCAACTCCGGCAGACTACAATAAAATTATTAAGTTTTTAACAACAAACAAATTGTACCATCATTCGTTCAGGTTTCAGGACGAGAAAGAACTACACGTGGTTCTAAGGGGCGTCCTCGAAACCTGGACGGAGGAAAAATCAAAAAAGATCTTGTTGATTTAGGTTTTAATCCCTCTAGAGTAATCCGCTGGCATAGCCGCAGCGGGTCTCCATTGCCCCTCGTACTAGTGTTTTTACCACGTACGGAAAAAACTATTTACGACCTTAGGGCCTTAGATAGTATGTCTATCCGAGTGGAGGCGCAACGGGCACGTGCTACAATCTCGCAGTGCCACCGCTGTCAATTATATGGCCACTCCCAATTCAAGTGTACAGCTCCAGTAAAATGCTTAAAACGCGCAAATGAGCATTATTCGTACGAATGCCCTAAACCCAGGGAGGAAAAAGCGAAATGCGCAAATTGTGGGGGTGACCACCCTGCTAATTACATGGGGTGTGAGCGTCACCCCAACAATTTGCGCAAAAAAGTTGCAAATGTAGTAAATAACAACAGAAACTACATTCCTAGAAACAATTTCCGCTGGGGTGAGCAGGACAACAGCAAATTGGCCAGCGGTGGCACTGAGAAGAATACTATTAACAAGAACTCGACACAGGGTCTAAGTACAACTGCGCCCAATGCAATGGAGGCCGCGATGCAAACAACTATGCAGAGCTTCCTGAATCAATTCACAAAGATCATGGAGACCCAGATGAGAACCATCATGAATACTTTTGGAAAAACCATTGGTTAAATGGTAGTGCAAACGGCTTTTTTCAAATTAGCTACTATTAATATTAATAGTATAAAGCATCGGAGAATCGAGCTTATTGATTTTGTTGAAAGAAATGAGTTGGATGTGCTTCTTGTCCAAGAAACATGGCTTAAGGGAGAGAGGTTCTCCTTCCCGAATTACATGGTGTTCAGGAACGATCTCCTAGGCAGACGAGGGGGGGGCACCATGATCATGGTCAAGAACCACATCTCGGCTCAAGTTGTGCCAGGTCCTGATAATTGTCCCCACATCGAGGAGACATTCATTTCAATAAATTTTAAAGATAATAAACGCGTTTACCTGGGATCAGTTTACTGTAGTCCGTCGGTAGGTTTCTCAGGCAACTGCCTTAGAAAAATTTTCGGTAATGTTAATAGTACAATTATAGGGGGCGATCTTAACGCGAAGAACACAGTCTGGGGTTGCAGAGCTACAAATCCCCGAGGTCGCACTTTATATGAGTATTCGGAGGCTTTAAACTATTATATTCTGCCGCCGGAGGAACACACTCACATGTTTGGGCATGGTCTTCCGGATATTTTGGACATTTTTGTGATTAAGAACTCTGTTCGAATTTCACAGCCAATTGTCATATGTGATCTTAGCTCTGATCATGTGCCGGTTGTGATCGAAGTGGGCAATCCACTTGAAAGAGGCCGAGGTTTTATAACTAGGACTAGCACCAACTGGCCTAGATATAATAATATCCTCAAAACCGTTGAGCCTTTACACCTACTCCGCAATTCGGTTGACATTGAGAACGCGGTGAGCAAGATCACATATATGAGGCTCTTGCTCAATCATCGATTACAAAGGTGTCCCAATATTCAAAATACGGGGCTTTGACTGATGAGATTAGACAGCGTATTAAAATCAAAAACAGGCTCAAAAACAGAGCGTATCGTACTGGAGATCCTCAAATCAAAGCGGAGGCAAACAGAGAAGCCGAAGCGATTAGACTTCTTCTCATCGAGAGGCAGTCTAATCTTTGGGACGACAAAGTCCAAAGTCTGTCGATTGAGGACAACTCAATTTTCCACATGTCCAGAACTCTGACAAGAGGTGCTAAAGCCCCTATGTCATGTAACGTACAAATTTCATTTTACGATTTAGATAGTATAAATAAACACAAATTTATAATAATAATTTACCTTATTCCACATGTAGTGTGAACGTTAAAATCTTGTGTGTATGCCAGCAAAATCATTAGTGCTTTCAGTGACATTCCTAATTTGTCCTGGCAATTGGTCACTTCATACTGAGTTTCGAGGGATTCCAGCTATTCTGCTATCAGAAATAGCTTATACGTTGTCCTGGGTCCTGTGTTTAGTAAGTTCTCCTTGAATAGATGGATTTAATGTACGTTACCTACGATAATTTCTAATGTTATGACAGTTTCAGTCGAGTTGTTTACCTTTGTTGTAAGCTTGATTTATAACGGAATATACCTCTTTAGCTTCAGGATCGTGCCCCTGTACTTACTTTGACGTATTATATGATGGGTTTCCTGGATTGTTAGTTAATTCGCTAGCATGTTATGGAATTAATTCTAGTTTGGCTTTTGAGAACAGCTGATCTTGACAGGTTGGAGTTTCGGGGTCACCATTTCGATAGGGCCCTGCGTATATTGGCCTTGTTGCACGTGTTCTACGGTGTTGCCAGTTATTTTAGGACAAATTCCCCATGAAATCGGACCTCATGGTTTCGAAACGATTTGTACATGGCCAAAACAGCCAGGCGGTGGTCTGGATGGTGAATGCCGTAATCTTGCAATAATCAGCTCCTAGGATTTAGACGTAATGGTGAAATCACTCGATTGGTCGCTTCTTGGGTATGAGATTTTTATAAAGGTATATCTGGTTGCGGCAGTACGTTGGTGGTTTCCCCATAGCAATATCCTGATCCTGACGTTTGACAACCCTGTTGACATTGCGAATCACGTGTTCTCATCGAGTTGCGTATTGGAGATTTATTCCAGATGCTAGAGAGAAACAATTGCTCTTCGCAGCGGGTAAGAAAGGGATAGTGCTGTACTAGACCCGAAGATCTTGGAGGAAGGGTAGGGTACACCGGTACAGCCGGCAGACATTTCACATCTTTCGACTAAAGTCGTTGTCTCCTGCTGTCTCCTCTTTTTTTCCGGCATGGCGCCGCCATTTTAAATTAAGATTTCGGTAATGTATCGCTGAGAAGCCTGTGAGCTTGTAAGTGCCACTTAGATGGATTAGCACCGCAAATCTTTGTGAAGTTATGGATTTCCGATTGAATTGATGTAGTTAGATATTGATGGAAGTACTTCACGCCATTTTGGAATGGGATCAGATTTAATGGCCGCCATATGCTGTGGTTCTATGCCCCGCTTAATGTCTTCAGGTACGGTTGTCTTCATATATTAATATATTTGACTATTAAATCGATATCTAAGTCCTCGAAATAATATTTCAGGGGCGATATAAATTTGGAGTAGAGTTCACTCGTGGTGACGACCGCGTGGGATCTTTTGTTTGGGACTACAGTATGGGCATTCAGGCCTAAAAGGACCCTCTACTTAAGTGCAGAGGTAATGTATATTGGGTAGATACTTATGTCAATCTTAAGAGGTAAATCTTCATAAATTAAGAGGTATTTTTCCTCTATTTTAGGGTTTTTAGTCCTGGTTTTTGGTTCTGGTTTTGGTTTCATTTGGATTTTGGAGTGTTGAGGTTCATTCAGCACACTTGTCGGCTTATTAATTCCATGGAGTCTCTACACTGACGGTGTATTAGAGAGGCGGTTACTTCGAGTTCCATAGGATCCCTCAGGCATTGCATGGCCTTGAGTTGAAGCTGAGAACGCAAGTTTTTAAACATTTTCATATATCAATTCAATGAACCCATTTAAGACTTATTGACTAGTACACTTGTTTTTTTTTTTGCGAGATCACATAGAGAGAAGTTTATTTGAATTAAATATTTTTGTTTATAATTGGTTTAGAATCTCCTATGTTGATTCTTGGCTAGGGAAGGGATCAATTCAAAGGGTTGGGGTATGGACATATTTAGGGTATTATTTTTTGTTTAAGATATGTACATATTTGGGATTTCACTAGTATTTAGGATTGTAACTATTATGTAACAGAGCTGAGGCCATAGCTTACATAATAAGGGGGCTCGATATAGAAGAGCAGGGAGTAATACATTTTTGTTTGGGTTTTTACTAGTGTCTAGGATTGTAACTATTATGTAACAGAGCTGAGGCCATAGCTTACATAATAAGGGGGCTCGATATAGAAGAGCAGGGAGTAATACATTTTTGTTCGGGTTTTTACTAGTGTCTAAGATTAGAACTATTATGTAACAGAGCTGAGGCCATAGTTTACATAATAAGGGGGCTCGATATTACAGAGCAGGGATTAGTACTTATTTGGGATTTTACTACTACATTGAGTCAGTGTTATGCAATAATGCTATCTGTCATGACTTGCATAGTACAGTAAATAGTAATCGTACATTTTAGCTGCTTATTTTATATTTCGGTCAGGATACTGCATCAGCGGACTGCGGTCTGGTAACTGTAAACAAGGCGTGATCACGTGTTGTAGGCCTACGTCCCTGAGTAGCGTATATTGATAGCACCCTGTATATTATTTGGTGTCACTCACAGTCGGTTTATTTATTTGACTTGTAGTCGCGTATCAATCTACCTACATAAATGTAAGTATCGCTGTAGTACTCCTGGCTTCCATAGTTCTAACGTTGCTGGGTCATATCCTTAAATCTTCCTGTACTTTCGACCTCAAGACTTGACCATACATTTATATTCCTACAGTAAAAAGTAATCCTATCTGTGGAGTTTATCTTATTTCCACATCCTTACTTTTAATTACTGTACGTGCTTCTATAATGGCATAATTATCATTGTTATTTTATTGTTTGACAATCACTAATTGTGTAAATTGGTCGAAGAACATAGGAATATGATCTGGTGAACGTTCTGCTCATTAATTCAAATTTCACTGTTATTTTAAAATCTTTCATTACAAATTTAGACTCTAACTAAGCATCATATTATTTCAATACGAGGTCTATACCTATTTGGCTACCGATAGTCAATAATGTCAACCTGCATTTAAGCGACTAACATCTTATGACAAATAGATTAAATATACTGAGCGTTGTTGTTTTACATTACTATCCCCAACCTAGGTTAATATTTGAAGGTAAAGGAAATTAAGTGTAGGGCAGTTATAGGGTGATTCGCAGTTATCATTCATAACTATCGGACATCTCTTCCAGAGGCAAGGTGCACCACTTAACTGCGTGGCGCTCATAATCTTAGAACTTAACCCAGGCCCGTCTCCACTGTCTAAAAGCTGGCGGCCACTTTTGTCTCTGACAACAAAAACCTCTGCACTCGGTGTCTTGTTTTCCTTCCTTATTGGATCATCTAAATTAGCGTCACAGAAATTGGCGCCCAACGTGGGGCCAGATATTATTTCGCTTTCGCATTGTTGCCAGTTGTTGGGAATTTTATTTTTTTGCAGGGTTGCCATTTTTCGAAAATTTCCTTGATTTAAGGATTTTTTTTTTATTTCTTATTTGAATAGGGTTAATGGTATAGAACCGTATTGGAGTATTCGCACAGTATTATTTTGCAGATTTTACACATTTTTGGGGGAAAATATTTTGAAAGTTTTTCTTTTGTTGAATTTTCATCTTGCAAAATAATTATATTGACTTTCCCGGAATAGACGTTACCGATTGAGACTTTTTTTTTTATCACTTGGTTTATGGTGTAACAGTGGTGAAGCATTGGTTGCTAGTGTAGAATAGTGTATTATAGCTGCATAGTGAGTGAATATAGTGTAAACCACCTGTTCTACCAGTGTATTTTGTGATATAAGTGACAGAATATTTCGCGCACAATTTCTTATGATATATTGTGGTATATATAGTATTGTTGTATAGTTATACAGTAGTGTTGTATTGTAAGTAGTGATCTATTTATTCATCTTATTCTGAACCGTCTGGAAGACACAAAATTAAAAATGTCTCGAAGAGTTGAAGTGAATCGCCTTGATAAGGAAGAACTCATCTATGAACTTGTATGGAGAGGTATAGCCATTGGCACTGTGGAAGAAATGCGTACTCGATTAGCACTAGCTAGACAAATGGAAAGAAACAATGAGAGCCTACATTATCCACCATATCCGTTTTCGTTTCGTCAAGATGTAGCAGCAGTCACTAAGAAGTTGGACGACCTTGTGGTCATTATTGATAACTTCTCTGAATCGAGTAAGAGTAACAGTTACTTGAGATTGCAGACGAAATTGAATCATGCTTTATCACGAATAGATAATATATCTTGTAATACGACGGACGAATTTAACCTTCGAGGTGTGTTAGTTGCTCAAATTTTGTCAATGATTGACCAGTTAAATACAAAAGCTGCTCAGGCAGATGGAAGAAATCAACAGATTCCACCAAACCTTTGCGTTCTTCAAGGAAGTATTCAACGACTACCTCCGGTCATTCCTCCATTGTCAAGCTCGACTTTAGTATCACCGTTTCAGTCTCCTGTGACTACTAGTTCGCCAGTACCATGTGCTCCATATAGCGCTAGTTCTATCAAACCTATTCTACCGCATAAATGGAATTTGAAGTTCAGTGGTGATAGGAAAGGAATGTCTATTACAGCTTTCTTTGAACGTGTTGAAGAGTTGATGCGTGCTCGAAACGTATCGAAGGATATATTACTGGATTCTGGCATAGATTTATTTGAAGGCCGAGCATATGAATTTTTCCAAGATTGTAGAAAAGAAGTCCACTCATGGGATGAATTAGTTGAAAGATTTAAAGAGGAATATCAGCCAGCATTTTATTCAGAGCATCTTTTAGAGGAGATAAAGCGTAGAACACAAGGTTCTGACGAATCCATCGGTACATATATGGCAGTAATGTCAAAATACTTCCAAAGATTGCAGTGTTCGATATCAGAAGAAGCTAAGCTTACTATTTTACTTAGGAATATTTCTCCGATTTATCGTTCTCAATTAGGAGCTCTAGAGATCAGTAATATAGCGCAACTAAGAAGTCTCTGTAAGAGAATCGAACAGAGGACTCTAGCTGCAGATTATGCACCTACTCCACGAAAAGGATTTTCTTTGGAACCGGATCTCGCCTACGTAAAACTCGAAGAGCAATTCGATGAAGTTCGATTAACTGAAGCAGAACCTCAGGATAGATCAAACGCACCAAGTACTTCTAGAAGAAGGGAGATAATATGCTTTAATTGTAACAAGCCTGGACATAAGGCTATTGGATGTGTTGAAAGAAGAAAATTGGTTTGCTTTGGATGTAAAAGAGAAGGTTTTACGAAGAGGACCTGCCCAAATTGTAATTCGGGAAACGGTCGAAGGCCCTTCTAGGAAGTCGGACTAGAGGCAAGTCTAATGATTCTACCGGCTACAGACCAATTTTGGATTTTATTCTCGATCATGCTCAGAATGATGAAAGACCTTATTTAGAAGTAGACATGTTAGGTTACAAGTTTTTAGGATTACTGGATTCTGGTGCTTCCAGGACATTTATTGGTCAGAAAGGATGGAATATTTTGAAGAGGTTGAATTTACCACTGGATGAGAGTAAGAAGTCGTTATGTACAGTTGCAAATGGTCAAAAAACTAAAAGTATTGGAACGATGCAGTTGCCGATGAGAGTTAAAGATAGACTTAGAATTGTTGAAGTGATTATTTTGCCGGAATTGCCGCATTCATTGATTTTGGGTTACGATTTTTGGTGTATTATGGGTGTCGTACCAGATTTGAGACATAATGAATGGCATTTCGCGGAGAATCCAGACAATATCTGCTGCATACAACCTGACCAACTTCAAACCATTTTGGACAATCGTCAACAATCGCAACTGGACCGACTAGTGACTAATTTTAAAGAATCTATGGGAGAAAATATTGGATGTACAAACTTAGTTGAACATACTATCGTAGCTAACTCAGAACCTATCAGACAGCGTAGCTATAGAATTTCACCAGTATTACAAAAGGTCGTAGAAGACGAAATCGCAGAGATGTTAAAATTGGGAGTAATAGAACCGTCGAACAGTTCGTGGGCATCACCTGTAGTATTGGTTAGAAAGAAAAATACAGACAAATATAGATTCTGTGTAGACTATAGGATTTTAAACTCTAAGACAGAAAGAGACAGTTATCCTCTTCCTCTTGTTTCTGACACTTTGGACAAACTCAAGGATGCAAAATTTTTATCCAGTTTAGATATTAAGAGTGCATATTGGCAAGTTCCTATAGAAGAATCGTCTAAACCTCTGACTGCTTTTATTTGTCACAAAGGACTATATCAATTCCGAAGAATGCCTTTCGGGCTTCATAATGCACCTGCTACTTGGCAAAGACTAATCGATAGGATTTTGACTGATCTCGCCCCATATGTATTTGTTTATTTGGACGATGTTGTCATTGTAACACAGACCTTCGAAGATCACTTGAAAGTGCTAGAAGAGGTATTTAATAGACTTAAAGGTGCTGGTATTACAGTTAGTTGGGACAAGTGTCAATTTTGTCGTCCAGAAATGAAATACTTGGGTTATGTTGTCGATAGACGTGGTCTCAGAGTAGACCCTGACAAGGTTAAAGCTATGCTGGAGTTGAAACAACCTAAATCAGTGACAGAAGTTAGAAGAGTTGTTGGCAGTTTTTCTTGGTATCGTAGATTCGTGCCAGAGTTTTCTTCAATCATTTCACCAATCACCGCCCTTACTAAGAAAAATAAAAAGTTCGATTGGACACCAGAGTGTGATGCTGCTTTTAGGAAGATTAAGGAACTGTTGGTCGCCGCACCGATTTTGAGTTGTCCAGATTATTCTAAGGAATTCGTAATAATGACAGATGCATCAGGTTTTGGCATCGGCGCAGTACTTTATCAGCCACACGAGGATGGAGACAAGGTAATCTGCTATTTAAGCCGTTCTTTAACGAAGCAGGAAAGAGTTTATACTACTTCAGAACGTGAAATGTTAGCTTTGGTTTGGGCGATACAGAAATTACGTCCCTACATAGAAGGTGTTCCATTTACAGTAATTACCGATCACTATAGTCTGAAATGGCTTTTAAATCTTAAAGATCCTACTGGACGTTTAGGACGTTGGTCAATTAAGTTGCAAATGTACGACTTTAAAGTACAGCACAGAAGCGGTCGAGATATGGCTTTGCCTGATATGTTATCTAGGACAGTACCGATAATAGATAGCGTGGAAGTAGCTGAAACAACCGATAATGTAATTCGGGATAAGTGGTATCATCGTATGATTATAAACATTGAGAAGTTCCCTTTGAAATTTTTAAATTGGCGTTATCAAGAAGGAAAATTATACAAGTATGTCAAACAAGACTATCCAAGTTTTTCATCTTCCGAGGATTTCTGGAAATTAGTAGTACCAAAGGAGCAACGATCTGGTTTAATTAAGTTGGCACATGACCCTCCAACTTCTGGTCATATGGGGGTATATAAGACGTATTCACGATTAACAGGAAAATATTATTGGCCTAAGATGCGTCAGGATGTAGCGTCCTACATCAAGAAGTGTCACGTCTGTGCTGCTTATAAGAGTGATCCTCGCGGAGTTAAAGATCAGATGGTTTCACATTCTAAACCTTCAAGACCTTGGGAAGTAATTTCTACAGATTTAATGGGACCTTTACCTAGATCCACCAAGGGAAATTCGTTTATCTTAGTCGTTACTGACTACCTCAGTAAATTTTCTTTAGTTTTCCCACTTCGTAAAGCGACTTCAGCGACTATTATCAAAAGAATTGAAGAAGAAGTATTTTTAGTGTTTGGCGTACCAAGGATTTTATTGACTGATAATGGCCCTCAATATAGGAGTAATGAGTTTAGGAAGTTTGTGGATAAATATCAATGTTCAATTAAGTTTAATGCCAATTACCACCCTAGAGCGAATCCGACGGAGAGGCAAAATAGGACTATCAAGACAATGTTGGCTATGTATGTTAAGGATAATCATAGAACTTGGGATGCTGAGATACATAAGGTAGCTTGTGCTTTGAGAACAGCTCACCAAGAAACAACTAGAGTGTCACCCTATTTTGTTAATTTTGGTCGAAACATGTGTTTATCTGGACATGACTACAAAAATCAGGAACTATTTAAAGAAGAAAACGGTACCCAGACACCGGGAGTTTCAAGAAACGAGGCATTTAGGAAGCTATTTAGTGCTGTTAAGAAACGTTTGGAAACTGCTGGTGAAAGGAGTGCTGCTCGGTACAACCTACGCAAAAGAAATGCTGATTATTCTGTAGGCGATAGCGTTTGGAGGAAGAACTACGTCATCTCAGACGCCGCAAAGCATTTCACTAGTAAACTAGCTCCGAAGTTTGTAGGACCCTTTTTAATCCATCGTCGCATCTCACCTTGGACTTATGAGTTAAAAGATGAGAATGGCAGTCTACAAGGAGTCTGGCATTCAAAGGACTTAAAGGATAATTTTTCCTTTGATTAACCATAGGGGTTAATCATTTTGAAGTTAGGGGGGGAAAATGTAACGTACAAATTTCATTTTACGATTTAGATAGTATAAATAAACACAAATTTATAATAATAATTTACCTTATTCCACATGTAGTGTGAACGTTAAAATCTTGTGTGTATGCCAGCAAAATCATTAGTGCTTTCAGTGACATTCCTAATTTGTCCTGGCAATTGGTCACTTCATACTGAGTTTCGAGGGATTCCAGCTATTCTGCTATCAGAAATAGCTTATACGTTGTCCTGGGTCCTGTGTTTAGTAAGTTCTCCTTGAATAGATGGATTTAATGTACGTTACCTACGATAATTTCTAATGTTATGACAGTTTCAGTCGAGTTGTTTACCTTTGTTGTAAGCTTGATTTATAACGGAATATACCTCTTTAGCTTCAGGATCGTGCCCCTGTACTTACTTTGACGTATTATATGATGGGTTTCCTGGATTGTTAGTTAATTCGCTAGCATGTTATGGAATTAATTCTAGTTTGGCTTTTGAGAACAGCTGATCTTGACAGGTTGGAGTTTCGGGGTCACCATTTCGATAGGGCCCTGCGTATATTGGCCTTGTTGCACGTGTTCTACGGTGTTGCCAGTTATTTTAGGACAAATTCCCCATGAAATCGGACCTCATGGTTTCGAAACGATTTGTACATGGCCAAAACAGCCAGGCGGTGGTCTGGATGGTGAATGCCGTAATCTTGCAATAATCAGCTCCTAGGATTTAGACGTAATGGTGAAATCACTCGATTGGTCGCTTCTTGGGTATGAGATTTTTATAAAGGTATATCTGGTTGCGGCAGTACGTTGGTGGTTTCCCCATAGCAATATCCTGATCCTGACGTTTGACAACCCTGTTGACATTGCGAATCACGTGTTCTCATCGAGTTGCGTATTGGAGATTTATTCCAGATGCTAGAGAGAAACAATTGCTCTTCGCAGCGGGTAAGAAAGGGATAGTGCTGTACTAGACCCGAAGATCTTGGAGGAAGGGTAGGGTACACCGGTACAGCCGGCAGACATTTCACATCTTTCGACTAAAGTCGTTGTCTCCTGCTGTCTCCTCTTTTTTTCCGGCATGGCGCCGCCATTTTAAATTAAGATTTCGGTAATGTATCGCTGAGAAGCCTGTGAGCTTGTAAGTGCCACTTAGATGGATTAGCACCGCAAATCTTTGTGAAGTTATGGATTTCCGATTGAATTGATGTAGTTAGATATTGATGGAAGTACTTCACGCCATTTTGGAATGGGATCAGATTTAATGGCCGCCATATGCTGTGGTTCTATGCCCCGCTTAATGTCTTCAGGTACGGTTGTCTTCATATATTAATATATTTGACTATTAAATCGATATCTAAGTCCTCGAAATAATATTTCAGGGGCGATATAAATTTGGAGTAGAGTTCACTCGTGGTGACGACCGCGTGGGATCTTTTGTTTGGGACTACAGTATGGGCATTCAGGCCTAAAAGGACCCTCTACTTAAGTGCAGAGGTAATGTATATTGGGTAGATACTTATGTCAATCTTAAGAGGTAAATCTTCATAAATTAAGAGGTATTTTTCCTCTATTTTAGGGTTTTTAGTCCTGGTTTTTGGTTCTGGTTTTGGTTTCATTTGGATTTTGGAGTGTTGAGGTTCATTCAGCACACTTGTCGGCTTATTAATTCCATGGAGTCTCTACACTGACGGTGTATTAGAGAGGCGGTTACTTCGAGTTCCATAGGATCCCTCAGGCATTGCATGGCCTTGAGTTGAAGCTGAGAACGCAAGTTTTTAAACATTTTCATATATCAATTCAATGAACCCATTTAAGACTTATTGACTAGTACACTTGTTTTTTTTTTTGCGAGATCACATAGAGAGAAGTTTATTTGAATTAAATATTTTTGTTTATAATTGGTTTAGAATCTCCTATGTTGATTCTTGGCTAGGGAAGGGATCAATTCAAAGGGTTGGGGTATGGACATATTTAGGGTATTATTTTTTGTTTAAGATATGTACATATTTGGGATTTCACTAGTATTTAGGATTGTAACTATTATGTAACAGAGCTGAGGCCATAGCTTACATAATAAGGGGGCTCGATATAGAAGAGCAGGGAGTAATACATTTTTGTTTGGGTTTTTACTAGTGTCTAGGATTGTAACTATTATGTAACAGAGCTGAGGCCATAGCTTACATAATAAGGGGGCTCGATATAGAAGAGCAGGGAGTAATACATTTTTGTTCGGGTTTTTACTAGTGTCTAAGATTAGAACTATTATGTAACAGAGCTGAGGCCATAGTTTACATAATAAGGGGGCTCGATATTACAGAGCAGGGATTAGTACTTATTTGGGATTTTACTACTACATTGAGTCAGTGTTATGCAATAATGCTATCTGTCATGACTTGCATAGTACAGTAAATAGTAATCGTACATTTTAGCTGCTTATTTTATATTTCGGTCAGGATACTGCATCAGCGGACTGCGGTCTGGTAACTGTAAACAAGGCGTGATCACGTGTTGTAGGCCTACGTCCCTGAGTAGCGTATATTGATAGCACCCTGTATATTATTTGGTGTCACTCACAGTCGGTTTATTTATTTGACTTGTAGTCGCGTATCAATCTACCTACATAAATGTAAGTATCGCTGTAGTACTCCTGGCTTCCATAGTTCTAACGTTGCTGGGTCATATCCTTAAATCTTCCTGTACTTTCGACCTCAAGACTTGACCATACATTTATATTCCTACAGTAAAAAGTAATCCTATCTGTGGAGTTTATCTTATTTCCACATCCTTACTTTTAATTACTGTACGTGCTTCTATAATGGCATAATTATCATTGTTATTTTATTGTTTGACAATCACTAATTGTGTAAATTGGTCGAAGAACATAGGAATATGATCTGGTGAACGTTCTGCTCATTAATTCAAATTTCACTGTTATTTTAAAATCTTTCATTACAAATTTAGACTCTAACTAAGCATCATATTATTTCAATACGAGGTCTATACCTATTTGGCTACCGATAGTCAATAATGTCAACCTGCATTTAAGCGACTAACATCTTATGACAAATAGATTAAATATACTGAGCGTTGTTGTTTTACATTACTATCCCCAACCTAGGTTAATATTTGAAGGTAAAGGAAATTAAGTGTAGGGCAGTTATAGGGTGATTCGCAGTTATCATTCATAACTATCGGACATCTCTTCCAGAGGCAAGGTGCACCACTTAACTGCGTGGCGCTCATAATCTTAGAACTTAACCCAGGCCCGTCTCCACTGTCTAAAAGCTGGCGGCCACTTTTGTCTCTGACAACAAAAACCTCTGCACTCGGTGTCTTGTTTTCCTTCCTTATTGGATCATCTAAATTAGCGTCACAGTCATACCTGAAAGACCAGGGCACAGGTGAAACTTTCACAAACGCTAAAGATAAAGCCGAATTGCTCGCAGACAAGCTTTGCGAGCAATTCAGCGAAAATCCCACCACTGACCTGCTACGTGATGAGAGGGTCTCCAGAACGATACATATATACAAAACCATGGTTCACCCGCAGCAAAACTTTGCTGAGGTCACGCTGGACGAGGTAAAAACGCTGGTTAGCAATCTCAATATCAGGAAAGCCCCGGGTTTTGACGGTCTGAGAAATGCGGCGTTGCGAAATCTACCTGACAGAGCTTTGGGGAATATAGTGAATCTATCTTAGGCAATTATCAAAGAAGGCCATTTCCCGAGCGTCTGGAAAAGGGCAAAGGTGATTCTAATTCACAAAAAGGGCGAAGACCCTACTGTACCCTCAAGCTACAGGCCTATCAGTCTGTTATCAAGCCTTGGAAAAATTACAGAAAAATTGATTTTAGCTCGAATAAATAGTTTTGTGTTCGAGCACAACGTTCTGCCTAACGAACAGTTCGGCTTTAGAAGCGAACATTGCACAGTTAGGCAGACAACGAGGCTCACGGCCAACATAATGATGGGTTTCAATAAAAGGGAACACACGGGGGCGGTCTTCCTTGACGTTAGCAAAGCATTTGACAAGGTCTGGCATAATGGTCTCTTGCTGAAATTAATAAGACTCGGAGCTCCGAACTACCTCATCAAGGTAGTAGGCTCTTTTCTAGAGAATAGAAGTTTTGCAGTCTCGTCGGAGAACGCACTCTCTTTGAATAAACACATCAGGGCGGGAGTGCCGCAGGGCTCACCTCTCTCCCCGATGCTGTATAACATTTATACGCATGACATTCCGCGAGATAGGCAAACGCAGCTTTATCTATTCGCTGATGACACTGCAATAACTTCCACTTCTAAAGAACCGCGGCTAGTCGTCACACGTATGCAGCGCCATGTAAACCAATTGGAAAAATGGCTTTCTAATTGGAAGATTCGTTTGAATCCTTCCAAGACAAAAGTCATATTTTTCACCAAAAGTCGCGTTAGACGGCCCGAAACGAGGCTCAGAGTCGGTGGGGTTCAAGTGAATTGGTGCCAGGAAGTGAAGTACCTGGGACTTATCTTCGATCAAAGACTGAATTGGAGGTTAAATTCTATTAATAGAATCAAGGCAGCATTGCGTCCATTAAGCTCAATCTACCCCCTGCTTCACAGGCGGAGTAGACTTAGTAATCGAACCAAAGTTAACCTTTATAAGGTGTTGGTCAGGCCGGTACTTACTTATGGAGCAGCATCTTGGTGCAATATAAGTAAGTCCGAGCTGAATAGGTTCCAGGTGATTCAAAACAAGGCGCTGAAACTCATCGCAAATGCTTCAAGATATACCATGAACCGTGTTTTGCATCAGGACTTTCGAATACCGACAATCAACGAATTCTTTTTAAAAATAATCACAGACGTACGGACGTATCGACCAATATACTAATAACGGACTCACATACGACGGCCAGACCAAACTCTACATACAAACTGCCTAAAGATTGGCTCCCTGTTGGCATAAATCTCTAACAGAAGAGAAGCACTATGATTATACAGTAGAGAAGCACTACCATGATCGTCTAACAGGCATGCAGCAGGCGCTAAGAACTATGCAGCTTTCCAGCATTCATCCAATAAAGCAGCAGTAGCCGAATCAAAATTCAAAATTAAGCCACAAGACCCAAAAAGTTTTCGATGAGACAACAGATGTCAAAGGATATTCCTGACGTAAAAACCCAAT
Organism: Polydrusus tereticollis; assembly: GCA_963920685.1. Classification (NCBI taxonomy): domain Eukaryota; kingdom Metazoa; phylum Arthropoda; class Insecta; order Coleoptera; family Curculionidae; genus Polydrusus; species Polydrusus tereticollis. Next base: position 47,131,840 of record OY987329.1, read on the forward strand.
CAAGGTATATATACTTTCTGATTTAAGCTCAAAAATGCTTTTGTTGCGGAAAAAGAACATCAGGCATTCATAAATGTACATGGCATATACTGTCATAACCCCCAGATTCTTAAACACTGTTAGATCGGCATGCATTTATTACTTGCTTTGACCCTTTTCGGAGGGGTTGAAAATGCTTTTCACCTGCTGTAGCTCAGTTCCTGTTGATTTCGCGACGAGAAATGAAGCGAGTAATATGGTTGGAAATAAAATTGTTCATAATATTGCCCTTCTAAGATTTTTCGATATTTTACTCAATTCGACTACTTTCGAGGGGGCTAAAAATGCTTTTCACGTGTAGCTCAATTCCTGTTGATTTCTCGACAAAACGGAAAATAGCAAATTGGTTCGGAATAAAATTCTCTATAATATTTAGATTAATATTAGAAATTTATAGGTGCACAAATTAATGTTTCTTTGACCGTCTCAGATCTGACATGCATTCCGATAACACAGTTTTTAAAGTATTAATGTTAGTCACTCTTAGGGGAAATTTAAGAACACTTTTGTCACTACACAAAATTTTTTTGACCTCAGTATTAGCAAAAAACACTTTGACATTAAGTTCGTCGTTTAAAAACACTGACAATTTTGGGGCAAGGTCATTCTGTGATTCATTTACATAGAAAAAACAAATATTCTGTGTGTCTTTTCCCTTCACCCATCCACAGCCTGGTTCTGTCAATTTGTCAAAAGCTTCCACCAAGTTAGAGAAAGTTATTAATTCATTATAAATTGCTGTTGCTTTTTACTTTCTGTAACAGCTTTCTCTACATCTCGACATTCCATTCGAAGGCGTTTAGACTCCGGAGAGATTCGCACAGGGATATCATCTTTCGACAAATATGATGGACATCCAGGCATCTGGGTTGGGACAGTTCCTAAAACAAATAAGAATCATTTAAAAAAAATTCAGTACCAATAATTATTTGACCAACAACAAGCATAAAATATTTTACCCACATCATATCGAGCATCATATTTTCTAATATCCCTCTTACCCTCGCTCTTACCTTTAACTAATCGTGGATATTTTAGTGCTGCCTCGATAACTTCACCAGTTGCCTCAATCTGGAAGGTTGTTTTTCTTTCAATGAAGCTGGGTAGAAAGTGTAATTCACACACCTAAAAATAATTTTATTTTTGGTAATTACAAGCTATTAAAATATCCATCGACACAAACCTACCTTGCTTGCTTTTGTAGGAACAAAATCTTCCCTTTTAATTGCCCATATCCATTGTTTCCGCAGTTCGGGGTCTTGAGGAAATCCAAAAACTGCCACTTTTGGCCCATTGATATCATAATTTCCCCTACAGTTTGGAACACAACAATGATACGGCATGATTTTTTATTAAAACTAAAAGTTAAAAGTTTTATCAAAATAACATAACCTAGACGTTCACTGCCTGGATGTTTTGCGAAATTCTACGTGTCCTGAGTAAGTAAAGGATAGAAGCACCGTACCTTAATACAAGAACACTATTAACACCAAAAAATATCTGTAGTTTACAAGATTATAGCCGAGAAATTATAGGTAGTAAATTCACAAACGAAAAGCGTGCACTGTACCGAGCCTAAAATCCGGTTTACAAGCGATGACTCATCGGTTCATAAAATCGAGCGTTTCACGGCCTTAGTGGCCTTAGTGCACTACCACCGTACTTTACGTACGTACGTACGTACGTGAATTTACTACCTATAATTTCTCGGCTATAATCTTGTAAACTACAGATATTTTTTGGTGTTTATACGTGTTCTTGTATTTGGGTACGGTGCTTCTATCGTTTACTTACTCAGGACTCAGGACACGTAGAATTTCGCAAAACATCCAGGCAGTGAACGTCTAGGTTATGGTATTTTGATAAAACTTTTAACTTTAAATAAAAAATCATGCCGTATCGTTGTTGTCTTCCAAACTGTAGGGGAAATTATGATATCAATGGGCCAAAAGTGGCAGTTTTTGGATTTCCTCAAGACCCCGAATTGCGGAAACAATGGATATGGGCAATTAAAAGGAAAGATTTTGTTCCTACAAAAGCAAGGAAGGTAGGTTTGTGTCAATGGATATTTTAATAGCTTGTAATTACCAAAAATAATATTATTTTTAGGTGTGTGAATTACACTTTCAACCCAGCTTCATTGAAAGAAAAACAACCTTCCAGATTGTGGCAACTGGTGAAGTTATCGAGGCAGCACTAAAATATCCACGATTAGTTAAAGGTAAGAGGGATATTAGAAAATATGATGTGGGTAAAATATTTTATGCTTGTTGTTGGTCAAATAATTGGTACTGATTTTTTTTTAAATGATTCTTATTTGTTTTAGGAACTGTCCCAACCCAGATGCCTAGATGTCCATCATATTTGTCGAAAGATGATATCCCTGTGCGAATCTCTCCGGAGTCTAAACGCCTTCAAATGGAATGTCGAGATGTAGAAAAAGCTGTTACAGAAAGTATAAAAGCATCAGCAATTTATAATGAGTTAATAACTTTCTCTAACTTGGTGGAAGCTTTTGACAAATTGACAGAACCAGGCTGTGGATGGGTGAAGGGAAAAGGCACACAAAATATTTGTTTTTTCTATATAAATGAATCACAGAATGACCTTGCCCCAAAATTGTCAGTGTTTTTAAACGACGAACTTAATGTCAAAGTGTTTTTTGCTAATACTGAGGTCAAAAAAATTCTGTGTAGTGACAAAAGTATTCTTAAATTTACGCTAAGAGTGACTGACATTAATACTTTAAAAACTGTGTTATCGGAATTAAATGTGCCTTTATTAGATGATTTACAGGAGAAAAGTTCAGATAAAGAAACACAAAAATTTCACTTTGGAACTGTTACAGTCCATGTCTGATGAGTTTTTGGAAGAAATAAAAGGAGTTTTACAGTTTATTCAAGAACAGCTTAAGTTAGTAACAGTGGACAGTGAGTAATAATACCTGCCTGAGATATTCTTGCGAGTTGTCACTGTTTGCTTGCTTATTACTTACACTCCATCTCTCCTCACGCGTATACATTTTTAAGAAGTGCAAATAGACTTATACTTCCATCTCCACGTACCCTTAAGACAATCTGTGCAAGCTTCAACACAGATCCCCGTTTGGAGCAAACAGATGAAAACTTTTTGAAATATGCTTCCAATAAGTTTAAGTTGTTGGAGGATTCTGACAAAACAACTGTTTTGATGATGGACGAGATTCGCCTTAGAGCTGCTAACATAGATTACAAGGGGGGTAACATTGTGGGTAGTGCCTACAATAGCGCAGCTGAACGTGCCACCAGTGCTCACACCTTTATGATTAGCAGCTTATTGTCGCCATATCAAGATGTAGTCCATGTTCTTCCAGTAAGTAAAATGACTGGTAACGAGTTGCATAAAATAGTTATAAAAGTGATAGTAGGCTTAGAACTCCGAACTTTAAATACTTACCCCATAGGCTGGCTGACTGAAAAGTCACCACATAATATGTGTGTTCAGCTGTTTAACAATAAACCTACCAAAAGAAATAAAATGTATTGTGTCCGAAAAAAAAAATGAAAGTAGGTACAGATTAGGAAATTATTAATAAATTTAGGGTCATATTGCTTACGTGATTTTAGTCCAGATTTATAGAAATATTGTGATTTTTGTATGATGATTTGAAATAAAGAGTTTATTTATTTATTTATTTACTATGTGTAAATATTTTTTTTTAAACAATGTGAAATTGTATTATAATTTCTTAACTTGCCTACTTTTGGGCCACTATGTTTACTCACTGAAACTAAACTTTCTAACTTAAAAACAGTTCTTTATTTAAACAAATACAACGTATTTCTTAATTACTTTCTTGTTACTTCCGCACCCTTCTTTCTCACACTTCTTACTACTACCATCTATATAAAAACAAATGTCAAACTCTCTCAAACTCAAACACTCGATAGGTATCACTTGGGAGTACTTCCGTGATAACTAGCGGTTCTCGAAACTTCGACTGTAATTTGGTTGATTCACCTGTAGCCTTTGGAACGGTTTTCATATAAACTACTTCTCCAACTTCATAACGTACATTTATGTATCTTCTTTTGTCATATCTATGCTTATACTTCTGTTGCTCTTCCATAACGTTCGGTCTCGCTTCTTCTTGTATCTGAGTTGGCAATCTATATTCTTCTTGGTTCTCCGTTAATTCTCTGAGGGGTCCTTCATCATGTCGTGGTACATATCCATACAGCATCTGGAATGGGCTTTTCTTTGTGGTTTTGTTCCTTGATGTATTAAGGTCTCTTCTTATTTGCTTTAAATTTTTATCCCAATCTGTACCTTCGGGATCTTCAATATAAGCTTGTATCACTGGTAATACTGTTCGGTTTACTCGCTCGACTTGTCCATTCGCTTGGGCATGTCTCGGTGAATTAAGTGTGTGCTTAATTCCATGTTTCTTACAACAGTCATCAAAATGTCGTGACGTAAAGCAAGTACGTGCCTCTGTCGATGATTACTCTGTTCGGCGATCCAAAATCAATTATGAAATCTTCCAATCTTTTGAGGACTCCATCTCCTTTTGTATCTTTACAGGCATTTAAACGAACGAACTTTGTTAAATTATCAATCATCACAAGAATATATTTGTTTTGTTTGGAACTTGTTGGAAAAGGTCCTAAATGGTCTAAGTGAATAATTTCAAATGGACGCTTTCCAGGTTCAATTGGGTGTGGTTCTCCAGGTTGCTTTCCAGTTTTAGATTTGTTAAGAGTGCAATCTAGGCAGGATCGGACATGTTCTTTGATATATCGTTTCATTCGAGGAAAGAAATAAAATTCTGACATATTCTGATAGGTCCGCTCCAATCCTGGATGTCCTCTTAAATCGTGAAATTTTATTGTTAGTGATTTTCGCAAGTTCTTTGGAATCACGTAGAACAATTTGTTTTCATCATTATTGGGCTTTTTCTTGAAAAGTACTCCATTTTCTAGGTAGTAATTTTCCACTTCGGATTTTTCTTCTCTAGGTATCTCGTCTTTTTGTAAAATCTGTATCTTTCTTTTTAGACCTTCGTCGTTTTGTTGATATAAAACTATTTCTTCTTCCCTGGTACTTATCGTAAATACTGTTATTCTATCTTCAATTTCTTCGTTATCCTGGTCTTCCACTGGGCTCTACTCATAGCATCTACGTGTGTCATCTTCTCACCTGGTTTGTGTAACTATGTTGAAGTCAAATTCGCTTATTGCATTAAGCCATCTTATGATTTGGGGGTTTTTGGTCTTGTGTGCATTCAAGTAGATAAGGGCCTTGCAGTCGGTCACTACGGTAAATTTTAAGTTTATTAACATGATTCTCAACCTTGTCATAGACCATACTATCGCTAACAGCTCTAGCTTACTCGAGTGATAATTTTCTTCTACGGGGCTTGTTCTACGACTAACTGCATATACCAAATGTAACTTCCCATCTTCTCCATTTTGTAACAACGTTGCTGCTAATCCTTTCGAGCTACTATCAGTATGTCATTCTGTATATGCATTTTGGTCAAATAGTTTCAAGGTGGGTTTAGTTATTAGAGCTTGTTTTAAATCATTGAATGAATTCTCTTGTTCTTCATTCCATACATAAGTATTCGTTTTTCTTAGCAGATCGTATAACGGTTTAGCTCGTTGGGCAAACTTTGTGATAAATCTTCTGAAAAAGCTTGTCATACCCAAGAATCGTCTTGTTTCATGCAAGTCCTTTGGTCGTGGGTAATGTTCAATGGCTCTAACCTTCTGTGGTCCTGGTCCTACATTATCTGAGGATATTTGGAAACCTAAATACTGTACTTCGGTTTTCATAAATTCGCATTTTGTCAATTTGATAGTTAGTCTGGCTTTACGTAGAGCTTCCAATACTTCCCTAAGTTCGCCTTTCATTTCGGTCCAATTTAAGGCTGGAACTAGTATGTCATCTATATAAAACAGTACAACTTGGTTTCTTAGGGGTCCAAGAACCTTCTCGATTAATTTTGAGAAATAAAATGGCGCATTCATTAATCCGAATACCATTCTCTCAAATTCTCCCGTGTCGTCTGGAGTTACAAACGCTGTTTTGGCCTTGGCAGCTTCGGTTAATGGCACTTGTAGATACCCATGCGCAAGGTCGATCACCGTGTATACCTTGCTGTTACTCAGGGATGCTAAATGGTCGTCAATATTCTGTAGAGGAAAATATTGTCTTACTGTCGGTTTTCCTCATCTTTCATATTCTCGTCAGTATTAAGTTCGTCCTTGTTTATTCTTCTCAGGTCTGGTTCCATTGGTTGCAACTCGTATACTTCTCCGACAATTTTTATAGTTTCTGGTTTGCGTTTTTCTTCTTTGTCATTGAAATTTAAATATGGTAAGGTTATAATTTCTTGTTCATGAATTAAATTCACGAATCCTATTGATTTTTCTGGCAATGCTATGTCTTCGGAGGCTTTCCAATTTTTGTTGTAATTCGGCTCAATACTTAAATTTTTAAATGGTTCTTCGTCCCGGTATTTGAATACAAGATTGTCGTCTATCTTGATATACACAATTTCTGGTTTTTCAGTGAATGACCGTCCTATAATTAGGTCGCAGTTCTGTACGTCGTCTGGAATAATTCTTATAGGGATGTTTTCTATCTTTACATTGTCTACTGTTATGTCTCCTCTTACAATTCCAGGTGAAATAACTATATTTTCCTTGCCGAAACCATTTAATTCGCTTGCAGCCTTGATCACATCCATGTTGTTTCCAAGAAGGGCTACTGTTGATTTTATTGTGCAGTCTGAACTCCCTGGATCTATTAATGCGTTATAAATCTTTCCATTAACTTCGATCAGCTTTAAGTACTTTTTGATCGAAGGGCTTTTATTGTTTTCATTAATGACATGTACTTCTGACGGATTTTTTGGAGGTTTAGGTGCGTTACAATGTCTAATGGTGTGTCCTTCACGTTTGCAATTTCTGCAGTATAAGGGTCGCTTTGGTTCTGGACACTCTCTACCAATATGCCCAAAATTGTTGCAGTTGTAACATTTCAACTGACCGTTTCCATTTTTCACAGGGGGTCTCTGATCAGGATTTCTTCTTAGTTCAGTTTGAAGATTACGGGAATTTTCATTTTTGGGGGTCCATTTAAGGGTCTTCTTTCCAAGGATCTTACGAAGGGTCTTTCCATAGGTCTTACAAAGGGTCTTTCCATATGACTTTCTTGGGGTCTGTTACCTCTAACTTTTTCAATTGATAATATATCTTGTAATAATTTATCGTAGTCATAATGTTCCTTGGTTATCAATGCTGCTGCTGTGTCTTTTGCTCTTAGTCCACTTAAAATTTCGTCTTTAACATCATCAATAGTTAATTTCAAGGTTTGGCATATGCTTAGTTTTTCATGAAAGTATGACATTATGGATTCATTCCTTCCTTGCACTCTGTTCTTCATTTTTTCCCATTTTTCTGACGTTTTCGAACATATTCTGAATGAACTATAAAATTCTTTCTTAAAATCTCTCCTATTCTGAATAATACTTGCTTTCATACGAAACCAATATATGGCTGGTCCAACTAGATGGGCTCTCGCAGTCTCCAAACTATAGTTTTCTGGCCATCGGTTTAATGTTGCGCTAGTCTCAATACCTTTTATCCATTCTTCAGCTTTCCCGATATCTTTATCTCCATCGAAGTATCCAATAACTTTTGAAAGATCAGGCATAATATAAAAAGATTGTGCTCGCGCCTCTTCACCTGTTGCTGACGATGCACTTTGTGAGTTAGGTGACAGTCTGTCGAGTACTCGTATGAGCATTTCATCTCTTCTTCCATTAGCAATAAACAATTCGAGCATTCTCTGTGAAGCATCTTGTTGCTCAGACTTGCCGAAACCATGACATTCAGTCTGTACACTGGAGTTGTCTTCTTCAAACGGGTGATTTTCGTTGTTTTCTGACATTTTCTTAACTCATGAGGTGTTTAAAACTGATTTAGTATTCTTGGTAGCTAAGGCCACAATTGAAAGAGCTGACTAACTTTTGTAGTTAACGCCACAATTAAATGAACTGGCTAAGTTAATGCCACAAACTTTTGTAGACAAAACTTCGGCAACACCGCTTACTCAAACAGTATTGGCAACGCCGCCCTGTCAGTACTTTTGCGATTGGCGACACTGATATTGATTGACATTGATGAAAAATTAAATTTAGTCTTTTTAAGAATATTTTCTTACTGTTAAGCCTCTTTTTGGTGGTTTAACGAACTTTGAACACAACTTTTGTTCTTTACACACACTTTTCTGTTTAAGTCTCACATAGTCACTAAATTCAAAGTTAGGTTAAGACATATGGCGTCACACGGTCTTGTGAGTTTTTTATCCACTTCTGAGATATTAGAATTTCTTAACTTGCCTACTTTTGGGCCACTATGTTTACTCACTGAAACTAAACTTTCTAACTTAAAAACAGTTCTTTATTTAAACAAATACAACGTATTTCTTAATTACTTTCTTGTTACTTCCGCACCCTTCTTTCTCACACTTCTTACTACTACCAACTATATAAAAACAAATGTCAAACGCGCTAAATTTAAATATAAGGTCTTAATTAAATGTCGAGTAAATATGCGTTCCTAACATATGATTGAAATAATTATTGCGATTGATTTATTTTTATATTCTTCCCTTGTGTATTTTGTGAAATAATTCGTTTTTTTTATAAAAATATATAAAATAAAACCATAATGCAGTTAAAGTATTCTTTTTTTCTATGCTCCCCTTTGAATTCACTATTCAATTTCCTATGCAAGCAAAATAAAATAACCCAATACAAGCGCTTTGATATCCATATAAAAATAATACCTATTTAGATAAAAATATTTGGATTACACATTTGTTAGTACTAAAATACTCTTTTGGTATGGATGTGACAATCCGATTTTGTCACAAATGAACTCTTAGAATCTAATACCTTATATCACAGCCTGACTTGTATTGTGTCGTTTAAAAAAATTGAATTTTGCCTTTTAAAACGATATTTGCTTCCCTGTATAAAGTAAATACATACCTTGCCCTTTTAAAACGATGTTGGGTCCCTGTATACTCTTCATAAATAAGTTCCTCAACAGGTTTAATAGTTTGGTCAGACATAGCTTCTATAGTTGGAGTCAAGCAAATATTTGACGCGTGACACTTCCATCTTGTCATATTTGTCCAATACTAGGTTATTTCGATTTCACCAACTTTATTACAGCTGATACTTAGTCAGGGCCGGACTGACGAATATTGTTATTTATAAACCTTTGCAGAAAATGATTGCTGGGATATTGGTCTAAGAATATGAATTATAATATAAATAAATTTGTTTTGATAAATTCTGTGCATTGTAATGGTGGGATTCAGGATTGACCATTAATATCACAGGTCTTAACAAAAGCAATCTTATAACGATTAGTAGTGTATAACGATTGAATTAATAAATAAAATGCGGATCTGCAGCCCATATGATTTGACCAAATCGACGAGAAGGTAACTCGGTTTATGTATAACTCTTTTTAGTCATATAAAAGGATAAAGATACAAATACTTCGAGTGGGTGGTAATTATTATAATATAAATTAGCCATTAGTAACTTTTATATTATGAGTGGCCTGCCGTATTTGACACCCATGACAATATGGAAGTGTCACGCGTCAAATATTTGCTTGACCCCAACTATACAAATACCAATAAATACCATACAAATAGTAAGTAGGTACGTACCCAAGGTCAACGGCCTCTGTTTTCGTTGTCTTTGACGAAGCAGGCTACATTATCCTCCTGTTTTAAATCACATATCTCCCTGGAATACACTATCGAAGACTTATTCTAGTGTTTCATCAGGTAAAATATATTCCTTTGTTATGATAACCTGTCAAATCGACTAATGAATTTTCTAGGTTAATATTCTTCTTCTGAACTATGTTTGGGCACTAATATTATTTAGCAACTCAAACTTCAATGGCCGTTTGCCCCGAGAATGATAGGGGTATTCTGGGACTTGGGTTTTCTTTAAATAATTTTTAGTGAATTGTAGGAACTAACCTGAACTAACCTAAACTGAATTTGGGTGCATCTGTTTCATTTCTCTTGGCTTGGAGTATCTGCAATTGAATGCGCACGGCTCTAAAGACTTCATTCCGTGTCGCCGCCAGTGTGTGAACTGGTCTCTCTCTTTCGGAGCAAGCAGGTAGTTCTGCCCTAACCTTTATTGTTCTGTGGTTCTGCCCGAAGGTGGGTGTCGCCCTAAATTCGCTTTCGGCACATTTTTTAACTTTTAACCTAAAATTCTCCATGCCGTGACTTCACTTAACTTCCAGCGTTCAACGAGGCAGCAGGCGTTTTTAGATCCAGGGCTATTCAAGCCATCTGTTTTCCAGGATTTGGGATCTTGAAGCGTCACTTTCTGTGCCCCCTTAGTTTGCTTAAATTTGCTTTAGTTTAATTTGGTTTCCGGGGCCACAGAAAGCCACATCGTGGGATTTTTTTTGTCCAAGTTGTTCGCTGTTTGGAGGTGAGTCTTTTTTTAATATACCATGCCGTTTTTTTTGTCAATTTTTCAACTTTTCTCCTAAAAACACCATCTGGGGCTCTCTTTTAGTTAAGTCGGGTCACTAAGACCATAAGAGGCCGACCATTTGGAGCACACACCAACGTTGGAACCTCATATTTCAATTTTAAAGACCCTACAGCTCCTTAGGTAAGCTAATTCATTTTTCTTTCATATTTGTCCCTGTATATTGCTTCAAAATGGCCATAATTTAACACCACATGCATTGTCAGATAAATGTGCTTTCGTACTTATGACCGAGTATAACTGGCTTCGTTAGCTGAGTAAATATTTCTTGACACCATTAAATTTTTTTTATGAGGCAATTGGACATCTCGAGTAGTTCGACCCCATTTTTATTCATGTAATGTGAACTATTGAGACATGTATAGAGATAGAGAGATAGAGATTCATATTTTCTTTCAGTTGCTGGTGTACTGTCAATTTGTATGTAATTATTTTTAAAGTTTAATGAAAAGTAATCAAGGGGTCATGACCTTGGAATTTTTAATTAATTATCTTATCACAACACCAGTGTTTTTTTTGTGTTTTGTTAATTCCTTTATAAAGGGATCCAATTTGCCTCGTTGTTCACATATCTGTTTTATATAGCACAAGTTGCTTGGAGGCCAGTGTGACATGGTATCCTAATTCTTGCCATACAGGGTGTGCCCTAAATATAAATATTTTAAGTGTTTTGAAATCAAACTAAATATAATTGATTGTCACAATTTAAATCATTTTAACATCTACAAAATTAAAATAAATTATTTGATCAAATTTGAGTTATTTTGTATAATGGAGCCTTGTTTGTTTATAATTGGTGTAAATCCACCAATTTGTCAAGGTGGTTCTAGAATAGACATTTTAGTTTGTAATGTTTATTTTAAATGGTAACACTGGAGTCTGATGATCTCTCTTTTAATAGCGGCATATCCTGATTATGTAATTATTTTTTTTTTATTATGTCTTAGCTTAAATAAATTATCGATTGGTCTGCTGTTTGATAACCTATATGTTGAGATGACTTGTGCTAAATTTTATATAGTTGTATATTTCCCTTATGTGTGTACATAATTGATTATTTTCTATTTTATGATGTAACCTTAGTACATAGGCGTACGTGCTGGCTTAATAAATTAATTTTATTTTAAGTTTTTGGCTCTTCAAGCTTAATTAAAATATTTAATCACTATATATTAACGCCCCTGAATATAATTTTATAAATTTATTTTTGTTTACCTCAAACCAAAACTTGATTTCTGACTAATTATCTTTATTGACATTTTTCAAAATTATTTTAATTCAAATTTAATTCAAATTTAATTTAATTCAAATTTAATCTAATTCAAATTTAATTTAATTCAAGTTTAATTTAATTCAAAATTTAATTTAATTCAAAATAATTTAAATTTAATTCTTGCTTATAATTTGACATTTTTTATAGTTGCTTTATTTTTTTTATATAGTTCCTTTTTCCTTTTGGTTATTTTCAATTAGTTGGTTTTGCCATTTTAATTTAATTACTTTATTATAAATTTATTATACGAAGGGAAAAGGAACTAGGTATTTTTTTTTTATTAATAAGCCATCAGCTAATGCTCTTCTCTTTTTAACAGGGTCTTTCTTTCTCCGTCTTTCTCTTTCTCTTTCTTCTCCGCCTTATCTTCTTCTGTTAATATTTCCCTTTTTTACTGACCCGTCTATCTGACGCCTTGTTGACGTCCTCGACGCACCATCGTCTTCCTTCCCCTTTGGAAGAAGCCTAACCACGACTTTTACAGATAAGTTTAGGCTTAAGTACTAAACCCCTATATTTATTTTTCTCTTTTTGAATAAAGCCAGCAATCATTTGTAATTCTTTGTGGTTTTATTTATACAGCTCCCCCTGTGGTTTTCTTTTATATTTATTTTTTTTTATCTAAGTTGTGAAGTCCAGCTGAGAGTGAGGCCCCAGCACCATCTTGAAAGTTTCCGTTTTGGCCTGGCTGCAAAACGGTGGCGCCCTATTTAAAACCCCCCCCTTACTCTCTGGCAATAGAGCTAGGGCATTTGCACGCGGTCCCTCAGCCTCTCACCTCAGCTTGGCTTCACTTCTTTTATTTTTACTTAAATTAAATAAATTTTCTAACTTAAAAAAAAAAAAAAAAAAAATAATAATAATAATAATTAATTTTTTTTTATAACTAAATTTTTTATAACAGCGAAAGACGCGTTGCAATTTTGACGCCCAACGTGGGGCCCTTAAAAAGTAAAACCGTAATTTTTTTTTCCACCCTTAAAATCATCCCTTAGGTGAGCTGTATAATTTTTTTTATTTTTGCTGTTTTCTTTTTTTTACTAACACCTTACAATTTACTATATTTAACTGTATGATTATTTTTGACTTACCTGTTATATTGACTGTTGGATTGATTAGTATTGATTTTGTCTATAATCCACTTTACTTGTGACTTATTTACTATCTAGGTATAGTTACTTATTTACTCATTTTGACTAGTTATTAAGTACATATATTTGTTTTTGGCCATTCGAGTAAATTACCTTACTTTTGATGAACAAATTTATGATCACGAATATTTACTTCAATCTTTTACTTTGCTTATCTCCATCATAAAGCATTTTCTTTTGCCTTTAATTTTTATTACGTTAACTTGACTTTTTTAAATTTTATTTTGATAAATTCTTTGAGCTTTCGTGTGTTAAATTTAATTCGTTTAAAATGGACTATAATATGCGAGTTCAGTTTCTCAGAAAGGAGATGCTCGTAATGAGCTTTCAGTTCGTGGATTGCCTGCTGATGACACGCAGACCGGAGACGAGTTGCGAGCCGCGTTTCGCCCTATCTTGCGTATGGAAAAGCAGGGCAAAAAACTGATTTATCCTGCGTACAATCGCGTTTTTGACGAGGAACGAGCCTACGTCGTGCAAACTTTAAAAGACCTTGAATCCTCTATTCAGAACGTTTCAGGAGCTAAAGCCAAGACCAAGTTTGAACGATTAGAGCCTCAGCTCATTCATTTGCTTCATCGTGTGGACCGTATCCCTGTCACTGGCTTGAGCAATGACGAAGGTCAAATCCGATCTCAGCTTTTAACCCAAATCCTCAGTAAGCTCGATAATTTGGAGACTCTTTTGGAACAAAATCCTAATCTCAGTTCTTTGTTAGGTAGGACTCGCTTAGATTCCGATTCAGATTCTTCTCAGCACTCAGCACCGAGAAATACGCGATCAACACCTAATGTCACGCCAACCGTGCATAATACCATGCCCCCTGCGCATAATGTTACTCCAACAGCGCCTAATGTCTCTCAATTTTCACCCTCATGTAGCAAAACTCCGCGCGTTGAAAAATGGAATCTTAAATTCAATGGCGACCCTAAACAATTTTCTGTTCACAACTTTCTGGAAAGAGTATCAGAGTTGCGTGAAGCTCGAGGCGTTTCAGAACGCGAATTGTTCGATTCTGCCATAGATCTGTTTTCAGGCAAAGCTTTGACTTGGTTTCGCGCGAATAAACATAGATTTTCAGACTGGACTGGTTTGTCAGCTCTTTTATGTCGTCATTTTCAACCGCCTGATTACCGTCCTAGGTTGTTTAAAGAAATCTTGGAGAGAACTCAGGATCCCACTGAAAGCATTGTGGATTATCTCTCTAGTATGTCCGCATTATTTAAGCGATATGGTCAGCTGCAAGCCGAAGCTCAGTTAGACATTGTCTCTAGGAACTTGTCTCCATTTTACACCACTCAATTACCTGTAGTTCAAAGTCTGGAAGAACTAGAAGAGGACTGTCTTAAACTAGAGGCTAAGAAATATCGCGCAGATCACTATGTCCCTCCATCAAGAAAGCGCCATGGCTTTGTCGAGCCCGATTTCGCATTCATTGCTACGGATGAACCATCTCCGTCTCCTTCCACTCAAATAAGCCGCCCTCTCAACCACTTTATACCTTCTTCTGTTGATGAGGTCAGAACACCACCTCGAACACCCTTTAATCCTAGGCCAATCACATGCTGGAATTGTAACAAATTAGGGCATTTGAACCGCGAATGTCCAGACTCCCGCAAAATCCATTGCAATCGTTGTGGAGCACCAAATGTAACTATTAAAGATTGTCCAAAATGTTCTGCGTCGGGAAACGGCACCCGGGAGAGTCGATAGGTCGTAAGATTACTCCCATCCCTCAACATTCACCGACCGACAACATACGTTTCTCTAATAAAAATCCATTAGACTTTATTATCTCCCACGCACATGGTGACGAACGTCCATATTTGGAAATATCGATTTTAGGTTGCAATATGTTAGGTCTCTTGGATACTGGAGCTTCTCGGACTATTGTAGGACATCCTGGTTTTATTTTGTTGCAAAGTTTGGGTCTGAAACTTGTCAAGCAACAAACCACTTGTACAGTTGCAAATGGGCAGTCATGTTCGAGTTTGGGTTATTTTCAAGCACCAGTAACTTTATTGGGCAAAACTCGTATGATAGATATTTTAGTCTTACCTGAGTTATCACATAGGCTCATATTAGGCATTGACTTTTGGAGGTCTATGGAGATCATTCCAGATTTGAATCAGGACGTCTGGCATTTCTCTAATAATTCTGGAGACACGGAAATTTGTAGCATCATAGATGACGATTCCTTATCAGAACAGGAAAGAACCGCTCTTAATACATTGGTTAAGGAGAAAATATTTCAAATGGGTACTGGCCTTGGACTTTGCAAGGTTGCAGAACATGAAATTGAACTTGAATCGGGCACCAAGCCAATCAAGCAACGTTACTACCCAGTTTCTCCGTATAAACAGCAGATCATGGATCAGGAAATCGACGAGATGTTGAAACTTGGCGTGATAGAACTATCTAAAAGCCCCTGGTCGAGTCCAGTGTGTTTAGTACGCAAGAAGGATGATAGCTACCGATTTTGCATTGATTTCCGGAAATTAAACGAGAAGACTAAGAAGGACGCATATCCCATTCCTTATATTTCTGCCATTTTAGATCGCCTAAGAGATGCCCGATATATCAGCTTCATCGACATAAAATCAGCTTTCTGACAAGTACCTCTCAGCCATTCTTCACGTGAACTAACTGCTTTCACTGTTCCAGGCCAGAACTTATATCACTTTTTGCGCATGCCTTTCGGCTTAACTAATGCGCCCGCGACCTGGCAACGTATTGTAGACCGTGTTCTAGGTGTCGATTTGGAAAATCACGTGATGGTATACCTGGATCACATAATCATTATTTCCAGGACTTTTTCAGAACATCTAAAAATTTTGGGACTTGTTTTTGATCGATTGAAGGAGGCAGGTTTGATTGTATCTGAGGAGAAATGTCATTTTTGTAAGCCCGAACTAAAATATCTTGGTTACATTGTAGATGCAAACGGGCTACGACCCGATCCAGGAAAAGTAGAAGCCATTGTAAATATAGTTCCTCCCAAAAATATCACTGAGATTCGACGTTTTATTGGCACCGCCTCTTGGTACAGGCGATTCGTACCTAATTTCTCTACTATCATGGCTCCCATTACTAGGCTAACTAAGAAAAACATAAAATGGGATTGGAATTACGATTGCCACCGATCTTTTAACCTAATCAAAGAAGCTCTAGTTACTGCCCCTGTTCTTACATGTCCAGATTTCAATCGCACTTTTACTCTTCAAGTTGATGCCTCTCATTTCGGCTTAGGAGCAATTTTAAGTCAGCAATTCGATGACGGCGAAAAAGTAATCAGTTACCTCTCTCGTTCTCTCACTCGTCAAGAGATGAAACTCACTGTCACGGAGAAGGAGTGTCTTGCAGTAATTTGGGGTGTAGAAAAACTTCGTCACTATCTTGAAGGGACTCATTTTAAGGTCATCACTGATCATCATTCTTTGTTATGGTTACATAATCTAAAAGATCCACAAGGCCGTCTCGCTCGTTGGGCTCTTCGCTTACAACCCTATGATTTTCAGCTAATCCATCGTAAAGGTAGAGAACATGTTGTACCCGATTTTCTTTCTAGGTCAGTACCTGTGGCCGCTGACTCAATTTCACCTGTCGCTGAGTCGCCACCTTTACCCTCATATTCTACTACAACAGATAAATGGTATATATACATGATTCATAGGTTAGAGGAACGTCCAGAAAAGTATCCTTGTTGGCGAGTCGAGAATGACATTCTTTATAAATTTGTTAAGTCCAATAACCCTAGTTTTCCTGATAATTCCAGCTGTTGGAAAATAGTGGTGCCTAAAGATAGTCGTAGGGAGATTTTATCTCGTTGTCATGATATTCCAGCCGCAGGCCATATGGGAGTTTTTAAGACCTTTTGGAAAGTTGCTGAGCGCTATCATTGGCCAAAAATGCGATCCGATACAAATATGTTCGTTCTTGTAAAACGTGTGCTCAGAACAAAGTAGAGCAAAAACGCCCTGCAGGTTTAATGGGCAATCGCCCCGACATAAAGGAACCCTGGCAAGCCATTAGTCTCGATTTTATAGGACCTTTACCGCGGTCACGTTCTGGTTATACAAACATCTTAGTTGTCACCGATTATTTTAGTAAGTACGTGGTTTTATTTCCCTGTCGGTCTGCCACTGCTAAAACACTTCGAGTCATAAAAACCATGTTACGTTCGTACGTGCAACAAAATAATCACCGGACCTGGGAGGACAATTTATCGGCAATCGGTTGCGCAATCCGTACCGCGCGACACAAAACTACTGGTTATTCGCCTTACCTTGTAAATTTTGGCAGACAACATAAACTGTTTGGTAAAGACTTTTCTGAATAATTTCCATCTGTAGAGACAGAAGGCCAAAATTATGTCAAGGAAAGGATTGATGCTTTTCAACGTCTGTATCGGACAATACACAGTAGAATCGAGTCGTCGCGTCAGAAAAACCGTCACCAATACAATTTGCGCACTAAACTAAAACTAAAAACTAAAACTATCTTCCCGGTCAAGAAGTTTGGTGTAAAAACAAAAGTTTATCGGATGCCGTAAATTATTATAGTGCGAAATTGGCCCCCGAATTTGTAGGTCCTTTCAAAATTAAACGAAAAACTGGCACTTGTACTTACGAACTCGAAGATGAACTCGGTAACAAAAAGGGTATTTAAGGAAGGAGAGTCGTTTTTTTGTTTTAAGTGTATTATTTTGAAATATATAAAATTTGCAGGGCGCTTTCGGCCCTAGGCCATCTTCAGTGCTTCCTAAAAGCGAGGAAAATCCAATTTGTAAAATTTATTTCTAAAATTAGTTTAAGATGTCGTTTTTAGAAAATTGATTTAAATTCTAGTTATTTACCTATTTTATTTGTTGAAAAATTTTTGTTCTAAGAAGTACTAAGGAATGTATTTTCTGGTTTTTACTCACTTTGTCAGGAAACAGGAGACTTCATTAACAAAATTAAACAAGTGGGCCCTCATCAGCACAATGGAAAACTAATTGGTAAAACAAATAACATGTAAATTTGTAAAAGGACGAACTACTGGGACGAATCACTTTTGAATTTAATTAATTAACCATCGTTTTTTTATTTAATTTCCATAATTCGATTTTTATTACACGTGGAACGTGTTCTTGAGTCAAAGTTTGATGGTTATCTAAATTGTAAGACTAAATCTGTCTTGTCATTGAACTGACATTGTTGACGTTGTTGAGCTTAAATAGCGCGTAATTTGAAAATTGTCAAAGATGGAGAATATTGAAATTTATTTTATTTTAATTCAAAAGGCGTCTGTGTAAAGGAATGTAACTTCTATTTAGGTTGACTTGTGTATTTAGTTAGTTTAGTTAGTTCGTCCTTTTACAAATTTACATGTTATTTGTTTTACCAATTAGTTTTACATTGTGCTGATGAGGGCCCACTTGTTTAATTTTGTTAATGAAGTCTCCTGTTTCCTGACAAAGTGAGTAAAAACCAGAAAATACATTCCTTAGTACTTCTTAGAACAAAAATTTTTCAACAAATAAAATAGGTAAATAACTAGAATTTAAATCAATTTTCTAAAAACGACATCTTAAACTAATTTTAGAAATAAATTTTACAAATTGGATTTTCCTCGCTTTTAGGAAGCACTGAAGATGGCCTAAGGCCGAAAGCGCTCTGCAAATTTTATATATTTCAAAATTATACACTTAATACAAAAAAACGACTCTCCTTCCTTATCTTTTCAAAAAGTGTACACAGCCCTACCTGATCAAAAAGGGTATTTGGCACGTACAGGATCTTAAACCAGTGTACACCGAACCTGGTTCTGATAGTCCCTCGGAATGAATTTTATAACCGTTTAAACAGCTCAAAGTTTTCATTTTTTTTTTTCTATATACTACCTAATAATTACTTTTGTTCTGTAACTTTATCTTATAACTTACCTAATATATCTTATAACTTCATTTTATCAATTTCATGACTACTTTATTTATTTCGTAACTATAACGTTTTTCTCTTTGCTTTGTCATTTTATCTTTGAATTTTTGCTGTTTTACTGCCCGATTGTGACTTGTCTCCCGATTTGACTTGTTGGCTCTTACTGGGGTCCCCTCTTTTTACTTTGCTTACCTTGATTTACTTTGCTTACCTTGTCTTAATTTGCTTACCTTGTTTTACTTTGCTTTATTACTAGCCCTGCAGAGGTGGGCATAGAATAATCCTGCACGGGGAACACAGTGACGGTAAAAGTCCGTCAAGTGCCGAAGCACTAGGACCTTCAGTCCGGTTGCTTGTTTTAGCCCTGCAGAGGTGGGCGTAGAATAATCCTGCACTGGGAACACAGTGACGGTAAAAGCCCGTTAAGTGCCCAAGCACTAGGACCTTCAGTCAGGTTGCTTGTTTAAGCCCTGCAGCAGTGGGCGTAGAATAGCTCTGCGTAGCACCATGACCTTCAGTCGGGTTGCTTGTTGAAGTCCTGAGACCTTCAGTCTATCAGCTTCAAGTTACTTTTTGCTTCAGCCTTCAGCTATTGTACTATTTTTATTTGCTAGTCACGTGTATCTTCTTTTATTTTGTTGGTAACGGAGTATTCCTAATATTTCAGTATAATTATTTCTTTGGATTGATATTTTCCACCTTTTTCCTCACTCACTGGTCCTCATCTTAGCGTGAAATGAGTTGA
Organism: Polydrusus tereticollis; assembly: GCA_963920685.1. Lineage (NCBI taxonomy): Eukaryota > Metazoa > Arthropoda > Insecta > Coleoptera > Curculionidae > Polydrusus > Polydrusus tereticollis. The sequence continues at coordinate 47,151,560 of OY987329.1, forward strand.
GGACCAGGTGCACAGTTTCAGTTTCAGTTTTTCTATAGTTCTCCTCGATTACCATGATTTAATTTGAGTTTCTTGTATCAGTGTCTTGTGGACTATCATCTTAGCGTGAAATGAGATGAGTGTTCGGCAGGACCGGATTGAATTGATTTCTTATGTAATCTGGTATAAATAATTACTTTATATATTTTCTTAATCACCTTCGATTCTATTTGTGTTGATTTCACTCCTCCGTTATTCATGATTTCATTTCAGTTTTCGATGTCAGTGTCTTTTGAATTATCATCTTAGCGTGAAATGGGATGAGCATTCAACAGGGCCGGATTTGATGTTGTTTTACTTTCGTATAAATCATTACTTGTTTCTAGTTTTTTTTTAATTTACTTTGGTTCTTTTTTTTTACTACTACCCCCAGTAAACCACTATACCCGGATTTGACTTAATACCTTACCTTGACGTTATTTTGCTTTGCTTACTTTATTAGCTTCGCTGAAAGTCTGATTACAGTCAGACTATTATTACCTGATTTGACTTGATTTAGTTGCCATTTGTTTGATGTTTTTCCTTTGCTTTGCTTTTATTGTGTTATTTACCTTACCTTGATTATTACCTTGCTTACCTTGTTGCTGTTACTTTGCTTTGATTATTAGTTATCTTTGGGTACGTTTTTTGCCTAGGTCAATTGGAAAAGTCTCGATGTCTTTTGCCAATACGGTTGTCACCGGATTTGTACCTAGAGTCCAATTGCGTACCGTACCTTACCTTTGCTTACCTATTTGTTTGGTTGATTTATTACTTTATTTTTGGGTTTTGTTTTTGGTTGTCCAGGTCATTAGGCAGAGTCTTGATGTCTTTGGCCTTTACAGTTGTTACTGGATTTGTACCTGGACTCAAATCTTACCTTACCTTACCTTTGCTTACGTCATTATCTTTTTATTATTCTTTTATCTCACTTGTAGGTCTGTTTTAACATAGGTCATTTGGCAAAGTCTCCATGTCTTTAGCCAATACGGTTGCTACCGGATTTGTACCTACTGTCCAAATACTTACCTACTTACCTCGACTTACCTTTTTTTTTCCTTTTTATTTTGTATCTTTCTTCTGCCTTTCTTCATTGTTATCCTCCTTATGGCAACTAATAGCTTAATGTTAGCTACTTTATATTTACCGATTTTGTCCTATCTATATACAGCCTTCCTTTTTTTTGTTATACAAGAGGCTGAGGGGCCGTGGGTGCCCCTGGGTGGCGTTTTGCCGTCTTTTGTTAGAATGTTCGTTCTGCTGAAGGCAGATTTGCGGGCAGAGTTATATTGTGGGGGGTGGCTGTCTGACCCCTGATTCAGTCTGCACTTCGATGCAGCACAGGGGAGGGCGAAACTACTGCTTATGACCTCGTCCGCAGGTCTAGTGTGATACGCCAGGCCAGGAGCAGTGCCGCCTTTCGGAACACCCTAATTAAATTTTCCTGTTGAAGGCTGTGGTACATTTAGTTGTCATCGACACGTTTGTATCTTTTAGTTTGGTGTGTTCTAAAATACACTCCCTTTGTCTGGTGGAGCATCTGGGTTACAGCTATTTTTTTTTGTTGATATTGATTATCTTTATTTTTTTTTTCACCTTTCAAGTACTGCTGTGTATTTGCCTTCCTTGGGTCTTTCTTGTGGGTGCGAGGTTGTACCGCGAGTTTGTTTGTATGAGGTTAGTACACGAGGTTCGCCAAGACACGTTTGGTTGTACGCAATGCTAACTTAAGTCCGATATCCATCGAGTTCGCTTTTTTGGACCTCTATCCGTACAAACAGCTCGGGGTCACATCCTTTCCTCTCTCGGAGTCTCCATGGGTTGTCAGCTGCGGAACAGTGCTTGAATTTATTATTAATTATTTTTATTACTTACTTTATTACTTATTCTTACGTTATTCGTAACTATATTTGATAAGTACTCCGGGAGTGTTTCGGTCCCTGCTTATTTCTTTTTTTTGTGTATGAATACTTAAATTATTGTTTGATTTGCTTTACTTAGCTAATGAGGCTTTTTGTGCTTGATTATCGTCGGTCAATTTCCTTTAGGAAATTCCCCTCCTTTCCTAGGAGAGGGGGAGTTGTGACAATCCGATTTTGTCACAAATGAACTCTTAGAATCTAATGCCTTATATCACAGCCTGACTTGTATTGTGTCGTTTAAAAAAATTGAATTTTGCCTTTTAAAACGATGTTTGCTTCCCTGTATAAAGTAAATACATACCTTGCCCTTTTAAAACGATGTTGGTTCCCTGTATACTCTTCATAAATAAGTTCTTCAACAGGTTTAATAGTTTGGTCTGACATAGCTTCTACAAATACCAATAAATACCATACAAATAGTAAGTACGTACCCAAGGTCAACGGCCTCTGTTTTCGTTGTCTTTGACGAAGCAGGCTACATTATCCCCCTGTTTTAAATCACATATCTCCCTGGAATACACTATCGAAGACTTATTCTAGTGTTTCATTAGGTAAAATATATTCCTTTGTTATGATAACCTGCCAAATCGACTAATGAATTTTCTAGGTTAATATTCTTCTTCTGAAACTATGTTTGGGCACTAATATTATTTAGCAACTCAAACTTCAATGGCCGTTTGCCCCGAGAATGGTAGGGGTATTCTGGGACTTGGGTTTTCTTTAAATAATTTTTAGTGAATTGTAGGATTTTCGAATTGACTTCTTATGTAAAACTGAATTTGGGTGCATCTGTTTCATTTCTCTTGGCTTGGAGTATCTGCAATTGAATGCGCACGGCTCTAAAGACTTCATTCCGTGTCGCCGCCAGTGTGTGAACTGGTCTCTCTCTCTCGGAGCGAGCAGATAGTTCTGCCCTAACCTTTATTATTCTGTGGTTCTGCCCGGAGGTGGGTGTCGCCCTAAATTCTCTTTCGGCACATTTTTCAACTTTTAACCTAAAATTCTCCATGCCGTGACTTCACTTAACTTCCAGCGTTCAACGAGGCAGCAGGCGTTTTTAGATCCAGGGCTATTCAAGCCATCTGTTTTCCAGGATTTGGGATCTTGAAGCGTCACTTTCTGTGCCCCCTTAGTTTGCTTAAATTTGCTTTAGTTTAATTTGGTTTCCGGGGCCACAGAAAGCAACATCGTGGGATTTTTTTTGTCCAAGTTGTTCGCTGTTTGGAGGTGAGTTTTTTTTTAATATACCATGCCGTTTTTTTTGTCAATTTTTCAACTTTTCTCCTAAAAACACCATCTGGTGCTCTCTTTTAGTTAAGTCGGGTCACTAAGACCATAAGAGGCCGACCATTTGGAGCACACACCAACGTTGGAACCTCATATTTCAATTTTAAAGACCCTACAGCTCCTTAGGTAAGCATAATTCATTTTTCTTTCATATTTGTCCCTGTATATTGCTTCAAAATGGCCATAATTTAACACCACATGCTTTGTCAGATAAATGTGCTTTCGTACTTATGACCGAGTATAACTGGCTTCGTTAGCTGAGTAAATATTTCTTGACACCATTTAATTTTTTTTATGAGGCAATTGGACATCTCGAGTAGTTCGACCCCATTTTTATTCATGTAATTTGAACTATCGAGACATGTATTTAAATAGAGATTCATATTTTCTTTCAGTTGCTGGTGTACTGTCAATTTGTATGTAATTATTTTTAAAGTTTAATGAAAAGTAATCAAGGGGTCATGACCTTGGAATTTGTAATTACTTATCTTATCACAACACCAGTGTTTTTTTTGTGTTTTGTTAATTTCTTTATAAAGGGGTCCAATTTGCCTCGTTGTTCACATATCTGTTTTATATAGCACAAGTTGCTTGGAGGCCAGTGTGACATGGTATCCTAATTCTTGCCATACAGGGTGTGCCCTAAATATAAATATTTTAAGTGTTTTGAAATCAAACTAAATATAATTGATTGTCACAATTTAAATCATTTTAACATGTACAAAATTAAAATAAATTATTTGATCAACTTTGAGTTATTTTGTATAATGGAGCCTTGTTTGTTTATAATTGGTGTAAATCCACCAATTTGTCAAGGTGGTTCTTGAATAGACATTTTAGTTTGTAATGTTTATTTTAAATGGTAACACTGGAGTCTGATGATCTCTCTTTTAATAGCGGCATATCCTGATTATGTAATTATTTTTTTTTTATTATGTCTTAGCTTAAATAAATTATCGATTGGTCTGCTGTTTGATAACCTATATGTTGAGATGGCTTGTGCTAAATTTTATATAGTTGTATATTTCCCTTATGTGTGTACATAATTGATTATTTTCTATTTTATGATGTAACCTTAGTACATAGGCGTACGTGCTGGCTTAATAAATTAATTTTATTTTAAGTTTTTGGCTCTTCAAGCTTAATTAAAATATTTAATCACTATATATTAACGCCCCTGAATATAATTTTATAAATTTATTTTTGTTTACCTCAAACCAAAACTTGATTTCTGACTAATTATCTTTATTGACATTTTTCAAAATTATTTTAATTCAAATTTAATTCAAATTTAATTTAATTCAAATTTAATCTAATTCAAATTTAATTTAATTCAAGTTTAATTTAATTCAAAATTTAATTTAATTCAAAATAATTTAAATTTAATTCTTGCTTATAATTTGACATTTTTTATAGTTGCTTTATTTTTTTTATATAGTTCCTTTTTCCGTTTGGTTATTTTCAATTAGTTGGTTTTGCCATTTTAATTTAATTACTTTATTATAAATTTATTATACGAAGGGAAAAGGAAGTAGGTATTTTTTTTTATTAATAAGCCATCAGCTAATGCTTTTCTGTTTTTAACAGGGTCTTTCTTTCTCCGTCTTTCTCTTTCTCTTTCTTCTCCGCCTTATCTTCTTCTGTTAATATTCCCCTTTTGTACTGACCCGTCTATCTGACGCCTTGTTGACGTCCTCGACGCACCATGGTCTTCCTTCCCCTTTAGAAGAGGCCTAACCACGACTTTTACAGATAAGTTTAGGCTTAAGTACTAACCCCTATATTTATTTTTCTCTTTTTGAATAAAGCCAGCAATCATTTGTAATTCTTTGTGGTTTTATTTATACAGCTCCCCCTGTGGTTTTCTTTTATATTTATTTTTTTTTATCTAAGTTGTGAAGTCCAGCTGAGAGTGAGGCCCCAGCACCATCTTGAAGGTTTCCGTTTTGGCCTGGCTGCAAAACGGTGGCGCCCTATTTAAAACCCCCCCTTACTCTCTGGCAATAGAGCTAGGGCATTTGCACGCGGTCCCTCAGCCTCTCACCTCAGCTTGGCTTCGTGGTTTTGGCTTCACTTTTTTTATTTTTACTTAATTTAAATAAATTTTCTAACTTAAAAAAAAAAAATAAAATAATAATAATAATAATAATTAATTTTTTTTTATAACTAAATTTTTTATAACAGCGAAAGACGCGTTGCATGGATTTATACTTTACATAAGTAAAATTTATCATAGTAAATCCAAATATTAAAAAATAAATCTTTATTGCAATATATTTCATCAGGAGATCGGCCGCCACTGGTCTACTCGTGATGACTCATACTTTCTCGTTTCAAGGCCTTGTTTTTCGGTGGTAGTGATCAAGGTCATCACGGACAAAAGTTGATTAATTTTAACTTTTATCCGTGTTTTGACGTATTGATTTAAAATGTTTGGTTAGAATACTAAAATATCTGTTGAGTGGAGACTTTTAAGTCGTGTTTCTTTGGTACTTGTGCTGAGATTATGTAACATATTTGATATTAGGAATAGATGCGACTATCTGGCATTTTTATTTGACATAGTTTTCAAGTTTGTATTAACTCAGTTACGTCCGTATCACGCGTCTCCATCGGATGATGTCAAATTTACCTATCCGTTATACGCATACGGATGTCCGTGATCACGGATGCATGTGGATAAATGTCCTTATGCTCGGTTTTCTAAGCTCGTGTTAAATATCAGATTAAAGTGCAGAGTTACGAATTAAATACAATGCCCATGCACACAAGAAAAAGAGTAAGAAGACGAATACAGAATTGGCCATTTTCAAACACGTGGCTTTGACAGGTCGGCCATTTTGCCTGGAGGGCAAAAAGGTTCATGACCGTTTATGCTAATGGCTTATTAGACTCTTTTGGATTAATTTAATAAGCTTTAAAGTAAGTGCTACCTGGACTTAAATAATTTTTCGTGCCCCAACTGTATTCCTATCGTAATACTTATTTGAAGTTCCTAGTGTCTGCTTCGATCTTTTGTTTACATTCTGTGGTGTCCAATTAAAAATTTCAAAACATGGAAGGAACTGAATATTTAAAGACAAGTGTAGATACGATGCAGCACTTAAAATTATTGGTGATATTGATCCTTATCTGCTCGGAGTGACTGATTTTGGAAATTTAATGTCTGCCAGAAGTAGCAAGGATGGACTTGGTAAACTACCTTATATTATCACATAGTTTTTACACTGGCCAGCAGCTAAAGGCGTACAAATAAGGCTTGCAAGCATTTAAATTTTATGAAGGAAGTAAATTCCAACGCTTATGTTGTAGTCGGCAAGATAAGATTATATTAATAATAATTACTTATAATAAGGTTTGGGTTTTGAATAACTCTGTTACCATTTCATTGGAGCTTATAAGGTTTGGGTTTTGGGTAACTCTGTTACTATTTCATTGGGGCCTAAACCCATAATAACAATTTAACAAATTAAAATGTTATATAAAATCAAGTTCATCATAGGGCAAAAAAAAAATTTGTTAGACGAGTAGCAAGCTTATGATGCCAGAGAATGTTTTACCCTTTCCTTGTACTACCTTATTGCGGTAGATCCTGCATGTACTGTCTTAGAGAGATATATTCATGAATAAATAAAAAAAATCACAATAAGTAGAGAGAGATTTATTTCACATTCTTTTAATCACTTCTCCAAACTATAATATATTCTCACAGTACTATTAGTACAGTTTTCAGAAAGTTTGCATAAATCATTCATACTTAATCCACTCTGTGTGCCAACAGTTTTCATTAATTTCAACATTTTCTTTCTCTCTACTACTTCCCGGAGTATCTTCGTCAGGTACTTCAATTTGCTGTTCTATTTACAAGAATACATTATTACTTAATAAAAAAAAAACTTCAACCTAAATCAACACTAGGAGGACAGTACTTCATAATACAATTAATCCTACTACTATACCTACTATGTTTACAATAATACACCTATCTAATACTTTGCTCGGTTGCACGCTCTCATTTCTGTTATCTTGAGCCTAAGTTGCTTTCTTTGGAAGAAAGTGCCCCCCATATTTTAATTAGGGGTCCAGTCAGGGTTGTCTTTGTTTGCTAATTCTACTGGAGCTCCTAGAAATGTTTACATGAGATCATTTTATTAGGTCGTTATACATAAAATCAAATGTTACCACTTACAAAATGTCTGGAGCAAATTCTTCCATCCGTTGGCTGTTACTTAAAAGGTCCCTTTTTCAAGCTCTTATTCACGTTTCACGTCGTTCTTATGAGAATTGATTAAGGTTTTCTGTAGCATTTTGAAGAACTGTAGGAATTTCAAAGGATCGTATATTGTCCGTATTTCCCCTCAACCACTGAACAAAAGGCCGCCATTTTATTTAGGTACTTTAGGCCTAGCGACACTTAAAGCAAGTGCAAAGTTGGCTTTGTTAACCAATAGGAAAATATGCAAGTTTAAAAAGGAAAGGTTCCCGTCAGATCACCGAAGTTAAACACTGTCGAGCGCGGTTAGGATGGGTGACCGCTTGGGAAAAACCGCGTGCTCTTGTCTTAGGGAAGGGTGTAAAATGAATCGACATCAAAACCATCCTATTCACGCCGGACAGGCCGGATGAGATCGGATATCTCGTAGGATGAAGGTGCCGTTTCACACTCCCCAGTCGGTAGACCGCACGATTAAAAACCGTACGGTCGATGACCGGTTCAAGATGACCTCTGATACGCCGACGACCGTAAAAAATAGTAAATAAAAAAAAATATATTTAGGCACTTTCATTATTAACACAACGAACACAGATCTTAAATTTTAAAGCAAACTGCAAAGAAAATTTGAATTTATAACCCAAACGCTTGTGTTTATTTTCTTTGTTTGCCCTCCAGGCAAAATGGCCGCCGACCATGTGACGTCATATGAAAATGATCAATTGTAACCAACGACTTAACATAACCTGAACTAACATTTATTGTTCTCTGCTTAACATTGACCATTTTCGTATGACGTCACAGGTTCGGCGGCCATTTTGCTTGGATGGCAAACAAAGGAAATAAACACAAGTGTTTACCAAGTTTTCTTACAGTTTACCTTGACCCTTGATCTTAATTTAAGATCTGTGTTCGTGCAAAGTGCCCTAAATAAAAATGCCGACGTGTTGTTTAGTAGTAAATTGTGGGATGAGGGAAAATAGGGACAATGTACGTTTTTTTAGAGTTCCTGCAGTTCCTCAACACGCTGGAGAAAACCTCACTCAACTCTCACAAAAACGGCGTGAAATGTGGATAAGGGCTTTAAAAAGGGGCCCCTTAAGTGACAGCTAGTTAAAGTATGGGAGAATTTGCTCCAGACATTTTATAAGTGGTAATATTTGATCTTTGGTATGATGGCCTAATAAAATAATCTGATGTAAACATTTGTAGGAGCTCCAGCCGAATTGGTAAACAAAGACAACCCTGACTGGATCCTGAATCAAACTATGGGGTACTTTAATCCAAAAGAAGCAACACAGACTCGAGTTGACAGAAATGAGAGAGCTCAGAAACGCAAACGAGCAAAGTTTCAGGTAGGTGTATTATTGTAAATAGTAGGTAGTACTAGGATTGATTGAATTGTGATGTAGACAAAGACATAGTGTTGATTAAGGTTGAAATTTTTTTTTATTACGTTATGTATTCTTGTAGATAGAATAACAGATTGAGGCACCAGACGAAGCTACTCCGGGAAACATTTTCTGACATCGAAAGCTTTCTACTGGTCTGATACATTTTTTCCTGGTGATGAACTTGATTTTATAAAACGTTTTAATTTATTAGATTGTATTGTATACTATTTTTATTGCAAATTTTAAATTTTTGAATATATTACTTAGTTCAGTATTTTTACTATGTATTAATTTGACTTTTATATGTTTAAAAAACAGTACACAGCATAAATAAAGTACCTATATGAACATAAAACTGTGGGTTTAGGCCCAAATGAAATGGTAACAGAGTTATTCAAAACCAAAACCTTATTATAACTTAATTTTACCTTGCCGACTACAACATAAGCATTGGGATTTACTTCCTTTACATTAACATTTTGCACCAAACCAGATTCATACAATTTGAATGCCTGCAAGCCTTTGTATGCCTTCAGCTGCTGGCCAGTGTAAAAACTATGCGTTAATATAAGGTAGTTTACCAAGTCCATCATTGCTGCCTCTGGCAAAGACATTAAATTTCCAACATCAGTCTCTCCAAGTAGATAAGGATCAATATCACCAATACTTTTAAGTTTGGCATCATATCTACATTTAACATCGCCACTAAGAGTCTTATAATATTCATTCTTTCCATATTTTATCATGAATTTTAAATTTTACACAACAGAATCACAATATAAACAACAAAGGTCGAAGCACACATAAGGAAGTTCAAATAAGTATTACGATGGGAATACAGTCGAAACACGAAAAATTATTTAAGTCCAGGTAGCACAGGTATAGATACTTCTTAGAAGTGGTCATAAATGAATCCTTAAATTACTTGAAAACTTATTAAATTACACCAAAAGAGCCTAATAACTCATTAGCACAAACGGGCATGAACCTTTGTTTGCCATCCAGGCAAAATGGCCGACCTGTCAAATCCACGTGTTTGAAAATGATCAATAGTGTTAAGTCGATGATTGTAGCATTACTAATTTAACTTTTATTGTTCTTTCTGCTTTTTATTTCAAGCACGTTGCTTTAGCAGGTCAGCCATTTCGCCTCAAGGACAAACAAAGGTTCAAGAGCGATTATGCTAATAACTTATTGAACTCTTTTGGTGTAATTTAATAAGTTTCCAAGTAATTTTAGGATTCATTTGTGACCATTTCTAAAAAGTATCTATACCTGTACTATAATCTAGACTTAAATAGTTTCTCGTGTTCCAACTGTATTCCTATCCTAATACTTATTGAACTTCCTAGTGTGTGCTTCGATCTTTTGTTTATAGCTCGGTTTATAGTTTATATTTTGTAGCGTAAAATTTAAAAATATGGAAATAAGGGAATTAAAATTAAACAACACCATCCAGTCGGGAATGAAAAAAATCAATAATTTTAGTCTCTTGCATTTTCGAGAGAATCGCTGGTGATGCGCGAAAAGGGACATTGGCACCATCAGGCAAATCGTTTTGCAGGAAGTGTAAGTAAGTGTCGCCATTTAAAATTCGCGGAAAAAAGGACCAACTATTTCATCTCCACACCTATTCCTGCCTATACGTTTAGGCTAAACTGTTCCTGGTGACGGGTTTGTCCCATCTTGTGGGGATTTTCTGTAGTGCCTAAATATGTACCGGGTGTCCCACTAAGAATGGCTGTCGGCCGTATCTAAGAAAGTGTTAGTCGTATGGCTCGCGGGAAAAAAATATATTAGGTGAAATAGTCATGAGAAATTGCTGGAAATTATTTTCAAGTTTCTCAGACTGGCGCTAGAAGGCGCAACAGTAACGGTAAATATGAATCACGAAGTTTCCTCAAAAGTCGCCTAGTTAAGGTATCCCGAAAATAACATGTCGAAGATTTATTAATAAAATTCACCTATAGAGCGTGTTCGTCACTTTCCAAATAAAGTGGTGGGGGAAGGTTGAACATTATTTGTAATAAATGCTGATAACTCCAGTCTGGTTTAACATAATTTAGTAAACTTAGTTTTGTTACTAAGGGCTTTTCTCACTCTATATATCGTCTTATGAACTATGGCAATATGTGTTTTGCACTAGGCGCTAGAGGGCGCTGTCTTACAACTTCACAAACATTGCGCGTTTTTTCCATAATTGTAAATATAATAGTATATTCAATTTTACCTGATTACAAGGATGATTAAAAGTCTAAGAAGTCAGCGAAAACCGCAAGTTAATATCTATTTTCAATCCGGAGATATATAACAATAATCATAATTACGGCACATTATGATTTTATTTTCAAGTTGCCATTGTAAAGGTTTTTTAAGAGTCAAATAGGCCTTGGAAAAACAAAACATGAAGGTACGTATGTTTCAAGCAAATATATTGTTATACGACAATAATTCTCAGTGGGCCCTAAATGTTCAAATTGTCGCCCATCGTTCTGTATACACGACTCCAATCTCTCCCTGGTTGATAATAGTGCAGTTTCCACCTCTGCCATAGGGATACGGCGGCTGCTGTCCATTATCCTTTCTATCATGTTTTCCCTTGTGGTGGGTCTGGTAACGAAAACAAGATCCTTCAATCTCCCCCATAGATAAAAATCTAGGCATGTTAAGTCAGGTAATCTAAAATAGAAATTACCACTTTTATTAACAGTATCACAATATATCCCATAATATTACCTGGCAGGCCACGGAAATATACTCCCTCTTCCTATCCACCTTGCAGGAAATGTGTCGTCAAGAAGTTGATTAACGTTTGCCGCAAAATGTGCAGGACATCCATCGTATTGGAAAACCATAGTTCTGCGAATATCCAAGGGCACATCTTCGAGAAGAATTGGGAGTTCGTAATTTAAAAAATGTAAATATTTTTGCCCAGTAAGCGACTCATTAAATACAAACGGTCCAATTATTCTGCCACCCAAAATGCCGCACCAGACATTAACACTCCATCTTCCTTGATGCTGCACCTCCTGCATCCAATGGGGATTATCCCGCGACCAATAATGAATATTATGGCGGTTTACTCCTCCATTACTATGGAAAGTAGCATCATCAGTCCACAAAATTCTGGAGAGGAGATTTCTATCTTCCAATATCATATTGAGCAACCAATAGCAATGATCCAATCATCTATCATAATCTTGCGGGGTCAAAGCCTGGTGGAGCACAATATGGTAGGGATGTAGCCTAAAGAAAAACAAAATACTTATTCTTATTACATTGACTCGAAAACTATTAAGAGAAATATTGGCATTATTCTAAACTATTTAAGAATTATAACATATAGATATAATTACTTACCTTTCTTCTAATAAAATCCTATGCACAGTAGAGCGAGTAACGCCGAAGTCTCTAACAATTAATCTAATACTAATTTGTGGATTAAATTCCACATTCAAAACATTTACAATGTTTTCCTCGGTTCGACCACGGCGGCGTCTGCGATATACAGGGCGACGAATACTTCCAGTAGTACGAAAATGGCTAGCTAAACGATTAAACATTCTACTTTCGTATCGGCGTCTTTGAGGGTATCGTACTGCGTAAACCCGTTCAGCAATTGTTGCATTTCCCAAATATTCAAAATACACCGCAATGATGTCAACCGCTTCTTCAAGTAACAGAGGCATTTTGAAAATCAAATACGACACAACACTGTTGGCACGACAAACATTTTGACGTAATAATGAAAGGTGACACGCGTGCACAGTTTCAATTCATATTTTGTTTTTCCAAGGCCTATTTGACTCTTAAAAAAAACATTTACAATGGCAACTTGAAAATAAAATCATAAAGTTCCGTAATTATGATTATTGTTGTTGATATCTCCGTGTTGAAAATAGATATTAACTTGCGGTTTTCGCTGACTTCTTAGACTTTTAATCATCCTTATAATCAGGTAAAATTGAATATACTATTATATTTACAATTATGGAAAAAACGCGCAATGTTTGTGAAGTTGTAAGACAGCGCCCCCTAGCGCCTAGTGTAAAACACATATTGCCGTAGTTCATAAGAAGATATATAGAGTGAGAAAAGCCCTTTTTAACAAAACTAAGTTTACTAAATTATGTTAAGCCAGACCGGAGTTATCAGCATTTATTACAAATAATGTTCAACCTTCCCCCACCACTTTATTTGAAAAGTGACAAACACGTTCTATAGGTGAATTTTATTGATAAATCTTCGAAATGTTATTTATTTATTTATTTATTTATTTATTTCAATACACTGTTTTACAGTTTCCCAGTTACAAAACAGGTACAAAACAATTTAATATTATAAACTTAATAACTAATGTATTTAACCTAAATTCTTACATTACACAATATACATGTCAATAAAGTTAATACTAGGTAACTTAGAAATAACAATCAACAAAAAAGAAAAAGAAAAATGGCTGTAAAAATGATTCTTGATCGTGGCCGGGCTGCAGTTGAAAATATCATACGTTGTGATGTTTTCATTGTACAAGCTACAGATTCTATTGAGAGGCGCATATTTAAATACATTTGTTCGAAAGTTAGGTAGGTAAAATGTATCAGCATACCGCGAGTTCAGGGATGGAATTCTAAAGTTTAGTCTGTGTAGTAGCTCTTCACAGATTAGTCGATTATTAATTAACTTATATAAAAACAACTGGCCGAAACTTTTTCGCCTGTCAGACAGGTTGACGAGCAAAAACCTCTGCAACAGTTGATCGTGTGGAAAGCCCCTAAAGGGGTAGACCCCATCCGATCTGAACCACAAAGCCTTCGCGAATCGTCTCTGAACGGATTCAATATTATCTATATGTGCTTTATAATAGGGAGACCAAACCACCGATGCGTATTCCAATTTAGATACAACAAAAGAGAAAAATAAAGTTTTTAACGGAACATCACTCTGAAACTCCCTTGTGGCCCTCAAGACAAAACCAAGTAATTTATACGAGGCAGACACAGTGTCTTCGATATGAGGAACAAAGGACAGTCCCTTATCAAAAGTTACTCCCAGATCTTTGAACACCTCAGGTCGCTGCAGATTGACGCCATTTATGTTATAGTTGAAATGAATGATAGTGTTTTTATTAGTGTAGGTCATAATATTACATTTCGAAACGTTTAAGTTCAATCTATTCTTTACACACCAATCATTCAAAATATCCAAGTTATGTTGCAGATCCAAGCAATCACCATCACTAGAAATTGTTGAAAATAATTTTAGGTCATCAGCATAGAGCAAACAGCGGACTGAGAGATCATCAACAATATCATTAATAAACAGCGTAAATAGCAACGGACCAAGGATGGAACCCTGGGGAACTCCAGATGTGGCAAAATACTCCGTCGATCTGACCCCGCCATAAGCCACGAACTGACTCCTATTCTTTAAATAGGAATCGAAGAATAACATCAACTGATCGGAGAATCCGAAGTACCTCAATTTCTGCAGTAAAATGGCGTGGTCAAGCCGATCAAAGGCTTTGGAGAAGTCCGTATAAATCACGTCTGTCTGCTTACGCCGATCAATACCTTCAGTCAAACATTGGGTAATGCACACTAGGTTTGTAATGGTTGAACGACCCTTAACAAATCCATGTTGCTCCGGAATAATAACGTTCTTAACCCTAGAGAAAATGATATTATGTAATAAAATTTCAAAAACCTTGGAGAAGTTACAAATTATTGATATCGGTCTATAATTAGATATATCCAATCTGTCACCCTTCTTAAAAACAGGGCACACCTTAGAAGATTTCCAAATATTTGGCATCATGCCGACGTCGAGACATTTATTAAACAATACGGACAGAGGATGGGCAAAGACACCAGCACAGTCTCTGACAATAAACGCTGGAATGCTGTCTGGTCCTGTAGTTAATTTAGGTTTAATCTGCTTAATTGCATTAAAGACATCCTCCCTACTGAAACTGGCAATATTTATATTCAAACTTGACAACTGATCAGAGTTTGCGGTTGAATTAGACGCTGTTAGATAAGAACCGCTAAAAAAATCGGCAAAAGCGTTGACAATATCATCAGCACTGGAAAAAGTAGTGTCATCAAGATGCATATTGCGAGCAATAGAATTTGATCCTCTTTTAGAGCTTATAAAAGACCAAAATTTATTAGGGTCGACATTAACACAGCTTTCGATCTGCCGCATGTAATGCCTAAGACAGTTATCAATTTCAGCCTTTACTTCGCGCCTTAATGCAGAAAAGTTGAGAAAAGTTGTCATAATCAGATCTGTTTCCAGTACACTTATATTTCCGCCAATGTATGGCTTTAAGTCGAATATTACACTTGATGTTAGCAGTGAACCAAGGCGGGTAACTGCGACGATTGGATAATCCAAACCTCGGCACACAAGCATCAAAAACAGTGTAGATCTTATCATAAAGCATTCTGCAACATTCCTCCAAGTTGTCCGACAGGTCAAGAAACGTCCAATCTAAGTTAAGAAACATATTATACATATAGGTAAAGTCAGCCTTTCTGAAATTATATTGCCCTGTTCGTCGGTTAGGGATATGACGATTTAGGTTAATACTATTATTGTATGAAAATGAAACAGATAACGCGGGATGGTATTCATCAACTCGGGTTAGGAGCACTTCTGAGTTACTGACATCGCAATGCCGGTTAAAAATTATGAGATCCAGCAGTCTGTTATCAGTGTTAATGATTGAGTTATGCTGGTGCAGTCCTGTTATATTTAAAAAATTAAGTAGGGCAGTTACATAATTGTCTGGCCTCCCATCTCTTAAAAAAAAGTCCGCATAATTGGGTATATTGAAATCACCTAGAATGAGCACATCAGATCTATTTAGGAATTCTAAGGATGACAGATGCTCTAGAAACGTTTGATATTCCTCGACGCTTAACCGCGGAGGTATGTAAAATAGCAGAATATAAAGGGTGCTCCTCTCAGACGACAACTTAACAGCAACGGCATCAATAAGTCTAGAAATATTCGCACTGGCCAATCCCAGATCGAGCGCCTCACACGGGAAACGATCACGAA
Organism: Polydrusus tereticollis; assembly: GCA_963920685.1. Classification (NCBI taxonomy): domain Eukaryota; kingdom Metazoa; phylum Arthropoda; class Insecta; order Coleoptera; family Curculionidae; genus Polydrusus; species Polydrusus tereticollis. The sequence goes on from OY987329.1 coordinate 47,167,462, forward strand.
TGGCAAGCGCAACCCCACCCCCCCTACGACGACCAGCCGCCGCAAAATTCCGGTCACAACGAAATAAATTAAAGTCGCAAGGGCATACTTCTATATCGTTCACCGCAGAATCAAGCCAAGTTTCAGTCAAAGCGACAATATCGTATTCAAAATGAGTTAATGAATTATAAATATCAGTAGTGCAATTTTTAATGCTACGAGTATTCTGATAATACAGTAATATGCTACTATCGCTCAACCGGTCATCGGATTGAACAGACGCCAGGGACGCCACGGAGGATCGGGCCAGCAATTTCTGTGATTGTTACCGATCGGCCAGGACGTCCGACCGAAGCCGATCACAAGCTTGTTTATAGGCAGTACACTTATTCACATCCCAAGCGGCATGTATCGCATCAATCGCTCCGTTAAGTTTTGCGTTAAGCTTCACGCAATTCGAACATTTCAGCGAATTGGACTTGCAGTCTTGAACTTTATGATTTCCACCACAACGGGGACACGTGACAGAATTTTTGCAATTGTTTGAAGAGTGATGAAACTCATTACAATTGTAGCACCGAGAAACATCAATAGCATTAAATACTTTGCAACAATCAAACTCAACAAAAATATTACCAAAAGCCAAGGCAGTCTCAAAGGTACATTTATCCACCTGCAAGGTAGCCTGATAGACATTTTGATTTTTCTTAATAGGACAGAACTTAATTAAGGAAGTAGTTGAAGAGTCAGAAAATATACCGCGATTACATTTTTTAATTAGATCAAGCAATCTGGCATTGTCATACTTCTCGGTTATACCAACTATGCGAATTCTAGGATTAATTCCACGAACCTCCAATACTTCATATTTATCGGACATCTTCTGCTGAACAATCCTCTTCAGTTTGTTGTTATCATCAGCGCTTCTACACCCCAACAACAAGCCCCCATCCTTGACAGCTTTAACCTTGGCAAACTGAATATTCGAGTCGGCTGGACATATATTTACCATCATGTCCGCCTTAGTGATAGAACATTCCTGATGTATGTTATTTTCGGGATACCTTAACTAGGCGACTTTTGAGGAAACTTCGTGATTCATATTTACCGTTACTGTTGCGCCTTCTAGCGCCAGTCTGAGAAACTTGAAAATAATTTCCAGCAATTTCTCATGACTACTTTACCTAATATATATTTTTTCCGCGAGCCATACGACTAACACTTTTTGAGATACGGCCGACAGCCATTCTTAGTGGGACACCTGGTACCTACGTTGTGAAAATTCACCATTCCGTCCCGCATAAATTGAGCTTCGTGGGTGGAAAGAATGCGGGATAAAAAATTAGGATCCCTCGTGCACTCCCGAGGTACCCACCTCGAGAACTGAAGCGCCGCAGGAGATTTTGAGGAAGCAAAGACGTCTAGGATATGATATGGATATAAGCTGTATTCGGGCAAATCCTACCACACAGGTATAAAAAACATTCAAATCCCGTGCTATTTGTCGAATCTAACCTGAATTAACCTAAACCAAGATTGTTGACGATGGCATTCGAGCTTCTCGCGGTCTACCATTACCATCGTTCCTATAATAATATGGGAGTCTGAAATCTGCCATATTTCCGACACGGAGATGCTGATGATAATTTTTTTATAAATAAGTTTTTGCTTCTTGATTGGTAAAGGCCCATCTTACGCTCCCGTTAGATCATTAAGAGTAATACTAATTGCTTCAATCGGCTTTAGGTAGATACGTTTTATATATTTATTCATTTACAAACACCGTTTAAATATAATTAATTATAAATTGAATAATTAAGTACCTATGTCTAATAATGTTAAACTCCGGCAATGCCTGTATAATTTCTCCACGTGTCATGATTAGGGGTGGGCGATTATCAAGTCATAATCGATTATCGATTATAAAAAATAATCGATTACTTCGATTAATCAAAAAATCAATTATTTCAATTACCTATAATCGAAAAACCGGATATTTCGATAAATTTTTAAATCGGACAATTAAATTAATAATCTAATAATTCAGTTTTTCCAGGTCGATTGGGAAATTTTTAATTAATTATAACAGTTGAGTAAATCACCCCTATGTGGAATTATATGAGAGCAAAAACATTCAATTTAACCAAAAGTCTTTCATTTCATACAGCGTTAAAGTAAAGTGAATGTAATTAAAAACTATGTATGTGTATAAAATTATAAACAAAAATAAATTGATCATGGGTTAAAATAAAGATGCAGAGTATTTTATCGAACAAAATATCCAGATAAGCCCGTTAAATGATGAAACCAAAAAAACTGAAACCAAAAAAACTGTAGGAATATGGAAAATATTATAAGAAGGGGTGGGGGATTATCGATTATTTGGATTTAATCGAAAAATCGGTTGTTCGATATATCGATTATTTCGATTAATCGGAAGATCAGTTATTATTTCGATTAGTCGATTAAAAATTTACTCAAATCGAGAAATCGATTATTTTGCCTACTTTTTATTATATTTCTCATAATGAAAGTACCCAAACAGTTATTACTTTCACGGGAATACGGTTTAAAAAAGTTTTAGAGGAATAATTGACAGATGACAGATCACTTCTCTTATTGATATGATCATTCTCATAATTCGAGAATAAACGGCCAAGTAACAAGCGGGTGTTCAACTCCCCCCCCCCCCCCTGCATCTTCTTCACTACCAAACTAGTATATTCTAGATTTTAGGATTTCTAGGCGTTCCACCTACAACTTGTGCGTCTTGCGTGGCCGTGGCAAATCGACAATTTTGTATTTCTATTATTTCTTCAAAAACGGTTCATGGTGGAATATTCAAATATTCAAAGTTTCCTAATAATTTGACCTATACCTACAAGCTGTAAGGTGAGATAAAATTCGAATATACGGGGTTTCGTATAAAGCGCGCTAGGGGTCGCAAAAGTTGATTGAATCGCTTTAAACGTATTGTTTTTGTAGAGAACCGTCTCCTTCCGAAGTCTATTGAAACTCAAAGGGATAGAAAGATGGTAAGTATTTTATTTTACAGTTTAAAAATTCAAAAACGCTAACGAAACGTCCTATCGAAATGCTGTTTTAACCGTCGGATAGATCATCGCAACTATTCTTGCAATATATCTCTCTATATCTAAAAAATTTGAAAATCGTAGATTTTCAAGAAAATGTATAAATTACTATTTTTTAAAACGGCTTTGATAAAGTTGGGATTTCATTTTTTAAGACCTTCCAACGTTTAGTCGATGCGGAGAAGAAAACGTAGAGCTACTGTAAAATTACAAAATAGCTTGTAATTTCTAAAGACGCTGTTGTAGCGTCATTAACAAGTAAATTTAAACTATGGGCCGCACAAGGCACATAAAAAGCTCTAGGGTTTATGTCAAGAACTTTTTTTGTTAATCATTATTGCAGCCCTTCATATTCGCACCATTATCATAACCCTGCATCCTTAAATCCCTCAAACAAATGTTGTGAGTCTCCAAAAAATGTAATGAACCGTTGGTTGAACCCTGTCCTGTCGAATCTGATATTGAAATAAATCCGAAATCTTACTACAACATTAAGCTGGTCTTGGTGACTTAGATCAGGGGTGGAATCTCAAATAATAAAATATTATTTACTAACTTTTAAGAGCGATATTATTCCATATCTTATGTTTTGTACCAAAAGGGAAATAAGTTCATTTTAAATATGAACACCTAAATAATGAGGCATATTTGATGGTTTTCTGCTAATTATAGTGAGGTGGTCTGGTATCGTATCATTAAACCTTGCAATTGTTTTAATTTATTCTATTTTGTTCCTTGTATAACTTGTTATTTTTGCCTCTAAAGCTGAAATTTTGACCTGCTTAGAATTTAACGGTATTAATTATAGTTCTTAACACGGAAACCCATCTATCCTTTTCTATGTTTATTAATTTCTCATTTAAAGAATCAATAGTTCTTATAGAAGAAATTGATTTATTTAAATCAATCCAAGATTTTGTGTACAAACGCGACTTATCGATTTTTCATGACGGCACTAGAAAAAGTTTGAAACGATTTTTAAGGAAAGCAAAATACACAATCTTTCAATTTAGAAGACACTAGCAGAACTCTTGGAATTATTTCCCCGTTACTTCAGTTTTTTTTTTTAATAATAAATAGATCAGAAACCTCTGTTATCTTTATTTCTTATATAATTCTTTATAAGAAACATGCAGAATATCTTCAGGACTTACTTCTTCCAGCCAACCCCGATCTTCTTTGGTCACGGTTTCACTGATTTCAGGACTTGATACTGCAATTAAAACATCTTTCTGGGGGCTTGTGATTTCGGTCTCCATCACATTTGTATCTCGGGAACTTGATAGCGCCTCATGCAATCTTGCTGAGATTAAAAACATTTTTAGTGAACCACAAGCCTTCTTTACTAATTCTTATTTTTGAAGTTTTCTTTTTGAGTATTGGGCCCCAGAAAGCTTTATTCGATTATCAGACATCTGCAAAGAAATTAGGGTATGATATAACGATGTGTCGACATTTAACATACTTTTCGTAAAGAACTTATAAAAAAGGCGCAATGTAAGTCGAGCTGTTTCTCGATAAATACTGACTTTTCCAAAGAAACATTCCAAATCGATTTTATTTTAATTTTGTTCATATTTTAAAAACAAGTCCCCCTACGTTTGCTTTAATAAAAAAATCGTATTTTCCCTATTTCTGCAAAAAAAATTGCCATATTTCACGCATCTGTTAAAGAAATAAGACGATGCAGTTAAAAAATCCAAGTTTACACTTGTTCCTGTAGTATATATTTTATGTTTTACATTTTTGCAAAATTAAAACATTTAAAATAGAATTAACTAATGAATCCTCGCATTTTTCTTTGCAAATCAAATATCAAAACACCATAAATGTATTATTTCAATTTTTAACCACGCCAAAAAAAATATATATTATAAAGTTTACTTCGCTGTGAAATATTTTTATTGGCCAGCAAGCAATCACAAAATCGAGTACAAAAATTAGAGACCAAAAGCTTTGTTTTTCATTGTTGAGATTGACACGTCCAAAATTAATATAGCACAAATTAGATGATATGATGGATTAAATCGTGTTATATAACAAAAACGAACAATGTATTTCCCAACTGGTTGCGACGTGGAGTAGCGTTTTTAAAACCAATGTTGTTTTGTTGTATTTTCAGTTATACTTGTAAATTGCATTTTTAACTCTAGTTGTTACCTAGTATAATGATAATATTTCTATATTGATTATTGTACTAATAAACTAGTTTTAAATTTATTTTTTTTAACCGGGTGCTATCGCTGCCCCCTTGACTTGCCGCTCATATGTCCCGCACCCCTGGCACCGCCGCCGCCGGCGCCGGGTTGGATCGGCCCTGCATTTAGCTATTATTGGCTATTAATTTTCAGAATCAAAAATACTTTAGAACTGTTTTGCATAATAATCTTTGCTGTACCAGTACCTACCAGTTAGATTATTTTGTATATACAGGGTGTTTAAGAACTACGGTACCTAACCTAAGAGGGTGATTCCCGAGGTGATTCCTTATGATATTCTAAGGGAAAAAGTTCATATTGATATGTGTTCGAAGTTGCCCCGTTTTTGATATACAGGGTGTTAAAGTTAAAAAAAAAATTGGTTGCAATCGTGCGTTTTATAAGACGGTGGCCAATTTCAACATTTGCTTTGATTAACTGTTGCATTTCTTTTTTGTACCATTATTTAAAAAAATAATTTTATTTTTAATTTAAATGTTTCAAAATTAACTTTGAAATACATAGGTATTTTTTTTTGTACATGCAATAAAGTGGTTTTAATTTTTTCTCTCGAAAACGAAGCAAGATTCGAAAACAATTCAAGCAACAAAGAAGTTGTGTTATTAGTTGGTAAATCCGAAAAAAATATCAAACGTAGAAAAAGGTCAGTGGCGTACATTTTCTTGTCATTAATATTCGTTAAGGTACTCTCCGGGACGCTACGGGACTTGATAAATTTAATCTATCTAGGGCTAATTAGGCTTCTTATCATGATGAATAACGGAATCAAATTAAAAAAAGGGAAAAGGATATTTAAAGAAATTATAAAAAACCGATTATTTTTAAAAAACTTTAAAACCCTTCATTTCAAAAACGGGACAATATCGGACATATCCACACGAACATTTCTCTTAGAATATCATAAGGAATTATCCCCTTAAGTTACGTACCGTACTTCTGAAACACCCTGTATTAATATTTTTTTGAAAATAAATAAAATTTATTGCACAGGCTACTAACTGCTCCTAGAATTTTTTTTTGCTAAAAGTATCATTTAAGCAATACTTACGTGGGTATCAATCATATTTTGATCTTTCCAACTATTAAAAAATAAAGTTAGAAAAAGCATTTTTTTATCAAAATATTGAGACGTATTTTAATGTTAAAAATACGTTCCAGCGACGGCAGCTGTTCATCGGTGAGCACTGGGTTGTTGGTAAGGAGTGTGGTTCACTTTTCTAACAGGGCGCCACCCAGTTTGATTAAATTAATAAAATATTAATAGTTCCAAACTGGGAAACGAACTCTTAAAAAAATGAGTAATAAAAACTGATATTATGAAATCATGTAATATAATTAGAATTGCATAATTCTAAACAATTAATTAAAAAATTATTAATGACATTCTTAAGTTTTAATTACACGATTACACGATCCCCTTTTTTGATTGATCAATCAAATTTTACAAAAAGAACTCAACATTCATTTCGTGCTCCTTAAAATATTAAGATTAAAATATGCATATAAATTATATGTATATGGCAATGTGATTTTAAATTTACCGTTTACAAATTAACATCATTGTTTATACTATCTAGGTACTTATAGAATTTAGAATAATAATCTTAAAAAACATTGTAAGTAATGATGCAGGCGGCATTTAGGTTAATATGTTAGAAATAAATTGGAATAAACTGGCCTTATAATGATTGTTCTTCGCTAAAGTAGAGAAGATTAGTCTGGTGGGATATTTCCGTGCAAATCGTCATTATAACTCTTCGGCAACAATTTGTGGAAGTCGAGGATAACTTATTTTGTGCGGAATGTCGGCCCAACAAAAAATCTCTAAAAATATTCAGAAAAATACCATAAAAAAAGGAATTACAAATGGCGACTGTGAATCTTACCTCAAGAAATAATCGTTGAGAGTTTTTGGAATAAATAAAGACTTCCTTGAAATAGGATAGCGATTGTTGGGCTAATTGAGAAACATTGTCATGATCCATTAAAAGCTAAAATAATAAATTAGGTTTCAATAGACATCCAAGAAAAAGGTGGATTTGGTAACATACCTGAAAGATTGATGTTGACGAAGGAGGATCTCACTAAATCTCCACGAATCAGACATTTCTTTACAGAAAACACGTGAAACACGAAATTGACTATGTGCGGACTCACGTTTGTAACAATGAGGTACACAAAACTTTAACCTCTATCTCCACAAGTCGACTGGTTCAAACTTGTTGAAAAATTGGAAAATAAAATCCTTTTTGAACTTTACTGCATTATTTCTTTATTAAACGACTAATAACATTCCTCCTCTATTCACCCTAGCATGAGCTACAACATTATTAACAAGACATGTTAGTTAAACCACTTTTGTAAACACTTTACAACTTTTAACAACTTTTTAACGTGATGGCTTTATCCACTCACGGAGCGACGATCTAATCTCTTTAGATTGCCACCTGACACTTTACTAACAAGACATGTTAGTTAGAACAGTTTTGACTACAAATAACAACTTTTTAACGTGAAGGCTTTTCTCCTACACGGAGCGACTATTTAATCTCTTTAGATTCCTGCCTGACACTCTTTAACCACAACTAATAACTTTATAACGTGAAGGCTTTCTCCCCTCACGGAGCGGTGAACTATCTCGTTAGATTTCCACCTGACACTCTAACACCATAACTACTTTTTAACGTGAAGGCTTTCTCCCTTCACGGAGCGGCGATTCAATCTCTTTAGATTCTCGCATGACACTGCTTTGTTTATATTTCAGAACATATATTAACCCTATCCAAACACCTTGACCAATCAAATGTTAACACGTTAAAACCAAAATGGCAACGTCCATCCATCAGGCCACTATCGATCGGCCAATCAGAATCTTTGCTTGTTACTACGCACGTGGGTGCTAATATTATTTGATAGTTTTAGAGAATATTATTTAGATTTTAAATAGCAGACAGTCTTTGTTTACATTATAGAATTTAATTTAAACGTATATTATTTGTACGACGATACCACCACTTTGATATGCGGTGTTGCCATTTATATTGCCTTTGAAATTAATGTATTTTTTCCTATTTATTGCATTTCGTGATTCAAGAAAAACATAGTACTTTAGCACGAATGCGGCGTTGCCGCTTGCCCTAGTAATACATTACATTATATCCTCTAAGATTGATTTCAACCTTGTTACTTTATTTTCCTACTGGGTCACGACAGAAATATGAAGTGTGTCCCAAACAGACTAATATATAGGCCCGTTTTCGGGGTAATCCTATTTTTTGTTAAAAACACCCGTTTTAACACGCGGACTTGACTAAAGTGTCCTTGCCAGAAAAGAGAGCCCAGCAACAGCACGAAGAAACATCAAAAACAATCAGAATTCTCTGTTTTTTAAAAATATATTAAAGAAAGGATAGACCTACCTCAACAATTTCGCGAATCTGTAGTAAGTTAAGCATCGAAGCCCGCGCAGTAGTACTACGTAGGTATTTACGCGTCACGGTACTGTGAATTAAATATTTGGGCGAATGCGCGAGATATTAATAAATAGCAATATTATTATAATAATAGCCAAGTGCACCGACGGTTTTAACCCCGGGTTAACGCTAATTCATGGATTAACTAAAATTTTCTAGTGCACCGCGTTTTAATCTCTGGGTTAAAACCCTAACACCGGATCTAATTTAACTCATCAAGAACGACGAGTTAACAAATCGTTTGCTCGATTGTGGTTATGTTTAGCAGATATTCGCATAACGTACTATTATTTATAAACAAATAGAAATCGAGTAGTATATTTAAGTGATCGCAACCACACAACCCCATGTGAGTGTGGCCACACGTTCACATATTTACATCTTCCTACACGATTGGGATTGCCACCACACAAACAAACGGCTTGCTAACACTGCATTTACATATTCCTACACGATTGGGATTGCCGCCACACAAACCTGTATAAACAGATCTAATTATTTCACATATTTACATATTTCTACACGATTGGGATTGCCACTACACAAACCAAGGGGCTTCATAATACCACATTAACAGTAAAAAAACAGTAAAAAACATAAAAAGCAGTAAAAATACAGTATATAAAGAAAAACAGTAAGAAACAGAGAGAAGTAGACGCTTAAAGTGTGAAAGGGATTTTGAATTAAAACCAGGCAAACGAGGCAGCCGCATTTAGTTATTTATAATAATGGAATCGTCTAGTATCACAAGTAGTGAGTTAAACCAACATGTTAAGAAATTACACAAGTCCTTTTGTGAGAAAGTTAGTGAGCAACAGTATTTTGCTATGAATAGTAGACCACGATGGTGCAACTTCTATCAAGACATTTGACAGGTGACATTTGACGGGTGACAGTTCTTAATTAACAAGTGACAGGTGTCATTTTCGAGTCATGGGCAAGAACCCATTTCATAGACTTCAACTACGCATGCGCAATATCCTAGGCTCATTGCTTCCGGAGATATGACTGATAAAAATTGCTCCGAAAATTAACATTGGAGCACCTATGATGCAGAACCGTCTATGTATCACTACTCACACAACCCCATGTGAGTGTGGCCACACGTTCACATATTTACATCTTCCTACATGATTGGGATTGCCACCACACAAACAAACGGCTTGCTAACACTGCATTTACATGTTCCTACACGATTGGGATTGCCGCCACACAAACCTGTATAAATAGATCTAATTATTTCACATATTTACATATTTCTACACGATTGGGATTGCCGCCACACAAACCAAGGGGCTTCATAATACCACATTAACAGTAAAAAAAACAGTAAAAAACAGTAAAAAGCAGTCAAAATACAGTATTTAAAGAAAAACAGTAAGAAACAGAGAGAAGTAGACGCTTAAAGTGTGGAAGGGATTTTGAATTAAAACCAGGCAAACGAGGCAGCCGCATTTAGTTATTTATAATAATGGAATCGTCTAGTATCACAAGTAGTGAGTTAAACCAACATGTTAAGAAATTACACAAGTCCTTTTGTGAGATGGTTAGTGAGCAACAGTATTTTGCTATGAATAGTAGATCACGATGGTGCAACTTCTATCAAGATCAAGCCGAATATTTTGAACAAGGTGTAGAAGCATGTGTTCAATATTTTGAAACTTTCAACTTGATGGATCTGGTGTGTGAGTTCAACAGACGTGGTTTTTTTGTGGAACTAACATGCTTGAAAGAGTATGTTACGGACCCTACAGTATTGGGTGTTATTCTAATAATTGAGGAAGAACTTACAGAGGAACCTATCAACATGTCGGCTTAATACATTAAATGTAATGTAGGTAGATTTAAAAATAAATAAATAAAACAATTAGGTAATAAACTCAATGTTCTTGATAAAAAAACAAAATGCATACAAATAAAAAAAAATACAACACCCTAGAAACTCCTCCCTTACCTTTCAACAACTTAAGATGGAGAAGGAGATTTTGAATTAAAACCCAAACTACTTTTTATTTCGAGTTAGTTATCTTCAAATAATGGCAGCTTCTAGTATCACAAATAGTGAATTACACCATCGTGTTCAATCGTTACATACTATCTTTCACGAGAAGGTTATGGCTGAATATTATTTTGCTATGTATAGTAAACCACGATGGACTTCTTCCCATCAAGATTTAGCAAAATATTATGGAAGTGGTGTGGAGGCATGTGCACATTATTTGGAAACTTCAAACATTGTGGAGCTGGTGAATAAATTTCAGAACAATGAGTTTTATGAAGAACTACTTAGCTTAAAAGACTATATTACCGATCCAATCGTTTTAAATATGAATAATGAAAAGAGGAAGAAATCTCTGTTTGTTAGGTAATAAATTGTAAGAATAACTATAATGTAAAAAAAATAAACAATAAATAAAATTAATGTTCTTTTATTCATTCATAAAAACATAGCATACAGATAGAATACATTTGATAAGGTACAAACGCAAGGTGACCTTGAATGATAAATACACTTTGGTGTTGATTGAGGCAAGGCTGGTTCTTCATCTAGTTCAATAAGTGGTTTTGACACATATTTTCTTAGAAACTCGGCCTTTTCTGTTCCTTTAACATAAACAAATTGAACGCTTTCAGTAATTTTCTTAACTATCTAGTCAAATCAATGGATAGGGGTAGATCCTAGGTTCCAGTTTATACAATGATGATTTTTCATTAACCAGTTCGCTTGCTTGTATCGTTTTTGGGAAAGTGAATTTAGTTGAAAAGGTTGTTTGAAAATATAGTGAATTGTCTTCTCTCCATCAAAAGTGGCTAATTCCTTGGGTATACATTTATTATTGTTGTCCACAAACCCTTGCACATCCATTACAACTCTTGAACACATATTAACTAATTTTTAAAACACTGTATTTTTTAAACACAAAAGACTTTTTAGAATAATCTCTAATACCTTTTTTAAGAATGCTTAACTTGTAAATAAAACTGTAGAATTTATAAGGATGTTAATTAAATATATTCTTACGTGTTACTAAGTATGGTGGGAGGCTTAAAGTTGTTTTACTATTTTTGTTAGTGGATTGTAGCTGAATATTTTATCATGAATAATGAGACAATAGGCAGCTGTTTTAGCGACCATTTTTTCTTTTGTTTAAAATTCAATCCTCATAGTTACTGGACCACTTTGTAACAGATCTCTTTGATGTGAACAATTAATATATGTAATAGGTGCATTACTCTTAAATTTAGCAGGAGAAAAAATTGGTTCTATTGGGGAGTTATAATATACATGACGAAAATCAGAAAACATTTCATACAGGGTAGCAAATTTGTTGTCTTTAAAATCAAGTTCAAGATCGTTATAAGGATATATTTCAGAGTTTAAGAAAACGTTAATTCACAGTGATCAAATTTGCTCATATCCATTTTCATATTACCACGTCTATTCTTTTGGAAAGCGATTAAGACATGACGTCGTGTTTCAACCTTTGTAGAAGTTTTTACAGGCCAATTATGTCTTGTCGTTTCTATTAATTCAGGATATTCAACTAATTCCTAACTTCGAAAAGTAATTAGTACATCACTGTTCCTATCAATAGGTTTCGTTAATGCTAATTCTTGTGGAATGGCCACAGTACGATGAGGCACTCGCCAACAAAGTCTCGTTATTACAATTTTTGACGTTTCATTTTCCTTGTTAGTGCGCTGTAACGCATCAACATTATCATTACTTCTAACGAGTATAAGCTCTTGTTGAGAATTCAAGATAATTTTTATTATAATCTTCAAAGAATCCTGAATACATCTTTAATGGAATACATAAAGATACATTTCCTTTGCTATCTGTCATAATTTTATCTATGGCTTTTGCTTTCGGATACCAGCCAGCATTTTCCGATTTTGCACTCTCGTTTTGATTAAAGGATGCATAACCCTTCAGCGTAGAAGTGATGCCAAGATCTCTAACAGAGTCAATAGTAACCCCATTCAAAACATAACGCATCTCTTTAAACAAAAATGCCGGAGCGTTGTTGACTAATACAGTGTTTTTTAACGGAGTACCATCCTCCCTTGTAACTTGTAATTCTAAATAAATTTCACTTTTGCAGGGTAATGGATATTTTCCTGTTTGTTGTAAAGAAATTCTAATTTCATCGTTCGGTCCTAGTTTTGTGGGATTAAAGGGATCAAAGGAAAATACCTACCAACTTAATATTGAATCATCGACAAGAACATTTTCTTTAACGTTTAAATACTCCATATTTTATTTAATTTTAAAACCTAAACTTATAAGAAACTGACGATTTAATGATGTTATTCTTTGTGAGTTCTGTTTATTACTGAGAAAAGTACGATTATTTTCTTTCTTATTAAGCTTTCCATTGAAGTAATGTTGTTTTCTGTTGTAAACAATCACCATCGTTCTTCTAATTTTTTAGGATATAGTCTTAAAGTTATGGTTTCTTCTCTAAAATTAACACGTTCTCCCTCTTGGTCTAATATTTTAATAATGATTTTATCTATAACCTTAGCAGTAACTGGGAAATATATAACGTTTTGGGGTGATTCTATTATTTTAAAACCAGGAGCCACACTGGGGAAAAATTGATGTACTATGTGAACTGGATTACCATTTAAGTATTAACCTTCGGCGATACTACAGTCGATATTTATTGAGTTTACTTTAATTATTTCTGCAGGTCGTTCAGAAATATGAATTTCTCTTGAATCTAGTATCTGATTTTGAAATCCTAACAATGTACCTATAGAGCCGTCTCTAAAAATAATAGTTTCGGAGCATTTAATTACTGAACGCAACGTATTATAATTAACATGAAGATAAAATGAAATTTGTTTTTCTTCTAATTTGCCTGGCAGTAATTTTTTGATATTATCAATTTCATAACTTCCGGGTGGGATAGTTATAAATTCACCAGTTTCACCATAAAAGAAACGATTATTACTCTCATCAATGTTGGGAATTGCATTAAATGTTTCAAAATTTACAAGTCCAATAACATAATCAATATTTTCTTCTAGATATATGGGAGGGTAAAATTCACTAGTTAAGATGGCTGAATTAGCACTAATAACAAAGCTATAGGACATGTTCCTTTAATATTTCACAAATGAATAAATCTTTATTGGATTTCATGTGTTCTTATAAAGAAATATTAAACACAACTGTCCAAAATTTGTAGTGTTAAAATCTTGAAACCTATTATAATTATAATTTATAACATTTTTATTTTTATCGCTGAAGAAATATGTTATTAATTCAGCGGGTGGTCGTAGGTTATTTGTGTTTCTTTTTTATGTAGGCTGTCCAATGAGTCCCATCATCATTATACTCATCTAGATTAATAATACCACTTTCATTGTCTTTTATTTTTTTAGGAAGCTTATTTCTCATAAATATACCTCTAAACTTGGGAATTTGTAAAAATTTTATGTATTTAAGTAAATCATAATTAGTAAGAGTATTTAGGGGTATATGTTTTAACAGTTTTTTGAATAGGGCTTCAAATACAAAACGCATCCTGTTTTATATGGTTTTAAATACAGTCCGCTTCCTTTTTGTCCTATTGCTATAGACTCCATTATTTGATTATGTCTTTTATCTTCTTCTAATTTTTGTTTGGCTACTTTTGCGTCGTTGATGGCTTTTGCTACTCCTGCGGCGCCTTCTGCTAGAGCGCCTAAAGCTGACAGGCCCGCAAATAATGGTATAAGTGGTAAAAATCCACCACTCTTTGGAATAGGTATTACTCTTCTTTTAGATACTTGAACCTTACCACTTTTTTTTAACTGATTTCATAGCTGTTTTAATACCCTCATGTAAACTTTTAAACTGTTTTCCTGTAATTCCCTTTCTCGCTTGAGCAATGGCTTGAGATAATGTTATTCCTCGCCCTTTTGTCTTTTTTTATCTTTAGTCCCATATCAAAATTTCTTTTAACTTTCATAGCACCGCTAATACCTAACGCGGCCGCTTTTTCTCCAAAACCAGCGTCCTTAGCTCTGAACCGTGCTAAAGCTTTCTCAGAGAGAATTTTATCAGCAGTATGTCTGCTGCTTATATCTTTCGATTGTGAATATGCAATGTCGTGCTCTTTGCAAGCCTCGTCTAATAAGTTTATTCCCTTGTCACCTCTTGATAACCTCTTTTCTAATTTTGTCCCAGGTCCACAAAAATTATAACCAGGAAGGTGTAATTCAAAGGGTAATTTATTAATGAGAGTGTTTAGCAGAACAGATCCTCTTCGTTTGTCGTTCGACTTGTAAGTAACACGTTTGTTGTATGATTGAAACATTATATAGTTAAAGTCTTAACATAGAATGATTAGTTTTACTTTGACAGTGAACTTAAGTACTTTTATATAATATAAGAGTTGAAAAACAACCATACTCTGTAATAATTAAGAATCATGATACATCAACAAATAAATTTAGAAAACACGAAAGACTGCTTGAGGGAAGTAGCAAAAGATGTTTAATTATTGGTCCGTCAGGTTGTGGTAAAACAAACGTTGTAATTGGCTTAATTGAAGATCCCAACGGTTTACGATTTGAAAATTTATCTATTTATTCAAAATCTTTGTATCAGCCCAAGTATGAATATTTAAGAACACTTTTAAAGCCAATAAAGGAAATTGGTTATTACGAATCCGAGGACGAAGAGAATATAATTGCACCCCAAGAAGTAATGCCAAACGCAATAATAATTTTTGACGACATAGTTTGTTGTAATCAGACAATTGTAAAGGATTACTTTTGTTTTGGAAGGCATAGAAATACCGATTGTTTGTGACCAACCTAATGTCAGTTCTTTTTTCAACATTTTCCATTGTTTTTCCGTATATACTATTGTTAGCTAGTTTATAAGTATTTCTTTTAAACTCGTTTTTAGATTCGTTTCTTAATTTTGTGTTTAAATCTATATATATGTTTTTAGCCAAGGTGATTGTGTAAACTCTAAGACTCTGTGAATTTTAGTTAATTTTAATCAATTTTGAAGACATTGCTTCAATAACATGTAATGAACCACATATTTTTCCTTGTTTTCTAAATTTGGAGTTAGTTTTGCATATTTTGAATCTGGTGGTTTGTAACTTTTAGGACAAAAAGGAAACTCATTATGAAGATCGTGGAAGACGCCTGGATAAGTGAGGTCCACTTCTAAAACATATCCTACATCAGATGCATCGGAAACGTTTACGACAATAAAGGTCTCAATTTGTTCTGGTGATAACAAAACAAAATCTTTATGTGGTAGGTATTGAGACATTGCATAACCATATAAATTTCTTGCATCGACATCTAAGATATACTTATCGGGTTTAGATTGATCATAGTTTGATATAAATTTATTTTTTGCCTCGGATTTCCTACAACCACAGGTACTAACCCCTCCCCTTACACTATTTTTGAAAAATGTAACATGTCAACATTTGTCAATAATTCTAATTCTGTCCCTGAGTGTAATAAAAAAGCAGAAAAGCTGAAACTTGGAAAGCTTACAAACGCCACAGGATCGAGCCTGTAGGTGTTAAGACATGTTTTTCTACAATTTTGAAATATATTGGCCAAAAGTAATACATCAGATTTTAAATAGATATCGGAATATTCCCCAATGGACTTACATTGAAACAAGTTCCATACATCTTTTGCTCGAGCAACTCTTGGTCGCTAATAATATGTGCATCAATTAAGTTATTATAAAACTGTTCTTTTTCTGGTAAGGTATCCTCGTCTAATTTTGCAAAATTATCGATATAGTTGTAAGGAAACACACCTCTTTGACGAATAAAATCAAATTTTTCCTTCTCCTTAAAATATGTTGAAATTTCCAAGCATTGATCATCTTTTAAAGTTTCAGCTAGTTTTGATAAAGAATATGGGAGAAATTGGAAGGAGTCTATAAACCGAATGGCTAAAAATTTATATTTTTTTTACCACTTCGATTATCGATATATGAACCTATGTTAAGAAACTTTTCAAACGTAATATACTTTTCCTTATTTTCTGCAATTACCTTCAATCGCTCTTTGTTTTGACAGAGTTTTTTAATAAATAGGTGGGCATCGTAATTTTTTAGGTTATGTAAGATGACTGGAATAAAACTTGGTATCTTAAAATTTAAATTACACACAGAATGTGCTGGTCCACTATAAGTCCCTGTTAAATGACAATGATCAGCAACTTTTTCTTCAACCGATTGAATTATTTTTTGACAAATGTGACACTTGTTTGTATAGTTATGTCGTAGTTTTTCCAATGCACTTAAATGACGCATAGGTTTTTTATACTGTAAATATTTGTTATAAATGTCACGAATATCTTTTTCTATCCAAACATCTTTTTCTATCCAATTTATAAAAACATTAGCAGAATCATTACCCGATAGAGTTGAAATTTTGAAGCCTTATTATTAAAAGAACATTTTATATAGTATGCAAACGAGAATGGAAAATGTTCATATTGTTTCAGAGTGTAAGGTTGGTTGGCTTCTAGGTCATTGGGATTATTATTTAAATGTTTAAGTATGCATTTAAAATCCGCGTAAATGACGAAGGGAAGTTCCATTTGCTTTTGAATATTTGTAAATTTTAAAACATTTCCAGGTACCATGTTCCCAAATGTATCTATTTTATTTTCTATGGTTGGTAAGTTAACTCGTATATGACCACAATCATAAATATTATGTCTTGTTAATTCCTCAATATTTTTGAAATATTGTAAACAACCGTCGCAAATATGCTTTTTCCCGTTATGGATTGATATTTGTTGAGAAACTAATCGAGACAAATCGGAAATTGAGCAGTAATGAAAATTCGCATCTTCATCACTGATTAACAATAAATTAATATGCGTATTTTGTTTAACCTTGATATAATGTAAAGGTCCAACAACTTCGTGCTTAGACTTGGAATCAAATTTTAATTTCTCTAAACCATAAACATTAATCGATTTATTATTTTGTAATTCTAATTTTGGGATGTTACTAATTTTTGCTGGGGCTTCAATACCTGTGACATCTAATACTGTTGTAAAGTGTGGATACGAACTTGTCTCAAACTCTAGTCCTGTGGGGGGGGGGGTGTAAAGTTGCCACGATTGACCAGAAGAAATAAAAGACGTCATTGTTCCTTATGTTAATGACGGCTTCTTTCCTCTGAATATCTCTGGGTACTTCAATATATGCAGAAGCTCGGAGTGGATTATATTTGTTGATCTTAACTTCCAACTGTAAAATGTTTACCAAACTCCATCCTATAAAAGAAAACTTTTGTAAGTATTTTTGAAAAATTTAACACGAATAAATAATAAAGTTATATTAACAATATGTTAAATACCTGAATTTCTTTCGGCCATTTCATCAGCTTTGACATCTATTATTTTACTCATATCATCACTATAAAGGGTTAGGTCGGAAGTGTGACAGAGTACTTGAAATTTAGTGTTGAAAGACTTTACACTATGAATTCCACTTATTGGGCTTATATACACGGTGTCACATATAAGAATGCACACTACAGGGATCTCGTAAACCACAGGAGATGGTTAAATTAGAGAAAAGTTGCGCTTTGCTAAACCCTTCATAGTCACGATTCGAAATCTAGAAAAATCCGATTACTTCCGAAGATATTTGCGAATAACCGAATTTTCCCGATTTCGTTTTTATTTTTTCCTGACTCTATTTAAAAAGATATGACAAAATAAATTTCACATTCTCATTGCCACTTTTTCTGCTCTACAAGCCGGCGTTATTAGATTTTCAATACGACATTTCGTTTCTTCGCAACCATCATTAAGTTCATTTTTTTAAACAGTCGAAAAATTTTGTGTTCTCCCTAAAAAATTCTAACTTTAATTCTAAATCCCACGACATATCGCTTATTACATTTATCCGACGTTTTGGACAAAACAGAATTATCTGAGACATATTTAGTTTTTCTTTTTATTATTAGTACAAATTAAATATTGGTCTTACCTGCTTTCTTACAAATTTTCTGTCTCTTTTTATGTTTCATATCCATTAATTGTTGTTTGTTTCGATTCATGCGACAGAACTGTCGCAAATGTCTTAGTAAACTATCTTTTCTGGTAAATGATTTGTTGCATGTTTTACACTCAAATGCCATTGTTTTTTCTTTTCTTACTTAAAGTTTGTGTTAAAAACCTGCTATACAATCTAGGAATAACTAGTGTTAATTAAGTGATATTTAACTTAAATTTACTTTTAATACTCAGAAAAATAGTGGGAGGAAAAACTAGAATTATTATAGTATACAAATAATAAGCTCTTGAACGTTGTAATACTATGAAAAATTCTCTGCTATAATATTAACACTTGTACCAAATACTTCATTAATTTTTACCCATTTCTGCTTCTCTCTAGTTGTTAAATTTTTTCCATGGTTTTCGTAAAAGTAATTTAAACAAAATTTTAAGCTCAATACGGTAGCTTTGGTTCTGCGCTTGTTTCTTTGTTTGTCTAATACAGATTTTTTAATGCCTAAATTAGTAAAACACTCTTCAGTTTGTGTTCCCACGTTCAAGAGCTTACTATTTGTTTGTGTTGAAATAGAATCGAATTGTTTAGGAAAATTATTCGGCCCGATAGGAACTAATGATGTTTCCTTATCTATACCTTCTAGTTCTTGTATAATTTGATTAATTTTATGGGTAAAACTTAAGTCTTCCTTAAAAATATCTTCAGAGTCAAACAGCAATGGAGATAAAGAACTAAATTCTTTGTCTATAAATTTATTATTATTATTATTATTATTATTAATATTATTATTATTATTACTAACCTCGCTTGCTGAAATTATTATATGGTATAATTTATTAACAACTGGTTTAACTAAACTGCTACAGGAGGTACTCATTACACATACGTTTAAGTAAAGACATTCGAGCGAAGCTGATTATTTATAGTACCTCGCATCACGTTTTCTAACAACAAATCTAAGCCTGCATAATTCGGAAAGAAAACGTTGTCGTTAAAAATAAGCGAATGATGAAACATTTAACCCTTTCAGTATATTTGTCCCTACAGGGGATTAAAACTTTTAGGTAGTCTGAAGTATCACAATATTTTTATTTAAAAAAGGGCGTCGGGCGGTCCAATATCAAAAATTATAGATTAGTCATTATACAGGGGGGTACAAAATTAACAAAATTATTTTATCACAAAGGTTAAAGACTTACAGATTTTAAAAATTTTAAACTGTAGTTTTAAAAAAATTGTTCAATTAAGTAAAACGTCATTATCGTACGCCCCCGAGAAAGAACATATTTACTTAATGCCTAATTTTTTTTTCTCCTCCCGGGTTACTGAAAGGGTTAATAGAATAACAATAAGACAACTTACATCACCTCACGTGTTCTCAAGGTAAAAGTTGGTGTTAAGCATCTATGTCTACTATATTCTACATGAATGATGCAACATATAATCTAATAACATAAGAATAATAAGAAAACCGTTTCAAGCAATATTTGTTTTTATTCGGTTTAGCGAGCATATAAAAAGCTCCGTTTTCAATGTTAAAAGTAGTTCAAGAATTTGATCTAAACAATGAGCTCTGTGAAACTATTGACTGCCCTTTCATCAACTGTTCCTATGGACCTATTTTGAGACCCGCCAGTTGTCAGCTATGTTCCTGTGGACCTGTCCTGGGACGACCCGCCATCAGCCTCTGTTCCTGTGGATCTGTCCTGGGACGACCCGCCAACACCCTCTGTTTCTGTGGACCCACTTTTGAACTAAATTCACTTTCCCAAAAACGATACAAGCAAGCGAACTGGTTAATGAAAAATCATCATTGTATAAACTGGAACCTCAAAATCTCCTTCCCCATCTAAAGTTGTTGAAAGGTAAGGGAGGAGTTTCTAGGGTGTTGTATTTTTTTTTATTTGTATGCATTTTGTCTTTTTTATCATGAATAAATAAAAAACATTTAGTTTATTAATTGTTTTATTTATTTTTCTAAATCTACCTACATTACAATTAATGTATTAAGCCGACATGTTGATAGGTTAAGGTGTAGTTGTAAGTTCTTCCTCAATCATTAGAATAACACCCAATACTGTAGGGTCCGTAACATACTCTATGAAGCTTGTTAGTTCCACAAAAAAAACACGTCTGTTGAACTCACACACCAGATCCATCAAGTTAAAAGTTTCAAAATATTGAACACATTCTTCTACACCTTGTTCAAAATATTCGGCTTGTTCTTGATAGAAGTTGCACCATCGTGGTCTACTATTCATAGCAAAATACTGTTGCTCACTAACCTTCTCACAAAAGGACTTGTGTAATTTCTTAACATGTTGGTTTAACTCACTACTTGTGATACTAGACGATTCCATTATTATAAATAACTAAATGCGGCTGCCTCGTTTGCCTGCTTTTAATTCAAAATCCCTTCCACACTTTAAGCGTCTACTTCTCTCTGTTTCTTACTGTTTTTCTTTAGATACTGTATTTTTACTGCTTTTTACTGTTTTTTACTGTTTTTTTACTGTTTTTTACTGTTAATGTGGTATTATGAAGCCCCTTGGTTTGTGTGGCGGCAATCCCAATCGTGTAGAAATATGTAAATATGTGAAATAATTAGATCTATTTATACAGGCTTTTCTGTGGCGGCAATCCCAATCGTGTAGGAATATGTAAATGCAGTGTTAGCAAGCCGTTTGTTTGTGTGGTGGCAATCCGAATGGTGTAGGAAGATGTAAATATGTGAACGTGTGGCCAAACTCACATGGGGTTGTGTGATTAGTGATACATAGCCGGTTCTGCATCATAGGTGATCCAATGTTAATTTTCGGAGCAATTTCTATCAGTCATATCTCCGGAAGCAATGAGCCTAGGATATTGCGCATGCGTAGTTGGAGTCTATGAAATGGGTTCTTGCCCATGACTCAAAAATGACACCTGTCACTTGTCAATTAAGAACTGTCACCCGTCAAATGTCACCTGTCAAATGTCAAAATTGACAGCTGATGTATGTCACGTGTTTAGGGTGACGTCATAAGTCGTTTAGAAAAAGAACGGGGTTAATCGAGCCATTGGGGCCAAAGTTAGTTTAGGTAATGCCCTAACGGCAGGGGGTGGAAGGTTGCGAATACACGCTACGTGTTTAGGGTGACGTCATAAGTCGTTTAGAAAAAGAACGGGGTTGATTGAGAAAAAAATTTGTTTCGCGGATGTGGGTTATACAGGGTGTTTCATTAAGGTCGAAGAGCGGCCATATCTCGGAAACTATTGGGCATAGAAATTCAGGAAAAAAAAATTAATGACTAAAGTGGCCATGAGAAAATCCTGGAAATAATTTTTAAGTTCCGCATTTTGAAGCAAGGGGGCGCAATTGAAAAGTAAATTTTTAAATTTTAGATATCTCCGAAAATTGCACGTTAAGGTATATTTTTGATAACACCATTAAAAAGCTTGGACAATTTTGCATAATTTTGGTCCCATGCTTATTGGCGTACCGACTTTAGTAAGAGTGGGGAAGCTGTTGAATGTGTAATCATTTAAATCGCTGTAACTTATAAACCACTTATCCGATTTTAGCAAACTAAAACTTGTTTGGAAGAGAAATGTAAGTACTTTTAACTATCGTCTTGAGTGGTCCATGATACTTCTCAATAAAAATACAAGAGGGCGCAATTTGCAATAATAACACATTTCTTAACTTTATTCATTTATTTCAAATCATCCGGTATAATTATGATACCATAATCGAAAAGTAGATGAAATTTGCTACAAAAAATGTCAAAACCGCAGTTCGATATCTCCATCCGTTTCAGAGTTATTGCCAATAGAATAATTTTTAAAACTTTAAATGAAGAAGCGGTTGTTTTCATAGTTTTGTGATCAAGCATTCCATGACAAAAAATATTTTTAAACTTTATGGTTAGGTAGGTTTGTTTCTCATTATTCCAATGGCCCAGAAACCACTCTAGAATTAATGGCAATCATGGAAAACGTGTCATTTAGGCGTAACTCTAACAATATGATGTGTTTTAAAAAATAAATCTAGATAGCTGTGAAATAAAATCTGAAAGTTTCCATGGAGATAAGACAAATAATGCAAATAGTTGTCAACTAGTTTCATTTTGAAAGGTGTTGACAAAAGTTTATCCGTAATTCATCTTAAACTTCTTGATAGAAAATTGTGATACGTACCTTTCAAAAATGGCTTATACCAATGCCGAAGCTTTCGATATGCTGGCCGTATATTTTGAATGTTTTCAAAATGCGCCTATAGCGGAACGCGAATATGCTCTCAGATATCCTGAACGAAGGCACTATGGCAGAGCAGTATTTCAGCGACTGGCAATATGCGTAAGGCAAACGGGAAGTGTACGACGCATTTCAGTTGCTTTTAGAAGACGTCCAGTAAGAAATGAAGTCAACATTACAAACGTTCTTGCGTACGTAGAGGCGGTAGAGGCCGATCCGCATTTAAGCATAAGAGCAATTTCTTTAGACCTAGGTATAAGTTGTACTGCAGTGTTCCGAATTCTAAGGGATTTTAAGCTGCATCCCTATCATATAGTTTTACATCAGGCGCTATCAGAAAGTTATTATGACAGACGGCTCGACTATTGCTATTGGCTAAGAGAGATGTGTAACGAGAATCCTCAATTCCTCTCCCACGTGTTATGGACTGATGAAGCCACTTTCAGTAGCTGTGGCAAAGTTAATTTACACAATATGCACTATTGGTCACAGACAAATCCTCACTGGATGCGCGAAGTGGATCACCAAAACAGATGGAGTGTTAACGTGTGGTGCGGAGTATTAGGACACAGAATTATCGGACCGTTTATTTTTAATGATTATCTAAATGGTGAATCTTATTTAAACTTTTTACAAAATGACTTGCCTATCCTTTTGGAAGATGTTCCTATTGGCCTAAGAACATCCATGTGGTATCAACATGATGGATGCCCGGCACACTTTTCGCATATGGTCCGTGATTTTTTAGATATTGGATACCCAAATCGCTGGATTGGAAGGGGTAGTTTGTTTGCTTGGCCACCTAGATCCCCGGATTTAACTGTGTTAGATTTTTACTTGTGGGGGCGATAAAAGACATTGTATATAAAACGCGACCAACCACACGAGACAACATGATTGAGCGAATTGAAAATGCACTCAATTCGATTTCACGAGCTGAAATTGAAACAGCTGTCTCTAGTTCTAGAAAAAGAATTAATCGTTGTATTTTGCACAACGGAGGTCATTTTGAACATTTATAAAGTCTCTCAATTGTTTTCCTAAGAAGCTTTCCATGAATATTGTTTCCTTCAATAGTTTCCGATAATTATTTCAATACTGTTTTATGGCCCGTTGGCCTTGAAACACGCTCCAAATTTTGTATTTTACATGATTTGGACTAGTCCAAAGCCTAGATAAAGTGTGAAGGAAGGCACGGAGTTTGACATTGGAATAATGAGAAACAAACCTACCTAACCATAAAGTTTAAAAATATTTTTTGTCATGGAATGCTTGATCACAAAACTATGAAAACAACCGCTTCTTCATTTAAAGTTTTAAAAATTATTCTATTGGCAATAACTCTGAAACGGATGGAGATATCGAACTGCGGTTTTGACATTTTTTGTAGCAAATTTCATCTACTTTTCGATTATGGTATCATAATTATACCGTATGATTTGAAATAAATGAATAAAGTTAAGAAATGTGTTATTATTGCAAATTGCGCCCTCTTGTATTTTTATTGAGAAGTATCATGGACCACTCAAGACGATAGTTAAAAGTACTTACATTTCTCTTCCAAACAAGTTTTAGTTTGCTAAAATCGGATAAGTCGTTGATAAGTTACTGCGATTTAAATGATTACACATTCAACAGCTTCCCCCACTCTTACTAAAGTCGGTACGCCAATAAGCATGGGACCAAAATTATGCAAAATTGTCCAAGTTTTTTAATGGTGTTATCAAAAATATACCTTAACGTGCAATTTTCGGAGATATCTAAAATTTAAAAATTTACTTTTCAATTGCGCCCCCTTGCGGCAAAATGCGGAACTTAAAAATTATGTCCAGGATTTTTCCATGGCCACTTTAGTTATACATTTTTTTTTCCTGAATTTCTATGCCCAATAGTTTCCGAGATATGGCCGCTCTTCGACCTTAATGAAACACCCTGTATATTGAATAAAAGAAAAAACATCAAAATTATAGAAAATTATTATTTGTTCATCTATACCTTGATTTAATAAAGGTATGCAATAGATTAATTAGTAAAATGCTACAAGATACAGATATGAATACAATTAAACTAAGCACACCTCGTGTTTCAGCATATCCATCCACTATTGGAGAATTGTGAGAAACATTTTGGTTTATTAGCGTCCTCCACTCGGTTTCGCCAAAAGTCAGGTTGTAATGGCTAAATGGCGCCACCAAGTTCACTAGACAGTTGACAATTTTTTGACTTTGAAGGATTCAAAGGTGATTATACCTTTATTACCTAGTGTATGTTTCAAACAGGTTAAAGTTAAATTATACTGGATAAAACATTAAAATTTAATAAAAATAGATGTCACAATATTAAATATTTTAATTAGAACGGACAAAAAAAAATCACTCGTTCCAAAAATCGTATAAAAAAAGCTATGTTCCATTTAAAAAACACCTTATCCATGGCGTAACTCTTTTGTTTCTGGTTCAAATAAATTTTTGGTTTCATTTTTGAATTCTGCAGGAAAAAGTACATCGATTGGCTATTTTGGATTTGTCTTTAAATAGAAGGAAGCTCAAAAATGAGCCCCTGTTCAGTCCTCGTTGGAAGACCCTGTACATCACTGAGGCGTTTGGGAAAAATATGCGCAGAAAATAATGTTCCGGAACTGTATGTTATTAAAAATGTGAAAAGTACTGAAATTTTAGGAAAAGTAGGAGAACTTAAAGAATTAATGACAGAACTAAAATTAAAACTAAATGTTGTTAGAAATGTACAGCATATAGATGATAGGGAACTAAGGCAGTTGATTCTTAATGATTATCATACATTACCAACTGGAGGACACGCTGGTGTCCAGCGTATGTATAATAACATAAAGAGACAATATTTTTGGCCAGGGTTAAAAAACGATGTGATAGAGTTTATTAGGAAATGTGATGATTGTCATTCGAAATGTGTAAAGCAGCCAATGGTTGTAACCACTACGGCGACTTCAGCATTTCAAAAAGTTTTTTTAGATCTAGTAGGACCACTTCCGGTCGATATAAAGAGTAATAAATATATTCTAACATTACAATGCGATCTTACAAAGTATGTCGAATGTTATGCTATACCAGATAAAGAATCAGAGACTGTTGCAAAATCTTTCGTAAACAATTTTGTTTTGAGGTATGGCATACCAAAGGAAATAGTAACAGATCGGAGAACGGAATTTTTGTCAGAAATTTTTAAAAATTCATGTAAATTGTTAAATATTAAACAGTTAAATTCAACGGCTTACCATCACGAGACGTTAGGAGCGTTAGAAAATTCGCATAAAAACTTAGGTTCGTATCTACGAATGAAATTGTCGAGAGAAACCGATAATTGGACCGATTGGGTTCCTTTTTGGTGTTTTTCGTACAATAACACAGTAAATACGTCAACACGTTACACACCTTTCGAACTTGTTTTTGGAAAACAGAGTATAATTCCATCAAATATTGACAATTCCATTGACCCAGTATATAATTT
The DNA here is from genome assembly GCA_963920685.1 of Polydrusus tereticollis. Lineage (NCBI taxonomy): Eukaryota > Metazoa > Arthropoda > Insecta > Coleoptera > Curculionidae > Polydrusus > Polydrusus tereticollis. The sequence continues at coordinate 47,193,962 of OY987329.1, forward strand.
TGATAATTATCCAGTAGAATTAAAATTCAGATTACAAAGAGCATGGAATGATGCAAGAAATAACTTGCTAGTATCAAAAGCAAAGCAAAAACAGATATTCGATAGAAATTGTAAACATGTTAGTTATAATAAGGGAGCATTAGTTTTACTAAAAAACTCAAGTCAAGATAATAAGTTAGAACCATTGTATAAAGGTCCTTATACAGTATTAGAAGATAGGAATACAAATTTAGTTATATGTATAAATAATAAACTTGGGGAAGTACACAAAAATTTAATTAAACCGTACTATAAGCAACATTGTTTATAGTTCCTATATTATTATTAAGTAACAATATTATTATGCAAACATATGTATTATAAAAACATAACACATAACAAAAACGTGTGTTAGTTAAATAAATCAAGGAAAAAGGAAATATTTTAACAAAAACATTTTCTTTTAATTCTCCCAGGGAGGTGTAATGGCTAAATGGCGCCACCAAGTTCACTAGGCAGTTGACCATCAGTGAGTCAATGCCGAAGGTGCCATTGATCCATTTATGTTTAGATTAGGAATGTGTTGTTTATTGTATAGTATTTATTATGTAGAACTAGATACTGTCGTTTTCTTATCGTATCCTGACTACATTATTACACAACCACCAAACCAAGAACATTACAAGGTCTCTAAACTGAAACCTAACCTTATATCGTAAATCACCAACTGTTGAAGCGCTCGTTGGGGCATGTAGCCCAGAGAATAGCTGTTTTAGCATAATTTGGTTAATCCTTATTGTATAAGGTCTCAGCAAGTGGCTAGAGAACAAAGTTCTCACATGTATACATATTTATATGTCATATTGAAGCTTTTTATTTAAAAACAGTTGTATGTCTATTATCAATTTGTTCATATGTCATTTGAAGCCATGTGTTGTTTGTAGAAAAAGGTGGGGTTCCCAACATTATCGATGCATTCAATACATTATACGGAGTGTAAACGTAAAACACATTTTGTACTAAGGCAGTCAAGAGAATATAGGACGAACTTAACAAAGCCATGACTGTAGGTAGAATGACCTAAATTCCATTCCCTAAAACCTTTATTGCTTTACGAGATTGGTACCAGACGCCCTTGAAAATTATAAATATTGTCAGCATACAGATAGCGTCGGCATATGCGAAACTCTTGTTTTTCTTCTCTTTTGTACACTTTATCGGCTTATTCTTTCTCAATTGCCGGCATTTCCATAAGACTTTAACTAGCTCGCAATGCTTGACATTCTTGTAATGATCTTCCAAAGGATCATCCACCACATACCAATTATCAAACTCACGATGACAAAATGAACACCTGACAATATCCAATCTCTCAGTGTAATAAAACCCTGCACTTGCCAACTCTTCAGGATTGAGCCTGCTAGGCCAATTAGCGAACGTAATTAGCCTATCTTCAAAATTACGAAGCAAACTATAACCGTCATCTCCACACATCTCGGAAGATGATGCTATCTAAAGTGTTGTAAGAATACTATGAAATAAGACCAATAAAACGGCTTATTATACATTTATTATCATCAAATATTACACATTTGTATTCTATCAATGTCATCTAGTACCTTCTTTGGATTAATGTGTAATAGTTCCAACATGTAAATAGATTGTTCAGACACGTTTAAACTACAAATATTTTTAATAATCTCAAAAAAGTTTCCTTGGATGTCATCATTAGTGTTCATATAATTTAAAAAGTTATTAAGTTAAATTAGGTGCTTAATACTAACAAATGAGGCTGTGTCATGAGAGCAGAAACATAACGTTGTATTATTATACACAAGATTTATTATTTTTTCACTCAACAGCGTAACAGTAGACACTGTAAAATTTTCCGTTTCAGAATCAATTCTTAATACTGTATCATCTTCAACCATTTTGGATGCGATTTCGAGAAACTCATGCCACTCGAAATTGGCTAGCGAGACTGCAACTTTTTCTTCAGGTAGATTCAAAACCGTATTTATTAACTTCACACTCGGCACCATTCCTCTGGCTCCTCTAACGCCTGAAGAAGAGAACGAATTTAAAATGGCTACTAGTTGCCACATTTGCGAAAAACCATTTAATGTGGGCGATAAAAGAGTAAGAGATCACGATCATCTCACATCAAAATTCAGAGGGGCAGCTCACTCTATTTGCAATGTCAACTTTAAAGTTTCAAAATTTATACCCACTTTTTCCACAACCTATCCGGTTTCGATAGCCATATGATAATTAAACAGTTGGCTACCGAACAGGAAAAGCTGGATGTTATCGCCCAAAATAAAGAACGTTACGTCTCGTTCACCAAACATATTTTGGTGGATACATTCAAAGTGGAAAAAGACAAGGAACAAAATGTATTTTTAAAATTACGCTTTCTCGATAGTTTTCGCTTTATGGCGAGTTGTTTGGATAAACTTAGTCAAAATTTAAAACCAGAACAATGTCGCGAAGTCAGAAAATATTTTCCAAATGAAGACGAGTTTAAACTTATTCGACAGAAGGGCGTTTTTAAATATTCGTATGTTGATCCTTTTTTAAAATTAAATACGACAGAGCTACCATCACATGAGGAATTTTAGAATAGTTTAAAAAAAGAGGATATTTCTGTGGAGGAATACAAGCGTGCCTGGGCAGTATGGAACCTGTTTAAATGCAAGAATTTAGGTCAATATTCAGACATTTATTTAAAATCCGACGTGTTACTGCTAGCAGATGTTTTCGAAAATTTCAGAAATGTTTGTATAAATGTCTATAAGCTCGAACCTGCGCAGTATTTCACAAGTCCCGGTCTTTCGTGGGATGCGGCTGCGCTCTCTGGAAAAACCCAGATTACCCTGCTTACAGACATTGATATGATACATCTTCTGAAACGCGGTATTCGCGGTGGAGTCAGTCAGTGTAGCGTTAGGAAAGGTATCGCGAACAACAAATTTACCCCACATTATGACGCTTCTAAACCTACCTCTTACATCATGTACTTGGACGCTACCAATTTCTATGGGGCGGCCATGTCTCAATATTTACCAACTGGTTATTTTAAGTGGTTGGAGGAGACTGAAATTCAAAATTTAGATTACATGAACACTGCAAACGATTCAAATACCGTATACATTTTGGAAGTGGATTTAGAATATCCTAAAAATTTGCATTATTTACACAACGAAGTACCCTTTTGCCCAGAATCCATCAAGCCACCAAAGACAAATTCAAAAATTTCCAAATTAGTCCCAAATCTTAATAAAAAAGAAAAATACCTTATTCATTATCAAAATTTGCGACAATCACTAAATCACGGCCTCAAATTAACCAAAATTCACCACGTCCTTTCTTTTGATCAATCACCCTGGCTAAAAAAATATATTGACATGAACACGGCATTACGAAACAAAGCCCAAAATAAGTTTGAAAAATAATTTTTTAAACTTATGAATAATGCCGTGTTTGGCAAAACGATGGAGAACGTGGAGAAAAGGGTAGATGTTAGACTTGTTACCCACTGGGAAAATATTGGTAGGAGACTGGGAGCAGAAGCGTTAACTATGAAACCGCATTTCAAAAATCGAACAATATTTTCCGAGAATCTGGTTGCTATACAGATGCAGAAACAAAAAGTCGTATATAATAAGCCTATTTATGCAGGGTTTGCAATCTTGAAAATCTCCAAGACAATTATGTATGACTTTTTGTACGATTATATTAAACCCAAGTACGGGGATAAGGCAGTCTTGCTCTACACTGATACCGACTCGTTAATCTTGCAAATTACCACCGAAAATTTGTACGATGATATAAAGAAAAATTTTGACAGATTTGATACGTCCAATTACTCAAAGGATAACCCACATAATATTCCTGTAAACACATCCATCTTGGGCCGTATGAAGGATGAGTATGCAGGAAAAATTGTTTGGGAATTCTATGGAACCGGTGCGAAGGTATATTGTGTAAATGTAGACGGCGAGTTGACCAAAAAGGCCAAAGGGGTACCCGACTACGTCACCAAAAAAAAACTTACGCTTACAGACTATAAACAAGCGGTTGACGTAGAGGGTACTAAAATATATCGCGAAATGTCGACTTTCCGTTCTCAATTACACAATATGTATGTCGAACTTAAAAATAAGGTGGCGTTGTCACACGCGGACGACAAGCGCTTCCTTATACCGGATTCTGAGTACACGCTTGCTTGAGGCCATCGAGATTTGGTATTGTACGATGAGGATTCGCAGGAAAGAAAATACTGATTATGTGTACAGCTTTTTATGCCTCGACATTCTTTGGTAGCTAGGGGGTTGTTAGGCTAAGCTATTTATTTTAGGTTAAGATATTTATTTAAGACTAAGGTATTTATTTTAGGTTAGGTGCTTTGGTTTTTTTGTTGGGTAAAGTTGTTTTATACTAAATAAAAGACTAGTTATACTTTAATATGTTTATTGATTTTAGCTGTTCTTGTTGCGTTTTTAATAAACATGACATGTTTTTAAATCATAGTTTCATTTCTTACAAAATAAGACTCAAGTATATTAATTTTTAATAGCAAACACAATTTATCTTATATAAATTCTCAATGTGTTTAGAGAATAAATCTACAAGACTTTCATCCCAGCAAAACAAGTATTGTTCATTTTCTTCAAATGTTGAACATCGGGCACCAAGGTATTTATGGAAACGCAAATTGTAGTTGTCAATTATAATAGTAGTTTCAGGCCAGTATTCATGAACACCTCTGTAGGTAGTTAAAAACTCCTCAAAATCATAATTGGAAAAATATAGCTCTCCTCCAGCAATCTCAACGATAACTCGCTCGTCTGCAGTAGAAAATGTTACTGTAACTTCATCTCCAACTTCGTATCTGATTTGGACACTCATCTTGAATATTAAGTCTTGACAGTAACTTAACCAAAGATTTTCGGTCTTCGTAAAGCTTTATACGTTTCTTTAGCGTACGAATATTAGGTACTTAAATGATCTTGGATCTTCTCTTCAACTACTTTCGTCATAGGTTCAAGAGCAACTGATAGTTTCGAAACAGATCCTGATTCTAAATAGATCCGTTGTGAACGGACTCTGTTGAACGGACTCTGTTGATCGGACTCTGTTGAACGGACTCTGTTGAACGGACTCTGTTGAACGGACTCTGTTGAACGGACTCTGTTGAACGGACTCTGTTGAACGGACTCTGTTGAACGGACTCTGTTGAACAGAACCTGTTGAATGAATCTGTTGTAAACAAAACCGTTTGAGCTACGTGGGGAATAAATAAAAGTTGGCTTGTTGAAAAATTTTAATATTTATTAAGGTAAAAGACTATAAATATATCGATACAACACTTTGGCATTTCTAACACTACAAACATTAATATCTAAAATATGATATTTACATCCATCAATCTCCCTTCTCTTATTTTGGTACATCAATGTTGTCTTCTAAGTTTATAATATATGGTGCCCCGCAGTTTAATTCTAAAAATGTTTTAACTAAAAATTCCTCTTTGACACGTCCTTTAACATAAATGATGTCTGCGTCTATCAGATTGTTGGAGATGATGTTATGTAGCTCCTTGTAATCGGTGTCACCATAATTATAAAGGATACCATGGTGATTTCCAAATAGATATTTGACTTGTTTCTTGCAAGCCTTACTTAAGGTGTGGAATGGTATAACTGGTTTAAAAAAGTAACTTTTCATACTATTCCCATCGTAAATAGCCAATTCTTTGGCGCAAAATTCAGGTATGTTAAATCCTTGAATATCGACTACAACAAACTTCATTGTCTGAAGGCTCAAATCAAACTGATTACACAAGGTCTCTTACTTGACCAGTTAAAGCTTGATACTCGAGAATACGATCGTGAACAATGATACAGAAGGCACGCGCATCATTCGAAAAGTTTTCAGAACTTTGAAACTCTAACTTGACATCAACTGTTGCACTCTTGATGCTCTGGTTTTGTTTAGAGCAATCAATTACGATAAGAGCCCTTTTGGCAAACGTCGCGAAATCCATTAGTGGTTCACTAGTCGGTTTGCCTAGATATGATTTTTGAAATTTCGTGTACATCCTGTAAGCTTCCGTAAACTGTCTATTGTTTAAGTTTAAGTTTAACGATTCGTATGGATACACTTCGGAATTTAGAAACAATTTAACATCGGTGATATTCAAATTATCTAAATATGTACAGTCGGACTTAAAATTGTCCTTACGATCGGTCATAAAAAATACAATAACATATCGAGGACGTTCAGACATTGTTTTAACGGTCCAAATATCTTTCTTAGTTGTTTTTAATGCAGGTAATTCGTGTATTTCCCAATTTCGAAAAGGGATAAAAATCGGTTTATTTTTAGCAATGCCATCTAAAAGTCTCAATTTTATTGCGTCGCTCGGATATATGTGCCTAACTTTCAACTCGATAGACTTTAAAGTTATGGCAGCCTTTTTATCGCCATTAGCAGTAACATTTCTATAGCAGTTATCATCATGTCGAGCACGTACAAGCTTAATTTTTTGTTTTCCCATAATTACATTCTTATAATCCGCAAAAACACCTAGCAACAAAGAGAGAGGAATACGTATATTGAACTCGTTTGTAGTGCAATCTAACGTTTTTAGTACACCACTGGGCCAATTTCATCCCGCAATCTTTAAAGCACGACTTTCTTGTTCATTTAAACATAGCAAACTTTTAACCATACTAACGATACCAGGATCTCTAATTTTTTCAATCTCCTTGCTATAATAACATATGGACTCGAAAAGGAATGCACCAGCATTATTTGTTAGAGAACAATTGCCGGTTTTTTCAACAGTTGTTTCTTCCTTAAATTCACCCTCAATGTAAAGTTGGGCTTCACTCATATCTAAAAATACATCTTGTTGATTAATGACAATCTCAATTGCGTCATTGTTGTTGAAAAAAGTGGTAAACGGATGGTATGTATGCCATTCTTCTCGAATGATTGACTCATCACTATGTATTTGATTAAAAACCTGAAGTTTTTCTGACATTATAACCGTAGATAGTTTGACGAGAATACAAATAAGTTATAGCTGAAAACGTGAGTGACCTCTCTGGCTTTCGATGCTCGAATAACTCTGCTGATGAAGCACCACTGTTTAAATATTTTTTAAATACTAGAACAATGTCGCCTAAGTTCTAGTCTAATTACAACTTCTTCACTTCTAAAATTAACCGGCCTCGAATCCTGATCCAATATGGTAAGGGAAATATTGTAAATGCTCGTTTCTCTTACCGGTAGAAAAATTAAATTTCTTGGCTCGATATATACTGAAGCCAGGATCGACTATTGGAGAGAATTCGTATAAGGTATGTGAAGGATTATTTGTATAATACGAACCGGAAATAATATTGCACTCTATGCGTATAGTAACAAGTATTATTTATATATACAGGGTGTTATGGAAATGACTTATTATATTTTAAGGGGCCACTTCTGGGGTGGCCTAGAGTTACACTTGATAGTTTTTTTTTCTAAAATCGGAAGTATTTTGAATTTTGTAAAATACCTTAAAACCGGACCATCTGTGCCTCTATGAAAGTTCATTACCCCTAAACACGTGTTTTTGACATGACAAATTGGCGGAATTTCTACAGACAGCTGATTACCTTGCGACGTTGCCAAGTATTCGGGAAAATCTTTTTTTTAGGTTTTTTAAAAAAGATTAAATTAAAAACTATACTGCGATTTCAATTAAACAAGCCTTATTCAATAGGTATAGTTTTTACTCACCCCATGAAATTGTATTGCTATCATAATACTTCGCTGAGTAAAAATCGTAGATACCAACAACAAGCCCTATGTCTGGAAATTTACACAGATAAACTATCACATCACAAAACATTCCCATCACATGTGTATCACATTATTCAACAACTATACACTCCAGCAGCAAAACGCAAACAAATTTTATGCCGTTGCAAGTAAATGAATAATAAGAAATGATATTAAAAACAAATTTATGAAGCCACATATGAAGCCATTGGGCGCATTCGAGAGACGAAACTGCTCCGCAGTGGTTACCGGTTATGATCCAACCGCTACCGATTCGTCGGCTTCCATGGATTTCGACTATTTCGACCGTCAGTGATTTCGACCAAAAGATCATCACGTTTGGTTCAAATGTCAAATCCATATCAGCTGTGCGTAACAAACATTAACCTTTCTTGTTTTGTGAAGCTTACCAATATACTCATCCCTTGGTTGAAACTCTTTGGTGGCAGTTAAAAAGTACGTTTTCCTGTTTAATGTATATGTTTTGTTCCTCCATTCTATTTACTACGTTCTTCGTAACCAAACTTTTGTTGCATACGTCATTTCCCCATTGACATAACGAACCGCTCTCTCCAAGCAGCGGAAGTGAAAGATGCTACCCAAAATGGCGACCGTTCCGTAACATGTTGGAAAGTGTCGTAAAAGTAGCGGTCGACACAACAAGACGATTTAGGAACTGCTTCGGAGCAGTTTCGTCTCCCGAATGCGCTCGTTGACTTTGAACTGCTCAGTACCCAATCACAGAACAGCAACAAATCACATTTCCCGCCCCCTGGACTATCGTGTTTAAATGTTGTGTGTCCAGTTAAGAGGACTGGATTGGATACCGTAATTATTATTCTTAATTGCAATGGCCACCTGTCTTGACGACAATGAGCCAGCTATTATCATTACCAAGAAGAACAGAAGTCACAGAAGAAGAGAAAGAACATAACCGTATGAAACGTGTGTCGCGTTGTTTTCACTCCGGATTTTGTTATAAAGTATTTCTAAGTCTATAACTAGTAATTTCTTGTATTAATAACACAGAATTAAAGAGCTAATAACTTGATAATGTCCCGAACAGTTAATGTGTTGTTAAAGTGAATAAATGTCCCGCTAGAATCATTTGAAATGGTAACGGTATAACGTGGATTTCTTGCCGATATGTTTTTTATTTCAAGGTATGTACAAATAAAACTAGAGCAATACGTAAACAATTTTTCGTGTAATAGGGTAGAAACTAAAGCATATTAAAGTTAAGTAGAAAAAATTAAATATTCAAAAAAGGTTATCTGATGAAACTGATGTAGTAAATGTGGCAACACTGCTCAAAACACATGTTTTGGGCTGACGATATCTAAAGACTATCTGACAGTAACTGTCAGATTTTTGCCAACAATTTTTTTTTTGACAAGTAGTACGAATCAGCTGTTTGATCATTGGCGCGTAGGTGTTTTGAGCTAAATTTTTGAAGGCATTTTTCTCGAATTTCTAGCTTCGAGCGCCATTTAACGCAATTTTTCCCCAATTCGGCTCGACCTATAGATTTACGGGTTAAAAAATAATAAGTCATTTCCATAACACCCTGTATATTATTATATTATTATAGTATTATTTCTACAGGTAAATCTGATTCGTGTACAACACCTGCTGTTAGTTTACGTTGAGATAAACCCAATAATCTTGCTATACTATCTTCTGGCTGGAAATTTAGGTCGTATTGGCTTCTCAACTCGCACCTTAGCGTATTAATATTAGGTTTCAACGAAAAGGCGTGATCGCGTTCGTCTAAAGTAGCGTGTGAATCAAGAACGCGATTCTGAACAAACGTTTCGATATCCTGCATTTGGTATGACCCCGTAGGTATCTTCAATATCTTTTCCATGTTATTTTCAGTATAGTATATATTGTTTTTTCCTGATTCAATGTTTGGAATTGTATTCCAAGTATTCAGCGATATAAGTGCAAGAGAGTATTCGTAGTTTGGGTCAAGTTCTATTGGAGGAACAAAGTGTGCTTCAAGCTGGTGAGAGCGACCTTTTAGCGTAAACGTCTGAGACATAACTGTTATAAGGAACTTTGAATGATATGTTTTATAGAGATTTATTGTAGAGAAAAGCTAATGCTAGATGTCCACAATTGGATAATCCAAAGTCCTGATACTGATCGTAATTAAAGCAAATTTTACAATTTTTCATATATTTTATAAATTCCTTGGGTGGTTTCAAATTGCCAAAACTATCGAAATAAACAACTTTATCACCGCGTTTCTTATAAGCTACCCAATGTGTTCCGAATCCGAAGTTTCGATCTAAATTGACAACACCACACTCAGTATGATTAGGTGATTTTGGAAGAATATCTCGCATAAAGACCCCCCTAAAGTCGAGTATTTTTAATTGAGATGTATAATTTTTGATGTCTTCATCGGTTAATGGACGTTTGGGCAGCTTCAGTGGTAGTTTTTTGGCATTTTTCTTAGATATAATCCATACCCCGATTTATACTTCTTTAAATATAGACCGCTACCTTTTTTCCCTAAAGCAATGGCCGCCGCTGAGAGCACCCAAAGCACTAAGCCCGGCAAATATTGGTATTAAAGAAAGGATCCCTCCAGTTTTAGGGAGTGGTATAACCATTTTTCTACGTCCACCGGCTTTCTTTATCGACATACGTGCTGCTTTTAGTAAGTTACTCAAGGTCTTTTTCTTGGTTATATCACCAGCACCGTGTTTACTAAGCTTATTCACAATCGAAGTCAAGCTTTTGCATCCCGCCCCCAACTTACGTTTAACCTTCATGGCGTTAGTAACTAGCCAAGCTGATGTTTTTTCGCCAAAACTGGAGTCGTTGGCTTTCATACGTTTCCGCGCTCTATTTTCAAGTATTTTATCTGCCTGATGTCTTTGTTTCAAGTCTTGAGACCGAGAGTATGCAATATCGTGATCTCGACAAAAACTGTCCAATTTATTTTTTGGAGGATCACCTCGAGCTAATCGTTCTTTTAATCGAGTACCGGGGCCACAATATGAATAACCGGGTAAATGAAGTTCAAATGGAAGTCGATTTATGGTACTATTTAACACACCTGCACCCTGCAACGTTGTCATTACAAATAAAGTTCTTGAAGAGAAAAGAGTGTATTTATAGTAATGCGCAAGGTGAAACAGAAACATTGTCTAAAGATTCAAAATTATGATATGCCCAAACAGAAACAAACAAGCAAACATGGACAGCTTTTACCAAGCATTATTAGGGCGTTAATATGTGGAACGAGTAATTGTGGAAAACCAATGTAATGATTAGTCTATTAACTGATGCCAACGGTTTAAAATTTCGAAATGTGTACGTTTATTCGAAATCTTTACAGCAGGAAAAATATGATTTCCTCCGAGAAACATTGAAACATTGTCGTTTAGGCTATTTCACATATGGTGAGAATGATGATGTAATAGACCCGTCAACTGCTCAACCCGACTCTGTATTCATCTTTGACGATGTGGCTTGCGAGAAACAGGATAAAATTAGAAATTATTTCTGTATGGGTCGTCATAATGATATCGATTCACTCTATCTCTCGCAAACATATTCAAAAGTACCCAAACAGTAGATTCGCGATAATGCCAATGTGTTGATTTATTTTAAACAAGACGAGCAAAACTTGAAACATATTTATAACGATCATGTAAACACGGACAAGTCTTTCGATTCGTTTAGACGCATTTGTTCAGAGTGTTGGACAGATAAATGTGGGTTTTTAGTCATGGTAAACGACAATGACATTAATAAAGGCAGATATCGTAGTAAATTCGATACCTATAAAATACTATAACGTCATCATATGCAGTTAGTATCACCGTCATCATTGTAAAGTATAGACCATTTAGTCGCAATGTCTCGACAATTTAACAGCTATGATAAGAATGTTAAACGTCGAATAATTGATGCCTCTAATACAATAAAAAGGGAATACTTGGCTTTAAAGCTGGAAAGAAATGAAGAAGATGCTGCGCTTAACAAGTTTTTAACACCAGTTACTACCGCTAAATATGCTTGTACCGCTTATGGAAAAGAGAGCCAAGAAGCCAAAGATTAAAACTGAACCGACAGAGATGATTGTAAAAACAAAACCAGAAGAAGTTCAATTTTTACCCAGAGAAGCGGAAGTTAGGTATGGAGAATTGGTTGATAATGAGGAAATCGAGGATAATGTGTTTGAAGAGAATGTCCCACAAGATTTAAAGGAGGTATTTGAAACTACTATGAGAACGAATTCGGTAATTTTCGAGAAATTTACCAGTCAATATCCCCCAATTTCTCACGATTATTTAAAAATGTATTGGACAAGTTCCCCTGGTTTGGATGATTCACAAGGTCTAACATACAATTTTGCAAGCGGTAAATGGAAAATGGGTTCTCTGTCGGTGGACTTTTTGCAAAATGGAGACATTAAAGTAGGCGATGTCGCTTATCCAGGAAGTCAGGGTCTATATAAGTTATTGTTTTTGAAACACCCCATCAATCGTAAGAAAGATGATGAGGTGCATTATAAAGACATATTAGTGCGCACTAATGCATATAGGCGATTAAGTAATGGTCAACTAAAAGGAAACAAATTAGAAAAATATAAAAATATTATTAGACCGCTACTAACATCTTCAACACAAGGATCAACGTATTCGTTGCAATCATCAGCATCTTCTCATGCTAGAAATCTTAGAAGTTCTTCGAACAAAACACCGCCTATTAGTAGAATGCCCGTGACAAGATCTAAACTGAAATCTGGAAATGCATTAATGGAGTACAACGAGAGACCAAAGGAATTTGTATATTACGACGATGTAAATGAACTAGTTGAGCGAATGAAGAAGCTTGAAGCCTCCGAACATGTTGGTAATAATAATAATAGGAACGAGATACAAAATATTTTGCAGGAATTGCAGAGACTTGGAATTATGGAATTCTATAAATAAACATGGAATTCCTTAAAAGTATCATTAAAGTATTAATCATGAATAAGTTTGGACGTTCTTTACCTTCCTCCTACGGGGTTCTGAGTGTTTTACCAACACCTACCGTACTTTCCTTCACTAGGGATGGTGATTACAATTTTAGGGAACATAAGCTTTGTAACGTTAGTCCCCCAACAGATGATACAGATGCTGTTAGTAAAAAATTTTTAGATGATGCAATTTCTGTTCTTTGCGTGAAAATTATTGCTTCTTCAAACGAGTGTGTTAAGCTGGTTAACGATGCCACCAATAACATCGAAGATAACATGAAGGTTGTATCTGCGGAATTACACGATTTAAATGATCGTTTGCTAAAGTCCTCTACCAGTATTTCAAGAATAACAAGAGATATTTCAACAATTAATGATCGTTTTAATGCAATTGATGTTAAATTGAAATTAGTTGACAATTACCAGCAAGAAGCCATGAAAATAGTGCAACCAGAGTTCGATAAACTCACGGATCTCTTACATAGCTACATGTATGTGAAAATCGAAAATTCTATTGCGCCTTTAGCTGCGGACTTAAAGAAACTTGATGAGAAAGTAACTAAATTAGCAGAAACAGTTGATAGGGGTATATAAATTGTCTAACATGTTTAAAATATTTCACTTTATTAACAAAATGCCTAAGGGTGTCATCACTAAGGCGCGAGAACAGGTTGTTAAAGAGTTACACGCCCCAGCTCGCTCGAAATTTAAACGTCGTAGATTTATCCAATATGGTTTAGATGATACATTTGCATCCGATCTTACACAACTCGATCAATACGCGCGCGAAAATAGGGGGTATAAATACATACTTGTTGTTATCGATTCGTTTTCGAAATTTCTCTGGGCAAGACCCATAAAGACGAAAACTGCTCAAGAAGTAACCAAGACGATGGAAAATATTTTTAGACAATCCAAGCGAATTCCAAAAAAGTTGGTTACAGATAATGGAAAGGAATACTACAATACTAGTTTTCAAAATCTTATGAAGACGCATAAAATACATCATTATAGTACTTTCAGCATCTTGAAGGCTTCAATTGTAGAGCGAGTGATTCGTACGATTAAAGAAAAGCTTTTTAGACTGTTTACTTTAAATGGAAATCATCGATGGATTGATTTGTTGGAGGAAATCGTGAATACATATAATGTTACTAAACATCACACGATTGGCATGAAGCCGTCGGATGTTAATAAGAGTAACGCGGATAAGTTAATAAACTCTGTATATACACATCTAAAGGTTGTAGGGAAACAGAAATTTGGGGTTGGGGATATTGTTCGTATAAGTAAGTCCAAACATGTCTTAGAAAAGGGTTATGTACCTAATTGGACAACCGAGCTTTTTAAAATTTCCAAGGTTAATATAACAAATCCTACAACCTACATATTGGAGGATATGCAGGGACGACCAATCAGTGGAGGATTTTATGAAGCGGAATTACAGAAAACTAAACAACCCGATGTATTTCTTATTGAAAGAATTATACGGAAAAAGGGGAAGAAAATGTTTGTCAAGTGGCTTGGCTTTGATAATTCGCACAACAGCTGGGTGGACATGATAAAAGATGTTGTTTAGTTTGGTAGAATTGAGTGTTATGCAGACTCATTTGGATAAATACGTCATATTTCGTAATAATCAGCTAGTATTATAGTATAAGATGTACTGCAAACAGTGTCACTGTGAGGTGACTAAAGGTCATAATCGTACAACGAAGCATAAGGAAAACTGTGGGGAGATTGTAGGCTCTGGTATTAAACTTATTCGAACAGCTTTTAAGAATAGAGTGAGTACCTATCACATATCGACAAATAATAATTTGACTGATGTTAAGCTGTTCCTGAAAGACTTGAAACATAAGGTTCTAACGGTGTTGGCCGAGCAGTTGAGTCTTCATCGAAGTATGTCAATGAACATGGAACTTTATGGTGTTTATCTACAACCATCAACGCAGGAACAAGAAATTAAATCATTTAATTCGAGATACAGCGTGATTCGTTCAAGTACTAATTTAGAACATGTGTTTGAACTATATAAAAATAACCTACCTAAAAAAGCTTCAGAATTTACCGAGATGGGTAGCGGGTGGGCCCTGTCCCAAATTTTATTCCTAGAACTAAATATGAATAAATATTCAGGAGTGGGGGTAGTCAGAGTGTAGTCGATAATTTAATAATAAATAAAGGCGGTTTCAGTACTTATTTAGTCATGGGTGAATACGTTGCTGAAGAAGATTCAAGAAGTTTGTCTCCTTGGAGATATCTTGATAGTATGATATTAAGTATAACATCAAGAATGAGAAAAAGCTGTTGAACGAGGTGCATTATTCCGCTGGAAATTATAAAATAATCGTGGGCGTTAGTGTAGCCAGAGGAATGGTGCCGAGTGTGAAGTTAATAAATACTGTTTTGAATCTACCTGAAGAAAAAGTTGCAGTCTCGCTAGCCAATTTCGAGTGGCATGAGTTTCTTGAAATCGCATCCAAAATGGTTGAAGATGATACAGTATTAAGAATTGATTCTAAAACTGAAAATGTTACATAACCAAATGAGAGTTGCAGCATGTGGCTACGTCTCGTGGCAACCACACTTTTCAATTTTACAGTGTCTACTGTTACGCTGTTGAGTGAAAAAATAATAAATCTTGTGTGTAATAATACAACGTTATGTTTCTGTTCTCATGACATAGCCTCATTTGTTAGTATTATGCACCTTATTAATTATAGATTGAACCTGATAAAAAATTTAGATTTTATGTCATTTTATGATAACTTTGTAAATTATATGAACACCAATGATGACATCCAAGGAAACTTTTTTGAGATTATTAAAAATATTTGTAGTTTAAACGTGTCTGGACAATCTATTTACATATTGGAACTATTACACATTGATCCAAAGAAGGTACTAGATGACATTGATAGAATACAAATGTGTAATATTTGATGATAATAAATGTATAATAAGCCGTTTTATTGGTTTTATTTCATAGTGTTCTTAAAACACTTTAGATAGCAACTTCTTCCGAGATGTGTAAAGATGACGGTTATAGTTTGCTTCATAATTTTGAAGATAGGCTAATTACGTTCGCTAATTGGCCTAGCAGGCTCAATCCTGAAGAGTTGGCAAGTGCAGGGTTTTATTACACTGAGAGATTGGATATTCTCAGGTGTTCATTTTGTCATTGTGAGTTTGATAATAATTGGTATGTGGGGGATGATCCTTTGGAAGATCATTATAAGAATGTTAAGCATTGCGAGCTAGCTAAAGTCTTATGGAAATGCCGACAATTGAGAAAGAATAAGCCGATAAAGTGACAAAAGAGAAGAAAAACAAGAGTTTCTCATATGCCGACGTCATCTGTATGCTGACAATATTTATAATTTTCATGGGCGTCTGGTACCAATCTCGTGAAGCAATAAAGGTTTTAGGGAATGGAATTTAGGTCATGCTACCTACAGTCATGGCTGTGTTAAGTTCGTCCTATATTCTCTTGACTACCTTAGTACAAAATGTGTTTTACGTTTCCGCTCCGTATAATGTATTGAATGCATCGATAATGTTGGGAACCCCACCCTTTTCTACAAACAACACATGGCTTCAAATGACATATGAACAAATTGATAATAGCCATACGGCTGTTTTTAAATCAAGCGCTTCAACAGTTGGTGATTTACGATATAAGGTTAGGTTTCAGTTTAGAGACCTGACATTTGGCGAAACCGAGTGGAGGACGCTAATAAACCAAAATGTTTCTCACAATTCTCCAATAGTGGATGGATATGCTGAAACACGAGGTGTGCTTAGTTTAATTGTATTTATATTTGTATCTTGTAGCATTTTACTAATTAATCTATAGCATAGCTTTATTAAATCAAGGTATAGATGAATAAATAATGATTTTCTATAATTTTGTTGTTTTTTCTTTTATTCAATATATAACCCACATCCGCGAAACAAATTTTTTTCTCAATCAACCCCGTTCTTTTTCTAAATGACTTATGACGTCACCCTAAACACGTAGCATGTATTCGCAACCTTCCACCCCCTGCCGTTAGGGCATTAGCTACACTAACTTTGGCCCCAATGGCTCGATTAACCCCGTTCTTTTTCTAAACGACTTATGACGTCACCCTAAACACGTGCCATACATCAGCTGTCAATTTTGACATTTGACGGGTGACAGTTCTTAATTGACAAGTGACAGGTGTCATTTTCGAGTCACGCGCAAGAACCCATTTCATAGACCCCAACTACGCATGCGCAATATCCTAGGCTCATTGCTTCCGGAGATATGACTGATAAAAATTGCTCCAAAAATTAACATTGGAGAACCTATGATGCAGAACTGGCTATGTATCACTACTTGTGTGGTTGTGATCACTTAAATATACTATTAAATCGAGAAATTAAAGTATTTAAATAATTTGCTGCAGATCGAAGAGAAAGAATAGGACATTTTTGAGGATAACAAGAAAATTTTACAGCTGACTGTGTAACGCTTCTGTTCAGCAACGGCAAACTTTTGTTTACTCGTTTACAATATTTTAATATAATGACAGAATAACATCCTAACAATATGTAAACTATAACAATATTTGAAAATTATATTGATTATCCATCCATCTGTGCAACAGAAATATCGGAGGTTATCCTTAGTGGCATGGAAGCATTCATCCCTTTCTTAAAAAAGTGCCCTTCTAACGGCAAGCCATGTTTTACCAAAAATTGCGAACGAGCTGTTAAATCAAAAATATATTTCTACCGACAATGGCGTAAAAATCCTACCGCCGAAAATCGTACCACCTTTGTTAACGCTCGAAACCAATACAAGCAAACGATAAACCAAAGCAAAGAAGCACACAACCAGAGGATCAAAGACAGACTTCTTGAATGTCCTAACGGCTCAAGATCATTTTGGTCGGTAGCTAAGGCCGTCAGTCAGAACTTTACCAAGTCAACCATTCCACCCCTAACACCTTCTGATGGCACCATTGCGACCAAAGCACAGGAGAAAGCAAACCTACTGGCGGAACTATTCTCTTCACATTCAACGGTAAATTTTCAGGGAAGTACTCCACCGAACATTACCCCTGTAGAATCGAGAATGCCCGAGATTGTTTTTCGCCACCGCCATGTTAAACGAATCTTGAGGAATCTCGACACTAAAAAGGCTTCTGGTCCTGACGATATTCCAGTCATTGTAATTAAGACATGCGCTGACGAACTGACACCGGTATTTTGTAGGCTTTTTAACTTATCCTACAAAAAAGGAATATTTCCTTCTTGCTGGAAAACTGCGCGAGTCCTGCCCATACCCAAAAAAGGCGAGAAGACCTTGTCAAACAACTATCGTCCAGTCGCATTGCTTTCGGTTATATCCAAAGTTATGGAGAAGGCTACCAACGAAAAATTATTAAAATACCTGGAAGGCTTCAACATTATTAGTGACCGCCAGTATGGATTTCGTAAGTCTAGATCAACAGAAGACCTTCTCGCTTATGTTACTCATGTTTGGAACAACGCAATAGAACATCATGGAGAGTCCCGGGCGGTAGCACTGGACATTTCCATGGCTTTTGACCGAGTATGGCATGAGGGGCTCCTAACTAAAGTGAGAGCATACGGAATGCCGGTTCAATTTTGTTCATGGCTGTCGAGCTTTCTTAAAGACCGTTCTCTGCGAGTGGCGATGGACGGATTTCTTTCAGACACATTTACCATCAACGCCGGAGTCCCTCAAGGTTCTATATTGTCGCCCACCCTTTTCTCACTCTACATTAACGATCTTTTGGAAAAAACTAAAAATCCTATATATAGCTTCGCTGATGACAGCACACTTGTTTCATCATTTACTTTGGATGCTCGGCCATCGGCTGCTAATGCGCATCTCTATAGACAGCAAGAGGTCTGAAATCTCAACAAAGACCTGGAAGAAATTTTGTCTTGGGGTGACAGTAACCAAGTAGAATTTAACGCTAAAAAGACTCAAGCGGCAGTTTTTTCTAAAAAAGTTAATGTTGAAGAACCGGATATAGTTATGGCGGGACACTCGATTCCCTTGGCTTCGTCAATTCATTTATGGGGCGTTAATTTGGATAGTCATATGTCTTGGCATAGCCACGTTGCGGCCATTGCTAAGGCAGCCTCGCAGCAGCTTGGAGTACTTTTCCGAACAAAGAACCTCTATACACCCCAACAACTTTTGATGCTCTATAAAGCCCAAATTCGACCATCGCTGGAGTACTGTTCGCATATTTGGGGCTCTGCTCCTAAACATACCCTGAGATTGCTCGATTCCATTCAAACAAGAGCCATTCGCTTGATCGGTGACCATAGTCTGACAAACAACTTGGAAAGCCTTGAACATCAAAGGCAGGTTGGCGACTTGAGTCTATTTTACAAATATTTTCATGGCAAGTGTTCAACTGAGGTTGCCCGCTTGATACCACCCAGAGCGGTGCATGGTAGAAATACACGACGAGCCACTGCAGCCCACCAGTACGTGGTTCAGCTTAGTGTCCCTCGAACGACACTGTTTCAAAATTCTTTCATCTAGAGAACGTCATTACTCTGGAACGACCTCCCTGAGATCTTGTTCCCCAACGACCATAATCTTCAAAGATTCAAGACCAACGTGAATCGTTTCCTGCGCACTCGCACCGCTCCCAGAGCGCCATAAAGGATTTATCCTGCAGTGCTCTGCATTATCATAAAAAAAAAGAAAAAAAAAATCTCCATACGACAGGTCGGTATTCATTTTTAGAAATAATAGCGTTATAAATAGTCCAATAAACCAATTATCATTAGCCAGAGCCACGCTTAGATTTTTTATAGCTACCTATTTTACTTTTCCAACTGGTTTACAGTTAATGCAGCTTTGATGAGCTTTGTTTATGTTCTGGAGGAGGGCCTGCCATATGTATGGGAAAACTTCGACCAATATAGAATAAATGGACGATACTGTGTTTGAAACGACCTTATTAAAGTCGTGCTAAAAAGAAAAAAGGTGCCTAGTTGAATTACCCATTGCTGTACGGCCGGGCCCTCTACAACGAAAACAATTCAAAGATAGGATAAGGAAGCTTTTGATAAGTAACCTGTTTTATACTTTTAATAAATACTTCAATTGTGGTTATAATGTTGCAGTTAAGTATAAAGTTTATCTTATTTTAGCCTAAATGTCATTTTGTTTGTCTTAAAACTTAATTTTATGTTCTTGTATTGATGTAATAAATATATCTAATCTTTTTTTGGTATTTTTTTTAAAAGGCTGTAATCCTTATATAATATAGGTTAGGTACGGGCAACACAGCGTTCCCACTACACTTAACTAGAAATTTCCCTAAATGTTGCGATGTTGTCATGATAAAATTATATTAATTTCGGATTAGGTAACTTTAGCGCGGTGCACTGAAATTAAAATTAATCAAGAGTTAAATTTAACTCTCGGGTTATGTATTACTAGAGTTAAAGCATGTCGGTGCACTTGGCTATAAGTTAAATAAATTGTGGTTTTGAAAATTAATTATAGTATTAATAATAATTAGATTTATCATGGTAGCGTAAACGCTACAATATGAAAAAACCAATATAGTACCATACGGCATACGGTATCTTTCACATCAGATTGCTAGAAACTTCTGGAGGATGGCGCCACCTGTATTGTACTGCCTAGGCAGAACAATATTGTGGCTATAGGGTGTTTCGATTTTCAAATGGTAGGTGTGCTCGCTTGTCATGCTTGCCCTGTACTGACGAGAACCAAAGAGTTCGAAACCGGTCTACAGGTAGCAGCAGCGTACCAACACTACCAACAGTACCAACCGATCATTGGAAATAAAGATTCATTTTTTTCTTTCCCGGTAGTTTCGGCAATCTGAGTCTGTATTTTAATACTGATGACGAGAACCAAAGAGTTCGAAACCGGTTTACAGGTAGCAGCAGGCTAGGATAACTTAAATGTTGAGGATCGTTCCCCGTTCGTTTAGTTCTTCAACCAGACGATGATGGCGCTATTGTAGGGTTTTGTTTTATAAGATTGTTCATATCCTAACGTTGGTAGCGGCAAAACATGTATTTAGAATGAGCGTGGGGAACGTTCTCTATCTTTCTCTCTCTGAATTCAACCGTACCAGCTAAGGTGCAATAAAGATGAAAATATGACTTATGTGCTGATCCATAATAAAAATATCTTTCCGGCGCGACGTATAAGTTAATTCTGCTAAAATTGTGATTTATTGTTGTGAAAATGTACAGGTTTCCAAAAAGCGACCAGGTAAATTTTTTGTTGTTTTAGCGAAGTGATAAAAAGGGTGTATCGTGAAGAGCCAAAAAGGCACCTTGCGCCCATACTGTATACAAAATATTGTTGCTATCTAAAAAAAATGTATGCAGGACACCTTTTGATCCTGAATAATCATAAACATTACTTATATACTGATTTTCTTAAAGTTATGAGTGTTTACGATCTTAGTATATAATGTCCGTGTATTTTTAGATGCATAAACTTTGGGTAAATGCTATTTGAAACCCATTACTCTGTGGCAAAGACAAGATTGGCATTCAAAAAACTTATAGAGTTTGTCATACACATTTTGGATATGACCAAAAAATTGAGCATGGCAGCAGAGGATCCTATTTAAAGCTGAACGTTGTTCTTATGTTAATTCTTTACAGCACAATCCTAGGTAAAACTTGCCTTGTTATTATATTAATTTATGTAAATATCTAATATTAATAAAGCTTTTCGCCATATCAGAAACGTAGTTACACCTTTCTTTTAATATCCCAAAATATATTGACTTTAATTCAAAAGGTTCGCGCTTCTAACTTTTTCATTAAGGTTAGAAGCGCGTGAATTTAAAGTTGTAAAATTTAAATTTTCATGCGTGGCGCCGACCCCTCGCCCCTCGCCCACAGTGCTACATTTAGTTCTTCAACCAGACACGAATGGCGCTATACGGGAACCAATTTAGTATGTTGAGTTGCCTATCTATCCCTACCATAAGCGCATCTCCCTTGCCTATGGGTAGCAGCAGCGTACCAACCTATCATTGGAAATAAAGATTCATTCTTTTCTTTTCCGGTAGTTTCTGCAATCTGAGTCTGTATTTTAGTACTAACAGTGTTAGTCAAAATACGCCAAATTGCGCTATTTAATTCAGCGCTCGTTGGGGCATGTAGCCCAGAGAATACCTGTTTTAGCATAATTTGGTTAATCCTTATTATATAAGGTCTCAGCAAGTGGCTAGAGAACAAAGTTCTCACATGTATACATATTTATATGTCATATTATGATTACCACTTGCCAAGAAGTATTCCCTTACTATTTATTATATTAGTAGAACACGAAACAACAGTAACAAAACAAGAACAGTATCAAAGTTATAAAACATTAATTCAAAATATTAAAAAAAAATAAAGAAATAAACTAGCGATTGTTTTGAAACAGATAATACATGATCATGATACATGATAGAGAGATCTTCAAAAGTTGGACTTTTCTAGCTTTACTTTTTACAAATTCATTAACAAAATTTTCCATTTTAAGTTGCTTTAAAAAGTCAGACCTATAGAAATGATAGCAAGATTTTCTAACCGCTCTTGGCCCATTCTAGATCGTAAATAATTTTTAATCAACTTTAATTTACAGAATGACCTATCGGCTGTAGCTACAGAAACTGGAACGGTTAATAATATGCGCAATGCAATCGTAATGTTTGGAAATGGGTGGGTTAGGTTATTTATTGCAATGTAATTAAGTCTCTCTAGTACAAACGTCGCGTTATTGTCGCCATTTTGCAGAAATTGTAATTCGTGTAAAAGTTCTGTTCCGTCTATATCTTTCTCATTTCGATCTTTGTCAGTTAAGGTTTCTTCCAGTTTTTTACAAAAATTAAATTGATCTTGGTCAGAATATTTGCCGAGATCCTCAACATTCCTCAAAAAATTAAAAACATCAGAATGACACGATAATAGTTTAAATCTTTCATGTACGGATGAAAAAGTAATGTCTAGCATTCCGAAAAAGCAATTTACTTTAAATTTCATTTCTTGATTTTCAATCGGCTGGTCGTCACCTTCGTAAGAAAATTATTTTTTAATCTTTCATGGCCTTAAAATTTCTGCGGATATAAATTTTGCATCAACTTCTAAGCAAGAAATCTAGTTCTTTGGAATCTACTAATAAGTCACTGAAGCCTTTGTCAGATCGGTATTGTTTTACAAATTCATTGAGGTTATTTAAACTTTCGCAAGCCTGGGAAATATTAAATATTTTTGATTGCAGAATCTTAGTACCAACATCCACTTTACTTAGAATCTTGTACCACAAGACTACCATACACACAAACTCATAATTATTAATTCTTTTACCTAGGGAGGTACCTAGATGTTTTGTAGTATTGTCAAAAATTTTTCCGGATAAAATTTCATAAAGAGCTGTGCAGACATGACTGGATCAAATTTTGTTATCATTTCTATACATTTTAAAAAATTTCTATTATTTCTTTCAAATAATTTGTTACTAGGACCACAAAAAGTGAATTTTTAAATTGTACATTTTAAAACAAATTATGTGTGTGACTGTATTTTGTATTTTGTAATATTTTAAAACTAGTGCATTTTGAATATTTTAAAATTAATGTAATTTGTCATTGTGCAGTATGTGTCTGTATTTAATGATAAGTTTTATAATGTTGTGTATTAACTATATTGACGTGTGTAAACCTTTGTGTATATGACATGAATAAATTTACTGAATTACTGAATTACTGAATTACTGAATTACTGAAAAAGCCAAGTTTTGTTCAGCGAAAAATTGAATGGTATAAATTATTCTTTCAATAACACTGCGCCAAGGTTTAGTTTCATTTTTTAATAAATTTTGCATTTTCGAATTAACGGTTCTATTAGTTTCTAGTAATTTCTACTAAATCTCACAAGACACGTAAATTTTGAAAATGAGATTTACTTTTTTCGTGGATTTTCAAACGTTCGCTTAAATGATGCCAATCATTGAAACCGTCTTGGCTACTTAATTTAGTGTTTTTAAAAGTCAATGGATTGTTGGGGGTCATTGAATATTTTACAGCAAAAGCAGAAAACTGCAATGGTTTTAATAGAATACAGTAACCAATGACGCTGAACCTTTTCACCATTTAACAAAATTCGAGTAAAATATATATCGGGAAACTTACGTCCACTTTTGTCTTTAGGATACATAGTTTTATTTTGATAATGCATTGGACCTTTTTCGACAAGTTATTGCACCTGGATTGAAGACAATACACTCGGCCAAAGACCTGGATCGTTAGAAAGGGGCGCTTCTTCGGATAATTCGTCTTGCTTACTCGAATATGATGGTACCGACACTGACTGAAACGTATCAGGATCTAATTCTTTTGGATCTTCATTCCCATTAGCTTGCTTTTCTAATTCTGATGGCAAGTTTGATTTTGTTGAATGTAGAAAATCACTGTTATCAGAAGTAGTGTCTTGTGTGGTCTCTCGAAAAAAGTTACTAATTTTAAAATTGGTTTTCTCCGAGTCTTCCTCCCGTTTTCGCTTGCTAAGCAAGTTTTTGTAAGCAGACAATTTTTTTTTCTGGCCATCTAAATAAAATAAATAAAGAATATTAGACACTAAGCCTTATTTGTTTCACAAACAAAAGTTATTAAAAAGAAAAACAATTATTTGCATCCCTGTTAATTAACTTACTTAATCACTTACTTACCTTATTTGTAATTATTTTTCACAATTGCGGTAGATACGTAAAAGCAAATAAGGCACTCATACGTCTTATGCGCTTATTAAGACAAGAATGAAAAATTAACCTGCTTCAAACACGCAAAATTTTGCAAGTTTAAACCAGCGCGTCGAACGCACGCGGATTTTCGCGCCCCCACAGGAAGAGGAGTAGTAAAATTTTACTACTGGTACTGGTCGTCGACCGGCGCGGCGGTCGATGTTGGTGGATAATAGTGGTGTAAACTTCCGTCACTTTTAAATATCTGTTATGGGTAGTTACTTTTAATATCAGTACCCGTTACTTTATACCCGTTACTGTTACTTTTACTTTCGGGTAGATTTATTAGTTAGATACTTATTAGTATCTTTTCACATTAGAATAGAATGAGTAATAGTAATATTGGTATTCGTACCTAATTACCTTACGGATATATACGCTCGATATGTAATTCTGATAAGTATTAGATGGTAATAATGCTAATACATTTTTTTTCTCTCTTCATTTATTACTTAACACGATAGGAGGGTAAAAGTAAGATATAACGCAACAAACAAAATAAATAACTACCTAAGTATAATATGTGTCTATAGTATTAATTATTATGTTTATAATAATTAATAACTACCAACCAAAACAAATTTGTACCGACGCCGACGACCGACGACCGACACCGCGGGTGGATGCCGACTGCCGACAGTGCCGACCATCTCAATATCGCGAACGCTATACGACGTGAATATAAATATTTACAAAAGTAACGGGTATTTTAAATATCAGGAAATGAATACTTTGGGTATTGGTCAAATACCCGTTACTTAGTAACGGGTAGATATTTATTTCTCATCACTAGTGGATAATGCATTTTCACCACCGGTATTCATAGATTATTTTTTTTTATTTAATGTTAATTTGTGTTAAAGGCCTTGGCGCCGTCGTGCGCCGCACGACCTTGCCCATATGGACGGCGCGTCCCTGCGGCGAGGTGCACGGAAATTTGTCGTCATTGGAATTAAGAATGTATTTTTTACATAGAAAGTTAGCGATTTGGTCGAGACTAAAGTTATAGCAAAAAAATGGAAATTTTAATACTTCCAATAACTTTCAGTCATAAAAAAAATTCAAAAATATTCACAGATTTAAAACCAAAACATTTCTCTTGAATACAAGGTATCATTTTTTGCATAAGCATAAGTTTTAACATAAAAAAAATTCTTAACTTCTTGAAAAGGTCATAACACTAATATTTTTCGTTTATTTTTAACTTGTCCCCACTCACTTCTATAAGGAGCTATCAAATATATTTCTACACCAAAAACTGTAGAAATTAATTGACTTCATTTGGTCTTGCTTGATATTAGGGTTACTTATAATAATAAAGAAGTTACCGCCATTTTAACGCAGCGATGCACGCTTCGGCGGCGTACATGCAG
This sequence comes from Polydrusus tereticollis, assembly GCA_963920685.1. Lineage (NCBI taxonomy): Eukaryota > Metazoa > Arthropoda > Insecta > Coleoptera > Curculionidae > Polydrusus > Polydrusus tereticollis. The sequence continues at coordinate 47,219,943 of OY987329.1, forward strand.
CAATGCCCTACTCCTACCTTGCACAGTTCGCACATGAATATTACCGGGCGTACATTGCGTTTGAGCATAATGTTGCCGATATCATTTCATTTCATTTAACAGAAAAAAATATAAGAACGTATATTGTGACAATCCGATTTTGTCACAAATTAACTAATTTAATCTAATGTGTATGGTGTCTTTTAACAAATGACCCTGTATAAAGTAAATATATACCTAAGGTCAACGGCCTCTGTTTTCGTTGTCTTTGACCGAGCAAAGCTACATTATCCTCCCATTTTAAATCACATATCTCCCTGGAATACACTATCCGAGAGTTATACTAGTATTTTATTATGTATTTCTAATATATTATTTGTTTGTTTTCAATTCTTATGATAACCTGTCAAATTGACTAATGAATTTTCTAGGTTAATATTCTTCTTTTCTGAAATATGTTTGGGCAATAATATTAGGCAACCCAAACTTCAATGGCCATTTGCTCCGAGAATGGCAGGGATATCTTGGGACTTGGGTTTTCTTTAAATAATTTTTAGTGAATTGTAGGATTTTCGAATTGACTGCTTATGTAAAACTAAATTTGGGTGCATCTGTTTCATTTCTCTTGGCTTGGAGAATCTGCAATTGAATGAGCATAGCTCTAAAGGCTTCATTCCGTGTCGCCGCCAGTGTGTGAACTGGTCTCTCTCTTTCGGAGCGAGCAGGTAGTTCTGCCCTAACCTTTATTGTTCTGTGGTTCTGCCCGGAGGTGGGTGTCGCCCTAAATTCGCTTTCGGCACATTTTCAACTTTTAACCTAAAATTCTCCATGCCGTGACTTCACTTAACTTCCAGCGTTCAACGAGGCAGCAGGCGTTTCTAGACCCAGGGCGATTCAAGCCATCTGTTCTGCAGGATTTTGGGATCTGGAAGCGATACTTTCTGTGCCCCTTTAGTTTCCTTTAGTTTGCTTTAGTTTGATTTGGTTTCCGGGGCCACAGAAAGCCACATCGTGGGATTTTTTGTCACCAGTTGTTCGCTGAAGGTAGGTTTTTTTATATACCATGCCGTTTCTTTGTCAATTTTTCAACTTTTCTCCTAAAAACACCATCTGGGGCTCTCTTTTAGTTAAGTCGGGTCACTAAGACCATAAGAGGCCGACCATCTGGAGCACTCACCAACGTTGGAACCTCCTAATTCAATTTTAAAGACCCTACAGCTCCCTTAGGTAAGCATAATTCATTTTTCTTTCATGTTTGTCCCTGTATATTGCTTCAAAATGGCTATAATTTAACACCACATGCTTTGTTCTGATAAAGGTGCTTTCGTACTTATGACCGAGTCTAATTATTAGCCTCGTTAGCTGAGTAATTAAAATTATTTATTGTTTTACGAATAAGTGGACCCCATTTTACCTATACTATAGAATTTTTTTTTGTTACTTTGACTTGACCTTGAAATTTAATTAACTTAATTTAAACTATAATTTTTTCTTTATAACGGGGTCCAACTTACTGCTTTATTTTGGTACGTTTTCTTTGTTTTATATAGCACAAGTTTGCTTGAAGTGTGACATGGTATCTTAATTCTTGCTATACAGGGTGTGCCCGAAATATAAAATATTATTAAGTGTGTCAAAATCAAATCACACATACTTTATCGTTGACATTAGCAAGCAGACTGTAAATATTTTAATGTCTACAGACGTAAAGTAACTTAAACAATGTAGTTACACAGCATTCACTCCTCATCGAATAAATTATTTGATCAAATTTGAGATGATGAAGTTGCAGATAATGCAGCCTCATTTGTTTATAATTATTATAAATCCACCAGTTTGTCAAGATGGTTCTTGAATAAACATTTTTAGTTTGTATTGCTCTTTTAATAGCGGCATATCCTGATTATGTAATTATTTTTATTTTATTATGTCCTAGCTTTAATAAATAATTGATTGGTTTGCTAATTGATAACTAATATGTTGACATTACTTGTGCCATATTTTATATAGTTGTATATTTCCCTTATGTGTGTACATAATTGATTATTTTTTTTATTTTATAATGTAACCTTAGTACATAGGCGTACGTGCTGGCTTAATAAATTAATTTTATTTTAAGTTCTTGGCTCTTCAAGCTTAATTAAAATAGTTGATCACTATACTAACGTCCCTGAATATAATTTTATAAATTTATTTTTGTTTACCTCAAACCAAAACTTGATTTCTGACTAATTATTTTTATTGACTTTTTCAAAATTAATTTAATTCAAATTTAATTTAATTCAAATTTAATTTAATTCAAATTTAATTTAATTCAAATTTCATTTAATTCAAAATAATTTAAATTTAATTCTTGCTTATAATTTGACATTTTTATAGTTGCTTTAATTTTTTTTTATATAGTTTCTTTTTCCTTTTGTTTATTTCCACTTAGTCGGTTTTGCCATTTTAATTTAATTACTTTATTACAAATTTATTGTACAAAGGGAAAAGGAACTAGGTAATTTTTTTATTAATAAGCCATCAGCTAATGCTTTCTCTTCTTTCTTCTTCTTCTTTTCTTACATTAAATAAGAGGTTTCTGACGTCTTGTTGACGTCCCTCGACGCACCATCAGCTTCCTTCCCCTTTGGAAGAAGCCCACAAACAGCAGCAGTGTACTGCTTAACAGGTTTATTTTAGGCTTAAGTACTAACCCCCATATTTTTTTTTCTTTTTACTTGAATAAAGCCAGCATTAATTTTAATTAATTCTTTCGTTTTATTTATACAGCTCCCCCTGTGATTTGCTTTTTTCTATTTCTTTTTTTTCCCTACCTAAGTTGCGAAGTCCAGCTGAGAGTGAGGCCCCAGCACCATCTTGGAGGTTTCCGTTTTGGCCTGGCTGCAAAACGGTGGCGCCCTATTTACAACCCCCCCCCCCCCTTACTCTCTGGCAATAGAGCTAGAGCAATTGCACGCGGTCCCTCAGCCTCTCACCTCAGCTTGGCTTCGTAGTTTTGGCTTCATTTAAATTTCTTTTAATTTAATTTAAATAAATTTTCTAACTAAAAAAAAAAAAAAAAAAATTAATTAAATTTTTAATAACAGCGAAAGACGCGTTGCAATATTTTCGGGCTTGTTTTACATATTCCATACATTGTACTAAAAAAGATAATAAAGACGTAAGATAGGGACCTATAAGCCGTTTTGCTCTAAGACGTACCGTTAAAAAGCTAGAAGTTGTCAAAGTTTAAAAATGCCATTTTTCAAAAGTCGATATCTCGGAAACTAATATGTTTAGATTCATAATGCACTTATTAAAAAGTAATTGCTATTTTATGTAGAATTCAAAAAGAGTGTAAGATTGGATTTAAAAAAATACAAGTTTTATTCGCCTCACTTTCTTGTATAATGTAAAATATTTTTGAAATATGCCACTTTTAATTCCAGAACTGCTGTTTTAGTATGTTTGATAAGTTCTTCAATAAGGATGTACCTAATCTTCCGTCCTCGCTTTGTTGGCGGCAGTGGCGCAACCAGAAAATAAGTTGGGGGGGGGGGGTTTAAAACATACCCTCGTTCTTGCATGTGCATTTATTGGTATTGCAGTTTTGTTCAGTTGAAAATAGACTTATCAACTTTCTAATTTTATTTGGAATGGGCGGCTTTGTGGAACATTTGGACATTACAGTTCATCTTCCATTGCCCAACCATAATCTTTGGGATCTTGTTTTCTAACAATATCAATATATATGGCTTTGTGTCCAAATATGAACTTCGTTATAACACCTCCGAAAGATCAAATACAAAAAACATATTATTTAAATTTTTTCTGACCATAGTATCAATATAAGTACTAAGTATGTATTTTACCTTTGAACGTGTACATTAAATAAGTCCCCAATAGGAGGAATGATAACTCTTGCAACAGCACTATACCATCAATAAAATATTATTTAATTTTTGTAGGTTCTTCATACAGTGTTTTCGAAAATGTCTTCAATTCGTTTGCCAATTCAGATTTGGCAGTATTTCTCATTGTGCAGTCATTATGAAAAATTAATACTGGAATACAAGTGGTAACTAAGAACATCAGTAAAATTAAATTCTTTATACTGCGCTGCACTAATAATTCTTCGAAACATAAATTCAGAATTGATGATGTTTTATATTTTAATTTTTCTTGTAACCAATATTATCAAAAGCAAAAGTCTTAATCTAGGAACAGCTTTCCAAAAACTGACTTCACGGTTAATCGTTATTCTATCTTCTGCAAACTTTTTGTTACTGGAAGAAGCATTTCTTTGAAATTTGATAGTGATTGGTTAACATCGTCTGAACCTATTTTGCCAGTGGCAATATAAATTAGATCATGCGAAAAGTTGTTCCTATCAAATGAATTCTATTAAATCTAACATTTTCTTGACTTCCTTTCTTCTCTTCTCTTTTTAGATATTTTATTTTCCACAACGATGCACTAAACGCATACACGCATGAATTTATACTAAATATAATAGCAGCATGGATTTATGCCTAAGCGCTCAACTCAAACCAATCTATGCCTTAACACAAACTACCTTGCGGCAGCAATGGACTCTGGGGCTCAGGTTGACTTATTCTATTTCGATTTCGTAGACCATCATGTTCTTATCGCTAAACTGACCTCATATGGAGTATCTGGTTCCCTTCTCAGATGGTTCTCAAGCTATCTGGCCGAAAGATCTCAATTTGTTAGTGTTAATGGCCAGCTGTCGGATAGAATAACAGTAACATCAGGTGTACCTCAGGGTTCACACTTAGGTCCTATTCTGTTCCTCATTTTTATAAATGATCTCAGTACCGTGTTTGATAACGCTCACTTTCTGTTTTATGCTGATGACTTAAAAATATATGAGGTGATCGATAATGATAGCGACTGTCTTGAACTACAGTGGGGCATCAACAAAATCGCTGACTGGTGCACCTTAAATAACATGAAAATTAATCTATCCAAATGCAAGGTTATATCATTCACTCGCAAAAAAAAGCCAATCTTGTTCAATTACTCACTGTCCAATGAAAGTATTTCCCGAGTTGCTTTAATCAATGATTTAGGAGTCATCTTTGACACCAAACTCAGATTCGGGGAACACATAAACAACATAATCTCCAAGTCATTTAGGATGGCAGGCTTCATTATAAGAACTTGCTTTAACTTTACCAACATTAATGTTTTGATGATATTGTCAACAAAATGGCGGGCTCTACGTTTTTAATTATAATTTTTACACTTCTAGACCACTGTGCGTTGAGGTCGCGGACCACTGTGTCATCCAATGTCAAGTTCAATTAAACAAGACTCAGCCCTTTCGGTGTATAAATACCCGAACATTGGATGGACACGGTACCTTCGTCTCAACGACTGGTCAACCACCCTGCGACAGGAGTGCCCAAAGTGTCTATATAGATTTGAGGCCCCTCTCCTGCTCGATTTACAAGTACTTCCCGAGAGCCCCCATCGATAGTGCCGAACTGGTCTGCACCCCCCCGGAGACATGCTGGGCTTTCTCCGAGCTGCCTGGTAAAGTTTATACTAAAGTATTAATAAAGACTTGTATTGTTTTTTAGTCCAAGTGGTTTTCATTCACGTCCCGTTAGGGAAACAACCCCCAGTTGTGACATGGTGGAGGCGCCTACCGATTCCCGAGCAGCTTAATCTCCCTATTAGGTCAGCTAGTAGCAAACCCATAGGACCAAACATCTCGAACAATGAACATCACACGGAGTAGAAGCTATCTATCGTCATAGAGGCAGGGCCTGCTAGAACCAGCGGAGGGAGGACCAGGAGGACGAAGGTCAACAATCATCACCATCAGCCAGAAACATCACTCAAGAAGAAAGGGCATTAATGGATTTTCCAGAAGCAGCCAGCAGGGTTGTGCTAAATGGGCACTACCAGATATGGTTAGACGGCAAAATAGAAGTGGCTCTGAACTGAGTAGGGGTCAGCTATCTATCCCCGCCAAGTCAGCGATCAGCATTGGACCGATGGGCATTACAGCCAGAAAGCCATCCATTCGCCGGTCGCAGAGAGCCATATATGATTTAGAAGGGTATGGAAATATTAATTCATAATTCCTTTACTATAAGCGCGTATCTGATTTTAGGCCCTTGAAGAGTGTTTTTTTATATCATAACATTTAATTTCTTTACAAAAGGTTTTTAATCATTGTTTTAAATTGCAGCAAAGTGTTTGATTTATTTAAGTAACAAAAATGCTGATGATTGTTTATCACTTTTATTTTAGGTAATAATTATATAATATAATATTAGTAAACAATTTAACGGTAATGTTTAATTAGTAGGTCATAATTTTATTTAAAGGATTTTTTTTAGGTGTCGCATGTTTTGATTACGTTTTGTTTTTTTATGGCGACAACTGATAATATTTTTTAAAGGGATTAGTTTATAGGTACGGAAAATATTTAACTGGAGAGTAATGGTTGATATTTTTTTGATTTGTTTTTTTTTTAAGTGGTTAAAGCCTTTTTCAGAACTGTAAATATTTTCAAAGTTTTTATTTATAGGTTTGGCCATACTGCAATTAACTTATATTTTACATTTTTAGCTGTGCGTAAGGGGTGAAATATGTATTAGAAGCGATTTGATGAATGGAAAGCAGTGGCAGAGAGGGTAAAACAACACCTGTTCGGAACATAACTGCTCAGAGCGTCAAATTTTGTGTCCTGGTTTGCGACGCTCAGCACGGCAGACTTTTTCGTGGTTTTAGGGTTGGCCACCGCAGTCTGTTGTTCCAGCAGGATAGTTTCCCCAGTTTGGCTAATTTTTTTTTGAAAGTACGATAAAAGTTTTTATAGGTTGTGTTTCAATTATAAACACGATGAAGCAGTTCTCAACCAATGGTGCATTTGGATATATGATTTTTTCTTCAATAGTTTTTTAGGAGCAGCCCCGTAGAGGCGGAAATCTACCTACGCTCAGAACTAATGAGAGTCAAGGCGTAGAAGTTGAAAACAGCGTCAGGGCAATCCTATTGTAAAGGAGCCATGCTGTTAGCTGAGGAAGTGGTCTTCAGCAGAGTCGAAGTATTAGAGGTACTGACGCAAGCGGGCGTCAGGAAAGAATTTTTTTTTAAAGTGTAGAAAGTTGAGAATGCGTATGATGAATGTATCTTTTTTCATTTAAATTTGATATTTTTAGGGTATAATTGCCTAATGTAAATAATATTTCGGGAATTTTTGGTTTTTTACTTTTGTACCGTTTGTTACAGTATGGCCATTCATAACTTTTTATATTAAATTTTACATTTTTTAATAATATAGTAGTAAGCTGTAACATGGACTCTTAGGATTAAAAATATACACTAATTAAGATTATTAAGATAAAGATGTGATACTGCATAATTTTTCCTCTTGTTTCATGTACCACCTCGAAGCCCACCAGCCACAGACGACAACTGGCAACCCCGGACCCAATTTCCCGCAGAGCTACTACCGACTCAGCCGATTGTTACGGCGAAATAGATATAGCATAACTTAAGAAAATATTGTAACATACAGAAGGCCTAGCATGTTCCAAAGCATTGGGGGCCAACGCTTATCAGAGGGGGGGCATGTCAACAAAATGGCGGGCTCTACGTTTTTAATTATAATTTTCACACTTCTAGACCACTGTGCGTTGAGGTCGCGGACCACTGTGCCATCCAATGTCAAGTTCAATTAAACAAGACTCAGCACTTTCGGTGTATAAATACCCGAACATTGGATGGACACGGTACCTTCGTCTCAACGACTGGTCAACCACCCTGCGACAGGAGTGCCCAAAGTGTCTATATAGATTTGAGGCCCTCTCCTGCTCGATTTACAAGTACTTCCCGAGAGCCCCCATCGATAGTGCCAAACTGGCCTGCACCCCCCGGAGATATGCTGGGCTTTCTCCGAGCTGCCTGGTAAAGTTTATACCAAAGTATTAATAAAGACCTGTATTGTTTTTTAGTCCAAGTGGTTTTCATTTACGCCCCGTTAGGGAAACAACCCCCAGTTGTGACAATATTATTTTATTCATTAGTCCGTAGTCACCTTGAATATTGCTGCATAGTATGGTCCCCTTTCTATAAAACCCACTCTGCAAGAATTGAACGAGTGCAGTCCAAGTTCGCTAGCTTCTTGTTCAGGAAGCTTCGTATTGATCGAACAAGTCTGTCCTACTCCCAACGCCTTAGCATGCTTGGCTTGGATAGCTTGGAGACGCGACAGATCTTCTTAACTATATTGTTTGGTCATAAAATCATCAGCAACGAGATAGATTGTCCAGACCTATTGAGATCGATCAATTTCCGAGTACCATCACGCAACACCCGTCTATCAACACCTTTCTCAACCCATAGGTATAGAACTGACATCGGACATAACAGTCCTTCCAACCGAATCATGAGTCACTTAAATACCCATGTGCCCAATGAGTTTCATTATGAATGGTCTATATCCAAGTTCAAAACTAACTTAAAACGACTCCTTCTGCATTAACTTACGGATCATATCATGTATATCCGCCGTACCATTAGCGCTACAGTTGGGAACGTTATTATTGTTACTTCATTATTTGTATTTGTAAGTAAGTATTGTCATTTGTATAAATATGTTTGTAGAAAATGTATAAGCTCTCTGTAATTATTTCTTTGTGTTTTACCTAGTACTATTTGAAATAATTCTGTAAGTACTGTTAAATGAACAAATAAATAAATAAATAAAAAGCAAACAAACGATATAAACCAATTATTATAGCATCTGCATCAGTTAGCTAGCTGGGTAGGCGGGAACGCGAATGGGATCACCCGACTCGGCCGCCGACGCATGCTTGCCCTTTTTTAAACTGCTGTACTATTGTTATTAATAATAATAGACCCACTATTAATCGATATGAAATCAAGTCAATAAAATTCTGCAGTTTTTGGTAAAAAAAATATATGTAATAGCTCAATTTACAAGTTATATATTTTAAAAATATATTGACGTTGTGCACTCCATCATAAAATGTTATAACATTGGGCAAAGCCTGGGTTTTAAAATCCCACTCTCTGCAACAAGAAATCTCCATTGGGTGATTCATTGACTATTTTTTCTAATTTCACTCAAGAAAACACTTTTCTTCACAAAAGCATTTCTTTATTCTACCAAACTATGCCTTTGGAACAGATAATGCCAGGTGTTTACATAATTTGTGAAATTATACTACTAATTCACATGAATTGTTATCGATTAACTAATCAATGGCCACATTGACTAATCACATTTACAGAATAGCAGTGCCGTTTCTAACCCAAAATCCCATAAGAAATAACATTGCGCTGAAATCTGCATTTTTGGTGCCATTTTAGGGCGTGGCACTTTTCCTGGAAGCCACCATCCTCTCTTAACCTAAGTGGAACCCAGCTACTATCGCCACCTAGTGAGTGACGTCATAACTGCTCGATGCCGGTAATATAGGGCCCTATTGGCCTGTGTGGAACCCTCCACTGCAGCCGCCTAACCCCCCACCCATTATTCTAACCTAACTTTTGCTTCAACGGAACCCAGATCACGTGTTACCCCGATTATATAGTAATATCATTGTAGGGGTGCCACCTAACGGGGGAGATGTACGTACCTGTAGCGCCACCTGCTTTTCATATAAGACATCTTGTTTACCGCGATGGTAGGTGTGACGTCGTAAATCAGTTAAAATATTTTAAAATATAATAATACCATAAAAAAGTTTTTGTCCTCGGCGGGATTTGAACCAGGAACCTCTCGATTCCTATCTAAAACCTTATAAAATACACTACGAAAGCGTATACATTAAAAGAGTTGATCAATGTTGACAAACTAAAAATATGGGGGACCCGTCAATTATAACGTATAGGTGGAACAAAGGACCCAAGTGTGGAGACGATGGTAAAATGGTGGTAGCCATAGTTGTTTTTGTCTACATAATATTGCTACATCTGTTGCAGTATGCATGCGCCATAACATGTCATCAATGAACATTGTTAGAGGCCGCGTGGCATGTAATTAGACAACCGGGGATCTAGTATGTCCTTTTGGCAAACAGTATTTTCAGACGCCATCTATAATTACGTTCGCGCACACTCCCGCTATCTGGGTACTACCTGAACTTATGCAACCAGAAGCCCCTATCAGCAAATATTACCTTTACCAATTTATTAACAAACCTAAGTGTGGCGATGATGACAAAATGGCGGTAAACCTAGCTTTTATAATGCATTCACCATTTTATCGACAAACCAGTACTAATGGCGTCGCCAAACCAATATTTCCCCTTATTCAACATAAAAATTGTCGAAACGGCAACACCGCCGTTCCAATACTGAAAATTTAAGAAAATACGCTTAGCCCATCTTGCAATAGCCGTTCGCAACAGTACCATTCATGAGTGTATAATTAAATAAAAATCAATCAATTTTAAAACTTTTTATTCACAACATAACAATATCACTTACTATCACCCTGGTATATTACATTAAAGGAATAAAAAAATCGGCGTAAAATAAAAAGACATATCTGTAATTATTTAACAACGTTTTATGCCAGAAATATATGCAGTTTTCAAGTCAAATACACTATTACAGCACTAGTTAGCAAAAATATTTAAATAAGACAAGTATCTTGCACCAAAAATAATACCTGAACGAAATAAAAATTTGACACAAGACACTTATCGCCAATCTTGTATATAGGTACAATATATTATAAGTTCAAAATTTAGCGAAAAATATTTACCGTGCAAGAATAGGCATATCTACATACAATTAAAAAACTAGGACTAGAAACATTTATATTAGGAACATTACCGCACAAGAAGGCATATCTATATACAAACTTAAAAACTAACAAAAAAATGAATGGAAAAAGACATTGGCGGGTATGGGCATTTGAACAGAGTAATCATACCTTATTTCAGCTCCTATATCAAAAAAAAGGATTCTTTATTTACAAAAGAGCATTCCTTCTCCCAAGGATCGTTGAAAAACGCTTCTAATCAGTCCATTCTATTCAATTAGGGAAATCAGGACACACTTCAGGCTATATTCCTTGATAACAATCTAAATCCATGCCTTCACTCGATACTACCGCTCACTCCTCGACCATGCAATATACATTTTACAATTCTTCAAAGAAAAAAAAAACCTTTTTTTGGCACAATAATAATGACAGTGACAGTATTTTTCAGAAAAAAACCGGTGTATGATTCGTTGTCATAACATTTTATTAATAAATATATTTTCTGTTTTAAATTTATTACGATTACAACATTAGTAGAAATATCAGTTGACTTCGATGTAGTTAACCTTGATATTAAATATGCAGGTAATTAGCAATGCCATAATTATCATTATAGGTCAGGCGTTGAAAACAATGTTTAAAGTTATTTACAATTGTCCAAAAAAACAAAGCAGCATGCTTCTACAAATAATAATATGTATACAAGGTGAACCGAAAAGTCGGGTATAAATATAAACTAATAATAAAAGTTATAGGTACATTGTTTCCTAATTATACCGGTTGGCCTGACTGATTTTAATTTTTCTTATAAGGACGTATTTATTTGTAACATCAATGCAAACAAGTAAGATCCGGGAACTTCATAAAAATAAATTAATATACATTAGATGACCTTTCAAAATTCTGAGAATTGTTGCAACATTGAAATACCTTATATTATGCAGTTCACTGCACATTTTATTCCTCGAATAATATTTAAAAATACCAAGAGTCGTTGGGTAACTCCGTAATTGTATATAACATTTAACCCGGCACAATGCCAAGGTTACACCGGCAACCGTGAAAAGAGGCATACATCAAAGCATAATTAAAAGTATCAAGAACAGAATAGCACACAAAACATCAAGAACCAGTAAAACAAAGTATAGAAGAAAATAAGTTAAGTTTTGATTTGATCATATCAAGAAAATGTATAGCAGAAGGAGATCAAGAAGAATATTTGAAGAAAGAAAAATCAAGAAAACATGACACAGCTAGACTAAGAAAAACATTATTATACGAAACCAATAAACCAATAGAAAAGAAAGGATAAAAATTACATGAGGTGCGATTACAAACAAAGATCCGTAGAATCGTACAACAAACGGTGTCTACCAGTTGTATTTTTCGAAGATTGTAATAGTTTTAAATACCGAATGATACACTGTCAAATTCGAAAAGTTCAGGCATGACCAATCACAATATACTACACCCCCACTATACTTCTCATTAGCCCTAAATCGATGGGGATTATAGAGAGATCGTCACAACTAAAGAACTCAAAATAGCGGTGTGCCAGGGAGTTGAGCTGGATTTGCAAAAAATCTTTGTATCTGCTGATATAAAATAAATTGACATAAAATTGTTTAAAAATTAGACCCCGTTTCCTTTATACTAAAAGACTCGGGAAAAATTAGAGAAAACATTAGAAGACACTTAAGTTGACTTTAATCTAATAGATTGATATAGAGAATCGATATATCTAGGTATGTACTCATAAATATAGAAATGGTAAAATCAAGAGCCAGGAAAGGCCTTTTAGATCGCTCCTGTTAATATTAATACCAAAAGTTAGTGGTAGCGTAGGAAAACTGTCATTGACTAAAAACAAAAGATTGCTACCTCCATTATGCCCCAAATGTTTATTGTCCCCTCAACAATTCCTGTTATAAACTCCCAACACCCCACCGTCTCTATAATTAAATAAAACATTATATTCACTTGCACATAAATAACAGTCTTTAAATGGATAGCTAAAATATTGAGATAAGTCAGGTATCTTGGAGAGTACAAAGATTTTCTGTGAGCATAAAAAATAGAAATAAACAATACATTACAAATAAAGAAGGCTATATTTTATAGTCTGCATATGAGGGAAAATAAAAGTTCACATAAAAAAGACAGTTATCACTAACCTCGTATATATACTACATTTGGATATAAAAAACCAGTGCAAAAAATAAAATGGCATATCGTCAAGTTCAAAAGACCCTGTATATAATAATATTTGAAGTACAGTGTACTACTTAAATATATAAAACAAAAAATATTTTCAGATTAAAAATTATAAAATAAGCCATTCATTTTCCTGCAATTATAAATTTGAAGACCGGTAAATCCTGAGAAGGTCAAAAGCAGCATACACGAGTCAAAGGTCAAAGCAGTACCATTTTACTAATTCATCAACAGTAATCTGATATACTTACTTACAAAGTCAATTTTTAGGATTACTGTTCTGTTAGTCGTCTCTTTTGGGAACCCTGTATGGAAATTGAAATAAATAATTAGGATCCGTCTATTTAATAAATAAACAAGTTCTCATTAATAAATAATTACGAACAAAATATTATACTAAACCTCTACCTATATAGGCACAATCTAGCTATGAGTTAAGTGTCCAAGTTTCCCCATTTTAAAAATGTATTAAAATATAAATAATTGCATTTTTATCCGCTTTATTACAGATATTAAACATGAAAATATTGTTAAAAGAAAAACCACATATTGAAAGGTCAAAAATTAACATGAATAAAGCATTATCTAAACAAGACTCGTAGGTAACTGACGATCTGCATGATGATGTTACATTTTTAATTATTATAAACAATTTTAAATTATTTCTTCTTCTTATACAGAGCCAGAGAAAAGCACTTGTCTATCTAAGAAATAAAATAAATTAAAAATATGTTGGAAACACTACATTAGGAATATACCATGAAAAATATATATCTATCTTAAAAAATAAAAAATGTTCCCCATAAGCGTCCATGAAAAATAATACTCACAAATCAACTTGTAGGGTTGCAGATCCCGTGTTCATTTTAAACTTTTCAATATAGCTTAAGTGGTGTATCAAAGCAGTAAAAAGGGCATAGCCAAAGATTACTTAAATTTCAACTGACTGAATGTGCTTGGTATGTACCTAAATTGATTGATGTAAATTAGGATTTGAACAACAGAAGCTCGATAAGGAATGATCGTCTATAGATGTACTATGTCATTGCCCTTACATAAGACACCCTCAGCATGCTGTTGGTCGATGAACCAGGAGGTTTGACTTCATGAACATCAGAAGTAAATCAAACTTACTTACAAATATAATAAAATTTACAGGATTATCGTTCAGTCAGTACTCCCTTACGGAGTCGCTACCTGATGCATTGTAAAAAAAGTCAACGTTTTAAAAAAATTCAGGCTCTTTAGGATAAAAATAAAAATGTTTAATAATTATAGCAAAATTATCATGATTTATAGTGATTCGTACTTTACACCAAGACTTACGAATGTCCAAGAATACGTAAAAAAGTAATTCAGATTAAATTATTTATTATCAAGGAACATATTGCAACGTGACAAAATGTAAGGTAAAAGTCTAAAAATATAGTACTTTGCAAAAATTATACAGTAAGCAATGAAAGTATCATTCAAAATTTTCAATAAACATTCAAGGATATCCAAGTATGTATATTATTTATTAACACAGTTGTATGTAATAATATCAAAAAAAACTAAGGTTTACTAGAGCACACTGTATACAGCATGATAGAAATACTTTGCATATTTCATATTCTAATTTGATAGAAGAATAAAACATAATTATAGTTTAAAGCCAAGCCTATAAATATTATTCTCAAAAGAAAAGGTACCTTGCTCTGTACGAAAAGTAATTAGAAGTGCTAATATTCAATCAAGAAAATACTATGGTAAGTTATGGATACTGATATAGGTTCATAAAAATAAATAATAAAAAAAGACAACAGGCTGTTATTTTAAGTTATATAAAGATGTAGAATATTTCCCCAAAGAGAAAGCTCTTATCAATTTTTCACAAGAAGCAATAGACAATTTAATAAAATGTAGGCACCTGAATAAATTAGGATAAAAATTGAACTAAAAATATGTATCGATAATAAACGCATTTTAAAAAATGTGTGTGTAATAAGATAAGATACCTATCTATAGCGAACAAATATTGAACGTTTCGAACCCCACAACTAACACTGTATTTACATTTACAAACATCGAAAATTAGGCAGGTTAAATAAACTAAAAATGTACCTTGTGGGAATTCACAGTACTGTAGAGAAACAGAATAAAAGTAAAAATACAATTCATTGTGGGAATTAAAAGTACTGTAGAGAAACAGTAAAAATCCAATTCAACACATGGAAAGTGGTCATTTTAAAATATATTCTGCACTTGGCATATAATTAAGTCGATTATGACATTTGTAAAAATACCCGATACTCCTAAACTTTTGCATAAAATAGATTATCTAATTTTAGGTAGCCTTGATATTAAAATGCATATAGTTTGAATACCGAAACAGTAGAAATTTTAGAGTAACGAGAAATATTATAAACATATTTAAATTATGTGTAGATCAGAGAGAAATGTATGTATCTACCAAAGACGAAATTGTATTAATTTATTCTATAAAAGACAACGTGCATACGGGGGAAGCTAATAAAAAGTCATTTTTATTTAATTACATTTTTCCAAAAACTATTTAGCTAAATTATTAAAATTTAATACACAATGATGTCTAATTATGTTGATACATTGTTAACAAAACTGGTGTTTTTCTAGTCACCCGTTTCTGATATAGGTACATTTTGATATTTGATTATTAGTAATTATATAAAACGATAGGTAAAGTCGATACAAGCACGGCTTTTTAAAACGAAGAGGGTTAAACATTTAATATTTATCAAATGTAAGATGCAAAAATCAAAGTTCTACTTACAACCTAGAATATAAAGCTAAAAAGCCAAATTTTTATCAGATAAACGCTACGTTAAGGTACCGTTCAAATGAAGGAAATGAAAAGTTCGCCAATTTTTGCAGAAATTTTATATCTACGAAAACATGGTTCGGGGAAGCTTCTGAAAAAAACTTTGGAACAGAGCTGTTCCGGGGGAACAGGTCTGTTCAGGGAACAGGTCTGTTCAACAGACCTGTTGAACAGACCTGTTCCCTGAACAGACCTGTTGAACAGACCTGTTGAACAGACCTGTTCCCTGAACAGACCTGTTCCCCCGGAACAGCTCGGTTCCAAAGTTTTTTTCAGAAGCTTCCCCGAACCATGTTTTCGTAGATATAAAATTTCTGCAAAAATTGGCGAACTTTTCATTTCCTTCATTTGAACGGTACCTTAACGTAGCGTTTATCTGATAAAAATTTGGCTTTTTAGCTTTATATTCTAGGTTGTAAGTAGAACTTTGATTTTTCATCTTACATTTGATAAATAATAAATGTTTAACCCTCCTCGTTTTAAAAAGCCGTGCTTGTATCGACTTTACCTATCGTTTTATATAATTACTAATAATCAAATATCAAAATGTACCTATATCAGAAACGGGTGACTAGAAAAACACCAGTTTTGTTAACAATGTATCAACATAATTAGACATCATTGTGTATTAAATTTTAATAATTTAGCTAAATAGTTTTTGGAAAAATGTAATAAAATAAAAATGACTTTTTATTAGCTTCCCCCGTATGCACGTTGTCTTTTATAGAATAAATTAATACAATTTCGTCTTTGGTAGATACATACATTTCTCTCTGATCTACACATAATTTAAATATGTTTATAATATTTCTCGTTACTCTAAAATTTCTACTGTTTCGGTATTCAAACTATATGCATTTTAATATCAAGGCTACCTAAAATTAGATAATCTATTTTATGCAAAAGTTTAGGAGTATCGGGTATTTTTACAAATGTCATAATCGACTTAATTATATGCCAAGTGCAGAATATATTTTAAAATGACCACTTTCCATGTGTTGAATTGGATTTTTACTGTTTCTCTACAGTACTTTTAATTCCCACAATGAATTGTATTTTTACTTTTATTCTGTTTCTCTACAGTACTGTGAATTCCCACAAGGTACATTTTTAGTTTATTTAACCTGCCTAATTTTCGATGTTTGTAAATGTAAATACAGTGTTAGTTGTGGGGTTCGAAACGTTCAATATTTGTTCGCTATAGATAGGTATCTTATCTTATTACACACACATTTTTTAAAATGCGTTTATTATCGATACATATTTTTAGTTCAATTTTTTTCCTAATTTATTCAGGTGCCTACATTTTATTAAATTGTCTATTGCTTCTTGTGAAAAATTGATAAGAGCTTTCTCTTTGGGGAAATATTCTACATCTTTATATAACTTAAAATAACAGCCTGTTGTCTTTTTTTATTATTTATTTTTATGAACCTATATCAGTATCCATAACTTACCATAGTATTTTCTTGATTGAATATTAGCACTTCTAATTACTTTTCGTACAGAGCAAGGTACCTTTTCTTTTGAGAATAATATTTATAGGCTTGGCTTTAAACTATAATTATGTTTTATTCTTCTATCAAATTAGAATATGAAATATGCAAAGTATTTCTATCATGCTGTATACAGTGTGCTCTAGTAAACCTTAGTTTTTTTGATATTATTACATACAACTGTGTTAATAAATAATATACATACTTGGATATCCTTGAATGTTTATTGAAAATTTTGAATGATACTTTCATTGCTTACTGTATAATTTTTGCAAAGTACTATATTTTTAGACTTTTACCTTACATTTTGTCACGTTGCAATATGTTCCTTGATAATAAATAATTTAATCTGAATTACTTTTTTACGTATTCTTGGACATTCGTAAGTCTTGGTGTAAAGTACGAATCACTATAAATCATGATAATTTTGCTATAATTATTAAACATTTTTATTTTTATCCTAAAGAGCCTGAATTTTTTTAAAACGTTGACTTTTTTTACAATGCATCAGGTAGCGACTCCGTAAGGGAGTACTGACTGAACGATAATCCTGTAAATTTTATTATATTTGTAAGTAAGTTTGATTTACTTCTGATGTTCATGAAGTCAAACCTCCTGGTTCATCGACCAACAGCATGCTGAGGGTGTCTTATGTAAGGGCAATGACATAGTACATCTATAGACGATCATTCCTTATCGAGCTTCTGTTGTTCAAATCCTAATTTACATCAATCAATTTAGGTACATACCAAGCACATTCAGTCAGTTGAAATTTAAGTAATCTTTGGCTATGCCCTTTTTACTGCTTTGATACACCACTTAAGCTATATTGAAAAGTTTAAAATGAACACGGGATCTGCAACCCTACAAGTTGATTTGTGAGTATTATTTTTCATGGACGCTTATGGGGAACATTTTTTATTTTTTAAGATAGATATATATTTTTCATGGTATATTCCTAATGTAGTGTTTCCAACATATTTTTAATTTATTTTATTTCTTAGATAGACAAGTGCTTTTCTCTGGCTCTGTATAAGAAGAAGAAATAATTTAAAATTGTTTATAATAATTAAAAATGTAACATCATCATGCAGATCGTCAGTTACCTACGAGTCTTGTTTAGATAATGCTTTATTCATGTTAATTTTTGACCTTTCAATATGTGGTTTTTCTTTTAACAATATTTTCATGTTTAATATCTGTAATAAAGCGGATAAAAATGCAATTATTTATATTTTAATACATTTTTAAAATGGGGAAACTTGGACACTTAACTCATAGCTAGATTGTGCCTATATAGGTAGAGGTTTAGTATAATATTTTGTTCGTAATTATTTATTAATGAGAACTTGTTTATTTAATAAATAGACGTATCCTAATTATTTATTTCAATTTCCATACAGGGTTCCCAAAAGAGACGACTAACAGAACAGTAATCCTAAAAATTGACTTTGTAAGTAAGTATATCAGATTACTGTTGATGAATTAGTAAAATGATACTGCTTTGACCTTTGACTCGTGTATGCTGCTTTTGACCTTCTCAGGATTTACCGGTCTTCAAATTTATAATTGCAGGAAAATGAATGGCTTATTTTATAATTTTTAATCTGAAAATATTTTTTGTTTTATATATTTAAGTAGTACACTGTACTTCAAATATTATTATATACAGGGTCTTTTGAACTTGACGATATGCCATTTTATTTTTTGCACTGGTTTTTTATATCCAAATGTAGTATATATACGAGGTTAGTGATAACTGTCTCTTTTATGTGAACTTTTATTTTCCCTCATATGCAGACTATAAAATATAGCCTTCTTTATTTGTAATGTATTGTTTATTTCTATTTTTTATGCTCACAGAAAACCTTTGTACTCTCCAAGATACCTGACTTATCTCAATATTTTAGCTATCCATTTAAAGACTGTTATTTATGTGCAAGTGAATATAATGTTTTATTTAATTATAGAGACGGTGGGGTGTTGGGAGTTTATAACAGGAATTGTTGAGGGGACAATAAACATTTGGGGCATAATGGAGGTAGCAATCTTTTGTTTTTAGTCAATGACAGTTTTCCTACGCTACCACTAACTTTTGGTATTAATATTAACAGGAGCGATCTAAAAGGCCTTTCCTGGCTCTTGATTTTACCATTTCTATATTTATGAGTACATACCTAGATATATCGATTCTCTATATCAATCTATTAGATTAAAGTCAACTTAAGTGTCTTCTAATGTTTTCTCTAATTTTTCCCGAGTCTTTTAGTATAAAGGAAACGGGGTCTAATTTTTAAACAATTTTATGTCAATTTATTTTATATCAGCAGATACAAAGATTTTTTGCAAATCCAGCTCAACTCCCTGGCACAACGCTATTTTGAGTTCTTTAGTTGTGACGATCTCTCTATAATCCCCATCGATTTAGGGCTAATGAGAAGTATAGTGGGGGTGTAGTATATTGTGATTGGTCATGCCTGAACTTTTCGAATTTGACAGTGTATCATTCGGTATTTAAAACTATTACAATCTTCGAAAAATACAACTGGTAGACACCGTTTGTTGTACGATTCTACGGATCTTTGTTTGTAATCGCACCTCATGTAATTTTTATCCTTTCTTTTCTATTGGTTTATTGGTTTCGTATAATAATGTTTTTCTTAGTCTAGCTGTGTCATGTTTTCTTGATTTTTCTTTCTTCAAATATTCTTCTTGATCTCCTTCTGCTATACATTTTCTTGATATGATCAAATCAAAACTTAACTTATTTTCTTCTATACTTTGTTTTACTGGTTCTTGATGTTTTGTGTGCTATTCTGTTCTTGATACTTTTAATTATGCTTTGATGTATGCCTCTTTTCACGGTTGCCGGTGTAACCTTGGCATTGTGCCGGGTTAAATGTTATATACAATTACGGAGTTACCCAACGACTCTTGGTATTTTTAAATATTATTCGAGGAATAAAATGTGCAGTGAACTGCATAATATAAGGTATTTCAATGTTGCAACAATTCTCAGAATTTTGAAAGGTCATCTAATGTATATTAATTTATTTTTATGAAGTTCCCGGATCTTACTTGTTTGCATTGATGTTACAAATAAATACGTCCTTATAAGAAAAATTAAAATCAGTCAGGCCAACCGGTATAATTAGGAAACAATGTACCTATAAATTTTATTATTAGTTTATATTTATACCCGACTTTTCGGTTCACCTTGTATACATATTATTATTTGTAGAAGCATGCTGCTTTGTTTTTTTGGACAATTGTAAATAACTTTAAACATTGTTTTCAACGCCTGACCTATAATGATAATTATGGCATTGCTAATTACCTGCATATTTAATATCAAGGTTAACTACATCGAAGTCAACTGATATTTCTACTAATGTTGTAATCGTAATAAATTTAAAACAGAAAATATATTTGTAATAAAATGTTATGACAACGAATCATACACCCGTTTTTTTCTGAAAAATACTGTCACTGTCATTATTATTGTACCAAAAAAGGTTTTTTTTTTTTTTGAAGAATTGTAAAATGTATATTGCATGGTCGAGGAGTGAGCGGTAGTATCGAGTGAAGGCATGGATTTAGATTGTTATCAAGGAATATAGCCTGAAGTGTGTCCTGATTTCCCTAATTGAATAGAATGGACTGATTAGAAGCGTTTTTCAACGATCCTTGGGAGAAGGAATGCTCTTTTGTAAATAAAGAATCCTTTTTTTTGATATAGGAGCTGAAATAAGGTATGATTACTCTGTTCAAATGCCCATACCCGCCAATGTCTTTTTCCATTCATTTTTTTGTTAGTTTTTAAGTTTGTATATAGATATGCCTTCTTGTGCGGTAATGTTCCTAATATAAATGTTTCTAGTCCTAGTTTTTTAATTGTATGTAGATATGCCTATTCTTGCACGGTAAATGTTTCTAATCTTTAGTTTTAACTGTAAATATTTTTCGCTAAATTTTGAACTTATAATATATTGTACCTATATACAAGATTGGCGATAAGTGTCTTGTGTCAAATTTTTATTTCGTTCAGGTATTATTTTTGGTGCAAGATACTTGTCTTATTTAAATATTTTTGCTAACTAGTGCTGTAATAGTGTATTTGACTTGAAAACTGCATATATTTCTGGCATAAAACGTTGTTAAATAATTACAGATATGTCTTTTTATTTTACGCCGATTTTTTTATTCCTTTAATGTAATATACCAGGGTGATAGTAAGTGATATTGTTATGTTGTGAATAAAAAGTTTTAAAATTGATTGATTTTTATTTAATTATACACTCATGAATGGTACTGTTGCGAACGGCTATTGCAAGATGGCCTAAGCGTATTTTCTTAAATTTTCAGTATTGGAACGGCGGTGTTGCCGTTTCGACAATTTTTATGTTGAATAAGGGGAAATATTGGTTTGGCGACGCCATTAGTACTGGTTTGTCGATAAAATGGTGAATGCATTATAAAAGCTAGGTTTACCGCCATTTTGTCATCATCGCCACACTTAGGTTTGTTAATAAATTGGTGAAGGCAATATTTGCTGATAGGGGCTTCTGGTTGCATAAGTTCAGGTAGTACCCAGATAGCGGGAGTGTGCGCGAACGTAATTATAGATGGCGTCTGAAAATACTGTTTGCCAAAAGGACATACTAGATCCCCGGTTGTCTAATTACATGCCACGCGGCCTCTAACAATGTTCATTGATGACATGTTATGGCGCATGCATACTGCAACAGATGTAGCAATATTATGTAGACAAAAACAACTATGGCTACCACCATTTTACCATCGTCTCCACACTTGGGTCCTTTGTTCCACCTATACGTTATAATTGACGGGTCCCCCATATTTTTAGTTTGTCAACATTGATCAACTCTTTTAATGTATACGCTCTCGTAGTGTATTTTATAAGGTTTTAGATCGGAATCGAGAGGTTCCTGGTTCAAATCCCGCCGAGGACAAAAACTTTTTTATGGTATTATTATATTTTAAAATATTTTAACTGATTTACGACGTCACACCTACCATCGCGGTAAACAAGATGTCTTATATGAAAAGCAGGTGGCGCTACAGGTACGTACATCTCCCCCGTTAGGTGGCACCCCTACAATGATATTACTATATAATCGGGGTAACACGTGATCTGGGTTCCGTTGGGGCAAAAGTTAGGTTAGAATAATGGGTGGGGGGTTAGGCGGCTGCAGTGGAGGGTTCCACACAGGCCAATAGGGCCCTATATTACCGGCATCGAGCAGTTATGACGTCACTCACTAGGTGGCGATAGTAGCTGGGTTCCACTTATGTTAAGAGAGGATGGTGGCTTCCAGGAAAAGTGCCACGCCCTAAAATGGCACCAAAAATGCAGATTTCAGCGCAATGTTATTTCTTATGGGATTTTGGGTTAGAAACGGCACTGCTATTCTACTGAGGTTCATGTAGCCCGCAACAAACTATTATACTTTTACTTCTTCAATTTTTGCTAAATGTTGAAAACTCGACTCGAAAAACGACTACTTAGGCCCTGATTCCCCGAGACATCTGTGGGGAGAAGCGGTTCCGCCACGAAAAGAATCTGTAACTCGACCCACTGTTTAAAAACACTCAGCGCTGCTGGCTCGAGAATTCCCTGCGGACAGTCTTCCAAGACCTACTGACTCGCGGCTCGCTTTTCAACACGCACGCAACGTCCAAAACGCTCGTCGGTACCGTTTGTCATAATTGCGAAAGCTTCGCCGAACCCTGATCTTTAGCGCTCGTCAATAAGGCCATCTAGTCATATATATACTGCTTTCTCGCTAGACGCAAGTTGAAGGTGTACAAAAACGTAAACAAGTTGTGTTATTATAAAGGATTTTCTATTGTATTATTTTACCGAAGGAATTATGAAATGCGACGTGAATTCGCAGTTAAGTTTGTATAATATATTAAAAGATGAGTTTTATTTATTTCTTTAGATTAGTAGAACATAACCCAAATGCGGCGTTGCCAATCATTACTAACTTTTTACTGAAATGCAATTATGGTTTTGGTCTAATTATTAAGTAATATTAGGAGTTTGAATTATGTTAATTAGTCTTAAAATGCGTATGCATGTTTCTCCAATAAACATATTTGTTAAAATTTACACTTTTGCAAGATGTCATGCAACAAAAATAAGACACATGTTTAGGCTTTAACCTATAAAGTTTTTTTTTTTTTTAAATACTTGTAAAGTTTCAGTTAAATCTAAAATTAATAATTATCAATTTTTCGTGACTTTTGGCTATATTATTGGTCTCAACCAATAGTCGGCAACTATGATTTTTTATGTAAAAACACATGCTGGTTTCCGATTCATTTATCAAAACTATATTTTCTCTGATGAATTTGGTTTTTTCTTCAGTATCTTTGGTGATAGTTTTATTTATCACAGTTAATACCGACTT
Organism: Polydrusus tereticollis; assembly: GCA_963920685.1. NCBI lineage: Eukaryota > Metazoa > Arthropoda > Insecta > Coleoptera > Curculionidae > Polydrusus > Polydrusus tereticollis. The sequence goes on from OY987329.1 coordinate 47,243,670, forward strand.
TATATACTCCTTTTTAGTCTCAGATATTGCAATCAGTTCTTTGCTAAATTAACTATATTTGGTGATAGTTTCATTCATTAGACTTAAAGCTTCCTCAGTATACTCATGTTTAGTCTCAGCTTTTTGAATCTTATATTTCAATTCAGTCCCATGTCTTAAGCTGAAGAATCTTGTGAAGTATCAATAAAATAATAAATTAAGAAATTAAAAATGATCAAAACCTATCTTTAAGTAGAAATTTGCTGATGCAAAAACTGCTAAAAAGTTTCCGGGAAGATAATTTATTTAATTTGAAAATAAAATAAATTCACAAAATTTCACCTATACAGACTTTTTTCTTTTTTTCCATCGAAGAAGCTAAAATTTTATAAAAAATTCGCGAGCAGACCAATTCTACTTTTCTCTCTAGACCCTTGGCCAACTTTTGATCGTAGGGGAGAAAAATCCAAAACAAACTATTGGTTAAAATCAAACAAATGAAAATTTACTCTACACCAATAAAGGGAAAGCCATAGGATGATTCGTGTCACTCGTTAGGAGTAGGAATCGGATATAGCCTATTCCGTAACTATAGTTCAGTGTCAAATATCACTTCATTTATTCAAATCTTCAGTGGTACGTATTAAGTCAGAGAGCCCGCAAATATCGACTTGACTAATATTTAATTAAAATTATATTTCCCTAAATCACGAATTGACCGGCCCAATAAGTTACACGACCTGCGCTTTTGGTTCGAAATGTTCGCTTCATGCCCAAATAAGGTAATTGAAACATCTATGCTGATGTCAACTTATTTCGGATGGGGAAAAGGACCTATTTATAGATAATTTTAAGGATTTTTTCGTCAGTTCTTTTTAACAGTTTAACAGTTAGAAAAAAATTCAACAGTTAAATAGTTCAACAGTTCCTCAGTTCTGAAATCCCTCCATCAGAAATCGTGCATTAACCCGTGGCTACGTCGAGCCAATCATTTCGTGCTTAATTAAGTAGGAAAACCTTTAAAAGTTGCGTCCAAAAAGTAAGTGCCAAATAATTGTAGAGTGACAACGACTTCTAAAAATAAAATACTAAGTTAAATGTGAATTAAAACTTATATAATTTTGCATAGTGGCTTTTAAAGTGGGAAATAAATTAGATAGTGTGTGTAAATGAAAGGTGTTTTTATGATTTCTGTTACTGAACTAACCGCCCACCTCAAGGAAATTAGGAGAAATGTGCCCGACTTGCCATATATTTCATAATTACTTTTGTATTTAGTTATGATTGAGATATACAGGCTAAAATCTAATATTTGTATAGGCAGCATATGAAGAAGAAATGAAAAGAACCCTAACTCTAACATATGTATGTGTTATAACTTTTTAAAAATCATCTCAATATGCCTTCTCAGACTGAACAGTTTGGGTGAGATGGCATACTATTCCATCTCGTCAAAGGGGTGGAAAGTTACTTATTAATGAAAGGCAAAAAAGCATTAGAAAATTGATTTGTTCCAATGCAGTTCATTACCCAATCAGTGCAGCAACTAGCTTTTGATGCACCCGCTGCTAGGTCATCTTTTTGCGCCACCCATGCCTCATTGAAATAAAAATCAATCGATAAATTATTTTTATTGACTCTAACACCTATATAGTAATGACTGAGACCTTAAACCTTGATAGGGACATCGAATTTGAAAATAAACTGAATAAGCTTCTCGATAGTAGGTAGTACGGAATGGAACTCAGTGGGTCGCGAGGTAAGTGACAATGCGTCTTTAAACGCAAAAATAATCAGTAACACTTCCAATATGGATTGCGAATCCGCCTCGGAAGATAATGAAAGCGGTGACGCACTAAGATCTCCGAGGAGGAGGGCCCGCAAGAGGGGTGCGAGGCATGGTGATGGCCCAGATGAGGCCCATAAAAAGGTGGCAGTTGACGTTGAATGGCTCAATCTGCCGAAAACAAGCAATGCCGCGTTTGAGGTATATCTCACTAATAAAGTCGTCACTGACAAGCAAAGATTGGGACAGGCAGCGCCTAAACCGCAGGGAATGTAAAGAAAATTGTGGGTAACAATAATATTGATAATACGGATAAAAATTTGACAACTAATCTGACTTCTAGTGACAATGGATCGATGAAGGGCCTAAAAAGGTTGGGCGTATCGTCCATCGTCATTAGGAGCCAAGACAAATATAGCAGCATAGCCACACATTTTGCTGTCAATAAATATGACTATGGTCGGGCCGTGACGGTGGCGGAGGGCGTGAAGATACACCCTGCTACTCCTGCGGATTATAACAAAATTATGAAACTTTTCGATACCAACAAAGTGTTGTATCATTCCTTTAGATTTCAGGAGGAGAGGAACTCTACGTCGTCCTCCGCGAAGTCCTGGATGCTTGGTCCGAGGACAAAATTAAAACCGATCTTGAGGAGTTGGGATTTACGCCTTCACGTGTCATTCGCTGGCATAACAGGAACGGCAATCCAATGCCGTTGGTGCTGGCGTTTCTGCCAAAGACGCAAGAAAACATTTTCGATCTTGCCAATCTTGATTTTATGTCTATTAAAGTTGTGGCGCAAAAAGTACCTTCAACAACATCTCTATGCCATAGATGCCAACTCTTTGGACATTTGCAGTTCAGGTACATGACGCCCGTGAAGTGTTTAAACTGTGTGTAGTCACACTTTTCTTACGAATGTTGAAAGTGTAGGGATAACAGGGTTAAATGCGCAAACTGTGACGGGGAGCACCTAGACAATTATCAAGGGTGCCCCAAACACCCTAAGCAACTGAAACAAAGGCAAGAGGAAGTCCTGCCTTCGAGGGGCAATTTTCAATAGGGGGACCGGGATAACTCAAGACTTTCGGGCGTAGAAACCAACAAGTGCGTTAAAGTCACAGTTAAAGCACCAGTGTCAAAGGCGTTGGAAGCGGTTCTTTAAGCCACCATGCAGGGCTTCTTGGCTAAATTTACCAAGGTAATGCAGGCCCAAGTCAAAAATATTCTGTCAACCTTTGTTTACTTTGCTAATTGATAGCTTTGTATTCAGAGGTCGCATATCTAAAGATTGCCACGATAAACATTAATGTAATAACCGGTAAAAAAACTTGTTGGTTTTGTTGAGAACAATGACATTGATGTGCTCTTGATCCAGGAAACGTGGCTCAAGGGCTAGCGGTTCATATTTCCTAATGTCAATGTTTACAGAAACGACCGTACAAATAGACGGAGAGGGGGGACCATGGTAAAAAGCACATCGTTGCTCAGGCAGTGCCAGAGCCTGACAGTTGTGTCCACATCGAGGAAACATTCATTGTAATTAAATTAAAGAATGGCAAGCGCGTATACCTTTACCTTTAACGGTTTACTGTGGGCATGCGCAGTAGAACGCAGCTTCAATGGCAATTGTCTAAGAAAGGTTTTTGACAATAATCGAGCCACGTTAATAGGGGGTGACCTCAATGTCAAGAACAGAATTTGAGGTTGTAGGAGAACTGAGGCGAGAGGTCATGCCCTGTCTGATAGCTCAGATATTTTCAATTATCACATATTGCCGCCGGAAGTTCCCACACATTTTTATATAAATATTTTGAGAAAAGAAAACTGTTTTGACCCAAACATCTTCAACGTTAACATTGTTGCACTGAAATGATAATTGTTGACAAACATATTCCGTTCTAACTGCTATTAAGGCCCCTCCACCTTTGGTTTTTTTCGTATCTCTATAATTTCTATCTCTCCTAAAAACCCTAAATTAATTAATAATTATCGTTAAAAAGTTCACCATCACAAACACTGGATGATAACCATGACTCGGTCAAGATGATAACATCGTAGTCCGCAGTACTCAAACTTAATAAGAACTCATTGAATTTAGTGTTTAAACCTTGCACGTTTTGGTAATAAATGTTTAATTTTTTAAACTGATGTTTAATGCACATCGTTCAAAGCAGCTTCAGATTTGATTAAACATATGTTTGAGTTCTCAGACTTCCTCATGAATATATTACCATTTTTTATCCACAAAAATTTAACTCCGTTACTCTTTTTGTATTCTCGACATTTACCAAACAATGCCTTATTGGCACCTGTAAGAGATTCATTGATGTAGATGGGTTGTTTGGCCTCCACTTCTTTTTTTTCTGGGTAGATATCCACAAGACTTAATGTTCTCTTAACTTTTCTTGCTTTTATAAATTCTTCTTTTTTAAGTCTCGAGACAAATCCCAAGAATATAGTTTTTGGGTCCCCCTTTCTGTGTTTTTCTTTCAGCACGAAAGCAATAATTGATATTACTCTCTCAAATTGCTACATTTAGAGCTTTTGCGACATTCATAACTGTGGACAGTACCTACATTCTCATTCCTAATGTCAGAAATTTCCTTAATTTCGACACAGTTTAGCTTCGATTTTTGTTCTTGGAAATCTAGGGATTCCTTTAACTCCCCATTCTCCTTTTTAAGATCGGCGCATTTGATTTCCAACTCCTCGATTTTTGCAAAACACTGCTTTATTTGTTCTGCTTGCTTTTTAATCAGTTTGTTATTTTCATCGATTTTTTCGTTACAATGTTGCAGGGATTGACCTATGTTATTTATTTTGATTAACATGTCTTTTATTTCTCTCATTAGGTCTGCAATCGACAGGTTGCACTCTCTACATTTCCATTCTAGAGGGTTTACGTATGTCTCCTTTGCGCAATCCGTGTGGCATACCCTATTACACCTTTCCGAAATACATTTTGTTTGTTTACGCTGACTTGTCATTATTGTACTGCATAAATCGGAACTTATATTCATCCTGATTCGCGAAATATACTATAGATTAATAAAAAGATAACAAGGATGTTAAAAAGCAGTACAAAAAGTAAAGTCCGATATCGGTGTCGAACTGTAATCTGTTTATCTTTCACCTTGAATTTATACCTACTTATTTCGGTACCAAAAATATGTCCTTACCGAATATCAATCTTATTGAGTCTTACACCACATCCAAGTCCTCGATATTGTAATATGATCCTCACTCACAATCACAAATCAACAATGTCCCTGTCAAAAATCACAATTCTGCTCTCACAATAAACCACTTATTTGCTTGTTTTATGGAGCTCTTTTAAAACACGTGTGAATAGTTTAAAATCGTTTAATCACAAGAATATCAAGAATTTCCGGAAGCCCGCGCTCGAAAATATGTGTGGGAGCTTCCGGCGGCAATATGTGATAATTGAAAATATCTGAGCTGTCAGACAGGGCATGACCTCTCGCCTCAGTTCTCCTACAACCTCAAATTCTGTTTTTGACATTGAGGTCACCCCCTATTAACGTGGCTCGATTATTGTCAAAAACATTTGCCATTGAAGCTGCGTTCTACCGCGCATGCCCACAGTAAACCGTTAAAGGTAAAGGTATACGCGCTTGCCATTCTTTAATTTAATTACAATGAATGTTTCCTCGATGTGGACACAACTGTCAGGCTCTGGCACTGCCTGAGCAATGATGTGCTTTTTACCATGGTCCCCCCTCTCCGTCTTATTGTACGGTCGTTTCTGTAAACATTGACATTAGGAAATATGAACCGCTGGCCCTTGAGCCACGTCTGCTGGATCAAGAGCACATCAATGTCATTATTCTCAACAAAACCAACACGTTTTTTTACCGGTTATTACATTAATGTTTATCGTGGCAATCTTTAGATATGCGACCTCTGAATACAAAGCTATCAATCAGCAGAGTGAACAAAGGTTGACAGAATATTTTTGACTTGGGCCTGCATTACCTTGGTAAATTTAGCCAAGAAGCCCTGCATGGTGTCTTAAAGAACCGCTTCCAACGCCTTTGACACTGGTGCGTTGCCTGTGACTTTAACGCACTTGTTGGTTTCTACGCCCGAAAGTCTTGAGTTATCCCGGGCCCCCTATTGAAAATTGCCCCTCGAAAATTGCCCCTCGAAGGCAGGACTTCCTCTTGCCTTTGTTTCAGTTGCTTAGGGTGTTTGGGGCACCCTTGATAATTGTCTAGGTGCTCCCCGTCACAGTTTGCACATTTAACCCTGTTATCCCTACACTTTCAACATTCGCAAGAAAAGTGTGACTACACACACTTTAAACACTTCACGGGCGTCATGTACCTGAACTGCAAATATCCAAAGAGTTGGCATCTATGGCATAGAGTTGTTGTTAAAGGTACTTTTTGCGCCACAACTTTAATAGACATAAAATCAAGATTGGCAAGATCGAAAATGTTTTCTTGCGTCTTTGGCAGAAACGCCAGCACCAACGGCATAGGATTGCCGTTCCTGTTATGCCAGCGAATGACGCGTGAAGGCGTAAATCCCAACTCCTCAAGATCGGTTTTAATTTTGTCCTCGGACCATGCATCCAGGACTTCGCGGAGGACGACGTGGAGTTCTTTTCCTCCTGAAATCGAAAGGAATGATACAACACTTTGTTGGTATCGAAAAGTTTCATAATTTTGTTATAATCCGCAGGAGTAGCAGGGTGTATCTTCACGCCCTCCGCCACCGTCACGGCCCGACCATAGTCATATTTATTGACAGCAAAATGTATGGCTATGCTGCTATATTTGTCTTGGCTCCTAATGACGATGGACGATACGCCCAACCTTTTTAGGCCCTTCATCGATCCATTGTCACTAGAAGTCAGATTAGTTGTCAAATTTTTATCCGTATTATCAATATTATTGTTACCCACAATTTTCTTTACATTCCCTGCGGGTTAGGCGCTGCCTGTCCCAATCTTTGCTTGTCAGTGACGACTTTATTAGTGAGATATACCCCAAACGCGGCATTGCTTGTTTTCGGCAGATTGGGCCATTCAACGTCAACTGCCACCTTTTTATGGGCCTCATCTGGGCCATCACCATGCCTCGCATCCCTCTTGCGGGCCCTCCTCCTCGGAGATCTTAGTGCGTCACCGCTTTCATTATCTTCCGAGGCGGATTCGCAATCCATATTGGAAGTGTTACTGATTATTTTTGCGTTTAAAGACGCATTGTCATTTACCTCGCGACCCACTGAGGTCCCTTCCGTACTACCTACTATCGACAAGCTTATTCAGTTTATTTTCAAATTCGATGTCCCTATCAAGGTTTAAGGTCTCAGTCATTACTATATAGGTGTTATAATCAATAAAAATAATTTATCGATTGATTTTTATTTCAATGAGGCATGGGTGGCGCAAAAAGATGACCTAGCAGCGGGTGCATCAAAAGCTAGTTGCTGCACTGATTGGGTAATGAACTGCATTGGAACAAATCAATTTTCTAATGCTTTTTTGCCTTTCATTAGTTAAGTAACTTTCCACCCCTTTGACGAGATGGAATAGTATGCCATCTCACCCAAACTTTTCAGTCTGAGAGGGCATATTGAGATGATTTTTAAAAAGTTATAACACCTACATATGTTAGAGAGGGTTCTTTTCATTTCTTCTTCATATGCTGCCTATAAAAATATTAGATTTTAGCCTGTATATCTCAATCATAACTAAATACAAAAGTAATTATGAAATATATGGCAAGTCGGGCACATTTCTCCTAATTTCCTTGAGGTGGGCGGTTAGTTTAGTAACAGAAATCATAAAAACACCTTTCATTTACACACACTATCTAATTTATTTCTCACTTTAAAAGCCACTATGCAAAATATATAAGTTTTAATTCACATTTAACTTAGTATTTTACTTTTAGAAGTCGTTGTCACTCTACAATTATTTGGCACTTACTTTTTGGACGCAACTTTTAAAGGTTTTCCTACTTAATTAAGCACGAAATGATTGGCTCGACGTAGCCACGGGTTAATGCACGATTTCTGATGGAGGGATTTCAGAACTGAGGAACTGTTGAACTATTTAACTGTTGAATTTTTTTCTAACTGTTAAACTGTTAAAAAGAACTGACGAAAAAATCCTTAAAATTATCTATAAATAGCTCCTTTTCCCCATCCGAAATAAGTTGACATCAGCATAGATGTTTCAATTACCTTATTTGGGCATGAAGCGAACATTTCGAACCAAAAGCGCAGGTCGTGTAACTTATTGGGCAGGTCAATTCGTGATTTAGAGAAATATAATTTTAATTAAATATTAGTCAAGTCCATATTTGCGGGCTCTCTGACTTAATACGTACCACTGAAGATTTGAATAAATGAAGAGATATTTGACACTGAACTATAGTTACGGAATAGGCTATATCCGGTTCCTACTCCTACGAGTGACACGAATCATCCTATGGCTTTCCCTTTATTAGTGTAGAGTAAATTTTCATTTGTTTGATTTTAACCAATAGTTTGTTTTGGATTTTTCTCCCCTACGATCAAAAGTTGGCCAAGGGTCTAGAGAGAAAAGTAGAATTGGTCTGCTTGCGAATTTTTTTAAAATTTGAGCTTCTTCAATGGAAGAAAAAAAAAAGTCTGTATAGGTGAAATTTTGTGAATTTATTTTATTTTCAAATTAAATAAATTATCTTTCCGGAAACTTTTCAGCAGTTTTTGCATCAGCATATTTCTACTTAAAGATAGGTTTTGATCATTTTTAATTTCTTAATTTATTATTTTATTGATACTTGACAAGATTCTTCAGCTTAAGACATGGGACTGAATTGAAATATAAGATTCAAAAAGCTGAGACTAAAAATGAGTATACTGAGGAAGCTTTAAGTCTAATGAATGAAACTATCACCAAATATAGTTAATTTAGCAAAGAACTGATTGCAATATCTGAGACTAAAAAGGAGTATATAAAGTCGGTATTAACTGTGATAAATAAAACTATCACCAAAGATACTGAAGAAAAAACCAAATTCATCAGAGAAAATATAGTTTTGATAAATGAATCTGAAACCAGCATGTGTTTTTACATAAAAAATTATAGTTGCCGACTATTGGTTGAGACCAATAATATAGCCAAAAGTCACGAAAAATTGATAATTATTAATTTTAGATTTAACTGAAACTTTACAAATATTTAAAACAAAAAAAAAACTTTACAAGTTAGAGCCTAAACATCTGTCTTATTTTTGTTACATGACATCTTGCAAAAGTGTAAATTTTAACAAATATGTTTATTGGAGAAACATGCATACGCATTTTAAGACTAATTAACATAATTCAAACTCCTAATATTACTTAATAATTAGACCAAAACCATAATTGCATTTCAGTAAAAAGTTAGTAATGATTGGCAACGCCGCATTTGGGTTATGTTCTACTAATCTAAAGAAGTAAATAAAACTCATCTTTTAATATATTATACAAACTTAACTGCGAATTCACGTCGCATTTCATAATTCCTTCGGTAAAATAATACAATAGAAAACCCTTTATAACAACACAGCTTGTTTACGTTTTTGTACACCTTCAACTTGCGTCTAGCCAGAAAGCAGTATATATATATGACTAGATGGCCTTATTGACGAGCGCTAAAGATCAGGGTTCGGCGAAGCTTTCGCAATTATGACAAAAGGCGACAGACGACCGTTGTGGACGTTGCGTACGTGTTGAAAAGCGAGTCGAGAGTCAGTAGGTCTTGGAAGTCTGTCCGCGGTGGAACGTCTTCTCCTCAGGGAATTCTCGAGCCAGCAGCGCTGAGTGTTTTTAAACAGTGAGTCGAGTTACAGATTCTTTTCGTGGCGGAACCGCTTCTCCCCACAGATGTCTCGGGGAATCAGGGCCTAAGTAGTCGTTTTTCGAGTCGAGTTTTCAACCTTTAGCAAAAATTAAAGAAGTAAAAGTATAATAGTTTGTTGCGGGTTACATGAACCCCCTTAAATGTGATTAGTCAATGTGGCCATTGATTAGTTAATCGATAACAATTCATGTAAATTAGTAGTATAATTTCACAAATTATGTAAACACCTGGCATTATCTGTTCCAAAGGCATAGTTTGGTAGAATAAAGAAATGCTTTTGTGAAGAAAAGTGTTTCGTTGAGTGAAATTAGAAAAAATAATCAGTGAATCACCCTATGGAGATTTAAACCCACTCTGCAAGAATTGAACGAGTGCAGTCCAAGTTCGCTAGCTTCTTGTTCAGGAAGCTTCGTATTGATCGAACAAGTCTATCCTACTCCCAACGCCTTAGCATGCTTGGCTTGGATAGCTTGGAGACGCGACGGATCTTCTTAACTATATTGTTTGGTCATAAAATCATCAGCAACGAGATAGATTGTTCAGACCTATTGAGATCGATCAACTTCCGAGTACCATCACGTAACACCCGTCTATCAACACCTTTCTCAACCCATAGGTATAGAACTGACATCGGACATAACAGTCCTTCCAATCGAATCATGAGTCACTTAAATACCCATCTCCTCAATGAGTTTCATTATGAATGGTCTATATCCAAGTTCAAAACTAACTTAAAACGGCTCCTTCTGCATTAACGGATCATATCATGTATATCCGCCGTACCATTAGCGCTACAGTTGGGAACGTTATTATTGTTACTTCATTATTTGTATTTGTAAGTAAGTATTGTCATTTGTATAAATATGTTTGTAGAAAATGTATAAGCTCTCTGTAATTATTTCTTTGTTTTTTATCTAGTACTATTTGAAATAATTCTGTAAGTACTGTTAAATGAATAAATAAATAAATAAATAAAAAGCAAACAAACGACATAAACCAATTATTGCATCTACATCAGTTAGTTAGCGGGGTAGGCGGGAACGCGAATGGGATCACCCGACTCGGCCGCCGACGTATGCTTGCCCTTCTTTAAACTGCTGTACTATTGTTATTAATAATAATAGACCCACTATTAATCGATATGAAATCAAGTCAATAAAATTCTGCAGTTTTTGGTAAAAAAAATATATGTAATAGCTCAATTTACAGGTGACAAGTGATATATTTTAAAAATATATTGACGTTGTGCACTCCATCATAAAATGTTATAACATTGGGCAAAGCCTGGGTTTTCTTGAACATAAATAATGTAATTAGCGACAATGACATACTCAATGCATAAAAAAAATTGAAACCAAAATAATCATCGGGTCCCGATATGATCCCCTCCTATATATTTATACCTTTTACTAGAACCTCTTAATATTACATATAACCTAATACTAAAAAATAATACTTACTCTTTACTCTGGAAACGTTCAAAAATATGCTCAGTTTTCAAAAATGGTAATAGGGAAGAAATACAGAATTACCGCCTCATAGCATTAATTTGAATTGTAAGTAATTTTTTAGCAAAATATCGTGTGCTTAAAAAATTGCACTCTTACGGGCTTTCAAATGGACTCATTAAACTATGCGCATCTTATCTAAGTGGTAGAAAACAATATGTAGTATTCAAAGGTGGGGAATCGCGCGAATTTTTAACCAGATCGGGTGTGCCTCAGGGATCGAACTTGGGACCTTCATTTTTCTTAATTATGATATATGATTTGCCGGAGAGTATTCGAAATTTGGAGTGCGCACTATTCGCAGATTACTTCAAATTATATAAAGAAATTAAAGCACAGGATGACGTAACTCTTCTTCAAAGTGACATAGATAGAGTTTTTGAGTGCTCTCTGGCAAATAAGTTGTCATTTAATGTGGATATAGTTATTTTCCTAACAAGTGCGCAAAGTGATACTTTTCCGCACGCAAGTATAGTTGGACGAACGACGCGTAGCGGAGTTCGGATAAATTCTTGCGTGCCGAAAAGCACTTTGCGCACGTGTTAGGAACAACATTTTTCCTACGAGCCTTATATCAGATAACCACAAAAATAAAAACATGATAATTTATTCAATAATTTTTAATTTAACTTTAAAAAAAGAACTAGGTATAGTACAACTAAAAATTACATAACAAAAAAAATAATAATAGAAAATTCAAAAATTACATAACAATAAAAAATAATAATAGGAAACTAAATTATTTGTTTATAGCATTTATAACAAAAGAGCAATTGCTGACATTATGCAAATTGATAGCTGATGCAGTAAGTTCATTCAGTGGGTGGTTTTATGGTATGGCTTGATGAGCACTGACTTGGCGTGGAAGGACAGTTGTTCAAATAGGTCGATGAAGGTGTTGACTCAGAAGGATTTATGTAGCTTGATGAAGAAGGGCAGTTGTTCGTGGCCAATATTTTATTCGACATGTCCTTTTTTTGATTTGTCGAATCTTCAATGTAGCTCTCGGCGACAGTCGTCGATTTCCAGCCTCCGAGTCGCTTGACATTAGTGATTCCTGCTCCAGAATCGGCCAACATGGTAGCCGATGAACGACGGAAACTATGTCCTGTATAATGCTTTGGATTTTTCAATTGTAGATATGCAGCTATTTCCGAAGGCATCTTACCGAATGAATTTATTCCAATACATTAAGTACCGCAGTTCCTTGTCGATACTGCACAAAAAAGCGCTTGTGCGGAGTGGATGGTTTTCGCAAGTTTGCATATTTATGATAGAGTTGTAAATAATATTCCTTATTTGTTTCATTAGATACTACAAAGATTCTTGAAATATTGTTTTTACTGTCAGGAATTTTCACGACTATCAAATTTCCTTTATCCTCTATGTGATCAACCATTATCTTGCAAAGCTCATCGCGCCTGCAAGCAACGGCCAACCCAAAAATGGTGGCGACTTTAATTAGAAAGTAAATTTGATCAGGTGCATCTTCCATAAATCTGGAACTTCAATTTTGTCAGAAATTTTGGCCTTTTTCGGACGATATCCCACATTTTGCTTTTTTAGAAACAATGTTAGGTAGCTTGAAATATTGACTTAAATCCAAGTTTATTTTGATTTTAAGGACACTTTTTAACATAGAGTACTTACTCCATAAGGTATTTGGCTGAACGGATTTTCGTAAATCTGCAAAATACGCTAAGAAGACCTCCTCCTTAAAACTATTTGTCCCTTTGTTGTGGCACCAGTATTCAAATTGTTTATGTTGCTTCTCGTATTTTTCTTGCGATTTAGCGGGCAATAAATTTAAATTTGCAGAGTTTGCGGCCTCTAGAATGGAATCTGGTAGCTCCTCGTCAGAGCTCCTCATTTTAACAGCGTTTATACTTTTTGAGGATTTGATGGAAAGAAAAGTGTCGGTGTTTGTAGATTCTTGTTGACATAGAAACGGAGGAAAAATCTGACATCATGTGCCAAAATCAACATGTACATTTATTGTTGCTTGACAATATTATAATCATTTATAATATACGAGGTACTTAAAAAATATAATTTTTTTTCGTTTTAGGCTGAAATACGAATATCGTGAATTACGATTAAAAGGTAAAAGAGAATACACTTGCAACGACTTCGCACATTGCATAAAATTGTCTACAGCTACTAAAATAAATATAAATATTCCCTGCCAAGGAGATTTTTGAATAGTGCTACTTTTCCGCAGTAGAGAGATATTAAGAGAACGAGATCAGGTGGTGCTGGTGGTGCAATTTACGATCTAACCCAGGTGGTGCAGGTGGTGCGTTTTACGATCTAACCCGGGTGGTGCTGGTGGTGCGTTTTACGATCTAACCCGGGTGGTTCGGTGGTGCGTTTTATGACCTAACCCGGGTGGTTCGGTGGTGCTGTTTACAAAATAACCCGAAATTAAACCCGACTTTTTACGACCTAACCCGGATGCTTTCATGAGGCGGCTTCTTATCTAACCCTAACTTGATCCTGAATATTTATGATCTGACCCGAGATAAAACCCGACTTTTTATGATTTAACCTTAGTGAAACGCCGCTGCTAAAGCGGGATAATTAAATCCCAATTTTTATAAGCCATCCTTAAACCCAACTTTTTACGATCCGACCTGAGCCATCCTTAAACCAGACTTTTTATTATTTTCCCTTAGTTGAAACGCCGCTGCTAAAGCGGGATAATTAAATCCCAATTTTTATAAGCCATCCTTAAACCCAACTTTTTACGATCCGACCTGAGCCATCCTTAAACCAGACTTTTTATTATTTCCCCTTAGTTGAAACGCCGCTGCTAAAGCGGGATAATTAAATCCCAATTTTTATAAGCCATCCTTAAACCCAACTTTTTACGATCCGACCTGAGCCATCCTTAAACCAGACTTTTTATTATTTTCCCTTAGTTGAAACGCCGCTGTTAAAGCGGTATAGTAAAAAACATTATTTATATTTTCTAACTTAGTGAAACGCCGCTGGCGGGTAGTAAAGCGAAATAAATCCCTAATTTATATGGTCTAACAAGATAAGTATAATAAAGCGGTACATTTGTCACCACAATAATTATTTATACCTAAATGATCCTCTCAAACCCTCTGCCGACTCGATTTAAAAAGAAAGGGACATAAACCTTTATTTATTATTCCGAAGGACCCTCATTAAAATTCAGTAGCATATCTAATAATTGTTTCCAATTTTTGCACCACTTATAGAAATACAATAAAATAATTACCATCTAGAACCATTAACTAGCGATTTCTTTGTACTGGAAATGGATAAATTATAGGACTATCTTGTAATGAGAACAGAGTAATAAAAAGTAAATAAAACTTAAATACGTATAAAATACCAAACAGGTATAGGTACTATACAACTTGTGTTCGCCATCAGGTAAAAGCCCTCATAATGCTTTTATAAAAATTTCGGATAATATCATAATATAAGTAAATAGGCTACAATTTCAGGAAAAAAGTAAAAAAAATTAATTCACAGTGTAAAATTGTAGTTAAATGGATTGTAAATACGAAATAATATAAAAAGCTACCTTTTGTTTGCGATGATGTATGCACAATAACTCTATATTATTCGGTCCTTAAACTGAAAATACCCACTAGATAGGTATCATAAGCTGTATTTGTCATCAGGTAGAACCCCCAATAAAATTATGAATATCAGGCGTAGGCAACAATAAGCAAATCACGTTGGTTTTTTAATTTATTATTAATCTGGCTAACTTAAGAAACTCACAATATAACGACCATCCAAAAAAATCATAATACATTACTGGGTGTGAAAGCAATTGCGCTGCAAAATATAGTGTATACCGACTCTGAGGTAGTTAATTAAAATCCCAATTAGCGCTAAAAAAAAATCAATTAGATATTTACTTTAGATATTTTAATAAAAAAATTCAATATTCTCACCAACATTTAACTTTTGAAATTAGCATAATAACAAATCCTTTACAATGAATTAAACAAACGCATACATAATTTTAAAATCACATAATAAGAATATAAGCTAAAATCTAACAAGTTCGGACTACTCGAATGACGTCAGTTTACATCTGTAGAGAATACACAACTCTCGAATCATAAAAAATGGTCAAACTTTGTCGGCAAATACCCTTCTATGATGCAGGGGAAGGACAGGTAACTCGAGATGTTTATAAAGAAACGTTAAAGAACATTATTTGCTTATTTCTAGACTCTTAAAAATTAGATGCAATCGAACAATAAATGTTTTCATCATGTATATTTATCATTAACACATTACCTTCGACATACATAAATTCAAATTGATAATTACTTGTCTTAGTGCTTTTTTAGAAGCTTGAATCATTGCATATAACCGTCTGAGGGTACCCAAACTTCCCCTAACATATTTCTCCGCAGCCGGGGAAAAAGAGGTAGAAAAAGTAAAATAACAACTCCAAGTGTCTTTGCGAACAATCGGCAATAAAATAGAGTATTTCAGTTTTTAATTTTTCGTAAATAAAAGTTGGTTAGATTAATAGTCTCTGTGAATATAATAACATAAACAAAGTGATATGCCGTAAATTTAGGAGTACAGTATAAATTATGCCTCTATTAAAATATACCGCAATAACTAACTACCAAAGGATTTTTGATATTTTGAATATATTTGATGCTCATAGCATTATCACATTTCCAAAGGCTCTAAATTTTAGAAAAATGTTCTAATAGAATATGTCTATCAATATAAAGTAAAGGTATTGTTAGGTTTTTTTAAAAAATACGACCTACAACAGTCTCTGCTACAGCATGGCTGACTCTGTAGAAACTTCTGTGAAACCATAATAATTATATCAATAATCGAGTTGTCCTTATGATAATATTTTCTTCCAATATCCGACTCCACTATACATAAAAGTTATGTTAGAAAATTCATAATTGAGCGCATTGTAATTTTTTAAAAAGAAATTCACTTCACACACAAAGATGTAGCCATTCAATCCATGAAAATAATGCAAGTCAGTATGCGTATGTTATGGCTAACTGTTTAAATGTCTATTCCTTCCACGTTTATCGGAAGAAATACTTTTTTTATACTAGTATTTTAGTTGAAAATAAGATCATAAATCATCTATACAAAACAAGCGCCCCTTATGGATTTGAACGAAAATCATAGATTCGACTATTTTCATGAAAAATAAATCTAAGTACGGAATAATGCAGGAAGATTATCTATTTTCTTGGTTTAGAAAGTGATGTAGTTAAGATTTATAACTTAGGAATAAATAAATTATTATTAATCTTTTCGACCTATTTCTCTTGCATATTTAATTTCTTTGATAGTAAGAACTAATCTTTTTATTTTACAAAGTAAAAAAAAAAGCTAAAGATCGGCGTTGTCAGTCAGGTATAAGAACTGATTTAACACGATGGTTTTTGTACAAACGTTCACATACAATTGTATGCTTTTTAACCGATTGTGTCGGAAAAAATGACGATTTATAGATTAGATATTTAGACGAAGAGCTAACCTTCTCAATAAAGTATTGATTATTGCCCTGCTAGCTAGACAACACTTTTTATGTTAGTCAAAAAAAAATTTTTTTTTTCGGACGCTATTACAGATTTCATCGTTAACTAACAAACATTAAGACCAAAAAATTAGCGTGCAAGATGAAATGTATAGGTTCACTTCATTTCTACATTATTTTACAACTCTCAATCGCATTAAAAACAAGATCGAATAAAAAATAACTTATGACATATGGACGAAAAATGTTTTTCGGGCTATTTAGGTTAGCGACCGCATTACGTCTGAAATACTACATTTTTCGAGCTTATAACATAATTTACTATTTTAACGTTAAAATAGGGGAAATGATGTATCGAAATGGATACTTTTTTTTGTCGGTCACGAGATTATAGTTTCTTTTAAAATGAACTCTAATATTTACAACACAAATTATCCTTTAAGCCACATTAGTTTAAAACTCGTCTGTCGCTTTCCCTCTATTGTGAGTTTGATTAAAGTATAGCGTAGTATATATTTAGATGAATTTCGCAAATGTTGAATACTTTCAAAACTGAAAAAGCCGCCCTTTGCAATAAATATCTTCGTAGAGTTAGGTACCATGCAGATTAAGGGTATTTCAGCGGATAATCATATACAAATTCAAAGATTTTGTCTATTTTAATGGATTAACAAACAATATCTATAGGATGACTTTACTGATAAAAAAAAAATAACAAAAATCCATAAAGTCTAGGCTCACATGAAATTCCATAAAGAGCAGCTGCATAGCCTTATCACATCAAACTATATTTTTATTTCGTTCTATTGTCAAAAGTCTGTGTTTAGGAGATTATCGTTCATTTTAAAATGAACTCTAATATGTACATCACCATAAACTACCTCTTAAGCCGTCGTAAAAATACACTTTTCGATTTACCTCTATATTGATTTTCTAATATTAAATATCTACAATAGTCGAAATTCGCTCGCTTATACCTATGTATGCAAGGTTTCTTCAAAAAATGACAATTTTGTTGTTTAATGGCTTGAAAAAATGGAAAAAGGAGGTTTTTGCATCCATTTATTTCCAGATGAGTGTTAAAAATACTTATAAAACTCGGTATACCGAAGATCAAGCATTAATGAGAGGGTTGAGTCCTGTTTGCCAAATCCTGATTTTTAATTTGACGTTGGCAACGGTACAATTTTTTAACATTTATCATAAGAGGCGTATATTTTTGGAGCTTAGATCTACCAGTTTATCCACGCCCCATTTATTGTTAGTGCTTTAGTAATTTTACTTTCCAATTATTTTTTACCAAAACGCGTAGTTGAAACAGTGTCTATATCAGACGATATAATAAATTTTAAGGATTAATTTGCTTACAAATACACTTCAATTTATTTAGGCTAAAGCAGCCAGACATATACTGGAACTACGAAAACACTATTACAATTTGGTTGCCTAGAGAAAATTTTGTAAAAAACATAGCTTTCTACACAAATGCTTGCACATTATGTACCTATCATTTTAAGATACCTGGCGACATCAATGTAAGCATTGACATAATGACGCAAGATATAGGTAGGTACTAGAATATTCAAGATTTCTATTAACGATACACTTCAGCATACATGCGAGATGTCATTAATGTCTACGGAAGGCAACAGACATACCAGCTATTTTTACATGGGATTCCATAGACTTGGACGCTTCTTGTTTAGAAATATTTGATGTCATCTTGAGGAGTTCCGTATTGAAGCATCAAACCTACCTGCCAAATAATTGACGAAATATGGGATATCATAAAATATGCCCCCCATCGAACTAAATGATCCTATAAAGCAGCTTCACAGACCGTAATTTGTGATGCTAACACGATTAATACGCAATAGAACAAGATTAAGAAACAAAATTTAAAGTAGCTCTTTATCACACGAAAATAATTAAATAATTTACGGTTACAGAACAATAATTATTTTAAAAAGCTGTATAACTAAATATATTATGTTATTAGGAATATTCTGTCTAAAGTAACAGCTGATCTTAGTCGAAAATGAGATCGTATTATTGATTGTTGAATTCGTTAGGTATGAAATAAAATTAGAGATTTCGTCTATTTTTTCACGATTAAAAAAGAATACCTCTATTTAGCTAAAAATGAAACGATTACAGTGGTAGATTAATTCACTTTACCAAGCATGTAAACTACTAATTTTGCAATAAATATCTTCTATATTTCTAGGTAGGTTTACTCGAAAATGTTGGGCTATTTTCATCAAAAATCCCGATACGAAATTGAAAAATTTGCCTATTTTTGTCGGTTTACAAAGTGATAGTGGAATATTGGTTTGATCAAAGAACAATAATTATTTTAAAAATGTTGTATAATTAACTAAATGTCGGTGTTATCAGGCAGGCAAGAAGTTATTTATCTGAATCTTATTTGTACCATTAGCGTTTATATACAAATGTTAGCGGTTTTCAAAAATTGATATCTCGGAAATTATTAGGTTTAGACTTATAATACGCTTATTAAAAAATAATGACTACTTTATGCAAAATTCAAAAATATTATAAGATGTAGGGTATCCCAGTAACTTAACCAAAGATTTTCGGTCTTCGTAAAGCTTTACACGTTTCTTCAGCGTACCAAACATTCACTTTTTTTTAAATATTGACATCGGGTTAGGATTCTGAACATAGGATTAACATCACTCCAATAGTGAACATGTTGCGTTGTCACAGTTCCATTCGTTGAAAAGTAAACAAAACCGTTTGAGCTACGTGGGGAATAAATAAAGTTGGCTTGTTGAAAAATTTTAATATTTATTAAGGTAAAAGACTATAAATATATCGATACAACACTTTGGCATTTCTAATACTACAAACATGAATATCTAAAATGTGATATTTACAACCATCAACTCTCTCTCCCTTCTCTAATTTTGGTACACCAATGCTGTCTTCTAAGTTTATAATATATGGCGTCCTGCAGTTTAATTCCGAAAATGTTTTAACTAAAAATTCCTCTTTAACACATCCTTTAACGTAAATAATGTCTGCGTCTATCAGATTGTTGGATATGATATTATGTAGTTCCTTGTAATCGGTATCACCATAATTATAAAGGATACCATGATGATTTCCAAATAGATATTTGACTTGTTTCTTGCAAGCCTTACTTAAGGTGTCGAATGGTTTAACTGGTTTAAAAAAGTAACTTTTCATACTATTCCCATCATAAATAGCCAATTCTTTCGCGCAAAATTCAGGTATGTTAAATCCTTGAATATCGACTACAACGAACTTCATTGTCTGAAGACTCAAATCAAACAACTATATTTTCATATTTTTATCGCTCTTAAGTTCGATTTCAAAAGCACACCCCCACTTTTCGATAATTTCACAGTCTTAGCACATAGATCTTATATTTTTATTTACGATCAATTCATCTTTATTCGCCAATCGTCTCAAACGAGTCTGCTTTTGAAAGTAATATAGCCTTAGTATTCAGAAAATATTAATGATATCGGAGCCTAAAACATCCTTGACACTAAAAAATCATTGTGTTTCCTAACAAAACCCATCATCTTGTCTATTTAGCTGGCTTTCCTATTGTTTAGCAGGTTAAATAAAATTATTATTTCGCTCTTTTTGTCTGTACTGAATCGTTAGGGGAATACGTTTCTAGTTCTATAAGAGAGACAGTTAAAATTTATGTAAGCAATCAAAAATCCTACACTATGAGCTACTTAGTTAAAATTTCATATTTCCTTCCTGGGTCAGGCAAAATTTGTGATGTGTCGGACAAAATTTATAAAAATACAAAAAAAAAATGCTGGATGCATTTTTAGCGTGACTTTCTATTTAATACCATCTTATTTCAAGGTATAATTCGGTTGTCAAAATGAGAATAAAATAATTTTCCCATGGTTTATGTCATCTTAAAAAAGTCAAAAGGTTATATTCTGTAGAGGGTCAGATACATTCAAATTTAAATATTTTCTCCAAGAAGAATTTTAAGATAGTATTATAGTAAATAAAAATTCTATACCTCCAATATTTCATGGAAACATATCGTGTTCTAGCGACATAACCCAAAAGTACCTCTATTCAGAAACGCATCGTACTTTTCTTGTCAATAATTGTCTCATTGTCCCATCCATTACATTATTATAATCTTAAAGCACCTGTTACCAGCATTATCTGTTTTTATGGTTTTCATAAAACATAGCGATTACCGATGAAAATTAAACGAAAACTTAATAAATAACTTTTTTTTCAACTGAAATAGACTGATTTTCGATGGAAAAATGTTACTTATAACTAAAAATGAATATAAGACATATACGCAATGATATTTAGAATAAATCAATCTTTTCTAAAATTACTATGAAATATTCACAAAATCGTTTCGTTATAACCAAAGTAGCAAGGCTTGCAGATTTCGTATAGAGTTCAAACGCGATACTGAGATGATCTTTTTTTTTTATATTTTTGTAGGATAATGCACCACTACGTTGTAAGTACTTGTTTGAGAAACCTGAACAAACCTGAGGGGGGCGCGTCAAACCTGAAACCGATTGCAAGGAGCACTAACCTTAGTACATGTAATCAAACCTGAGCTACCCTGAAAGATTATGATGAAACCCGACTCTCTGCATCGTAACCATTGGAGTGGAAAAAAAAATTTTTCAACTCTTCATACGACGAAAAAACATCCGTTAATTAATATTGCTTGTTTTCTAAACCATACTAATAAGCCCTTTTTAATATACCAACCTGAAAGATAAGAATACGGGGTTTTCTGTGTGAATTTAACTCTAGAAGGAACAAAATTGCAGAGAAATTTGAGGATTTTTCAAGAAAGTCCTCTCTCAAGTACTTACAACGTAGTGGTGCATTATCCTACAAAAATATAAAAAAAAAAGATCATCTCAGTATCGCGTTTGAACTCTATACGAAATCTGCAAGCCTTGCTACTTTGGTTATAACGAAACGATTTTGTGAATATTTCATAGTAATTTTAGAAAAGATTGATTTATTCTAAATATCATTGCGTATATGTCTTATATTCATTTTTAGTTATAAGTAACATTTTTCCATCGAAAATCAGTCTATTTCAGTTGAAAAAAAAGTTATTTATTAAGTTTTCGTTTAATTTTCATCGGTAATCGCTATGTTTTATGAAAACCATAAAAACAGATAATGCTGGTAACAGGTGCTTTAAGATTATAATAATGTAATGGATGGGACAATGAGACAATTATTGACAAGAAAAGTACGATGCGTTTCTGAATAGAGGTACTTTTGGGTTATGTCGCTAGAACACGATATGTTTCCATGAAATATTGGAGGTATAGAATTTTTATTTACTATAATACTATCTTAAAATTCTTCTTGGAGAAAATATTTAAATTTGAATGTATCTGACCCTCTACAGAATATAACCTTTTGACTTTTTTAAGATGACATAAACCATGGGAAAATTATTTTATTCTCATTTTGACAACCGAATTATACCTTGAAATAAGATGGTATTAAATAGAAAGTCACGCTAAAAATGCATCCAGCATTTTTTTTTTGTATTTTTATAAATTTTGTCCGACACATCACAAATTTTGCCTGACCCAGGAAGGAAATATGAAATTTTAACTAAGTAGCTCATAGTGTAGGATTTTTGATTGCTTACATAAATTTTAACTGTCTCTCTTATAGAACTAGAAACGTATTCCCCTAACGATTCAGTACAGACAAAAAGAGCGAAATAATAATTTTATTTAACCTGCTAAACAATAGGAAAGCCAGCTAAATAGACAAGATGATGGGTTTTGTTAGGAAACACAATGATTTTTTAGTGTCAAGGATGTTTTAGGCTCCGATATCATTAATATTTTCTGAATACTAAGGCTATATTACTTTCAAAAGCAGACTCGTTTGAGACGATTGGCGAATAAAGATGAATTGATCGTAAATAAAAATATAAGATCTATGTGCTAAGACTGTGAAATTATCGAAAAGTGGGGGTGTGCTTTTGAAATCGAACTTAAGAGCGATAAAAATATGAAAATATAGTTGTTTGATTTGAGTCTTCAGACAATGAAGTTCGTTGTAGTCGATATTCAAGGATTTAACATACCTGAATTTTGCGCGAAAGAATTGGCTATTTATGATGGGAATAGTATGAAAAGTTACTTTTTTAAACCAGTTAAACCATTCGACACCTTAAGTAAGGCTTGCAAGAAACAAGTCAAATATCTATTTGGAAATCATCATGGTATCCTTTATAATTATGGTGATACCGATTACAAGGAACTACATAATATCATATCCAACAATCTGATAGACGCAGACATTATTTACGTTAAAGGATGTGTTAAAGAGGAATTTTTAGTTAAAACATTTTCGGAATTAAACTGCAGGACGCCATATATTATAAACTTAGAAGACAGCATTGGTGTACCAAAATTAGAGAAGGGAGAGAGAGTTGATGGTTGTAAATATCACATTTTAGATATTCATGTTTGTAGTATTAGAAATGCCAAAGTGTTGTATCGATATATTTATAGTCTTTTACCTTAATAAATATTAAAATTTTTCAACAAGCCAACTTTATTTATTCCCCACGTAGCTCAAACGGTTTTGTTTACTTTTCAACGAATGGAACTGTGACAACGCAACATGTTCACTATTGGAGTGATGTTAATCCTATGTTCAGAATCCTAACCCGATGTCAATATTTAAAAAAAAGTGAATGTTTGGTACGCTGAAGAAACGTGTAAAGCTTTACGAAGACCGAAAATCTTTGGTTAAGTTACTGGGATACCCTACATCTTATAATATTTTTGAATTTTGCATAAAGTAGTCATTATTTTTTAATAAGCGTATTATAAGTCTAAACCTAATAATTTCCGAGATATCAATTTTTGAAAACCGCTAACATTTGTATATAAACGCTAATGGTACAAATAAGATTCAGATAAATAACTTCTTGCCTGCCTGATAACACCGACATTTAGTTAATTATACAACATTTTTAAAATAATTATTGTTCTTTGATCAAACCAATATTCCACTATCACTTTGTAAACCGACAAAAATAGGCAAATTTTTCAATTTCGTATCGGGATTTTTGATGAAAATAGCCCAACATTTTCGAGTAAACCTACCTAGAAATATAGAAGATATTTATTGCAAAATTAGTAGTTTACATGCTTGGTAAAGTGAATTAATCTACCACTGTAATCGTTTCATTTTTAGCTAAATAGAGGTATTCTTTTTTAATCGTGAAAAAATAGACGAAATCTCTAATTTTATTTCATACCTAACGAATTCAACAATCAATAATACGATCTCATTTTCGACTAAGATCAGCTGTTACTTTAGACAGAATATTCCTAATAACATAATATATTTAGTTATACAGCTTTTTAAAATAATTATTGTTCTGTAACCGTAAATTATTTAATTATTTTCGTGTGATAAAGAGCTACTTTAAATTTTGTTTCTTAATCTTGTTCTATTGCGTATTAATCGTGTTAGCATCACAAATTACGGTCTGTGAAGCTGCTTTATAGGATCATTTAGTTCGATGGGGGGCATATTTTATGATATCCCATATTTCGTCAATTATTTGGCAGGTAGGTTTGATGCTTCAATACGGAACTCCTCAAGATGACATCAAATATTTCTAAACAAGAAGCGTCCAAGTCTATGGAATCCCATGTAAAAATAGCTGGTATGTCTGTTGCCTTCCGTAGACATTAATGACATCTCGCATGTATGCTGAAGTGTATCGTTAATAGAAATCTTGAATATTCTAGTACCTACCTATATCTTGCGTCATTATGTCAATGCTTACATTGATGTCGCCAGGTATCTTAAAATGATAGGTACATAATGTGCAAGCATTTGTGTAGAAAGCTATGTTTTTTACAAAATTTTCTCTAGGCAACCAAATTGTAATAGGGTTTTCGTAGTTCCAGTATATGTCTGGCTGCTTTAGCCTAAATAAATTGAAGTGTATTTGTAAGCAAATTAATCCTTAAAATTTATTATATCGTCTGATATAGACACTGTTTCAACTACGCGTTTTGGTAAAAAATAATTGGAAAGTAAAATTACTAAAGCACTAACAATAAATGGGGCGTGGATAAACTGGTAGATCTAAGCTCCAAAAATATACGCCTCTTATGATAAATGTTAAAAAATTGTACCGTTGCCAACGTCAAATTAAAAATCAGGATTTGGCAAACAGGACTCAACCCTCTCATTAATGCTTGATCTTCGGTATACCGAGTTTTATAAGTATTTTTAACACTCATCTGGAAATAAATGGATGCAAAAACCTCCTTTTTCCATTTTTTCAAGCCATTAAACAACAAAATTGTCATTTTTTGAAGAAACCTTGCATACATAGGTATAAGCGAGCGAATTTCGACTATTGTAGATATTTAATATTAGAAAATCAATATAGAGGTAAATCGAAAAGTGTATTTTTACGACGGCTTAAGAGGTAGTTTATGGTGATGTACATATTAGAGTTCATTTTAAAATGAACGATAATCTCCTAAACACAGACTTTTGACAATAGAACGAAATAAAAATATAGTTTGATGTGATAAGGCTATGCAGCTGCTCTTTATGGAATTTCATGTGAGCCTAGACTTTATGGATTTTTGTTATTTTTTTTTTATCAGTAAAGTCATCCTATAGATATTGTTTGTTAATCCATTAAAATAGACAAAATCTTTGAATTTGTATATGATTATCCGCTGAAATACCCTTAATCTGCATGGTACCTAACTCTACGGAGATATTTATTGCAAAGGGCGGCTTTTTCAGTTTTGAAAGTATTCAACATTTGCGAAATTCATCTAAATATATACTACGCTATACTTTAATCAAACTCACAATAGAGGGAAAGCGACAGACGAGTTTTAAACTAATGTGGCTTAAAGGATAATTTGTGTTGTAAATATTAGAGTTCATTTTAAAAGAAACTATAATCTCGTGACCGACAAAAAAAAGTATCCATTTCGATACATCATTTCCCCTATTTTAACGTTAAAATAGTAAATTATGTTATAAGCTCGAAAAATGTAGTATTTCAGACGTAATGCGGTCGCTAACCTAAATAGCCCGAAAAACATTTTTCGTCCATATGTCATAAGTTATTTTTTATTCGATCTTGTTTTTAATGCGATTGAGAGTTGTAAAATAATGTAGAAATGAAGTGAACCTATACATTTCATCTTGCACGCTAATTTTTTGGTCTTAATGTTTGTTAGTTAACGATGAAATCTGTAATAGCGTCCGAAAAAAAAAATTTTTTTTTGACTAACATAAAAAGTGTTGTCTAGCTAGCAGGGCAATAATCAATACTTTATTGAGAAGGTTAGCTCTTCGTCTAAATATCTAATCTATAAATCGTCATTTTTTCCGACACAATCGGTTAAAAAGCATACAATTGTATGTGAACGTTTGTACAAAAACCATCGTGTTAAATCAGTTCTTATACCTGACTGACAACGCCGATCTTTAGCTTTTTTTTTTACTTTGTAAAATAAAAAGATTAGTTCTTACTATCAAAGAAATTAAATATGCAAGAGAAATAGGTCGAAAAGATTAATAATAATTTATTTATTCCTAAGTTATAAATCTTAACTACATCACTTTCTAAACCAAGAAAATAGATAATCTTCCTGCATTATTCCGTACTTAGATTTATTTTTCATGAAAATAGTCGAATCTATGATTTTCGTTCAAATCCATAAGGGGCGCTTGTTTTGTATAGATGATTTATGATCTTATTTTCAACTAAAATACTAGTATAAAAAAAGTATTTCTTCCGATAAACGTGGAAGGAATAGACATTTAAACAGTTAGCCATAACATACGCATACTGACTTGCATTATTTTCATGGATTGAATGGCTACATCTTTGTGTGTGAAGTGAATTTCTTTTTAAAAAATTACAATGCGCTCAATTATGAATTTTCTAACATAACTTTTATGTATAGTGGAGTCGGATATTGGAAGAAAATATTATCATAAGGACAACTCGATTATTGATATAATTATTATGCTTTCACAGAAGTTTCTACAGAGTCAGCCATGCTGTAGCAGAGACTGTTGTAGGTCGTATTTTTTAAAAAAACCTAACAATACCTTTACTTTATATTGATAGACATATTCTATTAGAACATTTTTCTAAAATTTAGAGCCTTTGGAAATGTGATAATGCTATGAGCATCAAATATATTCAAAATATCAAAAATCCTTTGGTAGTTAGTTATTGCGGTATATTTTAATAGAGGCATAATTTATACTGTACTCCTAAATTTACGGCATATCACTTTGTTTATGTTATTATATTCACAGAGACTATTAATCTAACCAACTTTTATTTACGAAAAATTAAAAACTGAAATACTCTATTTTATTGCCGATTGTTCGCAAAGACACTTGGAGTTGTTATTTTACTTTTTCTACCTCTTTTTCCCCGGCTGCGGAGAAATATGTTAGGGGAAGTTTGGGTACCCTCAGACGGTTATATGCAATGATTCAAGCTTCTAAAAAAGCACTAAGACAAGTAATTATCAATTTGAATTTATGTATGTCGAAGGTAATGTGTTAATGATAAATATACATGATGAAAACATTTATTGTTCGATTGCATCTAATTTTTAAGAGTCTAGAAATAAGCAAATAATGTTCTTTAACGTTTCTTTATAAACATCTCGAGTTACCTGTCCTTCCCCTGCATCATAGAAGGGTATTTGCCGACAAAGTTTGACCATTTTTTATGATTCGAGAGTTGTGTATTCTCTACAGATGTAAACTGACGTCATTCGAGTAGTCCGAACTTGTTAGATTTTAGCTTATATTCTTATTATGTGATTTTAAAATTATGTATGCGTTTGTTTAATTCATTGTAAAGGATTTGTTATTATGCTAATTTCAAAAGTTAAATGTTGGTGAGAATATTGAATTTTTTTATTAAAATATCTAAAGTAAATATCTAATTGATTTTTTTTTAGCGCTAATTGGGATTTTAATTAACTACCTCAGAGTCGGTATACACTATATTTTGCAGCGCAATTGCTTTCACACCCAGTAATGTATTATGATTTTTTTGGATGGTCGTTATATTGTGAGTTTCTTAAGTTAGCCAGATTAATAATAAATTAAAAAACCAACGTGATTTGCTTATTGTTGCCTACGCCTGATATTCATAATTTTATTGGGGGTTCTACCTGATGACAAATACAGCTTATGATACCTATCTAGTGGGTATTTTCAGTTTAAGGACCGAATAATATAGAGTTATTGTGCATACATCATCGCAAACAAAAGGTAGCTTTTTATATTATTTCGTATTTACAATCCATTTAACTACAATTTTACACTGTGAATTAATTTTTTTTACTTTTTTCCTGAAATTGTAGCCTATTTACTTATATTATGATATTATCCGAAATTTTTATAAAAGCATTATGAGGGCTTTTACCTGATGGCGAACACAAGTTGTATAGTACCTATACCTGTTTGGTATTTTATACGTATTTAAGTTTTATTTACTTTTTATTACTCTGTTCTCATTACAAGATAGTCCTATAATTTATCCATTTCCAGTACAAAGAAATCGCTAGTTAATGGTTCTAGATGGTAATTATTTTATTGTATTTCTATAAGTGGTGCAAAAATTGGAAACAATTATTAGATATGCTACTGAATTTTAATGAGGGTCCTTCGGAATAATAAATAAAGGTTTATGTCCCTTTCTTTTTAAATCGAGTCGGCAGAGGGTTTGAGAGGATCATTTAGGTATAAATAATTATTGTGGTGACAAATGTACCGCTTTATTATACTTATCTTGTTAGACCATATAAATTAGGGATTTATTTCGCTTTACTACCCGCCAGCGGCGTTTCACTAAGTTAGAAAATATAAATAATGTTTTTTACTATACCGCTTTAACAGCGGCGTTTCAACTAAGGGAAAATAATAAAAAGTCTGGTTTAAGGATGGCTCAGGTCGGATCGTAAAAAGTTGGGTTTAAGGATGGCTTATAAAAATTGGGATTTAGTTATCCCGCTTTAGCAGCGGCGTTTCAACTAAGGGGAAATAATAAAAAGTCTGGTTTAAGGATGGCTCAGGTCGGATCGTAAAAAGTTGGGTTTAAGGATGGCTTATAAAAATTGGGATTTAATTATCCCGCTTTAGCAGCGGCGTTTCAACTAAGGGAAAATAATAAAAAGTCTGGTTTAAGGATGGCTCAGGTCGGATCGTAAAAAGTTGGGTTTAAGGATGGCTTATAAAAATTGGGATTTAATTATCCCGCTTTAGCAGCGGCGTTTCACTAAGGTTAAATCATAAAAAGTCGGGTTTTATCTCGGGTCAGATCATAAATATTCAGGATCAAGTTAGGGTTAGATAAGAAGCCGCCTCATGAAAGCATCCGGGTTAGGTCGTAAAAAGTCGGGTTTAATTTCGGGTTATTTTGTAAACAGCACCACCGAACCACCCGGGTTAGGTCATAAAACGCACCACCGAACCACCCGGGTTAGATCGTAAAACGCACCACCAGCACCACCCGGGTTAGATCGTAAAACGCACCACCTGCACCACCTGGGTTAGATCGTAAATTGCACCACCAGCACCACCTGATCTCGTTCTCTTAATATCTCTCTACTTTCCGCACCCGGTGCGGATAAAAATCTTATCCGCACTAGTGCGGAAAAGTGTAACTTTGCACACGGAAATGCGTGCGCAAAGTACTACTTTGCGCACGCTCGTAGGAAAGTGCTTTATTACGTCCTTAACAAGGAAAAAATATAAAATTATATCAGAATATACAATAAATAATACAAATTTAAATAGGAAAAAAGATAGCAGGGATTTGGATGTACTGTTGGATGAAGAACTAAGTTTTGAAAATCATGTAACTAGTATTGTAAATAGGGGTTACAAAATGCTCGGGTTCATTGTTCGAAATTCGTTTAGGTTTAGTAATTTAAAAATATTAATTATTCTTTATAATTCATTCGTTCGGAGTATCCTAGGATATGCTGCAATAGTATGGTCCCCTTATTATGTCATATACAAAAATAAAATAGAAAAAGTTCAGAAAAAGTTTTTAAGGTTTTTATATTATAAAAAACATGGTGAATATATTTTTAATCTAGATTATCACAACTCGCTAACTGAATTTAAATTTACTACAATGGAAACGCGAAGGAACATTGCTTCATTGACATTTTTGTACAAATTATTACAAAATAGATTTGAAAGCTCTCAATTGCTAGAAAGAATTTGGTTGAACTGTAGTCCACATTTCAACAATAGAAAAAGATGTATCTTTGTCGTTCCAAGGCCCCGTACAAATTTGGGATTGAAGTCTCCTCTCCATAGAGTGTGTTCCCTTGCTAATTTAGTGAGTAATATTGTTTTTTTTGCTGAATGCACAATAAAAAGTTTTCGAAAAAGGGTAGCGTTAGAGATGGCTAGTTTGCCAAATTAATCTTGTATATCTTGACAAAATTTTAGACCTGTTTTGTTATTGTTACATTCCTTACTTCTTGTTAACATAAAAATTATGAATTATGATGTGTAATACATGCTCTTATTTAGGTTTAGTAAATGTAGATTAAGAATAGGTATATTTTGTTACTTTATTGCAATTAATTATTGGAACTTGTGTTCTGTCGATTGCTTAATAAATATATAAATAAATAAATTAAAAATACTGGACAACTTTCTCAGCCGTTTGTTCTGCACGATTTGACCTATGATCACCTCCCTGTAGTTGTGGAACCAGACACCAGGTAGCAAATATTGCGCTCTTGAGTTGCCCAGCCAAGTAGGGTTATCGAAATGAAGATTAGCCCATAAAACCGTAAAAGAATGAAAAAAAAGGTAAAGGGTGATAAAACTAAAAATTCTTAAAAAATAGCCCACAGAAATAGGAACTTAAGAACACGTTAAACTTGTTGAGCAAAAATTTATTAAATAACTCGCACAGTTTATAGAAATAGCAACTCAAAAATATATATGTAGTAGCAAAAAAAACTGAAAAATATACACAATGGAAGTACATACAGGGTGACAATTTAAAAACTTGAAATGGCCATATCTTAGGAACGAAAAACTGAAGAAAAAAACGCAAAAAACAGTTTCTATAAAACGAAGGGGGAACAAAAACAAGCGTATTATCCCACCCTTATCTGCAACCCCTTGGACAGGGTGAGATACACCCTAAAATCTTAAATAGAAAGGGTGGCCGAGTGATACATCATTTTGAAGCTCTTGAAAAATGCTACCATAGAAAGCTACATTTCAGGAAATTCTTCTCTGTTTATTAAGGAAAACAACAAATGAAAACACAATTTTGAAATTTTTAATTATTATTTAATTAAATGTTCAAAATGATTGCTACCATTATCCTGGCATATTAAGAGATATCTCTTAAGAATTCTAAACATTCTAAGCCTAGGTATTTTGTTTTAGTTTATTTGCTATGGTTTTTTAGTCGAAAAAAAAATTTGCTTATAAATATTCGCATTTTATTATCACAGAATTTACTTAACGTACATGTACTAGTATTATTATTTTAAAAACAGTTGACTTTCGGTTCAGTTTAAATGAAAGGCAGCACCTCTTATCTTCAACAATGGTGTACAGCACAGCTGAGCGTGTAGAAATTGTTTTCATTTATGGTTTCCAGGATCAATGTTTCTTAAGGTTAGCTAAACGTTTTAACGAAAGGCATCGAGGTCAAAATGTAAGCCCGGAGTATGTTCGCCAACTAGTAAGTAGTAGTAGCCAAATTTGAAGAAACTGGTTCTGTCGCGAATAAAAAGAGAAATCAACCGAGACTAGCGGACGAAGCAGCGCAAATTGAAATTCTGGGGCAGTATGCAATGAATTCAACTTTATCAACTCGTGAAGCAGCTGTAGCAACTGGATTATCTCGTGAATCCATAAGAAAGGTACTTAAATTTCATAAGTTTTATCCCTATAAACTGCACATACTGCAAGAACTTTGTGACGACGACCCGGACAGAAGAATTCAGTTTTGTGAAATAATGACAGATAGAATTACGGCAGAACCTCGACTAGTTAAAAATATTTGCTTCAGTGATGAGTGTATCTTTTATTTAGATGGGCATGTTAATAAGCAAAACTGTCGTTACTGGAATGACGAGAACCCCCACGTATTTAGAGAAGGGCATAGCCAGTACCCCCAGAAAATTAATGTTTGGGCTGGTATATTGGGAGATGGTATTATCGGCCCAATATTTATACAAGGAAATTTAAATGGCGACAGGTATGCTGAAATGCTACAGAGGTCTATCGAACCAGTAATAGTGCGAGAATTAGAAAATCAGAGGGACATACTCGGAAATTTATCTTTAGAAGAACGCTTACTACATTTCCAACAGGATGGAGCACTTCCGCATTATGTAGTTCCCGTTAGGCAGTGGTTGGATGATAATTATCCCAACCAGTGGATTGGAAGAAGAGGTCCTGTTGAATGGCCACCTAGTTCCCCGAACCTAACACCTCTTGACTTCTTTTTGTGGGGTCACCTAAAATCTGTGGCTTTTAAAACGCAACCTGAGTCACTAGAGCAACTTCAGCATAGAATAGTTCAGGAATGCCGTGCTATATCCAGAGAAACATTTGCAAATGTACGTGAAGAATTTGAAAGTAGGCTTTATTATTGTCTTCAAAACAACGGAAATCGTTTTGAACATTTAATTAAATAATAATAAAAAATTTCAAAATTCTGTTTTCATTTATTGTTTTCCTTAATAAACAGAGAAGAATTTCCTGAAATGTAGCTCTCCATGGTACCATTGCAAAGCATTTTTCAAGAGCTTCAAAATGATGTATCACTCGACCCCCCTTTCTATTTCAGATTTTAGGGTGTATCTCACCCTGTCCAAGGGGTTGCAGATAAGGGTGGGATAATACGCTTGTTTTTGTTCGCCCTTCGTTTTATAGAAACTGTTTTTTGCGTTTTTTTCTTCAGTTTTTCGTTCCTAAGATATGGCCATTTTAAGTTTTTAAATTGTCACCCTGTATAAGATATTATTTAAAAATTAACTTTTCTTCCCTTGCGTGATTCAAACTCATCCACAATGTCATTGTAATCGGGTTGTCATCCTACGGAATTTTTTTATTGATAATATTGCTAGCTTTGACAACCTTTCTGGAGTCATAGTCGACCTTAAATGTTTTAATAAGTTTCAACTTGCTGAAACAATTCGCATGATGCAAATGTATCTGAATGGAGGTATGGATAATAGATCTGCTAATTGATTCATTAGGTGATTCATACGACGCCGATAGAGACAGAGTCGTAAGTTTGTTCACAAGTGTTGATTTCAAAATGTTGAGCTCTTTATCTTTTTAATTTTTTACCTTTAAAAACAAATTTTAAATCAAACTTGTCGTGACTGATCGACACTCGTTCACATGAACGGGTCATTTTAGTGATTGATCTGGTATAACCCGCGCCACCAAAAAATTAATAATAGCGGAAGGAATCGCCCTTATGGTTATAGTGGGCGAAGAGAACGAGAACGACAAACAACATGCCTGGACTAGCCAACGCGTTGAGCTCTGTTCGCAATGCAGTGGAAGCGTCGAGCGCATCATTGCGTTTTCTTTTGCATATTTTTGCTGGCATATTCTTAAATTTTTTCTTTAAAGTTACCAGTAATGTTCTTGAGGTGGTTATTCTGCGACGGCACCACCCTAGTTACACCATATAAAAATAAACGTAATAATATTGCAACCCAAGAATAAAGTTAAATACGGAGTTCACATACATACTGCTCTATTATGTAATCGCAAACTGTACGTTCGCAGTGGACCCATTTTTTACAAGATGCGCACATATCCACTTTTCCTGCGATTGCGGACGCGGACGAGAAAATTGTTCATTGCAAAATATGCAGGTCACGTCATCTTCATTGTCACTGATATCGGATTTATCTTGCATAGTTATCAAAAAGTGTGCAAATGCAGCAGTTCTTCTAGGTGCAAGTTTGGTTTTGGAACAAGTCGAAGTATCCTAAAAGATGATTGATTTATTTACTTTTTTTGCATCTTTTCTTGGATGCTCGGTATTTTTTTCTGCAGTTTTTATTTTCAAAGTTTATATTTCCGGCACTTAAAGAATTGTAAAAGGGCCCAATTTAACAATTTTTGTTAAATGTCCCTTTCTTGTATGTCGTTGATACATTTTGGGAAGAATTCGACAGTACAATATAAAATCCAGCTGTCAAAAAAAAAATAAAACGGCTTGACTTGCGGTAAAACCGGAAGTGATGTTCCTTTGATTTTTAGGTAATAATTAAGATCCCGCTCAAACATGGTAGTAATCCAAATTTAAATAAGATATCTTTTAACATAACGCTGGGGTGCTTTGTATAATGATTACCTTAACACCCGGTATAGTGATGATATTTTGAAAATTTCAGTTCACAGTTTAAAGGATAAAGATTAAGTGGAGTGTGAAAGTGAGAGCAGTTCGTCATCTAATGACTCTGAACTAGTAAGTTAAAAATATTATTGTGACTCGCCACACAGCAATACCATGTTTAAGAAATATTTTAAATTAGAGGCAAATACTTTTCAGAAATACTTCAAAAAAATGTCTTGTACTATTTCTGAAATTATATAAAATGGACTAATATATCATTCAATATCAAGAACATAATATTTATTAAAAAACATATAAACTATTATTATTTAAGTAATAAATATGAATATACAAAATTGGATACTTATTTATTTCTGAAATTCTTCGTTCTATGGGGCCCTGAAAGTAGAAATTTGAAAATTAATAATTTTAAGTATGAATCTTAGTAATATTATGTGGGTATAAAGGTGCATTTATAAAACTTGTCGTCTCCGCTCTCGCTTGTCGCCACGGTTTCTGTCGCAACTTAATCAAAAGGGGGATAAGGTATGCATTCATAAAAGCCGCCACCGCTCCCGTTCGTAGTTCCAACATGACCAATTTTTATCTCGCTGATTTTTGTGCTGTTCGTCGTTCGAGCTTTAGCCAATGGAATGAAAGAAATTTTACACATTTGATTAAAAAACATAGAATATTTTCCATACTCCTACGATTTCAGCATTTATAGACAATACACAGGGCTTAACTTATTTCATAGTTTATTAATATTAAATACTGCTCATATTATCCATGTTTTCAAAGAGAATTAATATTTTAACTTCAAGATACGTCACTGCTCTCGCGAATTAGGCAATCCAACAATGTGTCAAACTGTCAAATTACGAGTTGCCTGCCACGGCCATATTGAATTCGTTTCACAGAACTCAACAACATTCAACGAACAATTCAATATGGCCGTTGAGGCGAATATGTGGCAAATATACACGGATTCAATGCCTAGTTTAGTAGTTTACAGTCCAGTTCTGTGCTGTGTGTAGATATACACTTGCCATTGTTAACCTCTCCAATAACATCATCGACTTTAAGTGTAATTAAATATAAATAACAGAAAAAAACACATATTGAACAACAATAACTTAATTAAATACACAAAACCAAAATCGCGGTTTACACGTCAAACTGACATACACACAAAAATAAAGGTTAGTTTTTCTGACGTTTGCCGCCGACGGCCATATTGGAAGCACTTTGTGACTCCAATATGATCGTGGCGGGTAAACATAACCTGGTTTGGATTGCCTAATTTATTGAGGGAAAGCCGTGAAGTTGGTGAAAGGTAATTTGAAAGTGTTTATGGTATTTGTTTTAAAATCCTCAGTGTTTAAAACTAACTGAAATTGTGTGTTTAAATTGGATGTTAATTAGGTGTTTCGTGATTTAAGGTACCAACAGAAGGTGAGCATTATTGAGAACAACGATCCTTTTACTCTTGAGGACAGTGAATTGTGAATTGAACTTTTCTAACGAGGGGGTGCCACCAGTGTTTAATATGGATATTGTTTTGTATTTAGTGCTGAACCACAATTATTACACCAAGGAAGAACTAAAAGCTTTTAAGAGTCTACAATTCTATAAATATTTTGAGGCAGGGTTTAATAAAGTGGGCACAAAGTTAGCTCAGGTTTTCTTTATTTTGGTCGAAATGGTACCGTAAAGTGGGCATACTTGCAACAGTGGTATAACTTGCAACAATATGAACCTGGTGGAATGTTTGCTTTCCCCCTCCCCTAGGTTAGGCCGCGCGTCAACCGCTTGCGTGTTTACGTTTAGTACGGATCGGTAGGTCGACTTGTATGCAAGTATAGCGCTGCACAAAATTTACTACGATAAATTTGGCGGGATTTTTCGTCGTCTACGGTAAGTGCTCTAAATTGTTTCTGTATAACTTCCCCTGTTCAGAGTTTATTTACAGTGGGATTTGTATCAAATTTGGATATAATGTGCTTAGATGCTTGGTCTAAAACCTTAAATACCCAGTTTTGATTTAAGTTAAAAGATTTTTGTAAATATATTTTTTTTTTAATTGCATGTCCAGAAGTGGGTAACTTGCAACATGCCCCGAAAACACAAAAAGCAGTTAGGGAGTAGATCGTACCGAAATTTTTCCGACGAAACTTTGGAAGCTGCATTACGGGCTATTGAAAATGGTTCCGGAATTCGGGAAGCATCCCGGAGATTCGGAATTGACCCATCAACACTCTCACGGAAAAGAAGGAATTTGTTTTCCCGTAACCCTGGGAGGCAACCAGTATTTCCCAAGGAAGAGGAGGAAGCATTTGTTAATAATATCCTTTTGGCCGCACAGTGGGGGTTTCCATTAACCTCATATGATATACGGTTAACAGTAAAACAATACCTGGATCGTAAAGGTGTTCGGGAGAATCGTTTTGGAAATAACAATATGCCAGGTTTGGAATGGGCAAGAAATTTTTTAAATAGGCACAAATCTAAGGTAGGCTGTAACTAGCCAATAATTATACAAATTTTAATTAATTTTAAAAATATATTTTAGCTTTCTGCGAGATTATGCGAAAACATAAAGCGGGCCAGAGCTCAAGTTTCCAGTGATATGATTAATGAATATTTTACTGAGTTGGAGAATAGTCTTGAAAATGTGCCTCCTCAAAATATTATTAATTATGATGAGACCAATTTTTGTGACGATCCTGGTCGTCAAAAAGTCATTGTTAAACGAGGTGCTCGTCATAGTGAAAGATATATGGATTCGTCCAAGACATCAGTGTCTGTTATGATGGCTGGTTCAGCTGCAGGGCATATATTACCACCATACGTCGTCTATAAGTCGCTACATTTATATGACACATGGACTGAAAATGGTATAGAGGGTGCGAAATATAATCGGTCGAAGTCAGGGTGGTTTGACATTACAATATTTGAAGACTGGTTTTTAAAAATTGCTTTGCAATATTTCCGGCAAAAAGATGGACCAAAAGTCATGATAGGAGACAATTTGTCGAGCCACCTTTCAGATCGAGTGATGCGTACCTGTAGAGAACATAATATTAGATTTATATTATTGCCGCCTAACTCGACACATTTATGCCAGCCATTGGACGTGGCGTTTTTTAGACCAGTTAAATCTGCTTGGAGGGATGTTCTACTTAATTGGAAACAAAAAAATAAAGGTTGTATTCCAAAGGATCAATTTCCAAGATTATTAAGACAAACTCTTGAAAAAGTGAAGCCTGAAAATTTGGTAGCAGGATTTAGGGCCACAGGGATATATCCGCTGAATAGAGAAGAAGTGCTAAAGCGACTGCCAGATTGGTGCCAAGCACAAGCACCTTTAAATCAAGACGCCTTAAACAATAGTTTTACAGACTTGTTACAAAAGATTCGCTTTCCAGATGAAAATAGGCAGATTAAGCGCAAAAAGAGATTAAATGTAATTGCAGGAAGAAGTGTATCTTTTGATACAAATGAAAAAGACGAAGCAACAAATGTAATAGAATCTGAAGATCTTATAGAAGATGATTTTAACACAAAATTATTTCCGAGAGCCACCACTTCAAAAGAGAGCGACAGTTCGCTCTCGGATAGCCACATGTCTGTCCATGATTCAGATTCCGACAATTGGGATGAATTTAACTTAGAACCAAATGAATACAATGAAGGAGACTACATATTGGTTCAATTTATTCCTGAAACAAAGAGACGACAGGCCGTGATGTATGTTGGTCATGTTCAAGAAGTTTTACGTGAAAATGATAATAATAATTCACTGTATTGCAAATTTCTAAGAGCGGCCGCAGGTACAAAATTGCCTAAAAATAGCTTTAAATATCCAGAAATTGATGATTTATCAATTGTCGATATAAATCAAGTAAAAATGAAGTTACCCGCACCGAAAGCAAAACGTGGAGTTTATACATTTCCCGGTCATTTGAAACTTACATAATATGTTTTGTTTAAAATTATTTTTTATTATTTAGTTTAGGGTCATTTTGTTCCTTTTTGATGTTCCTATAAGAATTTAAGTTGATTATATGTTCCTATAAGTTGATTATACGTTTATTTTTGTATTTTTAATAAAAAAAACTAAATAAATGCATTTTTTTAATCTACAATCATACCACTACCATTCAAATACCCAAATTATTTTTTTTAAATATTTTTTGTGTTGCAAGTAAATCAATACGCGCTCCTAAATGCGATTACTACTGAAAAAAGACACCTGTTGCAAGTATCCACTTTAGTGTGTCTAACTTGCAACACCCGGTTTTTTTTTAAAATATATATTAAATATTCATTTTATTCAAAGTTTTTTGTTAAAATCGGATACTAGACCACAAGACTAAAATTTTGGTACCAATAATGTAAAATTTGACAAAAAAATAAAAAACTTATTGACAAAAGAATTTTGAAAATGTTGCAAGTATCCCCACTTTACGGTATGCCATTTTATTTTCTGGCTTTTTGACTAATTATTTAATAAAGGCCTTGTTCTAGGTAAAACACTCCCAGCAGTGAAATTTCTAGTCATGTTGGAGCTATACTGTTTGCTGCTGATTATGCTCACAAAATTAGGGAGGTTACAACTTGTAGAGACATAAAGTCTGCCTGGCCAAGACCATCCCAAGTAACAATTTAAATACCAACAAGTATTTATAGGGTTTTAACACAGGTCTAAGAAGGTAAATAAACCGAAGTGGGTTTTATTATTTCTTTTGTGCATACCAATTTATTTGCAGATAATATGTACTTAAAAAAAGGCCTTCAAGTTATCTTTAAAGCAAGTTGTTAAATCTTTTTGCTCTAAGACCTATTGGTTATATAACCACTTAATTGCTGCATTAATCAAAATCACAATAAACTCATTAAGGTTTATAGAAGATTTAAAATCTTTTAAGTTTTGTGGTAGACATCTATAAATCTTTGGGTTTTATGGGAGTTTTAAAATATAGATTTAGGGACTCCTTACGATCAAGCAATAAAACGAATAACTCTTAAGTAGCCTTACCCTTAATATATGTTATCATCAATACTATTTACTTTGGACGATAATTGGTAAAGGCTTTTTGAAACCTAATAGTTTTTTGGTAAGTTTAGTAAGCTAAGTTAAAACCTTTTGGTTTTTACAAAGCACCTATAAATCCTTTGGTTTCCACACTTAAGCCTTTAAACTTTGAGAGAGGGGGCACATAACGCATAGTAAACGCCATTTTGTGATTGCTAATTTTAGTTAGTGTCAGTGCAGTGAGGCGCAAAGAAGCATTTTATGCACTTAGTTAGCAAAAATGTCTACTATTTTAGATAAGTCATTTATTAGAGAATAAAAACTAAGACGAACATGTGGAAAAAGAGGAATCTATTTTTATTAAGCCATGTAGTCATCAAGAATCACGAAATAAATGTTTTTTTTTTTATTTTATATTATCTAAGTACATTTGCGAGTACATTTGTATTAGAGGTTGTCAGAGACAAATCTTAAGTGTTTTAAAGAAGAGTAGTAAGGCTGTGTAAAGTCTTGCAGGTTTTAAAATTGTAATAAAGTGGAGCAATGGAATTTAACAATACCTTTTGCTTTATAAAAATATTTCACAAACCCACAAACTCTTAATAGGGCATTATATTAAAATAAACGGTTTTATTAATTTTCCAGCCATGTTTTTTTCCGTTTACTATGGCAGACATGTTTAAACAAAGTTAGGGCAACAGTGTTTGGTTATATTTTTATTTATTCTAACTGTTTACATTTAGCCTGCAATTATCAAAAATATGTTAATATTATGTTATATAAACCCCTAAATAGCCCAAAATCATACTGATTAAGCTAAAAGTTGGGTAACAAATTTTTTTTATTAATTGTAAATAATAATTAATAAGCTAACAAATGAAAGGCGCGTGATATTTTAAAAAGTTTTTTATATAATTTATCAATAAAGTGACCGGGGTTGACAATTTTTTATTACTAGGTTGTTTATTAATATCAAATTATAAAATGTTAGCACATGCAGATATTTCAATCGAGGCAAACATATATAACTATACCTACTTGGTGACATTTTCTGATATTGACAATTTAAGTGCAACAAGTCTTTGACAAAGAATTATTAAAGACACAATAATAATAAAATTATTTATGATCGTTTCAAATCACGCATAAAATTTGATTGCAAGTACTAACGGTTTTAAGAAGGCTTTATAAAATGTTTTGTGGTAGACTTAAAAACATCTTGAATATTTGGGTTCAAAAGTACTGTTGGTTTTATTGACAGTTTTAAGGAAGATATTTATAACCTTTACAAAAGGTCCTTTTTGGTTTCATGCCGGGTTTATTGGAGCTTTGAAGAGGTTATCTAGTATAAACAGTTTTACGATCAGTTTTATTATATAGACTTAATAACCTCTTGTAGATTGTGATAAAACTTAAAATGTTCCTTGGGATTCCCGGTGAATGTTTCTGTTCCAACTAGTGGCATGGATTTTGGAAAGACCACTGTGCAAGAAGTAAAAAAAATTGCAGCAATGTCTAGTATAGAAATAGACGGTTTTTTAAAGAGTTGAAGAGCTTGGTTGTAGCTATGCACTAATGAGAATTGTGGACTTATCAAATTTTTTCCTCATGAAAGGTATTATGAGTGTATTTGCTAGTGAAGCGAGAGCTAATTTGTTATTCAAATTATAAGGCTTTAGTAAAGAAGTGCAAACTTTGTTTTTATTGTTTATAAATCAATTTAATTGTAGTTACTCAATAAATACAGTAGAAACCATACTATCGAGTTTTAAGCAGTGTGTTATAGGCATGCATAAAACTCATTTTCTGAATTATTTTTTTTTTATTATAAATTTAGGTCGTATTCAAAGAGGTTACAGAAATATAATGAAAATGAAATAAACTTTTATAGCGCTAGCCTCGTGACACCTTCATCAACCTTGATCTACAGTAATTCTTTCTGACTGAATGTAAATGTGTATCATGCACATTTGTAAAGGAGCATAATCGGCTTAATTTTCTTCCTTCAAGCTAGCAGGATTTTCTAAAGTTACAAACATTGTTATAAATTAAAATTATTGGTGCTAAATGCAGTTACGAAATATTTGCTGCAAACTCTGATTTTTCAATATGGTGTCCTTCTGTACAAATCATTCAGGCGTGTTAGAAGTTATAGTTTGAGATGGTAGGTACATGATAAAACTTATGACGAGCTCCGTTGGAACGATTTTTACAGCCGACAACTAGACAAGTTGTACGCATATTGTTTCAGAATTAAACACTAAGACTACTCAGTAAAAAACCAACACTTTTCGATAAAGACAATTTTAGACAGATACATAAAAACCGTTAGATAAGGGAAAACGGACCAAACGGTCTAACCAACAATTTAATCAATTTGGCGGCTAATCGATTTTTTAGGATTTTGAAGCTCACAGGACTTGACTGTAAACTAGGCATTGAATCCGTATATATTTGCCACATATTTGCCTTCCACGGCCATATTGAATTGTTCGTTAAATGTTTTCAGTTCTGTGGAACGAATTCAATATGGCCGTGGGGGGCAAATCGCAATTTGACACATCGTTGGATTGCCTAATTTACAACGGTGCAGTTCGTGTTTTATAAATACCCTAAGAACGGTGGCGATGAGCGGGAACGGTGACAACGAGCAGGAGCGGTGACGAAAAGTTTTACAAATCGACCTTTAAATACCAATCTCTAATATATCAAGGAGGCTCAGGCTGTGTATATTAATGTTTGATACATAAACACTATTAAAACTGCATATTCTGTCCCTTAGCTATTTAATATTTTAATTCACAACAGTAACTACTCAAGTTTAATAAATAAATTAAAGCGGGGGAAAATCATATCAGCTTGACTATTACAGACAGATATAGGGTACTTTGACATATCTTAACAATTAAAAATGTTATTAATATGATACATAACCAGTTGCCATTATCTGTATCTGTAATTTATTAAATACAATAACCTTTTGAATAGATGTTAAGCTTATAGATATTTTTATAGCAAGTGTACAGGGTGTCCATTTTTCGATGTAATTGCAGGGTATCTCGGTAACTAGTAAAGATAGAGACTTGCGGTTTTTACCTTACTGTGCTACTTTTTCGTGAAACAAAGATGCCATAAACAGAATTGTCATAGCTTTTTAGATTTGAAGCTATAGGGTGTCTCGAAAATGTTTCTATTCAACCACCCCCTGTCTAAGAGAGTTTCTTAAGTAGAATATAGTGGCGTGCTTACTTTTTTTTCTGGAAGTCTTATTTTTCGAGATTCAAAGCACACATGTGATTTTTTAAATGGGACACCCTGTATATTTTTCTCTTATTTGATTGGACTATTTTTAAGCTTTTCAAAAATATATAATAGTTATTATTAACGATAGACGCACAAATCGAAAAATTTAGAAAATTAGGGTGGTATATAGGCTATGAAACCATTGAAACAAACAAAAGAAAGTGTCATTAAAGGGTGCATAATCTTTACTTCATAGGTTTTTAATAGCTATTTGTGTATTAAGAGCGGAAAGTGATATTTTGCCGATTGAGACAGAAAGTTGCCGCGCGACGCGTCAGCGGAGCTCGGCAATCTGTCGAAAACGGCAAAGAACTTTCCGCTCGAATTACACACTAGATTTTTTCTACGATCACGATATATATGAAAAATAGTATATACTAGTTTAATTTTTTTTTTTAAACCTGACATGGGCCAACTTTTTTATTTAAAGAGTTAGGTAGTTATTTAAGCAAAAATAACTTACACTAACAAAAATAGAGAATACAATTATTTTGTTGAAAAAATTAAGTAAAATACTGGTATTATTACCAAGTTTGTCGTAAATTCTTAACAAAACTAAGCAAACAAAACACACAGCTTTATTAAAAAATTGATAAATGTAATACACAATAAAATACCAAAAACCAAGTTTTCCTTATATTATCATTTAAAATTTTTTAATAAATATTTGTAGGTACCTATATTATGTATTTTTTATTTAACTTTTATTGGAACAAAATACAGAAAGAACATTGAAAATATAAATACAATATTATACTTATTTATAATATACAGGGTGTCCGGATAAGGATACGGAGGTGCCATATCTCGGAAACGATACGTCCCACAGATCTGAAAAAAAAGCTATCATAAAAACTGCCAAGAGAAATTCATTCAAAATAATTTTAAGTTTCGGAAATTGCCGCAAGAGGGCGTAACGGCTTATTTATTTTTTAAAGTTCATTTTACGGCAAAAAATGCCACTTAACCGTAGAAAAGCAAATAAATAATTGAAATCAGTAGATTGTTTACTACAACTTTTGTTATTGGTATTTTTTTAAATCTCGCCTAATAAAGGAGTGGGGGAAGCCTTTAGGACACTTTTCAAAAACTGTCATTATGTCGTTATCCTTAAACGGATTTTCTATAACTTGGACTTGTTTGTAAGGGAATTCCTTGGAGTTTAAATAAATAATTCAGGAATTGTCACAAGTTTCCTGATACAATTTTAAGATGGCGCTGTTATTCAATCTAACTTATTTTTTTATTTTTCTCGGTATTTGCAAATTGGATGGTATAATTTTTTTCGGTAGTAATAGGAGAAAATTTGCATAGGGAACGATTAGTCCAAACCGCAAATCGATATCACCAGGGGTTTAAAAGTTATTTTGATTTTTCTTTAAAAAATGATACAGTTTCCATTTACCGGTACCCGGTATACCCCTAATAAGCAAGATAAC
Organism: Polydrusus tereticollis; assembly: GCA_963920685.1. Lineage (NCBI taxonomy): Eukaryota > Metazoa > Arthropoda > Insecta > Coleoptera > Curculionidae > Polydrusus > Polydrusus tereticollis. The sequence goes on from OY987329.1 coordinate 47,287,533, forward strand.
AACTAATTTCATGGCCTACTGTTTAATAAACTATAAAATTTATGATAATGAAAAAGTGCACAAATCTTAAATCTAGAAACAATTAGCAATTTAGCAAGACAACAATAATTACAAATGTTTAAAATATTTTCCGTCACTTCCTAAGCTCTTAGTTATTCTTCTTTCAGTGAAAAACACACTTGCCTCTTGCCTCAATTTCAGCCGTGGATAAGCTTCGAACGGCATTTCATATCCTTTTCATCATGTTTTCGCCTAAATTACAAGTTCCAAGTTGGCCATGGAAAAAAACAAATTAATAATTTATTGTGACAAGCTGTTGATGAGTTTTAAACGTCAAGCATCTTATAATATTAAGCATTGTTTTTTACATTTATATTGCATTTTTCTACAAACAGTATGCCGTTTACTAACGCAGAAGCGTATGATATGTTGAATATGTATTTTCAATCTCTTGAAAATGCTGTAATAGCGTCGCGAAAGTATGCAATGCGATTTCCACAAAGAAGACACTATTCTCGAGAAGTATTCTCAAGATTAGCTCGACGATTAAGAGAAACTGGTAATGTGCAGCCCATTCAACGACCCTTACGCATTCGTAGGACACGTAATGAGGTAAATATTATCAACGTTTTGGCTTACGTTCAATACGATCCCACTTTAAGCACCAGAAAAATTTCCCTTGACTTGGGGGTTCCAAAAACAAATGTCCACGAGATTTTACAAACTAATAGTATGCACCACCTTACCACATCGTTTTACACCAGGCATTAAACGATACTGATTATGATCGTCGATTGGATTTCTGTCACTGGCTATTAAATATGATTAGGGAAAATCCAAATTTTCTTTCACGGATATTATGGACAGACGAGGCCACTTTCACTAACGCTGGGGGTGTGAATTTGCATAATATGCACTATTGGTCTGAGCAAAACCCTCATTGGATGAGGCAAGTAGATTTTCAAAACCGCTGGAGTTTAAATGTTTGGTGCGGGATCTTGGAAGGAAAAATTATCGGTCCCCATTTTTTTGACCAAACCCTTAATGGAGCAACATTTTTAGATTTCTTGGCCACTTTCCTTCCACCTCTTTTGGAAGAAGTCTCCTTACAAACGAGAACAAACATGTGGATCCAACTTGATGGTTGCCCGGCGCATTACTATCGTAACGTACGCCAATACCTAGAAGAGCAATTTGCGCATCGTGTAATTGGAAGAGAAAGCTTGTTTCCCTGGCCGGCTCGTTCACCGGATCCTACTTGTCTTGATTTTTACCTATGGGGTAGGTTAAAAGATCTGGTTTTCCAAGAGAGACCAGCAACAAGGGAAAACATGATGGTAAGGATAACAAATGCCGTTAGAAACTTATCCACGGCTGAAATTGAGGCAGCCGTATTATCAACTAACAGAAGAATAATTAAGTGCTTACAAAATGACGGAAAACATTTTGAACATTTGTAATTATTATTGTTGTCTCGCTAAATTGCTAATAAAATTGTTTCTAGTTCTAAGATTTGTGCACTTTTTCATAGTCTAAGTCTCATAATATGATATTATCATAATATTCATATTTTATTCAGTGTTATTGATGTTTCTTTGACTCGTTAAACTTTTATTATAAATTTTATAGTTTATTAAACAGTAGGCCATGAAATTAGTTGTTATCTTGCTTATTAGGGGTAAACCGGGTACCGGTAAATGGAAACTGTATCATTTTTTAAAGAAAAATCAAAATAACTTTTAAACCCCTGGTGATATCGATTTGCGGTTTGGACTAATCGTTCCCTATGCAAATTTTCTCCTATTACTACCGAAAAAAATTATACCATCCAATTTGCAAATACCGAGAAAAATAAAAAAATAAGTTAGATTGAATAACAGCGCCATCTTCAAATTGTATCAGGAAACTTGTGACAATTCCTGAATCATTTATTTAAACTCCAAGGAATTCCCTTTCAAACAAGTCCAAGTTATAGAAAATCCGTTGAAGGATAACGACATAATGACAGTTTTTGAAAAATGTCTTAAAGGCTTCCCCCACTCCTTTATTAGGCGAGATTCAAAAAAATAACAATAACAAAAGTTGTAGTAAACAATCTACTGATTTTAATTATTTATTTGCTTTTCTACGGTTAAGTGGCATTTTTTGCCGTAAAATGAACTTTAAAAAAGATCTCTAAGTGAGTAAGAGACGCGCGCTCCTCTTCTCAGGCCACAAATGAGCCTAATACAGGAGTTCTGAACCAGTTGCAGTCTGCGTGAATCTGCGCGGAGCAGATTTGGGCCATAAACCACATCCCCATAGTTAAGATGCGATAGTACTAACGATTCACAGAGTAGTGTACGACATTTCTTACTAAAGCGACTTGAATATATGAGTTTTAAATTGCAGAAAGCTCTTTTAGTTATTGTCGTAACGTGGTTCGTAAATTTAAGTTTGTAATCAACAAGTTCTCCTAAATTTTTTGCTTCATCTATAAGAGTAAGCTTCTCGTTATTAAGACAGATGTTAACATGCTCTAAGCATTTAAGCTGGGCAGCAGCTCTGCCAAACAGCATTACTTGTAATTTTAGGGGATTAAGTTTAAGGCAATATTTGTTTGAAATGTCGCAGAGGGTGTCCAGGTCCCGATTGATTAAACGACAAGAAGCAGCCATTTCGCTTGGAAAAAAGGAAAAATATATTTGTGTGTCGTCCGCATAGAAATGAGATGAGCAATGCATAAGTACTTTATAAAATTGTGAAGTGTATAGTGTAAACAGTAGTGACCCTAGAACGGAGCCCTGTGGTACACCACTAGGAACAAGTGAAAAATCTGACAATTCTTTATGAATTCTTACAGCTTGAAATCTGTCCGCCAAGTAACTAATCACAAAATTGGTTGCATGGACTGAAAAGCCCAAAAAACCCAGTAAAGCTGTTAGTAGTTGGTGATTTATTAAATCAAATGCCTTTGAATAGTCCAGGAGTACTAGGACAGTTAGTTTGTTTTTATCGTTTTCAGCAAGTATGTCATCGGTGACCTTTGCTAGGGCTGTGACGCAGCTGTGGTCCTTACGAAATCCTGACTGGTGTTCCGGAAGTATATTATTATTATCAGTAAACCTTCTTACTTGGCCCTCTACGGTTTTTTCCAATGACTTAGAGAGAACACATAAAATGCTTATCGGTCTTAAATCGTATAACTGTTTAGGATTGTTTGTTTTAGGTATAGGTATAACATGTGACTTTTTCCAGATAGATGGGAAGGTGCCATTCAAGATACAGAAATCAAAAAGATGTTTTAAAACGGGAAGTATTTGCGGACAACTCATAGGCAACATGTTAATGCCAATTCCATCAGGGCCAATAGATTTGGATTTTATAGACAGCAGAATCTTAAAAATATCGTTTTCATTGAGGGGCTTTAGTTTAAACTCTTGCAGTTCTTCACTAAGCTTATTATTTGTTAAATAATTTAATGTTTGCGCATCAGGTATGCTGTTGGCTTGTGCATTTAGGAAAAAATCATTTATTGTCTGAGGGTCAAAAAGTTGTTCAGGGAGGGTAGCGTTACATTTAGAGCCAATATTCATGATTTTCAATTTTTTTAACTCCTTCCACATACTATTTTTACTTCCGTCGTTTATTTTGAATTCAAGATAAGCTCTTTTCTCTCTTTTAATGGCGTAATTGATTTCGCTTCTAAGTGTGTTGTAAAAATTCCAATCAGCCAGATTTTTTGACTTTTTGAACTTTAGAAGTGCTTTGTTTCGTTTTGCCATAAGCATTTTAATGGCCCCCGTTAGCCATGGTGCCTCATTTTTTGTAATACGGACAGTTTTGATGGGTACATGAAAGTCAAAGATGCTTAGAATAATAGAATTAAAAGTATCTGTTTTTGTGTTGATGCCATGGGCATTATACACCCGCGAAAAATCTGCTATGTCGAGATCTGCATTAAAATTATTTGGATTAAGGTTTTTTTAGAAATCCCGAAATGTATACAGAAATGGTTCAATTTTTTGTTTAGATCTTAAAATTTTACAGAATATGAGACAATGATAGAATATATTCTCAGTATTCAGAACTTTTGTATTGAATTTTGGTACATTATTTGAAACAGCTTACAAGGGCGGTTTTAGCTTTGCAACATGGGGGGGGGGTATTCCCAAATCTCATTTTTTTTTTAAATGGTATCAATTACCTATGCATTAAGATAGGTAACTTTTTTTTTTATTTTTAAACAAGCATGCAGTAATAAATAGAAAAGCTCGAACTAACCAGAATATAAGTGTGGGGGGGGGGGGGCTAGAAAGAAAATAGCGGCGCAGGCGAAAAATTTTTGAGTGCCACGCCCTTTTTTCAATGATGATGCTTGGTTTACAAGTAAGAAAATTAAAAAACAACAGAAAATTCCAAAAGCAGCCAGATTCGTTGCAATTTTTGTGTAATTTTACTTATCTTAGGTAGTGATGAGTTTATTTTTCTTGTAAACAGGTAGTTAGACGACCCGAGCTACGCTCGCTCGGGGGGGGGGGGCGTGTGCAGCCCGGTAGCCCCCTCCCCCATTTGTTGTGCCACTGCACATCACCTATCAAGCAATAATATGAAACAAGTTTAATCGGCGACAAGCCATGACGTATGGTAGCAGTTGTACCTTGTACCTATAGTTTTTCTGCTTTTTTAATCTTTTTGCTTTTCGCTTGTTTAAAATTCTAAATTCATTGGGGGGGGGGGGGTAATTACCCTATTACCCCCCCGTAAAACCGCCCTTGAACAGCTATAATATCAATTAATTTGGCACTTGTTGGGCCGTACCTGGTTGGTTCATTAATTATTTGCGATAAATAAAACGTGTCGCTTATATTTGAAAAATTTCTAGAGTGACTATTCTTAAAGTCGAATAGATCGATGTTAAGATCTCCCATACAAATTAGCGAATCACATTTAGGATCCAACACCGAAAGCACACTTTCGAGTTCCCCAAGAAAATCAGTGACCGAGAAACATGGAGGTCGGCAGAGCTAGGGATAAGATATACCGTTAGAGAGCTAGAAGCTGTTAAAGTTCAAAAATGTAATTTTTCGAAAGTCGATACTTCAGAAACTATTAAATTTATACTTATAGTGTGCTTATTAAAAAATAACTGATATTTTATGTTGAATCCAAAAGTATTATAATATAGGGCGTTCCATTTAAAAAAATGAAAGTTTTGTTTACCATGACTGTTTGAGGCACCCTGTATAATTACAGGTGTCCTTGTTTAATAGATTTTGTTAAGGCCTACAACTTTTACACTGGAAGTTTTTTTATATTGTGCGCCATTTTCTAAATAATTGACCGGTCCGGGACTTTTTGAACACAGTGTATATGTACTACATCTTAATCTTAAACTTTTTATTTTAAAGGAAAATTTCAGGAATTTAACAAAATATTATGTGGCTTAGATCCTTGTTGTCCCAAGGTCGTTAATAATGTTGTTAATATACTTAAAATAAGAATAAAATAACGCTAACACTAAATAGGTAGGCACTAAAGCTGTCAAAAAATGTGTGTTTCAAGAGAAACACAATTTCAAATCGATCGAATATATATAAAAAAAATGGACTTTTGTTCTTTGCCATGTTTGTATTTCGGTTGGTTGTTAACAATGCCTTAGTACACTGGGGTATCGTATACCCCAGCAAGTTATTTTTGTACTGCCACCTTTTCGTAAATAACCTGTAGTTCCCCCCCCCCCCCCCTCTACATTTTTCAAGTAAGAGTCTAAAGCTGTTTTAGCGAGTCAGTAGCCTCGGAATCTCGAGCACCAAATTTGTGACAAAGATTTATTACAGTTGAAAAAGGTAAGTTGCTATTTTTTTTGAAACTTTGCCGTTTCTTGTAATCTTTCAATGATAAAATTGTTTTGATGTCTTGGTAAAAACAAGAAATAGGAATCGCTCTGATTTATTCTTTCCAGGTGGGCAATTTCGAAGCAGGACAGCAGCAATTGCTAAAGTTGTGCAAGTATGCTGATACGCTAGACTCAAATACGGAGAGAGAAGAGCCATTTAAAGATAAAGATAAAGACGAAGCAGACGACGTGTCTAAGCGCTCCAAAGCATCACACACTGAGCAAGAAATATCAGATGATGAAACACCGGATTAAGTGATAGCTGGAAATACTGGTGCTAGGTATGTTTGGTGTGCTGATTAAAAAACTAAATGGATCGAAATTCTTCCAAACCCTAACGTTCGGACTGGTTAAGGAAACATCATATTTCATTATTTAGCAGATGTTATTTCATCAAAGAATTGAAGACTTGTAATAAAAACCGGGCTAAGTGCCAAAAAATCCAAAATCTAATTTATACCCGAAAACAGTGTTTAGTGCCATCGCTAATAACCCATAAAGCGAATTAATATAAAGTGCCATTACTGTCATTCATTACTACAAGATAAGCAGCTGTCATCGTTATTAACTGTGCCATTTTGTGTATTGTTTAATTACAATGGAAGCCGTTCAGCGAGCAAGAAAGAAACATCGGAAAAACGGATAAAAAGGCCATATTATCATTTTTAATGCCCGAAAATACTGGGTTGTTCAAAAGTCCAGCATAAAATTGATGATGGCACTTTTTTTCAGAATTTAAGTTTTATAATTTTTTAAAGACCACATATCTACTAAAAGAGTACTTAATTATTAAAATATTCTGTTTACAATTTTTAAGTTATTAGGACCAAAACATTTATTTTAATTAACATATAAAACTGTTTTGTGAATTTCTCTAGGCAAAAATAAACTTTATATACCAAAAATATTGATTATCTCACAATTTTGATTTTGGTACATAGCCCGGAAATTTATTACAAGGCTTCAATTATCGTTAGCCCTCGTAAAAGAACACCAAATAAGCCGCCTTCCGAATCTTAAAGTTCGTCTTAGTGTACAAAGGAAAATTTCTGATATTTCAAATAAACCAATAGGTATCATGACAAAAATAAATTATTAGCAGCATACAATAATTAATATTTGTCTTTTTATTCAGTTAAAAATATTACGCAATAATGTGATGTGAAATATTTAATAATACTTGTTTAAAACGTTGATTTTGGTAAAAAATATGCTCCGAAAATACAAGGGAATCTTTCGACTTTTATTTGGGGGGTAAACCTTATTTTCAGAAAAATATTTATTCGTACGCCCTTGCCCTGCGTTGGGAAAACGGGAGAATCGTTGATCGCCAAATGCAAATTGCTCGGTGACGACCGCAAAATGAGCAAGATAGCAAGTGTTTCAGAAGTCAGCTACGCCAGCAACGCGATACGCGCTTCAGATTTTGGCGAGCCAGCGGCGAATGCGGTGGCTGCCGAGAGAGCCGGCAACATCGCGAGCTTTTACGGAAAGCTTACGACGAGAAGGGAGCAAAGCACGTTGCCAGTCACATGTCGCGGTTGGCGCCAACTTTTTGGTTTGAAAGTGGACGAATGCGTTTGATGTGTTTTGAGATTTGGCAAATACTTTTGAACCATTGACTTGGTTTTATTTGACTATTAGGATTTTTAGTTCAGTATAGAAACTAACAACAACCTTTATTAGGGTATTAATGAACTATTTGATGATAATTAATAAAGGAAGGAATTTGCAGTGATGGTTAATTAAAACAGTTTCTAACAATATGGATTGCTTCATTTCTATTGTTTATGTTTTTGTTGAGTTTTTGATTGGCTGTGGCGCGATCCTAAATGGGGGTAAGTTATTAAGTTATTATATTTTATTGTTTCACTAAGTTTTAAAACTTAGTGAAAGTCCCTATATTTATGTTGTTTTATTTCTTTTTTACGGGGCCTTCTAAGATAAAGATTTTTTAAATAAATCCGTAGTTTCTAAAATATCCTTAGAGATTTTTTCAATTCGCGCAATATTTTAGTTATTTAAAACGATTTTTTTTTGTAACGCAATTTTTCTATCTTCTGATGTGGACTAATATATCCGATTGAAATCGCTGTCTCTATGCATGAACTATTATAATTCGTGTATTTTTCTTATCACTATTCTTTGGTTAAGACGAAACCATATACCTAAAATCATCCTTCATTTTATAGGCAATTGACTGTTTTTCATATCCATACATAGAAATTATCATATTATTTAGGGCATCTTAGTTTAGTGAGAAAACAGCGTCAGCGTAGAGGTCACTAAATTAGTTTTATGAACCATGTAGGTACTTATAATGTTTATCTTAAATATCTATCTATTTATTGCATTTACATTTTTTTGTGAGAATTTGTTGTTGAAATATCGACCAATAAACATGGAAACCCTCAAACATTTGTGTTTCTCCTTTTATGTAGAGATATAATTGTTAAAAAAACCCTTGGTTCTACCGCTTTACACTGAGAAATACCGCTGAAGTAATTTTAATATTACTTAAATTTAATTTGATTTGCTGTTTTTATAATTTAATTAAATACTAATAAAGGTATGCTAATTTAATAAATAAGTATTATTTTTGCAATTATCTACAAACGTATTGATACCAGAAAACAGAAATGTTATGTATATCTCTTTAACATGTTTTGCTTAGTTTAGAAATTCAAATTAATTACTCAATTATCACTGGGTTAAAATGAATAAATGATGAAACGCAAGAAAATGTCTTTAAGCCAATGAACAATCTAGGTACCCATATCTAGAACTTAGAAGTAATGCCAATAATATACAATACGAACATTTTATCACTTTTAGAAAAATTACGAATAGGTATAGCGTATGGGCATAATTTGTCTCGCAAAGCTTTCTGCAATTAAAGAAGACTTAATCTGAAGGTGGATTTATAGAGAGAGAGAATACTATGAAAAGCCGGATAATTTTGTCAGCGTTTCATGATTATAAAAGTTTTTGCAAAAAAATGTCAACAAGGACAGTTTGTTTATAATAATTATATTTTTCTCAAAAATTAAATTATGTGTTTGAGAAAAATAAAATTATTTTTGTTTCAAGTGATCAATTGAAAATTAAAACATAAACTAGCTGGTATAAGGTCGGTATTACAATTTTATTTGACAAAGATTTTTGACAAAGTATTTTATAATATTTTTCATGCCGGTAAGTTGATATAATTGTAACAATTCGAAGACTGTGCACGATTTGAATCATGTCTCCCTGAAAACAAATAGCTTTATTATCATAAATTTGTAAGTGTTTGAAGTCATTACCCAATATAGTCATTCTTAATACTTATGTTAATATCGGTGAAGTTAGTTCAGCCTTATGTTTTGCAAATCGCACCTCCAAAGACTCCGTGGACACGTGGTTAAGGGTTTAGAGTTAAAAATACTTTCTCTTAGTGTGATTTTTGTTTCTTTTTTGAGACACGCCAGGAGATTGTGTTTTGGGGTGTGGAAGGAAATTATACAAATTGATACCTCTTATATATTAATATATTAATTTTTAATTTAATTATTATATAGTTGTGCAATTAAAAGAAACAGGGACATTCCTAGGGTAGCTGCCGCCCGTGTGCGAGAATAATTGTGCCCCCTCCCTCATTCCGTATGGATTAATTGAAATTTCTCTAAAATATTTTTACCTTCAATGAAACAACTAATTACAGAGAATATAAAAAATTCAGTTTATTTTTTAATTTTACAATCTAACATAATAATTAATAATTTAATTAATAACCAAATTAATACGTTATATTAAATACATACATACACATAACTATTAGTACATATATTTAATAAGTCAGTCAACAAGCTTAAATAATCTTTGCTTTTCTTGCCTTTTTTGATGCAAATTCTGTTATAATACCTGATACATCTATATCTTCCGAAATATCCTTTTAAATACCAATAATAGATAAGTCTGAAAGCTTTTCTTATCCCATTGTTGATCTCAAATAATTTTTTATTATTTTAAGCTTTGAAAGCTTCTTTTCCCGCTAGCCACAGTCACAGGTAATGTTAAAAAGATTCGTAGGGCAATCACTAAATTTGGAAACAGATAGATGAGGTTACTTGTAAATAGGTATTGAATCACATTTAACGCAATCATTTCAGGGGAAATATAGGATGCAACGTTGTCAATTTCATCGCACAAATCTTCAGTTATAATATCTTTTTCATTTTTAGATGGATCATGTAACATACTTTTCACAGATTTATATTTTGTAGACCTATTTGATTTATCTGTTTTAAGAAAATTATTTAGGTCGTGGAGAAAATTGAAAACCGTACGATGCTATTTTATTTGTTCGAACCTTTCCTCTATTTATAATAATGCAGTGTCCAATATTACAAAGTAGGTATTTTATTATCAAAACTTATTTTCAATTGATCTTCCGAGTTTTTTGGAGCCTCATCTTTACATTCGTTCTTCTGTTCGGGGCCTAACAATATTAACAGGAGGAAGTGAAGGGTCGCAGTCGATATTTTCTGAAATATTTCTTGCCTTTTCTAAAATATCACTAAAACCTTTATCTGACCTAATATTATATAGATACTGCTCTAACATTAAAATAATATTTGATAGTGTAGCATCCGATTCCTGCCTAGCTTTACTACGCATACGATATTAATTTTTGTTAACACATTATCAGCCCTATGATCAAACACACAAGTTAACTTTTAACGTACCATTTCCATGACAACAACCAAATAAAGCCTACTTGTTAATTTTTCACTGTGGTTGAAAAACAGTTAATTTTGAAGTTAGCGTCTAGAGTTAACTTGTGTGTTTGATCATAGGGCTGTATACCATGTAATAATGGAACAAATAAATTGAAATTACTTAATTTTCAAAAGTAATGAATTTGCCATGTTTCTAGTTTCAGAGTCTTTAGTTGTATCAAAATAGAGGGTATATAAAGCATCACATATTTTTGTTAGATTGTATCTAAGAACTTTTAGCGCATCTATTCTGCTTTCCCATCTAGTATCTAAAGGGGGTTTAAGTGTTAAAGTTTGGATTAAATTTTTTAAGACCTTCCAACGTTTAGCCGATGCGGAGAAGAAAACGTATAGCTCCTGTACAATTACAGAAAAGCTAGTAATTTCTAGGGGCGCGTTTGCAGCGTCATTAATAACTAAATTTAAACTGTGGGCCTGCACAAGGCATATAAAAAGCTCTAGGGTTTAGTCAAGAACTTTTTTTTGTAAGCCATTATTGCGACCCTTCATATTCACACCATTATCATAATCTTGCCCCCTTAAGTCCCCCAAACAAATCTTGTGAGTCTCCAAAAAATCTAATAAAGCATTAGTTGAACCCTGTCCTGTCGAATCTGATATTGAAATACCTAAATCCCAAAAAATGCTCCTTAATTTCTATTTATTTGCTTTGATTTATTATTTAATAGAACAAATCTTACTACAACAGTAAGTTGATCTTGGGGAGTTAGATCAGGGGTGAAGTCTAAAATAATAGGATAATATTTACTAACTTTTAAGAGCGATATTAATTCATGTCATATTTTTTGTCCCAAAAGGGAAATAAGTCCATTTTGAATATGGACACCTAAATAATGAGGCATATTTGATGGATTTATGCTAATTCTACTGAGGTGGTTTTATATCGTATCATTAAACTTTGCAATTGTTTCAAGTAATTTTAAAAAGTTTCCATTCTGTTGCTCGTTCAACTTATTATTTTTGCCTCTAAAACAAATTTTGACCGGCTAAGAATTTAACAGTATAAATTATAATTTTTAACATGGAACCCCATCTATCTTTTTACATATTTATTAATTTCTCAGTTAAAGAATCAATAGTTGTTTTAAAAGAAATTTAAACGAATCAGAGATTTTCTATTACAAATGTGACTTTGATTTTTCATGACGTTCTATAATCTGAGTTAAATGTCTTCAATCGTTATATCCCTCAACAAAGGCATTAAAAAAAGTTTTAAATAATTTTCAAGGAAAACAAAATACACAATCTTTCAATTTATAATACACTAGCCAAACTCTTTTTTTATAATTAATATACAAGAAACGGCTCTTATTTTTATTTAAAGGAAAGTTTACATCCGCTTTTGTATGTTGGGTAGGGCCTAACTTTACTAAAGTTTTTATCTGATAGTACGGCAGGCCAATAGCTAGGACCCAGTGGCGTAGCCACAGGGGGGGCGATCGCTCCCCCACCCCCGCCCCCTTTGAACTGGCGCCCCTTTACTACTTAAATAATAATTCTTAAAAAACAAAATCGGTCTTATTTTATTTTTAGTAAAGAAGAGCGATGGGAATAAACTTAATAAAACCGGTTTCGAGAGCGTCCCACCACATTATATTAATTTTTTTTTTATATAGGGGATTTTCACTTCATTTGGGGCCAGACCCCCGTTCCCAAGGTCCACGGTCTGCGCCCTTCCCATGGTTCGCCCCCCCCCCCCCGCCCAAAAATGCTGGCTACGCCTCTGCTAGGGCCCTTATAAACATCATCTTTATAAAAAAACATGAAACATATCTTCAGAACTTATTTCTTCCAGTCAACCCCGATCTTCTGAGGCGTCTTTGGGCGCGGTTTCAGGACTTAGTTCTTTAATTAAAACATCTTCCCTGGGGTTTGTGCCTTCGGTCTCCATCACATTTGTATCACGGTAACTTGATGGCACCTCATGCGATCTTGCTGGGATTAAAAACGTTTTTAGTGAAGCATAAGCCTTCTTTACTAATTCTTCTTTTTCAACTTTTCTTTTTCTGTGGGCCCCAGAAAGTCTTATTCGATTATCAGACTTTTGCCAAAAAATTAGGGTACGATTCGTCGACATTTGACGTACTTTTCGTAAAGAACTTATAAAAAAGGCGCAATGTAAGTTAAGCTGCTTCTCGATAAAAATTGACTTTTGCAAAGAAACGTTCCCCCTATGTTTACTTTAATAAAAAAAAAACTTATTTTTTCGATTTCTGCAAAAAAAATTTCCATTTTTCACGCATCTGTTAAAAGATTAGGTAATGCATTTCAAGAATCCAAGTTTACATTTGTTCCAGTAGTATATGTTTTATGTTTTACATTTGCAAAATTAGAACATTTAAAATAGAATTAAGTAATCGCGCAAGAGAAAAAAATATCATCAAGTTTACTTATATTACTACAACTAACCTGTGAAATGTTTTTATTGGCCAGCCAGCAATCACAATATCGAGCACAAAAATTACAGACCAAAAGCTTTGTTTTTCAGTTGTTGGTGATTGACACACATACTTAATTAATATTAAGTGTTATTTTTAATGTCCTAAATGAACAACATCGGAAACCAGATATTTAACTTGTAAATGATTTTGTATTTGTTCTTAATGAAGCCACGCGGCAAAAATGGCAAGCCACCTCGCAAACTTTACTCAAATGTCAGCAAGTGAGGGAAAAAGAGTGCCTGAAAAGGGAATATCTATGAGAGAGCAAAACAAAACTAACTGGTGTTGATGCTGCTTCCTTTGTTCAAAGGATAAAGTTTTGGATACGCGCCAGTGCTCTTTTTTTTTGTGTATGGAACTGTTTATTTGTTTCACTCTATGATCATAATGAAGGTTTAAATTTTACTTTGACGGCCCTATACGAAGATAAATCAATACTAATTATTATTTCCAAAAAACACTTACTCATTGAACACTTTATAATGTTGGCCTTATTATGAACACCCTGGTTCCAAATAAGGTCAATGACAACTAAGTCAAAAATATATAATAACTTAAACAAAAAGCCAAAATAAAAATCGATTTTGATATCTACTAAACACTTTGCATCAATCATACCGCTTAATGCATTAGATGATAAAATGATTATTTATTTATTTAGTATCTTACAGACATATGTACATACAGGGCATTCAGGGCAAATATTTCCAGTTAGAAAGTACTGCCTACCACAAACATAATACTAGCTATACCACTATATCCTACACTAAAAAGAAATTCATTTAAAAGTTAGCAACATAAATTTATTCTTTCTATGCACACATATTACAAGATTTCCATAAGTTTCCTTTTAAGAGCACCATAGGTAATGCCAATAATATCTGCCCGAAATCTAAGTCGGTTGTATGCATGGCATATTCTAAACAAGGGTGAGTTTGGATGAATAGTGCTCAGAGCTATTGTATATAAACAAAATGGGTTCAGATTTCTGGTCTTTTGTATTGGTACAGTAAAATCAAGTCAAGTTGCTCAAAAATTGTATCATCAACCGCGCCATGCACAATACATAGCCCTAAATAAATATGTTACATTCATCATCTCCCTTCTCTTGTCCATCATGATAAGCTTATTGTTTTCACACGGCCATGTCTCAGACATATAATAAAATACATATACCTAGCTATTTTATTTTAAATTTTTTCAAAGCAAATATGTACTTATGACACTCATAAATGAGACTCCAGATAACGCGCGCATATTCCAATATACTACGTGCCAGTGATACATATAAAAGTTTAATACACTCTGGGTTTGAAAAATCTCGGGTATGTCTAACTATATAAAGCAATAAAATTGCATTGCTTTATTGACCACGTTGGTAGACTGTTAAAGGTCAATCTAGGCTTAAATGTTATTCCAAGATTGCGCAGCTCTCCAACTCTAATCAGCACTTCTCCGCTCATTGTAGTTGAATAACTTGTTTTTTTTTGGGTGAGTATATAGGTAATAGTTGCGGACTTAGGGATATTAAAGTAGGTATAGTTTGTTTTCTATTGACCATTCAAATTTATCATCCAAGTCTAATTGTAAAAGAAGGCAGCCAGAAGAGAGTCTAGAAGTAATTTTAGAAAAAAATTTAAGATCATCCGCAAATAGAAGATACGATGCATTATTAATAGTTAATAATAAAGTTAAACTGTTTAACTATAAAGAGAATGAAGTTAGCAGACCCAAGTGGGAGCCCTGCGGTACCCCAGACGTAGAATGGAGTGCTAATAACAATGTAACGTTCTGCTCCGTATTGTTAAGATAGGAATCTATAAGTGCCCATCGTGAAAGCCAAACTAATTTAGCGACTAAAATTTTATGTGATACAACATCGAAAGCTTTAGCGAAGTTAGTGTAAATTGCATGCACTTGCGCCCGCTCATTCAAAGCCCGAGATATGTCTCGAGTTATATTAATTGCGTTGGAAACTGTTGATCCCTTTGTCATAAAATCAGATTGGTGGATTGATATAATATCTCTAACGAGTGCATAAATAAGTTTATAG
This sequence comes from Polydrusus tereticollis, assembly GCA_963920685.1. Classification (NCBI taxonomy): domain Eukaryota; kingdom Metazoa; phylum Arthropoda; class Insecta; order Coleoptera; family Curculionidae; genus Polydrusus; species Polydrusus tereticollis. Next base: position 47,302,686 of record OY987329.1, read on the forward strand.
ATTATGTTTTCAAAAATCTTTGCCGTGGCTGACAAGATTGCGATTGGACGATAAATCTTCAATATGAGATTTATTGCCTTTTTTAAATATTAGGTGCAGCCCCCTGAATCCGCGCTTGGTTCAGTAAATTATTTTTATTTCTTAAGATATCACAACACCTAATAAAATAAAAATAGAGTTACAATTTTTTTTAGGTTAAAAATCTGAAAAAAACATTTTGTGTATTTTTTTTAAATATATTTTTCGTTTTAACTACTCGCTAACCATAAGCTAACTACCATGAAAAAAATGCGGAGTTTCTCAAAGCTGTTAAATTAACTCTATTCAGCGAATTTAGATTGTTACAAAATAGCGACGAAATGGTGTATCTACTGCATTAAATTCAATGTTTTTTCCAGATTTTATTAGAATTTTGTTTTCTACAAGGACCTAGTTACCAGTAATTATTGTGACAAACTTGACAGTCGCTCCTGGTAAATCGTAATACGAGAATAAGTTTTAACGCGTTTTAGACACGAAAATCCTCGCTCATTTGATACAGATATATATGTGGGTGACAATCGAGTCAAATAGGTAAAGGCTTTGTTTACCAAATGAAATGAATCAAGTTTTAGTTGACTGAGGTATATGCTCCTTGGAAAAAATATGGTTTTGGAGAGCCCGAAACAGTTCGCACTACGGATTTTGATTTTTTCCTTTTTCATTTGAAAATAAAATGATTGGCCACCCGATGAGCAAAATCTGGACTCATTTAAGGAATAATTGCGTAATTGTACCAGATCTTTGTGCCTAACAGCACACACTTGTGTGAAAACTTGAACCTCTATGTGCCTTTTATATGTGGGAGGTAAAGCACGATGGTACAGGGTCATTCCTCATATATCGACACCCCATCTACAGCAGTTATTTGGCGGGTTGCAAAAAAATTCTAGAGGCAAAAGATTTATGTTTAACTCTATATTTTTAGAATTCACTATCAGAAAAGACAATGGCACATCGGAAATGTAATATTTCTGCATAACTATCATTTTTTTAAATGGAACACCCTGTATATTATTCGATATTTGGGTGGAGCTTTTTTTTCTGATTTCAAAAATATATAGTTTGCCTATGTTTGGTTAAGAGGTTTTTGAGATATTGGGACTAAAAATAAAATAAATAGGGAAGTAGGAAAACCGAATTTATTGATAAATAACGTATTTACAACTGCTCAATATGACCTCCATTTCTATTGATGCACTCTCTATAATCTTCTTCTATTTTATTTATAGCATTAACGATAAACTGACTCTGATTTTCATTTGTATCATTAATGTAAAGCAGAAGTCTTTCTCGCATTTCTTCAATATTTTCACTACGATGTCCATAAACTTTATTTTTTAAAAATCCCCACAAAAATGAATCAAGGGGCGTCAAATCTGGGCTGTTTGGAGGCCATTGAATGGGTCCATTACGGCCAATCCATGTTTCATACTTTTCATTTAAATAGTTCACTACAGGCAAAACGTTGTGTGGTGGGGCTCCATCCTGATGCCAGATAAGTTCTTGGTATTGCCGTAATGGTAAGTTTTCAATAAAATTTTCAACTTCATTTGTCAATATATTAAGGTATCTTTCGCCAGTCAAGTTCCCATCATATATAATTGGGCCGATAATTTTATTATTTAAGATGCCACACCACACATGTAATGATTTTCGGCCTTGAAATTGTATTTCTCTGAATGCATGGGGGTTCTCGGTAGCCCAAAACCGAACGTTTTTTCGATTATAAACGCCTGAAGTAGTGAAGGTGCTTTCATCAGACCACAAAATTTTCCTAAAAAGCATGTTGTCTTCCTCTTTCCGTTGTAACATTTCCTGACAAAACATCATACGGCTATTTTTCTGAGCCTCTGTTAACTTCTGCACAGGCAATATTTTATATGGATGATAACCATTTTTTTTTAATGTCGTTAGAATTTTTTTTGCAGATTTTCCGAAATAATTTTTTGCGTCTTCTGCCGATCTATGTGGGTTTTCTAAAAACAAATATTCTTATTTCTAGACTTGTAATGTAACAACAAACTATCAATCTTACCTACAAAATACAACAAAATGTTTAATTCTTCCTCTTCATTACCATTCACTGTTCGCTTCTTCCTTTTAAGATCTTTTCGTTCCCTGAATCCCCTTTCAATGGTTTTAAAAGTACTTCGCGCTGGTACTGCTCTTAGCAGAAATATTTGCCTATGTTCTGCTCTCGCTGCTGATGCGTTATTATTATTTTTGTAAAATAAACTAAGAATATCACATTTTTCCTCAACCGTGTAAGGCATTTTGACAATGACATGAATGAAAATATTGACAAGCAACAATAAATTCACTTGTTTTTAAAATCTAGACGACGCGACACGGCAATGAATTATGATTCATGGCCAACTATCGTTTTTTTTTATTCAATAACGTTTTAAAGACTTTAGGGCCCAATATCTCAAAAACCTCTTAACCAAACATAGGCAAACTATATATTTTTGAAATCAGAAAAAAAAGCTCCACCCAAATATCGAATAATATACAGGGTGTTCCATTTAAAAAAATGATAGTTATGCAGAAATATTACATTTCCGATGTGCCATTGTTTTTTCTGATAGTGAATTCTAAAAATATAGAGTTAAACACAAATATTTTGCCTTTAGAATTTTTTTGCAACCCGTCAAATAACTGCTGTAGATGGGGTGTCGATATATGAGGAATGACCCTGTACAACACATTTAAGGATAAATGTGGGAATTATTTCGATACTTGTGCCTTTTCTGTCAAGTGCTTATAATTGACACATTGCCGACACATGACCGACACAATTGTGAAAATATGCCTGCTGCAAACCCGTAATTGTCTGCACAATTCCCCCTAAATTATTTTAAAAATGATGAGGTGAACTGCTTTACGCAAGTTAGGAATTATTTTTATTTTTTTATACTTAATGTTTCTTTCAGAGTACCGCATGCATTCTGTTATAATTATTGTGCTTTACATCGGCCCAGAGTTAATGTGTATATTATATACACCATGTGATGATGAATAGTATTAAATATACTACTATAATATAATAATTAGACTTTTTCCAACTTAGAAAAGATTTTTTTACTTGCGACGACAGCTGTTCCGTCTACTTTTTTCGTATACTTACAATAGTAAAAGGGGCCTTTAAAGAATCAATATAATATAAGAAAAGCTTGAAAAAAAAAAACATTAAAAAAATAATAATAGGTTTTAAATTTTTAAATTTTGACCAATAAAAACGTTTAATAAGTAATGTTTAAACTTGGTTTATTGAAATTAATTATAATTTTTATTTTAATATTAACAAAATTGGCATTTTTTCTTATGGGTTAAAAAAAATATTGAAAAATAATACAGAAAATATGGCGATTACACGCAAAATACCCTAATTGTTGCACATGTGTGTAAAACGACGAAATCTGGGTAATGCGTGACGCACTTTATTCTCGGTGTCACATAATTCCTGCTATTTGTTAATAATAACATAAAAAGGGAATCTTGCGTCACACAGTTCCTACTATTCTTTATTAATAACACAAATAGGGAATCTTTTGACATAATTCCCCAATTTGTGTGTTTACTATAAATTGCGAAAATATTGGCAACGCGCTTCCCCATTTTTACCTTATTTGTAACATGTCTTAACGCGTCAACCCAAAGAAAGTTAATAAATCGGTAGCATTTGCCTTTTTTTCTCCTGAATATATACCAATTGTTGAGACCCCCTTTTCAGCAAACTCTGAGATCATAAATGAAATTGGCCAAAATTCAGTTTTGCTACTTTCGTGTAACGGTAAGTTATCCATATTTATCATTAGAGATATTGATGCTGGTTTTTTCAAAACCCTTCAACGGCGAAATTTTTCCGAATAAATTCGGTTAGAGAAGGCTAACAGCAAGTACTTCTTAAACTAGGATTTAAGCAAAAAAAACAATATTTTCAAAAAAAAGTTATTAATTTAGCAAAAAAGTGCCGTTACCATATGGTAACTCTAGCCTAATATGGGATACAAAATTATTATTTGGTATGAAATATTTTATTGCATTCCATACATGATCCTACGTCACATTTTCGGCATTGTGTACGTATACTGGATGTACATCCTTCGCCTGCACATCTTCTCCTCTTTTTGGTTTTTGTTTGGAACAAGTAAATGATTGCGACCATCGTATCGTAAATCATCCGATACCCTATTTAGGGTAACACTCGAGTGTGATGTTGCTGGTCTACCTGATCCTTTGGGGGCAATCCATATCTGATGAGATATGTTTGCACAATCTGTCTTCTAAATTGTAACTGGGTTATAGGTTCGTATTGCCTGTAAATAGTCCAAGCATTGATAACGGACACATCTAACATCCATGTAAAAATAAACCACCACCATTTCTTCCGCCTGATACTTATCCTATATCTGCAAGTATTTTCATCTAGGAGGTCAGTTCCACCCATAAATCTATTGTATTCGGTTATAAGTGATGGACGATTTACATTTATTACCTTTTTGTCGGTTCTTGAAAATCTTTTTACACTAGTTATGGGATGTATACCGTGACATGTTAAAGCCGATGTCACTACATTGTTATCGATATATTTCAGAACCATTATACCATCCTCTTTATCTATTTTTGCAATGTAGTTTCCTCGTTTCTCTTTTCTAAGTTCCTTCTTTAGCAAAAGTGGACATGACTTGGATAAACGATTTTCTCGTATTGTGCCCGTACCATCATAACCACGCTGTTTTAAATAAAATAAAACGTTAAAACCGGTGAATAGGTTGTCGAATAAAATCTAAATGGTAGGCTTTTGATATTATCAGGGATCTCATCAATCATACTTAGCATTGGTGCTATATTTTTGCGAAATTCCTGCTCATTGAAAACATTTCCTTTTGGATTTTTGCCTTGATACAAATCAAAATTTATCAAATATCCGGACGGAGCATTCAAACACCACATTTTGTATCCGAATCTTATCGGCTTTCCTCGAATAAACTGCTTACACGAATGCCGGCCGAAATATTTGATCATGGACTCGTCGTAATCTAAATTTTGTTCTGGTATCCAGTTGTTGATAAACTTTTGTTTTATCATATCCATAAGAGGTCTAAGTTTCCATACCTTATCTGACTTATCAAGTGTATTATTATCGGCACAGTGCAAGTACCATATTGTTACACCAAAAAAAAACACGCGACTGAGTTACATCATTGAATTTTTCTATAAATTATATACCGGGTGTTGCATCGTCGAGCGGGACATAGGAAATCCCATGTAATTTTAAATGGGGTCAATTATTGGCTTCCCTAATTATTTTAGAGAAAAATTGTATTTAGGTTTATTAAAGAGCACTAAAACCCACATTCAAAAGAATAACTTTAGATATTTTTGATGAGCCCGTTTACGGGTTATCGCCGATTTCTTTTTAACTATTTCTCCTTTATGGCCCCGTATTTGCGGACACCAGTCAAGGTAAAAGATGACTGTCAAATAAAGTTGTCATTTAAAGTGTTAAATCAAAATATGTGTTAATATAGGATAATAGTGGTGCAACTGCCTTTATTGTGACACGCAGATTTCACGTGTGTGTCTTTAGACAAATCTTAGTAAACATTTCTACTTTGCGTTACCTACAGATTTACAATGTGGTTGCAGCAACACAAGTCCTACAATGTGGCACACCACTCATTCCAAAATTACGTGTTTGTATCTTTGATCGACACAGACATAGTTTCGGCATATTTTTAACACAATTCCCACACCGTGTTACTCCTCAATTTTACTTATTTAACAATGCCTTGAGTGTAAACACAATTCCTACACCGTATAAAAGAACACACAATTCCTTTTTGATGCCAAATTGCAAACAAGCTATGACGTCACTCCATATTTTGTGTGCATTTTGACACAACAAAACGGAAGTGTGACAAAACAACGATGTTGCCAATGACACATTTCCTTTTAAGGAATACAATGCTCACTGGGCAATAAAACAGTTTAATTTTGGTTTCACCACAGATCTAATAGCTACATACTTCATACATTCACTAAGCCATGCATTTCGATACCATTTTTCTGAAAATGATCTGTTACTCCCTTCGGCTCCCTCCCGTGTTAATTAAATTTAACATTTTAGGGGTCGGCCGACCATTGCTTTTTAATTTAATTTGTTCATCAAATAACAAGAATCCACATTTTAAACTTAAAATATATTGAATAAGTAATAAATTACCTCAGTTTCAACTTGGTTATCGATGTCGTTGCGTGCGTTATCCTTAATTTTTCGGAATGTCCAAACAGGATATTTTATTCAAATTTAAAAACACTTACCTGAGGTTCTAATCTTAAAAAAGCCGAGCCAAGGGTTTTGTTTTTCAGCAGATAACACTTACTCTCAGTTATTTTACACTAAGTTAGATCTTTTCTTTCGAGAATAATCACAAAAACTCTAAAAACAACAGATCGATATACAAAATTTTTCCTCTCGGTAATAAGTACCTACCTATTAAACATACCCATAACCTCACTTTATATTTAGCGGCAGGTTCGACGTTGCCGAACCTTGGTTTTAATTTCGATATATGGTGTATATTTGGTTGCCTATATTCAAGTCTGAAATACTCTGTCTTCAGTACTGATATTCTAATGGCAGGATAGGCATGCCGACCCCAGCCTGGGTTACTTCAAAAGTATAGCAATTTATTTTATGGCGGCTATAGTTTGCGAGTATGAGGTCCGGGGTTAGAAGAGGGCGATTTAAAAAGTGGAGCGGATATTCGCTGGCAGTTTGAGAGTTATTAAAATGCAAATTGATTTAGATAAATAATATAATATAGTGTCTGTTGTCTGCTTGGCACTGGGTCGGCACTGCCGATCCTGCCGCCCCTGAAAAGCTGCCACTGCTAAACTGCTATACAACCTTTAACTAAATAGGGTAGAATATAATATTGTCTGGGCCCATAGCCTTACTGACTTTTTCTCTCAGTCTCTAAGTTATCCTCATCGGAGACAGAGATGATACCAACCTGTGGTGAATTTGTATGAGACAAGTATCTTAATAATTTACTAATTGTATCTGTACGACTCACGCTTGTAACAATGAGCTACACTAAACTTTAACCTGTGTCTTTACAAGCCGACTGGTTCAAATTTGCTTTACAATTGGAAAATAAAATTATTTTTGAATTTTACTGCATTATCATTTATTAAACGATTAAATACTCCTCCAGTATATACCCTGGCATGGATATGACATACAAACACCTTTTAACTTGGATGCGTCAAACAACCACTTTACTACTTTCAAATACTTGTAACTACTTTAATCATATTTTGACGTGCTTCATCTAAGCACGGAGCGCTTCTTATCTGTTTAGACTCTCGAATGACACTGCTTTTAACTACAACTAATAACTTTGTAATTCCTTTTAATAAATTTAACCACTTTTACGTGAAGGATTTACCGTTTCACGGAGCGCTTCTTATCTCTTTAGACTCTCGTCTCGAACGTCATCACTCTGGAACGACCTCCCTGAGATCGTGTTCCCCAACGACTATAATCTTCAAAGATTGAAGACCAACGTGAATCGTTTTCTGCGCACACGCATCGCTGCCAGAGCGCCATAAAGGATTTATCCTGCAGTGCTGTGCCTTATCATAAAAAAAAAAGAATGACACACTTTGTTTACAAAGCAACACCACATATCTTACCGTATCCCAACACCTTGACCAATCAGGTCTTAATACGTTGAAGACTAAGAGGGCGTCGTTCACGTCACGATACTATTGTTAGCCAATAAGAATAGAGACTATTTGTTACTATGCACGTGGCGTATGTCGTACTTAAATTTGCGTGTTAGAGAATAATACAAAATAGCAGACCGTTTTTTATACATAAGGATTTAACTTGAACATATATTTTTATGGATTTGTACAACGTTGCCATTACTTTAATATGTGGTGTTGCCAGTTATGTTGCATATGAATTTAATGTATTTTTCTCTGTTTTTTAGCGTTTAGTTGGTGAAGAAAAACATAGTAATTTAGCACGAATGCGGCGTTTTAGTTTAGTATTCCGTTGCATTATATTCCCTAAAATTGAATTCCACGCTTTTACTTTAACTTTGTACTGGGTCACGACAGAAATATGACGTGTATCCCAAACAGTATCTAATATCAAGAGATAATTTCTCTTTTCATGTAAAATTTATCTAACACACTGATTTTTCCATTAGCGCAAAAATACTCAGATGCAGCAAAGCCCTGCTTATATTAATACCACCTATCCCATAAGGAGGTTGACAATTTAAGGTGATAAAAAATGAATTAGTAAGGTTATACACATTAAAAGTAATAGACACTTATTCCTACATAGCATAATTAAACCCTAAAAAGATGTTCAAAATATAATTTCCAATAAATAAACTCTATTAACATGCTAGCGTTGAACTTTAGCGGATCGGATCCAAAATATTATGTACAGGGCACCCGTATGAATATTTTACAGGCCATAACATTATACAGCACACGGTCTGTTCCAGTTTCCACCCTATTCTGTATATTTTTATAATAAAGTATCACATATAAACCGACTCACATACCCGCAGCGAATCTCCTTAAGTGTTATATAATGCATGGGTAGGTATTTTGGGGGACCACCCCCCGCGTTTGTTTTATACCAAAGAACATTACAGTTAAGTGAAATATAAAACCTTTGTCGGAATGCACTGTTTAAGAATTTACCCTCGGGATTGAAAATAAATCATCTGTGGCATCGCAGGCGTCGCACCGCGTCGTCTAAGATGTACAAACAGGGTCTAATCTTGATATTCTAGAGGGCAGTGATCTACATTCAAGACGAAATTAACGCGTAAATAAAAAAACCGTAATATCTCATCTAAAAGCTAACACAAAACAGTTAGATAGAGCTTGTTGTAAGTTAAACACCAACGTTACCGCTCGACAACGGCAGTATAACAGTAAATATCTTTATTTTGGAAAATATTAAAATACAATATTACTAAAATGTAGAAGTACCATAATTCCAACATGTTTCCAAAAAAGGGGAAGTTCGCGGCGCCTGAGGCTGATGACGTTCCGCTATTTAACATACAGCGTTCAAGCTCTACAATGTTTTTTTTAAGAATTACTTAAATTGCCGTTGAATATTATACAGGGTGTTATTGAATGTCACGTAGACATTTGTGGGAGTAATAGTGCTTGACAAAATAAAAAAAAAGACTAATAAACATGCGACAAAATGGCTTCATTTTTGATATACAGAGTGTTAAACTTTAATTTTATTTTTGTGTTTATCGTTTTGCTCCCATATTTTTCGAGATAATTAGTTCAAACTTTGTACACTTTTGACTCGTCGTTCTTTTCTCATTCTTTTTGATCCCCTACATTTTTATCGTATCCTATTCCAGTTATTGGCGGAATAAGTCGTCGATGCAAACCAAGTAGTATCCAAGTACCTAACAAAACAAAAAAAAAAGTAGTTGGCTGGGACAGCTCATATTTTATTTTCCGTTTGTCAACTTTTTGATGTTTAGTGCTTAATGTCAAATAATTTTGTTAGTTGATGTTTCCAAAGTTAGTTAGAGCTATTAATGAGGGTTGAAAACACGAACCCAGAATATGCCGTACTAAAAAAATTTAGATTTATCTTGTCTGAAGAATCTACTTTTTAATGCACAGTCGTAGTTTGGCCAAATTTATAAAAATATATATTTAGCCTTAAGAATATTGACATAGTTTTGCTTTAAAAGAATAATAATAATTACAATATTCACAAGACCAATAATAATATTGTTATACAGGGTTTCCATTTCGAAACGAACAACCTTAATTATCTGTTAATTTTGAGAGAAATAAGAATTGACAAAAACACATAAATTTTAATATCGAGGGAGAAGTTTAATTACACATTTTATAGAATTTTACTATTAACCTCCACAATTTCACCTAACCTCGCATTAAACTGTCAAATGGCACTACCTATCGATTGACACATCGCTGCAAAGGGCATTGCCTAGTCAACCGTGTCAAGAAAAGTGAAATCGGGTAACCGGTTTGCCAGTTCAGTGTAAAAATGTCATAGTAATGTGCAGTCGAAACGAAACGGTGTTTTTTTGCCGGCACCAAACAAAATTTAAAATTTGGTACGGTTTCCGGTATAAACACATTTTGTTCATTTTCTCAGAATTTCGCAAATAAGCGATTCAAGTTCATAAACGTCAAAATTTTCGTGGCTAGCGTTCGGGCCTAATAATGATAACAAATATCCACAATTACTTACCGCCAACATGAAAGTATCATAAAAATGTTTCTGAAAAGAACAGTTTATAGGTTTAAATTAAATTTCAATTCACAAAAATGTTTATAAAAACACATCAAAGTTGACAGATCGAAACGATGACTTTGACATCAATGGAGAACTCTCCAAATATCTTTCGTCTTGCCTAGTACGTCACTTTGAATTCGAGACGTATTGCGCAACCCCGGAGACGTTCTAGTTCAATGTCTAATACAAAGTACCTTTTGATATTTTTTGGATATATAAATGCCATTTATATTTTTAATTGAATGCCGTTCGTTACACGGAAAAAACATTACGAACCAAAAAACTTAGAAATGATAAGGCATAATTATGAAAATGATGTGGATTGTGACGTATCATTTTTGTCGTTAAACATTTAACAAATGACATGTTAGCGCTGACGCCACTGATAAATGTATTGGTGCCAAATTTTGTTTTTAAACTTTTTATTTTAAAATTTATTAAGGAATAAACACATTCAAATCTAAAATATCTCCATTTTTGCATTTGAAAAATTCGGTTCTCTTAAAGCAATATGGACCCTTTCTTTGATCTCTAATGAGTAGTTGTAGAGCAAAATGAAAAATGACAATTTTTTGTTTGAAACTCTAGTATGCTCTATCAAATGGTTGGAGTATTCCATAAAAAAAATAGATTCTTGATAATATCACGTGACTACGAACTGCAACTGATGTTTAAATATGGGCATCTTTATCAGAATCCAAAAATACACTACTTTTCTCAATTGACTAACCGATATGTCCGTTAAAATATACTCTGCATAAAAACCCCAATAAATATGACGATCTGCTAGTAATATCTATGTGGTGGTCGTAGTGTGTATAATTGCTCCGTTACTATTTCAAATACATTACAAATGTTAATAAAATTCGAAGTCGAAGAACAGTTAGTAATGAGTTATAACCCAAAATTATTGTTGACTATATAGAGTAGCTCAAAATAGCGGAACAAGAAAAATTGTTTATTTTGTTTTTATTTTTACTAATTTTGGCGCAATTTATTTTTTCAATAAAATGTGTCAAAAGTGTTTTTTTTTTAATTATATTTTGCTACAAAGACAAAAACAAAAGCACAATTGTAATTTTATTAATATGTCATTGTCATTTTATTACTTTTACTTTTTATCAAGTTATATTCAGACTAAAAATTAATTATTGAAATGTAGAAAAGGTACATATGATTTATGTTTTGGATGCTAGTGATAAAAATACTTTTATGTAGAACAATACACAGAGCGAAGACACTCTGATAAGAAGACATTCAAAAAGATAATGGAGCGATTTGAAACTGCAGGAAGTGTGGCTTATAAGAAAAATTTACAGTCCTTTACAAAGATGCAACCGGGGGAGACATTGAAAATGCCGAAGCAGAGTGCAACGCTTGTGACTATTGTGAGATTTGAGATCTGCAAAAACTCATAGATTTGAATGTTATATTTAGGTAGCTGATATAAGGTTTATTGATTCATAATATAAAAAATAGTAAAATAAAGGTTATACACTCTAACGTGCCTCTAAGGTATGGTTTGGCTGGAGCAGTCAGCGGCCGCGGCTGGCGTTTGCGATTGGTAGCTCGGTACTGGTTTAATGCGATTTGCCGATTTGTATGTACACGGTTTCACTGCCGCAGCTCAGCGACACAGCGTTCGCCGTCAATTGCAGTGGCTGCGTTCGGACTGCTAGAGAGACCAGTCCAGCCGTGATCGCTCAGCAGAATGCCACCGTTTTCGGCAATTGCTGACGAGTGTTTGATAGAGGAGGTGCAAAAGTATACAACTATAAGAACGAAAATTACAAAAATGTTGTAATGAAACAAAATGCATGAAAAAAAGTGGCAGCAAGTGTAGGGAAGAACGGTAAAGTGTACAAAACCATTCTGTTTATTTTTCAGCATTACATTACAAAGCTTATAATTAGGGTAGACTGGGGCAACTGCGAAGCCCTTTTTAATAGTTCAAGTTTATTTCCTTTCTACTTTAAATATACAATATTTATAAAAGTGTCTTTGTAAGAAAGTAATAGTTTAATATGTTTACTTTTCATACTGCATAGGGCACTCATGAATTATTTTTGAGATCTTGAGATTTGAATGATTTTTTTTTATACCGAAATTTTACACTTACCCCAAAAAGGGAAAGTGTAAAATCGGAATACAATTTCCATGCATGTTCGCAGAAGTGGTAATGGGAAAGTGTAAGTTTATATCTCCCTTGCCAATTTTTCTTTTTACAGACTTAAAAAAAAATAAAAATCTGGGAAGTTATGAACTTTTTATTGTTGGGAAATAGTTAGCCAAGCAAATCATAAAAACGAAAAATTAAAGGTACCTCTGAAAAATAATAAGTAAACCAAAATAACCCTCAAAAAATTCCTAATAACAAGAATAATATTTTTATAAACGTATTTATCCGTTCAAAACCCAATGTTTGGCTTTAATCTCTAAAACAGTAGGAGTTATTCCCAAGAAGAAACTAAAACAGAAAAGAAACTTAAAGTTTAAAAATTCGAATAACTTTATGGAACTTGTTAAATATTGTATCCCGCAAATTTCACATTAAAATGAAAACCTCCTCGGCGTGTTACTACCGGTTCAGGTAAACGAGTCACTATATCGTCTAGCTGTACTGCATCGACATCATCGGTGAGTGGCCATAAAAAAATTGTCTTTTAGTTTTCTTGTAAACTTGATTTCAAAGCCGTTGTCAACAGTATTTACCTGGCCAATAAAATATTTCTTTGCTTTTGGTAATGTGTATTTAACCAGTACCCAGTATTCAATGGAAATATTGTCTTTGTTTATTTCAGGAATCTGATCTTCGCAATCCGATTTTAAAGTGAAACTATGATCCGATTCCATAAAAGGTATACTTTCATTATCTGATTCACTGGAGCTGGATTCAAATTGATACGGACTTGGCCGACTTTGTTTACTCTTTCGGTCAATTTTCATAGCTGGTTTAGATATAGTAGATGAACTTGTAGAGATTTTTAACTGACTACTTGCGATAGTACCTGCAATGGTTTGGCCACCTTGAATTAAGCGCTTTCCTTTCCTTGGATTAGAAGAAGGACTCTGTCGGAACGAATCAAGTAGTAGATCATCAAAACTTGCCTTCTTTTCTTGCCGATTTTCGGTTGTAGCTGGTACTACAGGTTCCGTTATAGGCTCCTGATCATTATTTAGTATATTTCTTCATTTTGATCAGAGCTGATAATTACTTTGAGATTGGTGGCACTAGATGCTGAAGGAGCTGTAAGTAATTCTGCATTAGAGGCTAGTTTCCTTTTAAATGAAGCGCCAGATGTAGAAGGCTTTACTGTTTTTAACATTGACTGTTCGAAAGTAGCGGTTTTTTCCTTTCAATATCAATGCGATCTGGCCTCGGTTGTAAATCTGTTACAGATCTTTGATTTTTTAAGTGTTCCTGCCATCTTTTTAGGGCATCGATGTCATACTTTTCTTTAGGAATAACATGTCTATTAAATGGAACAATACCACCCTTTTTGAATCCTGTTTTTATGATTTCGGAATCTACTTCAGCCCAGGTTTTCACTAGCAATGTGGCGAAGTCCCTTTTTGGTAGTCATTGTCCCTGATGACGTCTTTGCCATGTTATTACTTTCCTCTCCCATATTGCCTTAAAGGATCTAAACATACTCAAATCGAGAGGTTGAAGTAAATGACTTGTATGGGCTGCAGTTTAAGTATATGAATATTTTCTTCTCTTGCGGCTTGAATTAATAAGCAATCCACATGCGAGACATGCCCATCATATATAACAATAATTGGTGCCTGATCACTAACCAAAGGAATAAAAGTCTTTAGAAAGTAATTTCTAAATATTTCGGAGGTCATCCATCCATTGGCGCTGGCTGCATTTACGGTGTCTTTGAAGAAGTCTTCATTTTCTTCTAAAATCCAGCAATATTATTGCCTTTAAATATTATCAATGTTATTGCCTTTAAATATTATCAAAGGTGGCAATTTTCTACCACTAGCACTTGCTCCTGCCAGGACGGTTATATTTTCTCTGCCCGATCCAGCAATAATGCTTAAAGAGGGGTTGTCTTTCGCGCCAACAATTTTAAGAAGAGAAGGATCTGTACACAGTGAAGTCTCATCTAAATTGTAAATACATTCAGGACGATCCTGAAGACCTAACTCCAATATAGCCTTTTCCAATAAAACAAAATATTGGTCTATTATGAATGGGTCCGTAGATTTCTTTTTGCAGTACTCTAAGCTTTGTGGTTTCTTCATACTCAAGGAGTGACGTTGTTTAAACTTTATTAGCCAGTCTGTGCCTGGCATATTGTTCTTAAAAGGATTGGGAATATTATTTAAAGTTACAAAATCCCGAACTTTTTCTTGAAGCTCTCTCGAAGTTAATCAATATCCCCACTTCTCCATTGTTTTTATATTTTCGGCCAGTTGACACTTATCTTGCCAAGAAAGTATTGGAGGTCGGCCCTGTGTCTTGCTTTTTTCGCCACGGCGGCCAGTTATTCTACAGTAGATTGTAATGTATGGGATTCTGAATTCGGTACTAGCCATCGACATGGTTAATTGACCTTGATTGACGGCATTTACTGCAGCATTTAATTGCTCCTCCCCATAGGCAGCCCTATCGGACTTTCTTTTATAATTTCGTACCATGACGTCAACTCTCTGTAAAAAATAAAAGCTTTAAGTATCAGTGCCAACGAACTTTAGCATTCCCAGGAAAATGGGGCAAGTGTAAACTAACCTTTACACTTTCCCCATTACAATTTTCACACATGCCCCACATTATGTTTTTTATGGTGGAAGTGCAAACCTGCTCGTGAGTAAAAACTGCTTTTAGATTGGGCGGTATATAGGATTTTAAAGCTACAACAATTGACTAAACATAAGAAAATGCAATAAAACTAAAAGTATATTATAAGTTTTTACCTTTGACAAATTTTTTATGGAGATATCACACACTATTTAACGGACCGATTCGGAGGTTATGTTACAAATGACTACTCAGAAAGAAAAAAACACCTGGTAACTCGCCGGGAGTAGATAATTCAACAGCGCCAACGTATATATATAACGTATAGTTAGTTGCCTCGAACCACACAGACAAGTAAACTTTCAATATTGCCTGATTGGCGCTCTGATTTTCCACTTACCCCATTTTTACACTTGCCCCAGTCTACCCTATACTATATTCAAATCCAAGATTATGCATACGAAGGAAATATTGATCAGTACTTAATGACAACCGTAACTCTATTTCGATTGGTCAAGCGGCAATAAAACTAAAAGGCCCTGGGCGACAGGGTTGAATTTAGTTTATCCGTGATTTTCGCATTATTGCATTGTATCGTTTGGTGTTATTGTTTGTTATCAATATTCTGATATAAATATTTGTGTTTTTGACCGTTGTATTTGATTGTATACAGGGTGTTTCAGAAGTACTAACCTTAATATGTGTCCGGAGTTGCCCCGTTTTTGATGTACAGAGTGTTAAAGTTTTTTTAAAAAAATCGTTTTTTTTTATTATTTCTGTAAATATCCTTTTCCCGATTTTATTGCAATTTGGTACCGTCATTCATAATGATAAGAGGCTTAATTAGCCCTAACTAGATTAAATTTATAAAGTCCAGTGGCGTCCCGGGAAACACTTCAACGGATATTATTGACAAAAAAATGCACGCCACTGACTTTTTCTAATTTTGTTTACTTGGTATGCTGCAGCTTTGATTTAAATATGGTACCTATAGTATAAATTCAAGTGTTAATATGACGTTTGTCGAAATGGATGAATTTGGGCTAACACCTCCTCTTCGTCTTCTTCCTCCAACAACAGCATGCAACTAATGTTATCGGCGTTCATTATAAATCATACATAAGCGCTTCATAGAAAAAAGAAACAATCTTTTTTCTATGAAGCGCTTTCACTACGAAATACGAATATGATCTGAAGCGCACTCCAGCCGCGCCAGCCAAACCACCCTGTGGCGACAGCCGATTGATATAAATACGATGCTACGCTCGATCGCGAACGCCTGCTGCACCCGCTGACTGCTTCAGCGGAACCATACGATTACTCGCGACTTGGTCTGATCCCGATCATTTAATTCGGTGTGACGTCAGGGACAAATGCAATACAAGAATTTCGAATTCCGTACCCATACTACGTGCCCGTGCGATAATATAAACATTTTCAATGTTAAAAACCGAAGTAAATATGTATCCACCGAAGAAATGAATTCAAAGTTCTCTTAAGTATTACTGAGGATCCTCATATTGGTCAGCGTTCTCTTGCAGAACAACTGGATATTGGACGAACATCGATTCAAAAAATAATCCACTCCAAATTGCATCCTTACCACACAGTCCAAAGCTGAATCATGGGGACTATGGTAGGTAACTTGAAATTTGTGTATTGGCGCGAAATAAAATAAGAGGGCAACATAAGTTTGCGCATTTAATATTCTTTGCAACGAAGCTACAGCTCCATAAAAATGGCAACGTCAATAGACATAATTTCTATTATTATGCAACCACCAATCCTTATTTTGTTAGATTCCACTAAAGAAGCAGATGGTCCCAAAACGTTTGGGTAGGAATTATTGTAGACTACTTGGTTGGTTCACATTTTTTTGAGGAGACTTTAACGGCACGTATCAATTTGAACTTTCAATGCCGATATACCAAACATAGTTCGAGAATACATTTGGTTTCTTCATGATGAATCCCTGGTGCAGTCTAAAAGACACATTATTGAATTATTAAACGAAACTTATGGTCAGCAATGGATTGTATCTTGTTCTGCTTTTATGCTGAATTAAAAAAAAGAACAAAAAACATAATTTCACTAAACTTTTAGTTTAAAGCAAACTTTTAATACCAGCCATAAGTAAATTAAAATTGCTCAACCTAGATTTATCTTTGACAGGTAAAATGATCACATGACGTGTTTTTTTATAAATAAATAATAAAGAGGGAAGGTTTTAAAGGAGTATTTGTTTCGGTTTAATGACCACTTAATACAAATTAACTACTGATTAAGCCCTCATACAACTATAACGTTAGCATGAAAAGTTTTAGAAATTTCTTTGTCAATGAAATTTTATTTTGCATTTAAACAATAATTTCATGTCGCCAACTACGATAATAATTAATAAAGAGGTACCCGTATTTTAAATGAAATCCGACCTATATTCACAAACTAGACAAAACAAACAAGTTGTGTACACCGGGGAAATTAATTAATTTTTTAATGGAAAATATTACGGCTTCTATTTAACGCATGTCAGAAACAAGGTTATAGGAAGAATGACATATGTGTGCAAAAAGAAAATTGAAAACATTTATTAAGGTTAATTAACTTATTAATTAATTATTAATACCCGTTGGAAGGTACATTTACTGAAACCAGTATAATAATTCTGGAGAGGTTCCGTTTTAAAATTATTTTCAAATATACACGGTATTAAAAAACAAGTTACATACTAACCAAACTTGTAAAAATTTAATGGAATACCCTGTATAATATAAATAAAGGCAAGTTACTGTTATGTTTCCTATAGTTAAGGCACGCATTTAAACGAGCTTGTACTTGTATTAATTATTTAGAAAAATTATTAGGCGTAAGCTGAAATAAAAACATTTTTCTTAAAATTATATAGGACAGCTAAAAATCTACATCTGATTGCTCTGGATGTTGTAGTTTATAAAAATTTACTATTTTTGTTTCCTACTATTCTAAGGGTGTTGAAGAAAACACAAATCATAAGTTTTTCTATTTCTTTTTAAATAAAACCCAATAAATTCTGTAATGTTTATGTTTAGATTGATTGTAAGAATATTTATTTTTAGTCTGTCAGGTTAGCTGATAATAATAAAATCCTTGGTATTATATTAATATCAACCAGATTTCAGGATCGGTCATTTTAAACCAAAATTGCATAGGTTCAAATAGAAATTTGATAGTCAAAGTTTCAATATTGTATTTGAAAAACCAATTCGATCCGGTTTAATTAATATATTGTCCTCAATTAAAATATTTTTTTTAGACCGGAAAGTACCTTCTTGATAATATTTTAACCGGAAAATGTAATTTTTACGGTCTAGGCCGGAAAGTAATTATTAATTAATTTAATTAATTATTTATTTCATTTTTTTTATTAAGTCGTTTATCACTATAGAGATATCGTAAAACGTAAGGGATTTAGTTTTAAAAGCTAGTAATTACAAACCTTCCAAAATATGCACTCCATCCAGGCGGCCCAGAAAGACAAATGAACTTTTGTGTGTGGCTACAAGATCAAATAAATTTAAATCCCGATTTTTTAAACTGTATTATTTGGTCAGACCAAACTAAATTTACCAATTATGGAATATTCAACAGACGAAATGAACATATTTGTAGCATGGAAAATCCTATAGAATACCGTGAAATCCAGAAACATGTTAAATTTAACGTTAATGTATGGGCAGGATGTGTGGCAATACAATACTAGTATTACAGAAAGGTCAGTTTTTAAGTATAGATTTTCAAAAATATTTATATGAAATCCTTCTGGTGCTGTTTCGAAATTTGTGGTTTCAGCTAGATAGGGCTTCTCCTCATAATAGGTACCCTTAGAGTACGAGATTTTGTAAGCAATGAGTTTTCTTAAAAGAGAGTAGGAAATAGAGGGGTTGTAGACTGGCCAGCAAGATCTCAGGATTTGTCACCATTTGATTTTTATTTGTGGCAGGGGCTTTAAAACCACGTATAAAGCGGAAATAAATTCTATGAAAAAGAAACAAATTTTAGAAATTCAAAGAGCAAATGATAAGGTTAGGAAAAAAATCTGAAAATGTACCGCTGCTCAGGAAAATATTTTTGAACATCTAATCAATAATTAAATTATTCTTTTTTTGATTTTAATTAGATCAAAATTACTGTTGCTTAAGAGTGTATTTTTATTTTAATACTACATTTCTTATGTTTTAATTTTAGTATTATAAAATATTGTCACAACTTGGGGGTAGTTGCCCTAACGGGGCGTGGGGCGTGAATGAAAATGCTTTGGCTAAAAAGCAATAGAGACTTTTATTTATATTCGCCAATTATTTATCAGGTAGCCTGAAGGGAACCCAGCATGTCTCCGGGGGGTGTGGACCAGACCTGCACTGTCGATGGGGGCTCTCAGGGGATGTGCCTGAGGGGCTTTACGTGGCTCCGCCTCCAGAGGACGGGGGTCGGAGAGGCCTGGAGCCTAAGGGACTCTTGGGGGGTACTTTTAGATCGATCAGGAGAGGAGCCTCGAGTCTATTTGACACATGGGCACTCCTGTCGCAGGGTAGTTGACCAGTCGTTGAGACGAAGGTACCGTGTCCATCCAATGTTCGGGTATTTATACACCGAAAGTGCTGACTCTTGTTTAATTAAACTTGACATTGGATGGCACAGTGGTCCGCAACCTCAACGCACAGTGGTCTAGAAGTGTGAACATTATAATTAAAGTGTGGAGCCCACCATTTTGTTGACAATATGGCTTATTAAAAACATCATTAGCAAGGATTATTCTTAATTAATAATTTTTTAGCATTCGCTTTTCTTATTATACAAAAGAATAGGTGGATACTAAAAAGGAAAGATTATTTTATATGTAAGACGCAGGGCCGGATTAGAAAAATCGAAATAAAAAATAAATTATTGTCTTAATTCTTTTGCAAAATTAAAATTTAACCAAGGTTTTGAATAAACATGCCCTAGGTATTTTCCTCTTTTATTACCTACCACTAAATTTTTGATTATTTTTTTTATTTAATCTAAGTGTACATTTCAGTTTATTAAATATTTCCCTGACTATAGAGTTTTCCAAGTGTTTAAAAGTAAACAAATAGAGTAAGCCATTATTAAAATGTTCTCGTAGTTATGTCCTTATGTCTATTAAGAGAAAAAATATTGTACGTTACACAAACAGAAAGTACGTTTACAGGACTTGCAGGCTTCCAGGACTCGGCCTGAAAATTGCCTGCATCGTTCTATAAAATAGTACTTTCCGGTCTTGTAATATAATATAGTATTTTTAGCGAGCAATGCTTTATAGCAACACTTATTCTAAGGGTGTGTAGAGGGGAAGGTTTGCTTGGCTATGGCCAAATAATTGTATAGTGTCTTAAAAATGGATTTCTCGCCTCTCCTAGAAAAATATCTATTATTATCTGAACAACTAAAATTTTTTAAGAATAACACACAAATTTCAACGCAAAATTGAATAAACATTCCTTAAAATTGTTTAGCTTCATTTAGACGTATTAACTCAAATAAAAATTTTGCCATGAACTTTGTTTAAATTTTGTGTTTGTAAGCGAACCTAAGTACATCCTTAGAATAAGTGCAATATACTTTGGGCGTTGTTCGCCAAAAATGTAATTGATGAAAAGATACTAAAAGTGTTCAAATATGACTACATCGCGAGGAAATTGAAAACTAAACAATAGCTTAAAAAAATGGTTAATAATGTTGATGAAAGCTGTAACAACGAGATCACCAATGAGCTAATAAAAAAGTTTCCGATAATTATAACGAGGGACCGTACCATACATTTGTATTTCAAATACCGTAAGAACCACACCAGCTCTCCAGGGAACAAAGATAATAAGAGCATTATAAAAAATTTCTTCCTGGACAAAATAGTGATATGCGGATTTAAGTATCAGTCGATCATAGCCACAGAAATCTCTGAAATGTGTCAGCAGTTGCTGTCGGAATACAATCGTCGTTCTGAGAGTTTTTAGTCCGCGTATTTGACATAGGATTTGCAGTTTTAAATAGGGCAAGCGCAATTTAAACAATCCTTAACCATTACGGTAAGGGGTGCTGTTAGCTTTATACCCATAATTTGCAGAGTGGGGGTAAAGAGGAGGGGGGGGGGTAAAGGGAGATGGAAAATCAGAACAAAGTCACTTCTTATTCACGAAATTGGAATTTATTATGCAGGTAATTTTTACTAAAGCGAAAGTTGCAGTACTTTATGAATTTTTCAGAATTAATTCGTTCAACGATAAATCGATGCCAAGACTATTAACAAAAAATATTTCTGCAGTATGGTTGAGACGCTTTTAGACTATCGATTGCAAATACGTTTTGAGACGTCTCAAAATTGAGAAAGAGCGTTCGTTTGTACACGACGATCCTGAAATCGTTAATAACAATTGGAGTGTAGCATCGATAAAATTTAAATTAATAAATTTACATGTCAGAGGCGCTGAGCGTTTATTTGTCAGATATATTTTTTTTCTCTTTGGATAATTAAAGTTAGATTTAAATCAATTAACCTTTTTCTCAAAACATTCATAATTGCTGACAAAACGGGTGGAAGGCTACTCATGTTCTTGATGGGACCGGTCAGGAATTTGATGTCTTCCTGTAAGTAAATAAACAACATGAGCATACCCTAATTCAACTTCACACATTATAAATAATAAATCAACACTTTGTCTCTTTTTATCTTTTACCAAAAACTCTTGTATGCATGACTATTATTATTTTACTTGAATAACAGTTATATAATGCCTCACGTACGGAGTGGTGCAATGGACGCCAAAACGCGAGGGTCCGCTCCCGTACACGTAGTGAACCCTTGCCACTACACCTTAAATCCATAAGGCTCAACCGTAAATCCATACGGTATATCTTTAACTTGGTCATGACCGCAAAACATAAGCCGCTCTGTACTGAGTTGTGCAATGGACGACAAAACTCGAGGGTCCGCTCCAATACAGAACCTTTGATAATACCCTCTGAGACGTGCAATGATACCAACCAACAAGCAACTAGTGGACACAGTACCTGCTCCAGATATTAACAAACAAAATCGCTTATCACAGGCAAAACAAGCAATTCAAGAAATTATCAACAATTAACAATATGACATGTAATAGAAATAATATAAAGTTGAAATAGTTATGCTCAGTGAAACTCACCTATTTTCAGAATAAACTACACTTTCGACACACGGTACACAATACACATTCACAGACTTGCAAAACTTAACTAAAGCCTTAAAGCTTTGCTTTGCCTAACAAACAGAATATGTTATTCTTTCTCATTTTGTCATTTTGTAAACAAAACTAAACTGAACAGTTCTCCATTGATTTGTGCTGAGTTGACAATCAGCGTTAATGATGCCTAATATTTATCGTGACTCTAAAGTAATATAAATACGACTTTAACATGTTTGGCGGCGCCCGGCGTCAACAGCTATATCCAATTTCTACTATCGACTTAAAATAATAAGGACGTATTAAATAATTTAAATGGGTCTTACATTCGGCCATCCTGCATTCAACTCGTCTCGAGTTGAGGCGCAGTCGGTTCATCAGGATCGGATAATACAACACCATCTTCATCGCTGCTTTCATCGGATCCTCCTGATGACACTCCTCCGACTGGTATCCAAGGACGGAGTCGATCAACTGCTATGACTTTCTCATAAGTAGCCTTTCTTGTGAGACGACGTGACCCAGGCATGTCGGTTACGACGTATCTGTCATTTAGTAAGATAACTTTTATAATCATTGGTCCTTCATTGGGTGAAAGTAATTTACGACTTGTCCCTGTTGATGAATGAGTTTTCAAAATTAATACCAAATCGCCAACTTTGTATTTTTTTGGAAATTTTCTTTTTTTGTCGTAAGCGTTCTTTTGTTTTTGTTGTGCTGCAAGTATATTTTCAGCAGCTTGACGTCTTATTTCCAACAAATCGTCAAGTACTTTAGGAATTTGTCTGATCTCATCTGTTAAAAGACTGTCACTACCTCCTCTGGGTGTAAATCCTAGTAGAAGTTGACTCGGAGTTTTTCCTGTTGACTTGTTTCTTACATTGTTAACCCCAAATTGTACGTTACGGACGTTTTCGTCCCAACGTTGTTCTTCTAGTGTAGAAGATAACAGAGTACCTAATATAGTTCTATTAAGCCTCTCTACCTGTCCATTAGCTCTAGGCGTTGCAACTGCATTAAGAACATGTTTAATATTGTTTTGAGAGCAAAAACGTTTGAAATGCTTTGATGTAAAGCAACTGCCTTGGTCAGTTATTAACCTTTTAGGACTTCCATAAGTACAACACAGATTTTTACAATATACAATAACATATTTAGTCTTAGTAGTCTTTACTGCTTGTATTACAACAAACTTAGTAAAGGCCCTAAATGGTCAATGTGAATTGTGTTAATTGGTTCAGATGTTTTTTCAATTGGGTGAAGGTACCCCTCTTTCCTTCCTGATTTTTTTTGTTACAAAGACACTGAATACAACAGGCTAAATATTTTTCTACATATTGTCTCATTTTAGGAAACCAATAATACTCACATAACCGATATAAAGTCTTTTCAAGTGCAAAGTGTCCAAAATCATCGTGCGCTGCATGAACTACTTGATGTCGCATTCCTTTTGGCACTACCCACTGTATGCCACGTGCAGTAATTCTATATACTCGCCCATCTTTTAAAGTATAATTTTTGTAAATCTGATGTTCATTTTGGGTTTCTGGAGGTTTCATAAGTACTTTTCGAATGTTGACAATTTTGTCATCTGTTAACTGTCCAGATAAAACCCAATCAGCTTGCTCAATTTTCATTATTTTTGGATATACTTCTGTAGAACTAGGATTTGGGCTGAGAGCATCCACATGTTTCATCCGATTACCTGGACGATATTTTACTTCAAATGTAAACTCCTGTAGCTGAAGCCACCATCTGGCAATTCTCGGAATTATCTGCTTTTTCACACTTGTGGCTTTTAATGAGTTGCAATCGGTTACGACTGTGAAATTGATTCCTAAAAGATAACTACGGAACTTCTTCAGACTTTCCACCACAGCCAATGTTTCTAGTTCGTACGGGTGGTATTTTTGCTCGCTGCCTATTGTCTGTCGACTGTAATATGCTACCGCATGGTAACGCTGGTCAGGTTGTAATTGCAATAAAATTCCAGCCAAACCCAAGGTGCTTGCATCAGTGTGAACTTCTGTTGTTAAGTTTGGATCGAATAAAGTCAAAGTTGGTCTCTGGATTAATTCTGTCTGAAGTTTTCGAAATGCTTTTTCTTCCGGTTCCTTCCAGCTCCAAGGTACAGTTTTCCTTGTCAAATTAACTAATGGTTTTGCAATTGATGCATAATTCTGCACAAAATGTCGAAAATATCCAGTGAGTCCCAGAAATTGTCTTACTTGATGAACAGATTGAGGTCTTTGGAATTTTTCCACAGCTCTAACCTTATCCTGTCCGGGTCGAACTTGACTTTGACCAACTTCAAATCCTAAAAAGGTTACAGATTCCATTAAGAAAGAACATTTCTCTAAATTTAAAGTCAACCCTTCTTCTCGAAATATATCCAGGGTTTTCTGCAAGTGACTTAGAGCTTCGTCAGTGGTACTGCCATGAAGAAGCACATCATCTAGGTAGACCGATGCATAATTAGTGGATGTTCTAAGAATTTTATTCATAAATTTTTGGAAAATTCTCGGTGCATTTGCAAGACCAAAAGGCATTCTATTGAACTCATACTGCCCTATTGGCGTAACAAATGATGTATATCGTTTTGAAGTTTCTGCTAATGGGATTTGGTAATATCCCGATTTGAGGTCCAAACTAATGAAATAAACACCTCCCTGTAACCGGTCAATTTGCTCATCGATTCTAGGCAATGGTTGATTATTTTTCAAGGTCAGAGAATTAAGTTTTCTGTAGTCGATGCACATTCTGTTTTCACCATTTTTCTTTTTAACCAATAATACTGGTGAGCAATAATCAGAATCTGATTCTCGAATAATGTTGTTTAGGATTAGTTCTTCAATGATATCTTTGACTGCTTCTTGTTTAGCTCTAGCCATCCTATATGGTTTATATGTAAAAGGTTTGTTGTCATTTAGATGAATCTCCATTTCTATGGAATTTGCACAACCAAGTTCTGAAACTTTTTGAGCAAAACAGTCCCTATATTTATTAAGAAGTTTTATCAATTTCTTTTTTTCTTCGGCACCTACTGGACCAATTTTAATTTGTTCTTCTGAAAACGGTTCCATTATCGAATCTTTAAGCTGTAATACTGATTCTTTATGTTTTAATTTTTCGTTGCTCTCTGTACACGGCCATGCTCTAGCAAAAACCTTGTCTTTCCGAAAAACTATTTCTCCTTCCGAAAGGTTGATGCATGGTAGCGCATTAACTTTTCCTGATGTAACTGTCATGACAGTATTTGGTACTAAATATTCTCTTTCTTCTTGAGCACATACTATAGCTTCGATAAACAGATCGCCTTCATAATTCTCGCAATATACTTCAACATTTGTTAACGTATTATTAGGGACAATGGTTTCCTTATCTATTCGTAAAACAATTTTTTGTAAAAACAAGTTATCTTCAACATGTTGAAATTCATTTAAATCTGAATTAATAAATGTAATAGAATTTTGATCTTTGACCAAGAGAATATGTGGTTTTTCAGTGAAGTTTCTTCCAATGAAAACGGGAACATTTTGAAGATCATCTCGTACTATGCAGACTTTAACTTCAGCCTCTACTTGATCCAATTTTATAGTTAGCTTGGTAGAACCTAAAGTAGTCGTAAAACTTGGTCCATAACCTTGCAATATGGTTTTATCATTTTGATCATATGGTCTTTTCATAAAAATATTTGGTGTAAGTTTCATCAAATCGTTTGCGTCTCCTGAGCATTTCAGTTAACATTTCGCAGTAATCTTTTCGGTATGGGAACGCCCGTTTTAATGTTTCCTTCCATTCAACCCAGTTTAATTTTATAGATGACAATCCCTTATACCAAATTTCTGCTAAACCTCGTAAACGTGCGAGTGCAAAGTAGATCGTTGCCTCCTCACTCCAGCTAAAAACTTCTCTTAACTCATCAACCTTATGACACCAAGCATCAATATCCTGATTTGAATCTTCTGGATTAAAAATGGGAACAATATCGCCTCGAACCATGGATGCATCTGGCTTACGTAATGTACTTGCTAAAATATCTTTCATGACTGTAGTTAAACGAATAAGTGGATCATCTTGAAAATTATCTGTACTTTCAACATTTCCTTCAGAAGAAGGTGTGTGTGGGTCACGCGCTCGTTTTCTACTTATTGTTAATATTGGGTCGGTGAATTGCCGCTAACATATATAAAAAAAAGGACACAATATAACAAACCATAAATATATAAATCAAAATACATCAAAACCACCAAAAACATTGAGTACCTTTGAAATATCCCACTTCTGAAAAATTATGTAGCATCGATAAAATTTAAATTAATAAATTTACATGTCACAGGCGCTGAGCGTTTATTTGTCAGATATATTTTTTTTCTCTTTGGATAATTAAAGTTAGATTTAAATCAATTAACCTTTTTCTCAAAACATTCATAATTGCTGACAAAACGGGTGGAAGGCTACTCATGTTCTTGATGGGACCGGTCAGGAATTTGATGTCTTCCTGTAAGTAAATAAACAACATGAGCATACCCTAATTCAACTTCACACATTATAAATAATAAATCAACACTTTGTCTCTTTTTATCTTTTACCAAAAACTCTTGTATGCATGACTATTATTATTTTACTTGAATAACAGTTATATAATGCCTCACGTACGGAGCAATGGACGCCAAAACGCGAGGGTCCGCTCCCGTACACGTAGTGAACCCTTGCCACTACACCTTAAATCCATAAGGCTCAACCGTAAATCCATACGGTATATCTTTAACTTGGTCATGACCGCAAAACATAAGCCGCTCTGTACTGAGTTGTGCAATGGACGACAAAACTCGAGGGTCCGCTCCAATACAGAACCTTTGATAATACCCTCTGAGACGTGCAATGATACCAACCAACAACCAACTAGTGGACACAGTACCTGCTCCAGATATTAACAAACAAAATCGCTTATCACAGGCAAAACAAGCAATTCAAGAAATTATCAACAATTAACAATATAACATGTAATAGAAATAATATAAAGTTGAAATAGTTATGCTTAGTGAAACTCACCTATTTTCAGAATAAACTACACTTTCGACACACGGTACACAATACACATTCACAGACTTGCAAAACTTAACTAAAGCCTTAAAGCTTTGCTTTGCCTAACAAACAGAATATGTTATTCTTTCTCATTTTGTCATTTTGTAAACAAAACTAAACTGAACAGTTCTCC
Organism: Polydrusus tereticollis; assembly: GCA_963920685.1. Lineage (NCBI taxonomy): Eukaryota > Metazoa > Arthropoda > Insecta > Coleoptera > Curculionidae > Polydrusus > Polydrusus tereticollis. The sequence goes on from OY987329.1 coordinate 47,330,261, forward strand.
ATTGATTTGTGCTGAGTTGACAATCAGCGTTAATGATGCCTAATATTTATCGTGACTCTAAAGTAATATAAATACGACTTTAACATGTTTGGCGGCGCCCGGCGTCAACAGCTATATCCAATTTCTACTATCGACTTAAAATAATAAGGACGTATTAAATAATTTAAATGGGTCTTACAGGAGGAAACGTGCATATTTCGGTACAAGTTTACATACTTCTCACGTAAAAATTCGACAAATTTTAATTTTTTCACTATCGTATCACGCTTGTCGATTCAAAATTAACAAAAAAAATGCCTTCAATTTTCAGGCGTTGAATTCCAAACATGGAAATTTTCCAGGTGTGGAGTTTGATATATTGTAAAAAGGATCGTACTAGTTCGTAAGCAATAGTGCTTTCGATTATCCGATGTCTGTTTAGAAGTTACTTTAGGGATTTCTTCCTGACCTTACAACAACTAGCCACACTCTTACCGCGGGTAACCGCACTTCTTTGAGCAGTATTACTAACCATGACGATATAGTAAGCGAAGCCCAGTAGTAACTAGTTTTTTTATGATTAGGCGAAACAATTCACGTTGGTCTGGAATCTTTGGAGAATATACCTACTCATTGGGGAACACGGCCGCAAGGAGGTCGTTCCAGAGTAATGACGTTCTCCAGATGAAAAATTTTTTAAACAGTGTCGTTGGAGGGACACTGTGCTGAACCACGTACAAGTGAGCTGCAGTGGCTCGTCGTGTGTTTCAACCGTGCACCGCTTTGGATGAAATTAAGCGGGCATCCTCAGTTGAGCACTTACCATGAAAATATTTGCAAAAGACCCTTAAGTCGCCAACTTGCCTTAAATGTTCCGGGTTTTCTAGGTTGTTCGTCAGGTCATGGTCGTCGATAAAGCGAATGACTCTTCTTTGAATAGAATCGAGCAATCTCAGCGTATGTTAAGGAGAAAAGCACTAAATAATTCACAACATTCAGTATGCTCTCACTTTAATTAAGAGTAAGAGCCCTTCATGCCATACTCTGTCAAATGCCGTGGAAATGTCTAGTGCTACCACTCGGCACTCTTTATGATGTTTTATTGCGTTATTTTAAACGTGGGTAATATAAGCGAGAAGGTCTTCTGTTGATCTAGACTTACGAAATCCATACTGGCGGTCACTGATAATATTGAAGCCTTCCATGTACTTTAATAATTTTTTTCCACTACTAACCTATAACATCGCCATTATTGACCGATTATCAACGCTAGAAATCGTTTTTCTCTACCTTATAAGTTATTATTGACCATGGTCAATAATAAGGCATTGAAATCCATTATTGACCGATCTTCAAGAATCTGTGTGAACGCAGGTAACTTGATTTGTTGATTCTACAACATGAATTCATAAACAACATTTCTTGTGGTTAGGCAACCAGATAATTATGAATACATATTAGATTATTAGAGACGCCTGATATTGTAAAATATCGATAGGTACAATCAACTTTTTTTCTGCTTCCATCCTTAATTCTGGAGGTGTACACATAATAATATCACTAACATTTTCTTCGCTTATTTAAAAAAACGGAAAATTCGTGAAATCTGATGACATAAATGAACAAAAATTGACATTGATAAAGCCATCTGACAAAACAACAACATATTTTGCCAATTCCAAAGCGCAGGTAACTTGATTAAAAAATGTACTTATACCTACCTATAATTTTTTATAATTATTAATACTATAAAGGTAAATGTCTTATAAAAGTTTGTAGTAGTGGAATAGCAGATTCTGTAACGAGGTTGGAATGAAAATTCGATCAGAGTGGAAGATTCCGAACGCGAGCGTAGCGAGCGTGAGGAACCACGAGTATCGAATTTTCATTCTAACCGAGTAGCAGACTATATTTTCTCCACGACCAAAAAGTACGAATAAAAAGAAATAAAATCTGTACAAAGCAATTAAGTTATTTATTCGCAATATTCGTAATTTCAGGTGGAGTATTATCCAGTTCCATATCTGATTCATCCGATTTTTCACTCATTTTTTGACTTGCACTAAAATTTGTCTGAAAATAATTATTACAACGCGGCCATTTTTATCTGACACTGACAGTTTCGAAATTCATGGCAACTTATGTCGTTTAGATCAATTACAGAATAATATTCATTCCGTATCTTGTTATGGAATGAAAATACACGCAAAACGCATAAGAAGCAAGTGTTTCAGAATAAATATTCCAACTCAAGAGCGAGAATTTTTACATTCTATTATCAAAAATGATTTTGGAATTATTCCATTCAGTAATGGTCGTGGAGAAAAAATATTATATTAACCACGATTTAGACAGCTTATAGCCCTCGCGTCTTAAATCCCTCGTCGCTTCGCTCCTCGTGATTTAAACTTGCCGCTCGGACAATAATGATGGCTGTCTAAACCTTGGTTAATAATATACTATTCTTTGACGACAGTTGCTTGGCAAGGTCTTCTTGCCTTTTTTGGGCATGGGCTGGACTCGCGCAGTTTTCCAGCAAGAAGGAATATTTCTTTTTTGTAAGATAAGTTAAAGAGCCCAATAAATATCGGTGTCAATTCATCGGCGGCTGTCTTAATTACGATGACTGAAATTTAGTATGGTGTATTAGTTATGTTCATTGTTTCAGTTTAACTATAATGTGGTTAAATTGTTATTAGATTATTACAGATGCTATTGTAAAATATCGATACAATCAACATTTTTCCTGCTTCCATCTTTAATTTAGGAGGTGTACACATAATAATATCACTAACATTTTCTTCGCTCATTTTTTAAAAAAACGGAAAACTCGTGAAATCTAATGACATAAATGAGGGGTATAGATTCAAAGTGTACAATCTCCATGTTTCCTAAATTATCAGTAGATGGAAAAAACTTATAATTCATTAAATACAACCAATTACGATAGTTTTTCTTTTTTATTGTATTTATAGCACATCTTAGACTAAAAAACCAATTTTTTTCCTTAACATTTTTAAAAAATATCAAAGTTATTTGGAAAAGGGAGATGGAGATTGTACGTTTTGGAAATAACAATTGGAGTTTGTCCATTTTGAAAATAGCAAATATGGAGTTTGTCTACTTTGAAAATAATTTGAGGATCATTTTTTACAAAATTTTTAATCTTAAAATCAAAACATTAAATGACATAAAAAATTAGAAATGAATAGCGAATTTAGCTTACAAAAAATCGGCTTAATTCTTATAATTAAATGGAAAGTTCCACGTCATCCTCTTTGACATTCTCACACAACGTCGTTTCATCATCGACGGTATTATTTTCTTCAACTGTTTCCCCTTCTATGACGAGTTTGTAAAAATTTAGGCGTGGATCATTTTTCCACTCATCTCCGAAATGACACACTAATAAATTATTCACATCAACCTTTTTGTTATTGTTGACCACATTTTTTTACGGAATTTTGGCAGGATCCATATTTCCAATAGTCTTAGCCTTTTTTGTTACAGGTTTTCCCACACCAGTATCAGACATATAGGCAGTTAGTTTCGCCGCGAACTAGCACTGTGGCTTTAGAGCTTTTTGTTAAAATCATTCTCTTCATTTTTGAAAAAGAAAAATGCCATTGGCCTGGGGGCTTCATGTACTTGCTAGTTTCATTTCTCCAACTACTTCCCCAATGCTAAGAACAGTGCCATGCTTTGAAAATATGTCTACATATTCCTCTGGTCTCAGAATAATTTCTTTCTTTTTTATAACCTTTTCTATATGCCCAAAAACCCTGTCTGCGGGCATAAAGGACCTCTAACTGGGAAAACAACTTCAATTTTTTTAATTTTGTCTTGTTTAGAAAACCAGTAACAACACATAGATATGAGTGTGGTATTCTTATTCTGGCCTGCGCACCCATCACACATGAGTCGGATAGTATGAATATCGTTTCCAAAATCGGAAGTCTGAAGAATGTGATAAATACAGGAGGCAATCTCGTTCGAACCCTTCTTATACTCGTTTTCGGTCCAACAGAAAGAAGTAACATTGAATGGATTTAAGCTACTCTGGGAAGTGCCTTTTACAACGGTGAAATTGTAAACATAAAATTGCCTTGAATAATAGGCCTGTTAATCCGGAATCTTAGGTAATACTTGATTTTTCTGGCAGTCAAACGAAAACATTTCGACTCCCTCTTCCCGTTCTCTTAAAAGGGTAAAAAATGCTTTAGACCTCAATGTATGTACCCTTTTCTGGATCATTAAGTTTGCTTTGACATCCTTATCAGGGCAAGCTTTTATTTTTTCTGTCAATTGAAGGCATGTTGAACAAACGTCGGTTCTAGGAGAACCAAAACCAAGATTGTATTTTGTATTGAAAATATGCCTGAAGTAGCTTTCTTTTACTGGGAGGTTCTCATTTTCTTTCACATACCTGCTCCACATTGAGGTTATATTCAAGGAAGAATCCAGGTATAGTCGTTGGCTTTGTCCTCGGCAATAATGGGATTCAATTACGCGAAATTTGTTAATAAAATCCATAACAGCATTTCTCTTCTTGTTGTAGTTTTCCAGCGTTCTATCGCCCCCACGATTTTCTTTTGCAGGCAGGGAAGTTTTAAAAAAGTTCTTTGTTACCGTGTCAATTCGTCTACGTGTTATACCCAAAATATCCATGAAAGCTGTCTTGCACACAGGCAACATTTTCTTTTGGTTCGTCAAGATGTAAAACCGTGTTTGGAATGTTTTTGCGGCATGTTGAGAATTTTTCGGCCGTTTACGCAGTATCGGAACTGTTTTGCAATATTTTAGCAAAAAATTATCTTGAAATGTTTTCTCTTTTGTTTCATAAAATTTTGAATGAAACCATCTAATTTCGCCCATTGTTAGTAAGGTACATTGAAGGGCACCACTTTTGTGTCCACATTTTGGATAAATTGGGAGCGAATGTGGACTATACCTAAAACAAAATCATCTTTGCACGGAAATACCCAAAAACCATCGATCAAACTTACCTCAATTTTTTTTGCTGGGCTCTTTTCCACGACGCCGTAATACCTTGTCTTTTTCTTGCTGTATTACCGGTTACCGGGGTTACGTTCACTTCCATTAAAATACAAAAAAACTAGTAAACAACGAACAACCACTATTTAATGCTTCACGCATCACATGCAACTAACTTAAAAAAGTAAACTCGGAATGCCTTTGGCGCGAATTATTATCGACAAGTCTGTGCAGGATTTTGCACGCTTTGAAATAATTCGAAACTAACAGCAAAACAACCCATTGGAGATTGTACACTTTGATTTTTAAAATTGAAAAGGAGATTGTACGGTTCGAAACTTAAATGTCAATGGAGATTGTACATTTTGAATTTAATCCCAATTTTCTGCCATCAAAATCCATTGGAGCTTGCCTATTTTGAAAAGAAAATTTATGAGTTATTTCGATTCAGGGCTACAATTACTATGTAAAACGACATCTATCTCATTTTTAATGAAACATGGAGATTGTACACTTTGAATCTATACCCCTCAAATGAACAAAAATTGACGTTAACAAAGCCACCTGACAAAACAAGAAAACATTTTGCCAATTCCAAAGGGCAGGTAACTTGATTAAAAAATATACTTATACCTACCTACCTATAATTTTTTATAATTGGTAATACTATAAAGATAAATGTCTTATAAAAGTTTGTAGTAGTGGAAAAAATATTATGTTAACCACGGTTTAGACAGCTCATAGCCCTCGCGTCTTAAATCCCTCGCCGCTCCACTCCTCGTGATTTAAACTTGCCGCTCGGGCAATAATGATGGCTGTTTAAACCTTGGTTAATAATATACTATTTTCTCTGCGATGATAGACAATATTTTAACAATGGAATATTATCCAGCGTTTGTAAATAAGCGAATATTTAGCATAGGAGAGGCAGGTGAAATAACACTATAACTTAAAATATGGTAGGTAATTACAAAAAAAAAATATCTGTAGGTGTTTCAAAGATCATCACGAATTTTTAGGTTTTATTAAATCCAAATAAGATCAACAAGCAAATAATATTAACGAATTAATAACAAATACCATTAACATCACAACACTTCCATCTCCCAGAATTGACGTTTTTTGCATATAGGTACGTCGAAAACTATTGACGTCAATATTTAACTAACTATCTAACCCGTGGTAAGCTCGAGGAAAAATCCTCTTGATTGGTTAGATATGTGGTGCCGTATGTCAAGTTTAACGCTTACTGCAATGTTAAGTGCTGAAATTTTTTGTGGCTTAAAAACTCTCTATTGGTTTTACGAGATATAGTTTTTGCAAAACAATTTCTGATGCACGTCATCAATCAGCTGATATATGTAAATCCTTAAGAAAACATGAGGAAATTAATTTTGGGCAATAAGTAATAAAATTTCATGCGATATTGAATGTACTAAAAACTTAAAGTATTCATCTTTGATAAGAACCCACTTATAGCAAATATTTTGTTTATTTAAGCTTATAAAAATTAATTTAATTTGAATCTTATTGACCGACAGTTGGCAACAGAACTGTCAACGGTGCGGTGGCGCCAGCTCGTTCGTTGGAATGCTTTGACGTTTTGTTTACGTTTCGTAAAAAACTAACTTTATTGTTCTGTGGTTTCGTGTTGTTGTGTGTAACCTCTTATTTGTTTTGTGTTGTGCGTCTATTTTTTAACAAAAGCTCCAGATCTTTTTATAAAGAGAATTAAAAAGTGTTCTTTTAAGAACAACAAAAGTGTACATACATATCTCTGTCGATTACATTGTTTACTTTTTCTGAAAAATACCGAAGCACTTAAATAGTCATACAAAGAGCTAATAGCTTCTCTAATAAGCTGTTTTCAGTAAGAACTTAACAACAATGGCCCATTGTTACCTCTGACAGCAGTATGTTAAGGTCTACATATTTTATTTTTGTATTATTTAAAAAACTGTAATATTTTGCATTGGTTATGCTTAAACTGTAACTTTTTTTATAACATCATGTAACTTTAAGTAAGAAATTAAAAGACAGGCAACTGTTTGATGGTTGTGTTAACACTTTAAGAATCTTCTTAAAAGAAATAGGCTTCAGATGAAAAAAAGGGCTTATGGAACCATGTAGCTTTCAAACGACTGGTATTTTTGAAAGAATATATTATAAAAGAAAAAGAAGCAACCTTGTACCAATTCGTTTGCTTGGATGAAACATGGATTTTTCAGAATGGTATCACTGGTCGATTTTGGCAAGATGGAAATAAAAGAAGTGTTAGATTTACTACAGTTGATGGTAAAAAGTATTTTGCAGTAAACGAATATATAAACTATGGGAAATTTACCTAGGTAAAACCTATTTTTCTAGGTACATATTACTTCATGCTGATGGTGAAGATGGTTTTGTTGAGGTTGCAGAGCCATTTTCTTTTTCTATAACTAAGCTGAGTAACAACCATGGAGAAATAAATCAGCAAAATTTTTTACAATGGTTCGAAAACCAATTATTGAAAAATTTTACAAAGCCATTTGTGATTGTAATAGACAACATTTTGCATGTTGTTAAGAAAAATACCTAACACGTCATGGAATAAAGCTGCAATTCAAGAATAGTTAATTTCTAATAAAATTGAGTTTAATTTTACAATTCTCAAGGCCGAACTTTTACAAATTGTTAATAGTTTGGTAGGTATAAGAGATTTTGTATGTCCTTTTTTTTTAACATATTCTTAAATTTTAACCTTAAATTCTTTTTAGACATAAGACACCAAAAAATATTTAGTTGATTACTTGGCTGAGCAATATGGACATAAAGTTTTACGACTTCCTCCATACCACTGTATGTTTAATCCAATTGAACATATTTGGGGGATTATCAAAAATTATAACAGACATATTGGTCGAGATGGCAGTACAAAAATTAACTGTATGAATATGTGGAAAGAATCGTTGCCTACTGCTACTCCTGATGTTTGGAATAATTCGGCACGCAGAAAGCGGGATATTAAAATGGTATAAAAGAGAACATGTATTAGATAGACTGAACATTCAACCCATTATTATTGAAATAAATGAAGCGAGTAATTCAAGTGATTTGGAGGATAATTGATGATCCATCTTTGTATTATTATTTTTATTATCCTTAATATTAAAACCCAAAAATTAAAAAAATTAGAGTCTTTAAATAAAGACTACCAACGTGTAATTTTAGATATATTGTTGCCTCGCCTACTTTTTTAAAAATAGGGAACAACAAAACAGATTAATAACCAAAGTATATATAAAAAAAGTAACAATACTATTGCAATACAATTTAGGTATATATATTCATCCTGGAAGATTTTAAAAATAAAATAAATAAATTTGTGTTTATTTTTGTAAATATATCTTGTTTTTATGAAAAAAAAAATAGTGTAATTCTCTCACTCAGTTATTTTGGTTACAAGCTGGCAACACTGCCGATAACTGACGTGACTCGAAGGGTATGACTTGCAACGGAAATTGTTTTGCAAAGAGTATAGTTACAGACTCTGCGCAAGACCTCATAATATAAACTTCATTATATCTATGCGCTCACAAAACCGCCCTAGCGAACAAAATGTTATGCTTAGGAGAGACCGGGGCTGGTGATTTTAGTACTTTTAAGGCGTTCTGGCATCACTATTTTTTTTTTTCACCAATAAGAACATATTGACACTATTAAACATCTAACATCATGGCTGTGGGAACGAATTAATTTTATTTTCTCGTTGATAATGAGAAACTATAAAATAAACACTAAAGGGGAAATACTTCCAAGGAGCCGATAGTCCAAGCAGCTAGAGAAGTATTGATAAACGGTTGATCGAGGAGAGGTGTAGTGTAGTTCAGAACATTAACACATTTTTATTCAAAAGTAAACTTGACTGATCTCCAAGGGCTTCATTCCTCTACATTCTGGTGAAGAGTATTTGAGTTTAAAATCATTGTTTATATTTTTTAAAGCATTAATATTCAAGATGTTATTAGGTTCCAAAATATTTTCATTTCGGCAATTTGTGTAAAAACAAGAAAAAATTATATACTTTTTTCCTAGGCCAACCTCCCCCTTAGGGGAAGCCGGGGCAAAATGAGCACCCTAAGAAAGAAACGTAATTCTGAACTCGTAGGTAGTAATATAAAGATTATTTTAGGTTTATTTCGTAACATTTTTGTTAACTTATATTACAAAATTTAAATTGTAAATTAAATTTACTTAACGAACAAACAAGATAAAAAAATAGTTTTCTGAACAAAAAAATCTTTATGCCCCGGGATAGGGGTAAAATAAGCACCGCAACGGGGCACAATGAGCATGGCATATTTATGACAAATTTCGCTTATTTCTGGCACTGTTCACAAATATATTTACAGTCCTCGTCTTCATCCTCTTCACCCGCACAGGAACAATGCGCCCATTTTGCGCATAAGCAGCATGCAACCCAACCTTCGCTTGACTGCAGATATGAATAACCACAATATAAACAGTCTACATCCGAAACTTCACTTTCAGAGTAGGAGTCATCAGCACTTATTTTTTGTCTTTTTTCAGTGATTTTAAGTTTTCTGGTTTGTTCTGTTTTGTTTTGTTTTTTCGTTTTGTTATCTATTTCATCTTCTTCACTCTCAAACACCTTTCGCTTTTTAGTTTCTACTTTAGATTTCTTAGCCTCTTTAACTTTTGTGGATTCCATGAGCTCATTCTTGTAAGGAGACTCTGTTAAAATAGCCGTTTTTCCACGATTTCTTGTTTACCTTCTTTTATTCGTAGTCTTAGGAATAGGTAGAATGTGCTCAGGAGAAGTAAGAACAAACTACGTTTGATTATTGTTTCGAGATGACAAAACCTGAGAAGGCGATCTGTTTGATGGTCCTGGCTGTGGAGAGTGTCTCATGCTTTGTTCTTCTGAAGCAATCGGTGTTTTATTTTCTGGAAGCTGTGTTTCTAACTGAGGCTCTAGTAGTTGAGAATTTTGCGGCTGTTCAATATTTGTTGTTTCAGATGCAACAAAATCCGCATCCGTAAAAATATTTGGGTTAGTTGGCCATATCCCAGTAGCTTTAAAACCGTTTATAGCCACCGACATAGTCGCCGCTCGAATGAAGGCTTTTCCGAAGAGCTCAGCCACCTGGTAATGAGTAACTACTCGACCTGGATTCACTCGTAACCAGTTCTTTATTTCGTCTGCATAATAGGAGCTTAAATGTTTCATAAAGCTGACATCAAGTGGTTGCAGTTTGTGTGTGCAGTGGGGCGGAAAACACAATAGAATTACTCCGTGCTCCCTCGCCATTTCAATAAGTTTTAAATTTTTTGTGGGCGTATAATGACCATCTAGTAATAGCAACACACTATTTTCTTTTGAAGCTCTTGACCAAAGTATGAATTTTTCAAACCACTTAACAAACAAATCACCTTGCATCCAGCCACAATCATTACACTCAGCCCAAGAACCAGGTGGAGCACTATCTAACAGTTCTAACTTCATTCGTTTCCTGGGAAAAATAAAGAGTGGAGGCATAAACGAACAATCTGCACCCATACAAATTTCCACAGTTAGCGTCTTCCCCCTTTCTGCAGACGACAAAGACCCAACTTGCTTTTTTCCTTTGGTTGCGATAATTTTATTTAGACTTTTGGCAACCGTGGTTATGCCCCTCTCGTCAACGTTAAATAGCCGATCTGGCATTATCTGATATTTTTCAATGGTTTCAATCAAAAGTTCAAAGAACCTATTTATTGAAACTTTGTTAAAGCCCATAGCGCAGGCCGCTGAAGTTGCCTCTGGTTTTCTTAACGAAAGAATATCATGCCTTTTAAGGAAAGCGGTCAACCAATCTTCTCCTGCTATTTTGGTTGCTTTATTAAAGTTATGGGAAATTTCGTTTCGTTCTGCTAGTTGGTAAGCAAGTTCTCGAAGATCTCTCGGTGTAAGACCAAAAAGGCGATTTTCCATATCTTGAATAAAACCAAACAGCTCTAATTCTTGACCTGTCGTGAATACAGATTTGAAGTTGCCCATACCTTTTATAACTGCAGAAGAAATATCTTGATTAACCTGATATTTGCGTATACGACGTTGTAAAGTAGCACGAGGAACAGCATAATTTGTTGCGGCAGTTTTGCAACGAATGTTTTGGTTTACAACCGCATTAATTGCTTGAGCCATTTGATTTTCTGTCCAAGACTGTCTCTCAGTCTTCCTTTTGTAATTACGCACCATATTTGCATAACTGAAATAGAAATAATTTTGGTTTACAAATGTATCTACTAATTTGGCATCTATGGGGCACTATGGGCAGGGGCATAATGAGCACCCTAATGGTGCTCAATTTGCCCCGCCCGTTATGCCCCAGGTGCCATATTGGAATATTTTAACTTAATAATCAATATAACAATAATCCTGTTATTTTCATGTAGGTACATAAATTTAAGCACTAAACTTACCCTTTTAACCTTATAACTATTGCAACTCAAAAAAACAAAACGCTGGATGGCGTAGTAGGCTAATCAAAATAGTGAAAAATTATATCACGCGCACAAAACTATGGCCTCTACTAATAACAACCGCCCCAAACAGTGGACCCGACTTATGTGAGGTGCTTGTTACAGGCACGCGTATTTTACAATATGTCCGATCGGTGTTGCCAGACTGCGTTTAAATTTCTCCAAATCATAGGAGATGTTCATTATGCCCCGGTGCCCATTTTGCCCCTGCTTCCCCTACGTTTTCTCCTACTTGCCCCGGCTATGAGGTCAGTTGGCACACGAAACTTGATGATATATTTAAAATTTTAATTGTTTCATTTAAATAAACCTTTAATTTTTAACTACAAACAGGGTGTCATAAAAGGTTTCATCAATAATTAGGGATCAAGTAGATTGGGTCAAAATAGGTCAACCCTGAGCCACAGCCTCGAAAAGAGTAGACCCTGAAGATGTTTTATTTTTAATGTTTTCGAAACCGATAAAGATACACATTTGAAATTTGGATATTCTAATCTTTACACGCAGAATCAATCTGTTGTCGTTAAAATGTCGACAATTTACAAGCAGCGTCATAAATGGGGGAGCGCGGAGTTAAAATATACCTAACTTGTTTCAAATTGATTTTTATACTTTTTTTATGTCAGATTAGAAAACTACACCGTCTTTATTAGACATGATTTAGTGCGTCGTTTTCAGGATAAATAAAGTAAAAATGAGGAATGAAAAAAACGAATCAAATAAGTAAATGTCAATTTTTTTACGAGCAACATATTGTAGGGGGAATCTAGTTATGACATTTTTAATAAATGAGATTATGAAAAATATTAAAATTTGGGTAAACAATATTAGCTATGTTTTTGTTTTTGCATTCTAGTTAGTTTTTAAATCGATTTATCGTGAAAACTATTCTTTAAATCCCAATTATTTTCGCGAAATACGTTTAAGTTTTCTAATTTCAGATAAAAATCAATACAAAAAAGTTAGGTATATTTTGACTTCGTTCTCCCCTATTTCTGGCGTCACTTTTAGATTGTTGACGTTTTACCCCACTAGTTCGATTCGGCGTGTAGAGCTTACTAGAATACTAAAATTTCAAATTTGTATCTTTATTAGCTTCGAAAACATTAGGAAAAAACATCTTCAGAATCTCCCCTTTAGGAGCCTGTAGTTTGGTTATGGAGGGATATAAGACTAAATGTCACATGACCTTCAGACCCTATATTTAGCGGGTCTACCCAATCCTCAATTATAGACCATACGTTTTAGGACACGCTGTTTATGATATTGTAGCCTAATCTACACGTAAGAGTTTGGTTACTTTTAAAAGATGCCATAATACCTTAAAGGAGACTAGCAAAAATATGTTTAAACTGCGCCAATCAGCCTCGGTCTCCCCTATAATGTTTATAAATAAATGCTACGAGCCCATCCGAGTTACATTATTATCATTGTTTTCCTCCATATAATTCATTTTCTTGCTAAGATATACCGCTTTAATTATCTTTCATGACCTGGTATGAACGCCGACAAAACTTAATGCGCCGCTAATTCTAAACAGACATTAATTTAGAATTTTAGGGGCAAATTCGTTATGCGCAAACCTTCCACCATTCGTATCATTCAGCTTTAATAGTCGTGATTTCCGTTCCTGTAGCCTGTAGACAAATGACCCGAAATATTCTACCCTCGCTTGTATTTCTGTCTGGCTGGTTAATTTTAAAATTCAGTTTTATTAACTGCCCATATTTTTGTTACTGTATCGCATCCAAACTTTGCACAGCTTTAATAAGCCATAACAAATGAACTCCCAGGAACATGGAAACTATCGTAAAGAAGATACGCATCATCTTATTTTTTAAAATTAACTATTAAACTCTGCCAAGTCTATCGCATCCCCACTAGAAAAGAGTCATACTTAAAATAATATATATTTTCAGAAAAAGGTGTTAAAGTATTTACTTAACTGGTGACCTCAATTTATCGGTAACCATGAAAAGATATTAAATAATAATTTATGTTGTTTTATTTTAGACTTAGATGCAATGCATTTTAATGTTATAACATCATAAATAATGTCTGGAAAGCTGTGTCTGCAATTTTGATTAAAAAATTGGTCGAAATAGTGACACTTTCTTAGAATAAAATATTAGCTTTTTTCAAAGACAGGCAGAATCCCAAGCTTCTGCGAGGGTGCCTTAGCTAAGGTTACAACGTGACTATGCCGAGACATACTAGTTTCCAAATTTTCTTGAAGAGGTCTTTGTTGAGATGTGAAAATTCTTGCTGCCTATAAAGATGTGCATTTTCAGTCGACGTTCGAGGTTCAAAAGTAAAAAATGAAATAAGTGTAGTGTCGTCAGTGACGTTATTTATCGGACTTTTAGTTTTTTTTAGAAGATCATTAATATATACTTAGTAGGAAGAGATGTTAAATGTGTCTGCGAGAAATCCGTTCATCGCCACTCGTATGAGAACGGTCCTTCAGAAAGCTTGACAGTCATGAACAAAATTGAACCGATATACCTGCTCTTATTGGCTTATTTAGCTTCCGTTTTGCCAGACTTACTTAAATGCCTTGCTAACATCAATAAGAACTGCTCCCGTGTGAAAGCGGCCACTAAAATCCTTAAGGACATAAGTCGCCAGTCTAGTAGTCTAACGCACCGTGCAATAAGCATTTCTAAAACCAAACTGCTCTGGAGGTAAAATATTGTTGTCCAATATAAAGTCAATTTAGTATATTATCAACTTTACATCAATAATTTTGCTAGAAAGCAGGTTGATTAGCATGTAGCTGCTTTTTTCATACTGTTGAAAAGCAACTCATTTTGATTGCTTTAAAGCAATAAGTATGTCAAATCTCTAAAATGAGACATAATGGTTAGTTATAAATAGTAATCATTATTTTATTGCAGTACAAATTTGGACACGTTATTTCGAGAAATGGTTATAAAAGTCACGCAATTTGATTCCCTTGAACAATTTGCTAATGTACCTACAACAATGTCTGCAAAATTTTAAGAACCTAGCAATTAAAAGCGTCAATTTACAGAAACTTTTTTTTTAGAATATCGTTAAGGAATTACACCCAGAAGTTACAGTTACATTTAGTTAAGAGGGTATTTGATTTTGATTGGGCGGGATAACTGATAAGCCATCAAATAATAGAAAAACCTTTTTCAGCCAAATTATTTTGTGGGTCCCACATAGACTATAAAATGATAAGGTGTGTTAATGCTTGTTCATATCAAGGTTGAAATTCTTTGGTTTTTCGTAAGGGTAATTCCATACCTTCCTCAAAGATGTTGTAAATGTTTCCAGGGCTCTACATCATCTGAAAGGGAAGCCATCCTTCTTTGCACATTATAGAGAGCGCCTGATACAAGCTTTAAGCTATTTATTTAAATATATTTTCTTCTGCTGCACATTTAACTCCAATATTGAAATCCTTCTGGGCCCTAATTCTGGAATTTGGCTACTATTCTGTTCTCCAAATGCAATTATTTTCTTTATTAGTTTTGCCAATGCTTCGATTTAGTTACATTTTGTAAAAAACTATGATTTTCCTTCTTCTAGTCAACTATGGCCAGGAAAATCTAAACAAATTGTTGTCATATTTATTGCAGTGGCGGCTCGTGAGTTGCCAGACAGGGTCGGCAGTTCGTTACAGGTGTGGATCGAGGGAAAACGTTAGGAAAGGTTATGGAGCGCAGGAGGCGAGAATTTTTAGAGACCGCGCCCAAATTTCGGTTTTGTCTACTATTCATTGCATTGGGTAGATGTATGATAAATTGTATAATTTCACTTCCGCTATTCTATGTCCGAAGGATCATTTCCAGCCTGTCAATTAAACTCTGAACTTGGCAATCGAGTGTTGCAGTGGAAAATTAGTTGTGCGACCGTTCGGGGAATTGTATTCAAACGGTTTATTGCCGGGTTGCAACAAACCTTAAATTTACCGGCATATCTATTTTTTCCGTTTCTGACGATGTGTGAAGTTTTCAATTAGTGTATGTTTGGTTGCCTCTCCTAAAGCTGTATTACACATTTTAATATCGATGCAAACAATATTTTTTATGTATCAGTTAAACATAGTTATTGGTATAGTATCTATATATAAGCAAAAATGATACCCAATTTAGTAGATGTAAGAGATATTATTAAATAATGTGTTTCAAAATTTCTTATATTCGGATGACACTATTTCTGGCTGCGCCACTGGTAGAGCCGATATATTACTTTGCTGCACAAAGGGCCAACACCTGTATACATACCAAATCTGTTTTTTGAAACAGGTAAAATACTCTCTATGTGCTAAATATATATTTGATTAGTTAAAAAATATCAAAAATCTATTATTACTCTCTTTATTTTTCCATTCAGAATAATCCCTCTAAGGTTGTTAACGGATTTTCCGAAGCCCCTATATTAAATGCCATCTATTGTTTAACAAGTAAATCTCAAGTGGTCAATAAATTGCCGCTTTTTTTTCAAATTATAAAACTATACATCCAGTCTCAAATGATAAACCGTCGTCTTCAAAAACCAGCAAGGACAATCCAAACCCTAGAATCCCGTCGGCCTGTCTAGTTATTGTATTCAAAAATTTACAAACATCAACCGTATCTTGCAGCCAAATTTTTTTACAGGGTAATACGTTACTAATTTATCCCGTGCCCTTTTATTAATTGGTTTATCCACAACGCCGTTAATTCTAAACTACTCTAATTTAACCTTATTAGGGTAAATTCATTCCTCTTGAAGCATTATCCCTTTCGTAACAGTTTTAGGTTTCCAGGAAATCGATAAAGGTTTATGAGATATTTTTTTTTTATTTTCTATTAAGTTTCCCTCGTTAACGTTCATGGCATTAAAACATTTTTGACTTTCTTAACCATAAGTCAACAAATATTTTCAATGTTAACGACTTCAAACGACATGTATCTAAATTTATTGGAGCAAATTCATTACAAGCTAAACCTTCTGCCCTTAGTTCAAGTTAGTTCTACTCATTTGCTGATTTCCAACGTGATTTCCGCTACTAAATTGCTGACAAATGGCTAGGAATGATACATTATACTTTCTTCTGTCTTGCCACCTGCATATATTTTATTATGCTTAGAGAACAAATTGACTTTTCTATATTATGATTATAGGTTATAATTGACATTTTTGCAAGTTGAGAAATGCGTTAGTCTTTTCCTTGGCACAGTTTTTTATGATTGTGGTCGATTAATTTTTTGTGTGGTCCTCCAGAGAATGCTCTCTGTGGCTTCAGTGACTGAGGTAAAGTGGGTTTCAATCTCTTGCATACCTCAATGAATGTAAATACAAATAATCCAAAAATGTTAGAAGGCACCAGAGTCGGAGTGGTTAAACTAGGTATTTAATGCTAATCTTAAAAATTGTACATTATATACCTAGGTAGAGAATTGAGCTCAGCGAGCGCTTTTATATCATGAGGCGCGAAGCGCCGTATGATGTAATCTGCGGGGTATAAGATATAGATGTTTTTTTACTACTAACACTAAAATATTACATATTTAATTCGTTTAGATCTTTATATTAGCCATGTTCGCCTAATTTTTAAAACATTATAAAAATCAAGTAGCCTGGGATTTGCCTTGTCCAACTAAAAAATAAAACTAAATAAATGTGATTTTAAATATCAGTTTGTAGAACATTTGTGGTCTTGTCGACATTTTTTAATATATCTTCCCATTTATGATGAAAATTCCTGTTTTATTAAAAATTTGATACTATTTTCCGGAATTTCTTCATTTAAAATAGTTAGTCAAGGCTCAAAACCAATAACAGTGAGAAAGAATGCTAAGATCGTTTGTAACTTAACCTCATTGCGCAGAAAGATTTTTTTATTATTTAATTAGATAGAGAAATTTTACTTTCCAGTAGAGAAATGAAGTAAAAAATGGCAATTTCTCAAGATAGTAGTTAAAGATAGTACAATATTATTATATACCTAGGTTGAGAAGTAATCTACCTTCATACCTTTTACTAATTTTATTATGCCGAGTGACCCACGGCATTTTGACACATTTTAAATGCTTATAAGCGATGAATAAAGAGTTTGAGTTGCGGTTTTCTTTTTTTTTCTTATATTGCCCTGTAGTTTTTTTTTCGGTACATTGGATATTTGAAAATATACAGCGAAAGATAAAAAGTAGAAATGCCTTTCTTCAGGGATAGGACAGCCTCATTATTTAAATGTACTTTCTTAGCTATAGGGTAAACAAGATTCTTTGCCAATTCAAAAAAAAATGCCTACTAGTGTACCCTTATCTGCACAATTTATGGAAATATCGAGCATTTCAAATATCACTTCCCGACGAATAAGAAAACATATAGAGACTGATATCTCCACAAAAACCACTGATAAAATAGGAACAGATTCCTTAATAAAAAAAATTCGAAATATTTATTTAGTAATTTTAACAAAATCCGAATTATATACAAAAGAAATATATATTCATTTGAATGCACTTTTGGAGCCTCTTCATAAAGGTGGTTATTGAATGGTTAATTTAGATAAATTACGTGACAAAACCAAGGAAAAACACTAATACACCTTAAACATTCCGTGTCACAGAACAACATTCTTTCAACGGTAATTTTTATATACCGGGTGTCCACGTAAGGTGGCTCGTCCCTATAACTCTTTTGTTTTTAAAGATAATGGAATGAAATTTGGAGGATTCGTATGCGATATAAAACTGCATTTTTTGACGGGTTATTTAACTTTATAGAACTTCCGGTTTCACCGGAAGTGACATAAACTTATATTTTTACTTTCTTTAAAACATTCTAAATTTATATAATAAAGTCGGGTTTGAATTTAAATTTTTAGCCTGACAAGGGTACCTTAAAAACTGAATTAATTGGCAAGAGCTGTGTAGATACACATATACTACTAGGTTTAGAGTGGTAAATTATAACATTTTCTTCCTTGTTAAGAATGCACAGGGTGTTCCATTTGAAATAACGCAGTTGTCCTATCCCTGAAAAATAGCATTTCTAATTGGTTAAGGCTTTCGCGGCCAGTTGATGAACTGGCGTAGTCCTGATTCGGGTCTAAAGGCCGTCGTCGGTTGGAATTGCTTCCTAACGTTTCGCTAGCACGAGTGGCGAGCTTCTTCAAAGGTCCTTCCATCTCCGGTGCTGAAAGTAGACTGACAAATTCTCGGGCGCAGGTGTCCTGGCACAATGATGCCTTCGCTTCCTCCTTCAAGGGGCATATCCCTGGAAGTTCTTAGTAACTCGGCTAGCTTGCAGTCGTTTTCTCAGGGGCGGCATATTGTGTAGGGCAGTTTGAAACCGCACCCAAGCAGCGGCTTAGGGGCGGCCTCGGTATTAGAGCATCTTCGCCTTCAGCCGTCAGGGCTGGCGGTGTTTCACTTCGTAAAGCCATATTTTTCGGCCATTTCGCTATTTGCCACGCTTGGCTTCTTCGCTGCCGACCTGGGGCAGGTTGTGCCCAGGTGGTAGGACCTTGTATTTATCTTGTAGGTATCGGCACTAGATGCTGGAGGTCAGGCCTAGACG
This sequence comes from Polydrusus tereticollis, assembly GCA_963920685.1. Taxonomy (NCBI): domain Eukaryota; kingdom Metazoa; phylum Arthropoda; class Insecta; order Coleoptera; family Curculionidae; genus Polydrusus; species Polydrusus tereticollis. Next base: position 47,349,302 of record OY987329.1, read on the forward strand.
TCCAGCTCTTGGCGTCGCCGGTTTTCTATTAATTTGACTTAAAATCACGTTACCACGTGGTTTTTGCTTCTTGCCAACCTGGTGCAGGTTATGCCCAGGTGGTATATACTCGTACATGCCTTCTTGTTAGCGGCACTCGACGCTGGAGGACTGGCAAGGGCCATCCAGTCCTGGCATCGGCGGTTCTGCACTTAGTTTCTTCAGTTTTCTTCAAATCTACTTCGCCACCTAGTTTTCTCTGCTTGCCGACCTGGGGCAGGTTATGCCCAGGTCCAACCATTCGTACGCGTCTCCCTGGCGATGGCGTCCGTTACCGCAGTCACGGCGCAGTTAGTCCAGTGGCGGCAACGTCGGCGATGACCGGTTCCCGTCGCACTCCACTAGGTTGCCGACCTGGGGCAGGTTATGCCCAGGTGGTAAACACTCGTACGCGCCTCCCTGGCGATGGCGTCCGGCGCGCAGCTATCACGGCGCAGTTAGTCCAGTGGCGGCACCGTCGGCGATGACCGGTTCTCGTCGTACTTCTTTCGGAAACTTGGTTTGACATTCATACATTGTTGGCATCCATACGTTAAAATTGATTCTCGTTCCTTTCCTCTATATAACTCTTCACGGCAGGAGGCGTCCGACGACGAACCACCTCCGCCTACCCATTCACCTAGTGGACTTTCATTGTGCCTTCACTTGACACACCCCAGGGGACTTCCCCCCAAATAAAACCACCATGCCGCTTTTAGACAGTGACAAAGGCCCAACACGTCTTTACCACTTCAAGGTACGGCACCAACTGATCTCTGTCTTGAGAAACGCGCTATTTATAGCCGATTCCCAAGATCGAGATCCAAAACACAGGTTGTATTTATAGAGATGGCTCCATACGGCCTAAAGTCCGTCGGGCCTCATCTGATGTATTCGGCTTCGCTCGGTGGGGCAGGCCAATGAGATGCCCCGAACAGAATAAACTGGAGATCATTGGTGAATTAACAGGGTATTATTGACGTGCAGAGAATTTTTGTATGCAGGAACACGCTGACGTTCTCAGGGATCCATAAAAACCAATGACGTACGGAACTGGACAGTGCACGACAATTCAAATTTATTAAACAATCCAATAAAATTAACAATAATACAAATAATGTGTTAATAATGGTCTTATGTACCATTTAGAATTGATTTCTGTAGTGTTTTAACTTTTTCGCCATTTGATCAAACCCGTCAGATACGGAAGGCGCTGTCCCATTCTCTATATGTCTATGGTTATACCCGACCAAGGAATTTTGAAAATGTACGAAATGTATGGCTTTATTCAAACATTAATTGAATGGTCCTTTCAATTAAAAGCAGTTCCTCAGTATACTTACACGGAAGCAGCTATTTGTAACTAATTTAAAAAAATTTTGAAGGTTATGTTAAAGAAGCCTATTTTTTTGTTCAAGCCGATTGCTGAAATTGACTCTAGTCGTCATGAATGCCTTTTTAAGAACATTCTACTCCTGTTTGATGGGTCTACGATGTCGGTAGACCGTTTTAATGCTGAAAAATGTTCATTTGAAATTCCGGTTTTCTAACGATTTTTTATTGACATGTTGAACCTTTCAGATTTACGTTACTTGAAATTACCTTAGTCTTATTGGCTATAAAGTTTCCAAAGCATAAAAATAGTATCGCAAAGTGTAAAAAAATATTACTGGGTACTTAACACATTAGGAAAAATAAATAAAACAAAAACATTGTTTTAACAAAAAATATAATTAAATTTACCAATAGGGGCATGTGCTTAACTATGCACAGAAAAAAAGGAAACAAATTACCATGCATACCTATAATTAGAGAAAAAAGCTTTAAAAAGAAATATACTTAGGCGAAAATATAATAAATAACCTACTTAAATCAATGCTAAAATTGCTAAACCGAACAAATAGTAACTGCAGGTATTGTCACATACAATAATATTGGTAATACAATAATACAAACACTCACAGCAAATTATTAAAATTAGTACCCTCACCGTCACTGTATATTCAATTAACAAAAATATGTTCGAAAGGTACACTCAATACAATTAGCCACCGAGCAATAAAAGGTATGGCCAATAATTAAGGATCAAGTAGATTGGATCAAAATAGGGTCAAAAGGTCATGAAATATCCTGTCATATGTCACCCATTATTGAGCTACAGTCTTCAAAAGAAAAGCCATAATTTGGCAAGCTGTAGCTCAGTAATAAGAGGACAGGGGACAAAATATGTTATGTCCTTGTGACCCTATATTTTCATCCAATCTACACGCTCCTTAATTATTGGCCATTACCTCTTAGGATATCATGCAAATAAGTAATAAACTTAATATTAATAGTTGTTATAATTCTGTAAAAAAAAATAGCACAACCGTTACGAATTGTAAAGAAAGAGTCACTGGGTTGATGTTCGGGCAGCTAGGAATCTGCAAGAAGTGTGGTTGCCTTGAAACAGCCCTAAAAGTACCTTCAATGAACTTTAACTGTGACTTCCAAATGATGAAATGAATCAATGAAATTCCAGTTGTTCATGCCCAATCTTCACCAGTATTTATACAGAACCTGAAAAATTAAACAATCCATTAGGACTTGATGATACCTATCCCATTCCATTGGCACAATTGGAATGTTATCGAGGCCACTCACCTGATTACTGAATATAAAATTGCTTCCAAATTCTCTAAATTTGCAAGGATATTTGATATTGTTGCCTGGCTCCACATACATTTTTGCATTCTCTGAGTTTCTAAAACAAAAAAATTATTTTAGTTCCACTGAGAAAAGTTTTTAATGAAAAAAAAACTTTACTGCAAGTAGGTATTTTAAAACGATTTTTTTACCTTTTGTAGCAGTCCACTTGTAAATATTTTTTAAAGGGCTCCTCTCTTTGACACAGTTTTATATTCAGGCTGCCCCAGTATTCTTTTTTGTCTTCTCTGGGATCGTTGTGCAACAAACATTCAGGACTGCAAATCTTTATTTTTGGTTTTGCCGTACATCCAAGTCTGATTCTGTAAAGTTCTTTCGTTTTCTCTAACATCCATTACGTACACTAACTTTTAAAAACTTAACAATAATAAATACCTAACCAAATTAAAACTGTATAATTTTAATGTAGTTCCTACTAAAATTCCCAAAACACAATATAAGAAGTTAGGTTAGCAACGCTTAGCTGTCCCGAATAGTTTTTTCTTAAAGACAACGGACCCCGCTACAAATGGAGGAAAAAAGATCGCATGCGTGTCCTGTCTTTGTTTGCCGGCTTCCCGCGGTCTGCCATCACGATTTCCGATTACACCCGAAGAGAGGTTCGTGCGGTAGGCCTTTTCAAATTTAGTCCTCGTGTGGCGATCCCGTATTTATACTGGTTGGTAGGAGGCGGAGCTTGTTCCGCGGTTGACTTCGGAATATCGATCGGCATTACTCGGGAGTGTCTGACGATAGGATTCCAGATTTGGTTGAGCCTGAGGGTCTCCTCTTTTCTGTTAAAATTATGAGGATGTTTGTGGATCCCGATGGCTTCTCTGACGAGTCTGTTGTGATAGCCATTGACTGAAGCTAGCAACCTACAGTTCTCAAAGTGTATCCTGTGATCCCCGTTGCTCAGTGTGTGTTCGGCTACTGCAGACTTCTCAGTTTGTCCTAGTTGACAGCCTGCTTTATGCTCCTTGAGTCTTGTTTCCAATGATCTTTTAGTGGTTCCAATGTAGACCTTTCTGCAGGAACAGGGTATGCGGTAGACTCCTGCAGCTGAAAGTGGGTCCCTCTTGTCCTTGGCTGATCTAATGGTATGCTGGATCTTCTTTGTTGGCCTGAAGATTGTCCCGATGTCATGTCTCTTCAAAACTTTGCCAATCCTGTCCGTGACTCGCGGAACATATGGCAGATATGCCCGAGAGGTGGTGGATCGTCGTTCGGTTTCCCGTGGCCTAGATGATCTCAAGCCCATTGATCTCTCGATGTCTCTCTTGCTGTAGCCATTTGCCTCGAACGCAGATTTTAGGTGTTCGAGTTCCGCCTGGAGGTTCTCAGGTTCACAAATCCTTTGAGCTCGTCCCGTCAGGGTTCTGATGACTCCATACTTTTGACTCGGGTGATGGTTGAAAAGAGTGGGTAGGTATCTGTCCGTGTGTTTCGGTTTCCTGTACAGTGAATGGCGCTTGCCTCCTCGCTTTTTCACTAGCACATCCAAGAATGCCAGTTGTTGGTCCTTCTCAGTTTCCATGGTAAACTGGATGCTGGGATGCTGACTGTTAAGGTGCTGCAGAAACACGTTGAGCTTGTCCATACCATGCCCCCAAATCACGAATGTGTCATCTACGTAGCGGAACCATGTTGTTGGCTTGTACTGCGCGGTCTTGATCGCTTTTTCCTCAAAGCTTTCCATGAAGAGGTTGGCTATAACTGGGCTCAGCGGACTTCCCATTGCCACTCCGTCCACTTGTTCGTAGAAGTTTCCTCCCCACACGAAGTAGCTTCCGGTGAGGCAGATCTCAAAGAGCTTGCAGATGTCGGCCGGGAAGAACTTGGTCACCAGGTCCAGGCACTGTTTTAGGGTTACCTTGGTGAAGAGCGAGACGATGTCGAGAAAAATTTTTGGGTGCCACGCCCTTTTTTTCATGATGATGCTTGCTTTCAAGTGAGAAAAATATAAAACCCAAAAGAAAATCACAAAAACAGCCAGACTCGTTTCAACTTTTGTGTAATTTTACCTAGCTAAGGTAGTGACGAGTTTAACCTTCGTTTTTTCCATAGATGACCTTTATTTTTCGTGAGTCTATGAGGTTTTCCCAATTTTTTGCTAGATGGTTAGTGATTCTTGGCGAGTAGATATTCGTTGCTTTGCTGGGTGTTGATTGCCAGACTCTTTGTTGGATCGTTGTATTAATGTTTTGTATTGCTTCGGCTATGTTTGTTTTTGGGCTTTCTGTCCAAATTTGTGCCAGTTTATGTGTTTTCTTAGTTTGCTACTGTTTTGACGCTCAAGCGTGGAAATCGGCTATAAATAGCGTGATTTCGCAAGGAACGATCAGTCGGTGCAGAACCATAAGACAGTAAACAAGTAAAAGTATTGTTGAGCATTTGTTCCGGTTTTTAAAATCTGCATAAGTCTTTTCTTTGGACGAACGTCACCGAGCAAGTCGCCAGTTGATCTTGGAGATTCCGAGACCTGGGTGTACCACGTTGGTACACGTTGAACCCGAAGTTAAAAGCAAGGTGTTGCTGAAGAAGCACCGGCGGAGAGACGCCGTAGTCGAACCCGAAACTGTAAAGAGACAGTGGTTCCTAGCCGTCTTAGAAGTTTGTACCTGGATTACGGACAGATTTTGCAGGCACCTAGGGGAAAGAGTCCGCTCACGATCGTCGGAGGAGGGCCAATCGTTCCGAGCACCAATCCACCTAGAGAATTAATTCAGAGAATTAATTTAGAGAAGAAGAATTACGATCACCGGTCATAGCCGACGTTGCCAACATTGGATGACCCATGCCATAACCGTAGCAGCCGACGCCATCGCCAGGGAAGCGTATACAATAGTCTACCACCTGGGCATAACCTGCACCAGGTCGGCAGAAGGAGAAAACTTAGCGGCGAACGAATTTTGAAAAGAAGAATTACGATCACCGGTCATAGCCGACGTTGCCAACATTGGATGACCCATGCCATAACCGTAGCAGCCGACGCCATCGCCAGGGAAGCGTATACGATAGCGGACCACCTGGGCACAACCTGCACCAGGTCGGCAAAAGAAGAAAACCTAGCGGCGAACGAATTTTGAGAGGAGATAATACGATAACCGGTCATAGCCGACGTTGCCAACATTGGATGACCCATGCCATAACTGTAGCAGCCGACGCCATCGCCAGGGAAGCGTATACAAGAGATTACCACCTGGGCATAACCTGCACCAGGTCGGCAGAAGGAGAAAACCTAGCGGCAAACGAATTTTGAGAGGAAGAATTACGAGAACCGGCTGAAGCCGACGTTGCCAACCTTGGACGACCAGTGCCATAACTGCTGCGACTGACGCCATCGCCGAGGAGGCGTGTACGTGTGTTTACCACCTGGGCATAACCTGCACCAGGTCGGCAAAGTGAGGAAACCACGTGGCAACGTGTAAAAACTGCGAATTAGTGAAGAATCAGCGACGCCGAGAGCTGAACGACGAGGCCAGGCCTCTAGCAGCTAGGGCCAGAGCCTAGAGAGCGAATACGAATACCCACCACCTGGGCATACCTTGCCCCAGGTCGGCGAAGACGAAGCCAAGTGTGGCAAACCGAAAAATGAGCGAAGTAAAAGATTTAAATAGCGAAACTCCCCCAGCCCTGACGGCTGAGGGCAACGAAACCCCGTACATGCTCGATACTACCGAGGCCGACACCAGGAAGGGTCCTGGGTCGACTTCAAACTGCCCTACACAGACCGCCGCCCCTGAGAATATGGTTGGAGCTAGCCGTGGTGCTTCCAGGGATAAGCCCCTCGAAGGAGGAAGCGAAGGCGAACTGTGCCAGGACATGGCGCCCAACTCGATGACTTACTCAGGCGATAGGAGTAAAAAAGAACCCTGTGACGACGTTAGGCCCTTTGGCCTAAGCTATCGCGAATCGTCGACGTACCTACCCATGGAATGCCCAGCTTATAACACCAGAGCAAAGCGCCAATTATGGGAGGAGAAATATGAAAAGGACGTGGAGATTGACGATTCTATAAATACGATTATGGAAGAAGAGATGCCACCATGGGAATGGCGGATGCCGTCTCAATGGAAGGAAGGAGGCATGAGGCCAAGCTATGCGGATGTACCTAGGGGTCTGGCGCGGCCACTAGGTAACCGGCAAAGGCCGCCAACGCGAAAAGAAATCCGGCAAAAACGGAAGAATATAGAAAGAACGAAGCAAGTATGGATGCCACTCTTGGAGGAGGGGTATCGGCGATACATATGTGACGACAACCAACCTAGGCAACAGACGAAACCTAAAAGAATACCTAGAAGGAAAAAGAAGAAACGGAATAAGAAACAAGGAATAGCGAATACGCTATTAAATTTTAATTCGGCAACATTGCCGAGAATCGACATAATAATAGAAGGAACCCCAGTAAGAGCATTACTTGATACTGGGGCTAGCCGGAACATTATTAAGAGTACGCTTCTGCCCATGGCAATTAGAGATAGAGCTCCGAGGGGCGAGATGAGATTAGCCTGCGGCGAAACCTATCATTCAACAAGAGGTGATATCCAGCAACGAGTAAAAATCAAGAATATGACGATGCTGACCAAGTTTACGATTATGGATGAGTTAAATGAGGATGTCATTTTGGGCATGCCTTGGTTTAAGAATAATGAAGTGGTAATGGATATAAACCGTTGCTGTATATACCTAGGTAGTACCGCCAGAGATATAGTTTACTGGGGGAAGCGGGACGCAGATGAAGAGGACGAGGATAGTATTACTATCCCTTATGTACCGGAGACAGACAAGGTAGAAACAAAGGCTACCCAACACCGGATCCGTTTAACAGACACAAAACCAATCCGAGTAAGGCCATACGCTTTATCGGAGATTAAAACAGTAGCGGTTCAAGAACAAGTGGCGGAGATGCTTCGAGCAGGAGTAATCTCGCCAAGCACCTCGGAATACTGTGCGCCGGTGGTGGCGGTGACAAAGAAGGATGGAACAATGAGATTCTGCTTGGACTATCGAAAATTAAATGAAGTGACCCAAGAGGAAGTGGCAGCACTGCCAGTAATCCCTAACACCTTAAAAGAAATTGGAGAGGCCCGAGTTTTCTCTACCCTGGACCTTAAAGCCGGATATTGGCAAATACCGGTAGCAGAAGCGGACAGACACCTGACGGCATTCGGTTTATTGGATGGAAGCACTTACGAATTTAATGTAATGCCTTTTGGCCTCAGGAATGCGCCAGCAACATTCCAGAAACTGATGTCGGAAGTTCTGAGTGGGGAACTGCAGAAGTTTACGAGAGTATACCTGGATGACGTGATCATTTTTTCACCAGATCACAGAACACACCGACAACATCTCCGAAAGGTGTTGGAAAGACTCTCGACTTACCAGCTGAGATGCGGGGCAGAGAAATGCGTAGTTGGGGTTAATGAGTTGGAGTACTTGGGTTTTAAAGTCAAGGAAGACTATAATACCCCACAGCGGAAGCATTTAATTGACGTGGAAAAATCCCCTCCTCCAACAGGCAAAAAACAATTACAATCGTTTTTGGGCCTGGTGAACTGGCTAAGAGAATATATTCCCCAGGCAGCAGAGCGATTGGAACCTCTGACGCGATTGCTACAAAAGGAAAAGACTTTCCGTTGGCAAGCGAAGCAACAGGAAGCATTTGATGAGGTGAAGAAGTTTATGGCACAACCAATGCAGCTATGGAGACCGCATCCAGGGAAACAATTCTATTTACAAACAGACGCCTCAAAAATAGGGATAGGCGCAGTGCTCTACCAAATGAGCGACAAGGAAGAACGGCATATTATAGCATATGCATCACATAAGCTGAACAAGACGGAACAAGCATACCACGCGAACGAGCAAGAATGTATGGCCGTGGTCTGGGCGATTAAGCATTTCCGGCAATATTTGGAAGATGCCCCATTCATTTTAAAGACCGACTCCCAAGCATTAACGTGGTTGCACCGTCTTAAGGACACCAAATCAAAATTGACAAGATGGGCATTACTGCTTCAAGAATATTCGTTTCGGGTTATCCACTGTCCGGGAAAAGAAAATGCGCTTCCAGATTACCTGTCAAGGAACCCAGAAGATACAATGAGAGATCCTGAGACGTTTGATGAAGAAAGAATGATCCCACCTATGAAGGAGAAGAAACCCAAAAATTTGATAGCTATGTTCCAGCCCCAGGAGATTCAGAGCCTGGAAGAGCGAGTGAAAGAGGGACAGGATGAGGACGATGAAACAAAAGAAACAAAGAGACGGTGGCTACAAGAAGCCAAGAAACCTCCAGAGCAGCGGCCATCATGGTGGAATTACTATATCATGCAAGATGAACACCTATTTAAACTATACTTGAATAGATTGTGTTTAGTGGTGGGAAAATTTGACAAACAAGACGTGTTTGAGGCCTACCATGCATATAGTGAAGCCCTCCATCCAGGAGCACAGGAAACTAGTAGAGCTATTCGCCGATACTACTATTGGGGAAATTTAGAAAAAGAGGTCCGGAAATTTACAAGAGGCTGCGATATTTGTAAACAGATCAAGGCAGGGCCACCTCAGGAGAAAGCTGCACTGGGGAGTATTACGGCAGAAGCACCATTCCAAGTGATAGCGTGTGATATAATGGGTCCATATGAGGAGACTGGCAGGAAGAACCGATTTCTGATAGTGGCGATGGACGTATTTACTAAATGGATAGAAGCTATTCCGGTAGCTAGAGTAACCGCATCAAAGGTTATTAAGTTTTTAAAGGATGAGGTGTTTAGTAGATATGGATATCCAAAAGAAATAAGATCAGACGATGGTGCTCAGTTCAGAGGAGCAGTATTCGGCCAATTTTGCAGGTCAAATCACATCAAGTGGACATCCTCCCCCATTTATCATCAGCAAGCGAATCCAACAGAACGAAGATGGCAGGAAATGAAGAAAGCCTTAAGCGCCGCCATCTTAGAGCGACCTACGGCAGTATGGGATACGCAAATTCCGCAGGTCCTCTATGCATTACGAACTCGAAGAAACGAAGCTACCCAGAGAACACCAGGGGAACTACTACTGGGATATGAGTTAAAGAGACCAGGAGAATGGGCTATAGTACGAGATGAAGTCGAAGCAGTACCACGCCCCGAAGAAATAATTCGAATGAGACGAGAGGCAAAGCAAAACCAGAGAGCCTATCAGCAGAAATACGCTCCTACCCCAAGAGTACCGACTATTAAGTTTAGGGTTGGGGAAAGAGTTTGGGTTAGAAATTTCGTTCCGAAAAACCCATTTGCGCCAAAATGGGTAGGACCGTACGAAGTTTTGGAAGTCCTAGGATCTTCAACCTACCAGATTGATAAAGATGGAGCGTCATCAAAGATACACATTAATGATCTAAGACGTACTACGGTTCTAAGCGTGAGCGAGAGTAGCAGCTCGAGTGCCGAAGAAGATAGTGATCCAAGTGAAGAGGAAGAACTCCATGGACAACCCCCTGAAATGCGTGAAATTCCGGCCCCTCAATCCGAGGTCGCCGAGGTACCATTGAGGCAGCCTAATCAGAAGCCACCAGACGTGGAGGAGATTACGGCCCCTCAATCCGAGGTCGCTGTACCAGCAGTGAGGCAGCCTAAGAAGAAGCCACCTGAAGCCTCCGAGGAGTCCCCCAGGTCGCCAGAAAACAACCCACAGGAGGCCTATACCAGGTCACCTGGAGAAGAATCATTGGATGAAGACAGAGCCATGGAGGTTGAGGGATCACCTCGTTCAAAGGAAAAGAAGGAATCTTCCCACAAATGGAAATGGAAGTGATTTTAAATATGTTTATGGACTTAGTTATTTTATATTGTTGTTTATGGACTTGGTTATTTTATATTGTTGTTTATGGATTTAGTATTTTAAGGTTTGAGATTATAAATATGGTGTAATCGTACTAGATGAGTACGGTTAAATAAACATACCACAACAAATGCTCTTCAGAGGGGGGGTGTTTTGACGCTCAAGCGTGGAAATCGGCTATAAATAGCGTGATTTCGCAAGGAACGATCAGTCGGTGCAGAACCATAAGACAGTAAACAAGTAAAAGTATTGTTGAGCATTTGTTCCGGTTTTTAAAATCTGCATAAGTCTTTTCTTTGGACGAACGTCACCGAGCAAGTCGCCAGTTGATCTTGGAGATTCCGAGACCTGGGTGTACCACGTTGGTACACGTTGAACCCGAAGTTAAAAGCAAGGTGTTGCTGAAGAAGCACCGGCGGAGAGACGCCGTAGTCGAACCCGAAACTGTAAAGAGACAGTGGTTCCTAGCCGTCTTAGAAGTTTGTACCTGGAATACGGACAGATTTTGCAGGCACCTAGGGGAAAGAGTCCGCTCACGATCGTCGGAGAAGGGCCAATCGTTCCGAGCACCAATCCACCTAGAGAATTAATTCAGAGAATTAATTTAGAGAAGAAGAATTACGATCACCGGTCATAGCCGACGTTGCCAACATTGGATGACCCATGCCATAACCGTAGCAGCCGACGCCATCGCCAGGGAAGCGTATACAATAGTCTACCACCTGGGCATAACCTGCACCAGGTCGGCAGAAGGAGAAAACTTAGCGGCGAACGAATTTTGAGAAGAAGAATTACGATCACCGGTCATAGCCGACGTTGCCAACATTGGATGACCCATGCCATAACCGTAGCAGCCGACGCCATCGCCAGGGAAGCGTATACAATAGTCTACCACCTGGGCATAACCTGCACCAGGTCGGCAAAGTGAGGAAACCACGTGGCAACGTGTAAAAACTGCGAATTAGTGAAAAATCAGCGACGCCGAGAGCTGAACGACGAGGCCAGGCCTCTAGCAGCTAGGGCCAGAGCCTAGAGAGCGAATACGAATACCCACCACCTGGGCATACCTTGCCCCAGGTCGGCGAAGACGAAGCCAAGTGTGGCAAACCGAAAAATGAGCGAAGTAAAAGATTTAAATAGCGAAACTCCCCCAGCCCTGACGGCTGAGGGCGACGAAACCCCGTACATGCTCGATACTACCGAGGCCGACACCAGGAAGGGTCCTGGGTAGACTTCAAACTGCCCTACACAGACCGCCGCCCCTGAGAATATGGTTGGAGCTAGCCGTGGTGCTTCCAGGGATAAGCCCCTCGAAGGAGGAAGCGAAGGCGAACTGTGCCAGGACACTACATACATTTGGATGTCACTCTTCTTCAGGTTAGGTTAGACTATTTCTTATTGGGACCACTGTACTTATTTTCTTTAAATTGGGTGAGTGATTCGCGGAGAGATTAAAGCCGGATCTAGCTCCTTGCGACTGTTGATATCTTCCTTTTGTTACGCGAATTGCTTTTTATGTAAGCCGCACGCATTTGAAAAAAAGTTAAAAACAAAGTTGATTTTTTGAGTAATTTTCGACTTTGAATTAATCGAAAACTCTTGATTGATTTATTATATATTGAAACACGTACTTTTGAATTTGAACGAAAGCCAAACATTTTAGTCTGGACGAGTTGATTGCTATGTTGTTTTAGATAAATCGAATTAACACCCAACATCTAAGATTCTTGTAGGTATATAAAAATTTTAGGATAACACCTCATAAATTTATCAATATTTTAGCGAATAAAACGACTCTAGTTTTCAATGTATTTTATAACTATTTTTCATTACGGGCGAGGTTTGATTCTGGAATTTTTATTACTTTTACTTCGACTGCATTGTTGCAATATACAACAATAGAAATTGTCTTCATTGTAATCCTTTCAGCAACTCGTGTCGTATTTAGTCGATAAAGCTATTGCCCATAAAACAGCAAAATTGCTGTAGTCATTCCCCCAAAGGACGAGCACAAAGTTTCCAGCCATTAAGTAAACTTTTTATCAACAAACAAATCTTTTATGGTACAACGTTACATTAGGGTGATCTAATCGGCAAGCATGACTGACAAATATGTTTGAAAAGATAGGAACTACCCCTCAAATAAATAATCTTTAACCTTTTAAATCGCATCGCAAGGGAATACGTAAAGAGAAAAAAAAACGAGGCATACAATGTTACCCCATTCTGTAGTATATAAAATGTCTTATAATTTTCATACACTGTAGCATTGGTTTTTAAATGATAGTATGTTGTATATGTAGTAGTATTTCAAACCCATATTTTCGAAGTTTGAACTTTGAATGAAAAAAGTAATAAACTCCTATTTTCTCCAGCTGACGGAACTTAATAGGCTATTTCTTTGGATTTAACATAATTCGACTAAACTAAAGCAGAAGTTTCCGGAGGTAGCAAAGAAAATGGTACAAACCCAAATTCATCACATCAAGATCATTTTATGGCTGGAAAGTACTTAGTGTACAACCAAAAATTAAAGAAATATGTGAATTTGCTGCTTTCTTAACATGTGCCAAGAAGCAGCAAATATTTTGAAACTGAAACTAAACCAAAATTTTAGGTTTACTTTAGTCCTAATAAAAAATTGTCTGCTGCGCTATTTTTCAGTTTTCAGAAGTCTAGTGAGGGGACCCCTAAGACCAAAAGTGTCAGGTGCCTTGGCATGACTAAAGACGGCCCTGATTGTGAGGAGCGGATGACGCGTGATCATATGATCCACAATAAACCAATCATGTTATGTAAAGACTGGGTTCCCTATTCGGATATAAATAAAATAATTAAGACCTTTATTGATTCAAATAATTAACTAATGAACGTTGTAGATGTCCGTTTTTATTCATAGAACTAAATAGTTTACCTTCCTATTGACCGTCATTGATCTCCACCTGATGTAATTGCTAAAATCTCGGGCAACTTCCTAAAAAGAACGACAAAAATTCCGCTGGCTAGCCTATGAAGTGAACAGTGCGTAAGTTTGTCGATTAACACAAAATATTTTACTAACTTGCCATTAATAATTCGCGGTATAGAGAGATAGACAAAATCACCGGATTCTCTATTTTCCACAAAAAATAGAATATTGAGAAAAAAGTAGTTCAGTTTTTTTTTCCGCTAGGATTTATGGCGCATATATCTGTTCTATACCCAAAAAATCCTGACGCCTAAGGTACACAAAAACACATTGCCCGTGAAGTACCGCTATTCGTCAATCAATCACGAAGTGACACGTACGCACTCGGCCCCAGGCGTATTTTGGGCTTGTTTGGATGTATGTCAAAGTAAAGTTTTATTGACTTCTCGGGATTATTCCAAGCTGTGCTTCCCGGCAATTGTGCGTGTTTAGGAAAAGTAACATAATATAATATCCAAGAAATCAAAAAAATTATAACGAGGAAAGACTTAAACACATATATATGTGTCCAGTTTATAAAGAATTATACCGAATACAGCAGGTCGAAATTTAGAGAGGTTGTATTTTTAAAGGTAACCTGGACATTTGCAAATGGAAGTGGATGAAATTCAGAAAAAAATGCACGTGGTCCAGGAGGAAGGTTCGTTATTTTGCTTTCGGTTTCTGCAACAGGATTTATTCCAGATGCTAGTTAAATCTTTCCGTGAAAATCAAACAGTTTGGGTATGAGAGCATGAACTGTAAGATGTCTAAACGAACGGTTAAACAAAATTTGGACGATCCTTCCTTAATTATATTAGATAATTCATATTGGATTTTAAATAAGCCATCATGGCCATGAGGTTTTGCGGCTGCGTACATATTTTAGAAAAACTCTGCGGCTATTTGAGTATAGGGAAATTTTTTATTTTTCCTGGTATACTTGTACATAGTTACAAAACATGCTGAGTGCTGACTTGGCGAATATTTTAACCCACTTCATGCGGTCAGACTTATTTGACATTGCGATATATTCCAAAACTTTAATATGCTCCACAAGCTCACTTTCCAATTCTTTTGAGACTACCTAAGTAATCTTTACTTAAGCCTTGTAAATAGTGTAAAACACGACGGTGACGCCTTAAGGTGGTAAACGGAATGTTGTAAGTCTTTGACGTTATTAGTCAACCCATAATTTGTTTTTTTATGTACACTTTGATAGCTTGCTGCTTGTTTTGTTGATGTTGTTTTTGCTAGTTGCTTTCCTATTACATCTACACATTACTGAAAACAACATGGCTGCTGATAATAAAGATTTATATTGCATAACCATAACCATGCGATCTTACCTCTATGAATAGTATGCCATCTTAGCCAACACTATAATCTAAATATTTTACATAACCTAACCAATGCAATAAAACTTTATTAATTAAATTTGTATATAAAGGGGGGTAGACAAATGAATATCAAACATAATAGCTAACAAACACAAACTTACCTACGGTGTACATTACTGTACATTGTCTTGGGTAACGACAAACTTTTTTTAACTCACAACTTTTTTATTTTTGTTTACCTACTATAACGTTAGAAATTCTACCGGCATCGGTACTGAAAGAAATCTGTGTCGCAATATGTTATTAATATTGCCATATAGGCTTATACGCATAGTTTAAAGTCTTTAAAGAAGTAGTCCTACTTTAATACACTAACACGCGCAATCGTCAGTGACATAAAGTCGCAGTCTTGTACGAAATTTTTTTTTATTTTAAAAAACAGTTTCACATGTTTCCCCCAATATGAGCTTCATCGGACTTTGAGGAACACGAGAACTAAAATAATACACAAAGCTTATGTTAGCATATACAGACTTGATTGGATAGAGTTAACCTTTGTCTGTACCTACATGCACGAAGACCATACGTTTGGTGTGTTAGTTTGCATACAGGGTGGCGCATCGAAAACGAAACAGAGTCATTTACTGGCAGCTCAGTTCTTTTTTGGAAAAACGCTCAGACCCGTCGATTTTGTTTTCGAGGGTGACACAAAATTGGCAAAAAATCACGTTAACACGTGCAGCCCCCCCCTCGAAAACAAAATCGAGGGGCATACGTTCAGATAAACTTCTCTCCTAAAAATATCATGAGAAGTCACCCCGAAATATTACTAGGTTATTAAGGAATACCCTGTATATTTAAAAAAATTGTTTTCATTATTATGGAAATTAACATATTTTATTACAATTTTAAGTCCGGTTCTGACCATAAACAGCTGCTCGCCATTGTATTGCTGCCAATATAATTCTTAAAGCCTGTTTACATTAGATGCAAGTGCAAGTGAAATTGCCTGAAGGCATGCGCATTGGTCACTTTGTGATCAGCTGATGCAAGTTTACTTGCATTGCACCAAATTAGGACTTGTTCTAATTTACTTGCAAATGGCATGCAAGTTTGGTAAATTTTCTAGTAATATTTTGAATACCAACTTGACAAACGGCCGAAGCTTCAGCTATTAGGGTCAATAAGATAAATTCTTCCACTTCAGTATTCATTGTTTTAATTTAACAATTATTTCAAAAATAAACGCACATATTATAAACAATAAAATCCAAACATAACTCTTTCTTTTATCAACTGATATTGAGTGGATTTCTGGATTAAGGTTGGCAATATGTTCTGACAAGCTACTTGCATTAAAATACTTGCATCATAATGTAAACGATCATGCAATGCATTTAAATGCATCTATGAACTTGCATGCAGTCACTTGCAACTAATGTAAACAGGCTTTTACTAAAAATTAAATAGCTGAAATATGACTGTTGTCACATGGTATGTCGGCCATCTTGCAGGTTTACTGGCTGAACCAAGATTATCTACCTATATCTACGGCGCACCCGAAGGACAGTTCATGCTATATTGCTCGACCTGTAGGTATTTATTGATTCCTTAGGTACAATAGAATTAATTCTGTATACATAAAAGGATTCTAATAATTGTTTCTAATAAAAAAAAATGAAGCAAGGCTTTGGTTCAGTAATGACTACCAAAGTTTTACTATAAAATCTGAAACAAAAAAAATAGATAAAAGAAATGTTCGCTGAGGTCTTTGCAAACCTCTATAAATAAAAATAAATCCTAAACATTTTTTTGGGCCATTTCAATTGTGACTTATTATTATTATTATTATGTTTTACGGAAATCAAATGTTGTATAGTGATTCAATCAAATGCATGACTAACAAAAATATTCCTAGTGATATCAATTCTTCCACCCATCATGCTGCATCTTGTCAATCGCATCATCCGGATATATGCTTTTATTGTTCTGATAACTATGTAGGGGTAAAAGACCATTAGCTTAAGGGCGAAAGAAGTTTATTATAGACGTTTTTATATGTCTATTTAATAGAGTGATACGTTATGTGAATGGACTTCTTGGTCCCCGAAAACTTTTTATGGAATGGATTATTTTAAGACCTAAATTACTTTTATTTGTCAATATAAAGATTTTTTCGCGGATATCCAAATTTGTCTTTTAGGACGGCGTACACAGGGTAGTTTTTATTCAATACGATGCAAAATAGTTTCTAAAATGACCGCTAGGAGGCGCAATTACTATAATATAACTAACCCTTAATACAGGAAATAAAAAGTTCATAAATGTTGGCGATAGTGTATTTATACGACTTTTTATCGCAGCTTCGATAATAAGGATGGATTTATCAAAATATTATTCGCTTAGTTATGTGCTGAAATCTCCATGGGTTGCGACAAATCATAACACCGTAATACCATAAAACAAAAATCAGAGACCAAATTAATGAGTTTGAATTTAAAACATATAAGAATAAGAGTTAGAGGTACGACCCATAGACATATAATACGTCTATGGTACGACCCCTTCCATGGCATAACTGTGAATGCGACGGCGCGGCGCCGGCGGCGGCGGACTGCGCGGCTTTGATTATTCCTGCAAATTATTTGGGAGTTTCTTCTATTGTCTCTAAGTAAACGATGGGTTTTCCTACGGAAATTTTATAAGTATTTCTATACTTTTTAATAGTTTGTAAATATAGTGCTATAAAAATTCCAACAGTTTATTGTTAAACCGGCTTGCTATAATTACACCCTTCTAAATACTATTAAAAATTTTAGTAAAGAAATATAGTGATTTTTACTAATTTTCCATTATAACGAATTTTTATACTTACCAGTTCATGTAATAACAATTATAAAAGCCACAAAAAAATTTAGTAAAATTCACAATACAGTTCCTTACTTTTAACTAAAAAGAATAGTGATTCAATCTAACCGAAGCGCATTTGCAAAATGTAATATATACCTTAGTAGTGGCATAACCATACTATGTTGTATGAAAGGCTAACCTAATTTTTTTATAAATTTATTTTGGTAAAAACTGATAAACAGATTTATAGTTATTACGAGGTTTTATAGGGAAATGTCCTATAAATTTCTTACTAAACTAAATTTATAATATTGTTTTTTCCGTGCAGAGAGAAATATTCCGAATTACTACCCATATCCCAAGGTAGAGTAAGCAAGATTGACAAGCAGTTTCTAGAAAATGGGCATGTTAGAAAGACAGATATTCATCGACAGAGTGCGCTCAATGAAGATGTCAAAGTAAATGTACTATTAGGTATTTAAGAAAACCCTAATATTCCCACCAGGTAGCTAGTTACCGAACACGAAATAAGGGTATGGTCCGAATATCACCATTCGTAACCACGGCCAACCGCCACGAATGACAGATCAACCATAAAAATCCGGTTATTTTCGGGACGAAAAATCAAAAGTTGGTTTTTAGGAGAGAAACGTTTAAAACATAACCTCTTATTTTTTCAAATTTATGTGGTGTTTTGTTTACTGAAAAAAGTTTTTAAATATGGACGACCGGCGGAACCAGCCTGCATTTCTTTTTTATCATTTAGTTTTATCAAGTTCCGATGAAGACTCAGATGAAGAAAATGATAGGCTCGAGGCTAGGGCAAGGAGAGGAGCTCAAAGTGTGTAAGGCCCTATTATTCTTCTGCAAAAAAATAATAAATAACAGGCCAACGGTCGAACGTTTTGAAAACAAATCGCCACCAAGACAATTCATACATATCATCATATCAATATCAAAAATACAAAAAAAAAAACTCAAACTCAATGACAAGTTTGACAAGTGACAGGTGGAACCACTTGTAACCGGGCTTTTAAAGTCGGTTAGCATTGTGACACTTCATTGACGTACTATTAGAATACCGTGGTCCGAAACTGACCTATCTTTCGGTAACCGCAACTATTTGGTTAATTACGGAACACTAAACTACGACCTTAGTTACTTTCGGACCATACCCTAAGTAAATCGGCAGTAATAAAAATTCTTTATGCGCATAAATTTCATCCTTACAAAATAACAACTCTCCAGGAATTGACAGAAGGTTATCCTGATAGGAGGCTTCACTTCTGCGAGCTAGCGATGAACCTCCTAGAGAGGGATAATCTAAACACAGAGAATATTCTTTTTTTCTGATAAATCAACGTTCATGTTGAATGGTAACGTAAACCGACAAAATTGTCATTATTGGGCAGACGACAATCCATACTGGATAAGAGAAGGCCACACTCAACACCCAAAAAAAGTCACTGTTTGGGCAGGTATTGTTGGTGATCGAGTTATAGGACCAATTTTCTTTGAAGAAAATCTCAATGAGGCAAGGCATCTGGAATTCTAGCAGGAAGAACTAGTTCCGAAATTCGCTCTTCTTTTTCCTGATTCTGTCGACTTTGATGTTCCAAATAGAAGCATCTGGTTTCAAAAAGATGGTGCGCCCCCTCATTTTGCAAGAGCTGCCCATGAATATCTAGATGTTGAATGACCACTCAGGTCTCCAGACCTTACTCCCTTTTAGACTACTTTTTATAGGGGTATTTGAAAAGCAAAGTTTTTAAGACGAAACCGGCAAATATTGTGGAGTTGAAAACACGAATAAGACATGAGTGTGCATGGGTTAATTTCTCATGTAGTTATAAGAAATGTTCAATACGAGTTTTTCTTCCGTTTAAGATATTTCCAACTAATGAACGGACAACATTTTGAGCACTTATTAAGAAGAAAATTTACATATACAGAAGTATTTTTTTTTAAACTTGAAGAGGTAGTCCATTACAGTGGAGTTGATATAATCAAATGAAACAACGGCAGTCTACCTCCACAATATGTATTTCAATGTTTATGTTTATATCCTACATGTTTCGGACATAGAAATGTCCATCATCAGGGATACTAAAAGAAATTTACAGTGTGAGTTAAACGTTTTAAGTAAAGTGAGAGGACTTACCAGTAGTCGATTACGGCAGCTCTATCTTGCATAAGCGACGATCAAAATTATGTTAAAATTGAAATTGTAGGTTTTAATGAATGTTCAAGACTGAATGAGAAGTGATATTTGAAATTTTGGTCAAGGTATCTTTGAAGAAGGGGATTCCCAGTCTGCAGCCACTGAGACAGGTGATGAAGCAATTATGTCATTTGTAGCTATTTAGAGGAGATTAATTTAAGTGAGGTGCTCAAAGATGCTTCATCTAACCGTGTCTAGGGTGTGGTCAACAAAATACTGGGTTAGACTAGTTTAAAGAAAATTAAATTAATTTTTGTTTCATATCTTATAAATGACAACGAATAAAATTTTGAAATTTGGCAGTTATGTGTAACTTAATATGCTGGTTGAAAATAGTAAATAAAAAACTAGGGTTGCTATTTAAAAAGAATCTTGATAACTTCATATCTCTAATTTAGGACACACTGTATCAATATTTTTTTAAATAAAAATGATCGCACCGTAAAATATCAATACCCGTGTCCGAGCGTTTTGCCAAAAAAAACCATATATTTAAGTTAGCCGAATTTGTCAAGTTGACACGAACATTCCGTAAAATAAATGTGAATAACAATGGTATTACCTCAGTGTAATGCATAGAATAATAATTATAATTTTTTAAACTAGTCGCCCAAAAGAATCCACGACACAACACGACAACAATCACTCGACTGTTCACCACACGACATCGCATTACGGGCACTTCATCACGGCGACATCCTATCACTACGACACTTCATCACATCCCATTTCATCGCTACGCCAATTCACCACACACATTTTCATCGCATCAATAATTCGAAAAGTAGTATAGAATTACCTCTTACGATTTAAATCATAGAATTCCCCAGTATTTATTTATTTCTTATTTATTAAATAAAACCACCAAATAGCATTTGACAAAAATATATTAAAATAATAGAAAATAGTAAGGACAGATATATTACATTAAATAATATACAAAGTATTATTTCCGTGACAAAAATTGCAATTACAAACAAAATAGAGGAAATGTTATACATAAATCAAAACAAATATGACACTGTTCTGAGAAACATGAGGCGATTTTGTGTTTCATAATTGGCAATGATATTCTGTAGCCTAAGTTTTAACGATTTGTATCTCGGCTTCATTGAGATGCGTTGTCCAGATATGTGTTGTAAATATTGCGCGTGTGATAATTCAATTTCTTTCACCAGGCCATTTAGGAATGTCCACATTGTAGGATGTGCGCATTGAAAAAGCGACTGCAAGCCATTATGTCATCCTTCAACACAGTTGGTTGTCCTGGCAATTCCTTCGGCAGCTGCGTTTCGTTGATTCCATAATTGCCTTGGAAATAAAGCGTCTCTTCTTCTTCCTCCATGCAGTTGGCGACCACGGATAAACGTGGTTTCAAAATAACTGATTAATTCTTCAACATCCTGGCGGTTATCTGGGAACGTCTCTGCCACTTCTAAAAATGTATCTTCAATTTCTTGCAGTGGAAGGAGTGATAGGGCACATAACATTTTGACACTTGTGGCTATGTCATCCGTGTTGCTTTCATTCATATTTTTTAATCCGAGCGCTCCAACTTTTCTTAAGACAGCTTGAGAGAGGTGGAAAAAACATCCAGATATTTGTGCTGTAGGGAATACTTCTTGGAAGGAGTTCATTGCTGCCATCTCGAAGTCTGTAAGAATTCTTGTTGGAGCTGCCTCTGGTTTTAAATTCTTCAGAGCAATAAATAGCCTTGAATATATTTCCTGCGATTTTCCTGGTAATAATGCCAGAACGCAAGGCCACGAGGTGCTTTCTTCCTGTACGTGAAAACTGTATAGCTGAAAGTATAAGTCTGGACAAACTTTAAAAGTCCCATCGGCTAACCAGCAGGTTTTTCTTTCTAAAAATTTCAGCAAATTGTTGAACAGTCGAGTGATGAAGTGTCGTGGATTCAAAGAACGTATGGTGAATACATTTGTGGTATATCAAATTTCATATCTCTGGGAACTGGAGTGGAGTTCTCACCTTTTCTACTTCTTTGCAAAGTGCGAGCTAAAGTAGTTTTCTTTGGTAGACAAACCTTAGCACCATCTGAGAGGTTCTCGACAATTTCAGCCATAGCTCGCTTGGGTGTCATACCAGGGCAAGTCATCAGTTCTGCAATGGCTTTGCTAGCCAGTGGTTGAAAAGGTGTAACACCATGCGTGTGATCTATAGGATGTTTAACAATTATATTCCCTCTTGTATGAACAATTGACTTGCATTTTGCTGTTTGATGCTTCCTGCATCGCCAGTGGGTAGTATTTTCAGATGTCACTCGATGTTTAATATATTCATGGGACTGGAAAATCAATGTCGAAACTCCCCGAGAAGTTGATCCAAAAGAAAACATTCCCTCTTCTATCTTCTTAAATTACAGTAAATGAAGGTAGGTGTAATACTGAAGAAATTATCGATTTCGAGTTATATTTATATGAAACACATAAATCCACTAAATAATCCCTCATTAAGAAAATATTCATAGAAATTATAAAAATCCCTATTTTACTTGCTGGCCTAACAATACCTGGACACAGATTATTTACTAATTACTTGGATAAATCCATCATTAATATTTTCACTAAAATTGAGGTCTTAAAATCCTAATTACTTTTGGTGGTTTTATTTAATAATGTTTCTCAGAACAGTGTCATATTTGTTTTGATTTATGTATAACATTTCCTCTATTTTGTTTGTAATTGCAATTTTTGTCACGGAAATAATACTTTAATAAATAAGAAATAAATAAATACTAGGTAATTCTATACTACTTTTCGAATTGATGTGATGAAATTGTGTGTGGTGAATTGGTGTAGTGATGAAATGGGATGTGATGAAGTGTCGTTGTGATACGATGTCACCGTGATGAAGTGTCCGTGATGAGATGTCGTGTAATGAACTGTCGAGTGATGGAGTGTCGGGGAACGGCTCAAAATAAGACAAATATATCAGAAAAAAAAATAGTTTGTCAGCGTCGATATAAAATAATTTTAAAAAAGATGGGGTTTAAGGTCCATCTTTACTCAATCAAATAAACAAAAATATATAGGTAGGCCTACACGTGTGTCCACAATTAGAATCAAACTTTTATTTTCAATTTGTCTTCTTCTTTTGCTTGCTATAAAATACATTTCACGTTAAACAATTTTGACTTGTTCTACAAAATGCTGCAAAATTATTTTTTTGCCAGAAAATCCAAATATATCCCCTCCTTAAATGTAAAAATTGTATTTATTTACAACTATACTTGTAATGTTGACATTACTAACCTTATTAAAGGCTTGAAAGTGTCACATTACCTACGTCTACTTCCCTCTTCCATTTCCCTCACTCATTTCCCTCATTGTTTAAATTGTTTAAAGGTATGCTCCATTACTATGGCACTGCAACCAGAACATATTTGAATGACACAACCAGCATATTTTTGTATGGCCTCAAAACAATAAATGGCATATTTTGACATTTTTACTACATTTGAAAAAATCAAATATCTAATTTTCAATTAAAGGTGTGGTTGTAAATAAAATAGTATACAAACCTCGGAGGGAAGTTTTCATTACTGTCTCGAGATTAAAGTTAACCTCGACGCTTCGCGTCTTGGATAACTAACTAATCTCTCGACAGTAATTAAACACTTCCCTCTTCGGTATGTAATGTATTATTGTCTATCATATTTTTACCTTACGGATAATATTTACTTTATTGATATTGTCAACAAAATGGCGGGCTCTGCATTTCAATTAAAAACTTTTCACACTTCTAGACCACTGTGCGTTGAGGTCGCGGACCACTGTGCCACCCAATGTCAAGTTTAATTAAACAAGAGTCAGCACTTTCAGGGTATAAATACCCGAACATTGGGTGAACACGGTACCTTCGTCTCAACGACTGGTCACTTCCCTGAGATCAGGAGCACCCATGTATCTTAAAGACTCCAGGCCACTCTCCTGATCTGTCTTCAGTTACCCCCAGAGGCGCCAAAGTGCCTCACTGACTCCAGGCCTCTCCCCTGGGCCCCGAAGTTACTCTCGTCCTCTGGAGCCACGTAAAGCCCCTCAGGCACCTTTCTTGAGAGCCCCCATCGACAGTGCCACACCCCTCAAAGACATGCTGGGTTTCTTCCAGGCTGCCTGTTATATAACTAACAAGTATAAAATAAAGGTCTAAATTGTTTTTTAGCCAAAGCATTCTCATTCACGCCCCGTTAGGGAAACCCCCAAGTTGTGACAATATATTGAGATGAAACAAAACTAAAACGTTTATTGGTGACTAACTGTTTTACACGCATGCTAACAGCGAGTATAGATAGGTATATGGAAACAAATTGACTTTAATCTTAAAATCAAATATCGTACTAACCATAAATTCTATAAAAAAGGTATATTGGGCTTTTCGATTTCTCCTTCAATGCTCTATTATTGTGATGCTTTAAAAAGTTTGATTAAAAAATTTTCATTTTGAAAATCTTCATTTATATATTTTTTGCGTACAATGTATAACAAAATGAAAGTTTCTTAACTTAAATCGTATTTGTATAACATGCAAAAGAAATGATGAAGAATGTCTTTTTGTCGAAAATTTCCAAATTTAAATTGTTGCATGTAATATAGTTAAGTCCATCCGTGTACATACTGCATATATTTAATAACCTTTTGTACTTTGTTATTCTGTAAAATTTTACACATTATGCCCATTGGTTAACCATAGAACTTCTGTAACTATAACATTATTTGGTATCCCTGGTAATTTCGATCCTACCAAAGAAGAGCATCTTTTTGGCTCACCCTGTATATAGCACCTTATTAAAGCACTCTGTATAAAACTGTACATATCCAACAAGAGAAGCTTTTTGACCTTACCATAGATTTTTACCCAAGCTGGTCTAATTTCGAATAATAAATTCCCTACATAATACTGTATTGCATACAATAATGATAATAATTGTGGTAGTTTTTCTCAAGTAAAGACTAGAATAATTGAAAATGTTTACATACCATTACTTTTATAGATTCGCTTATTTATTTATACTGACCGGCATATCATACTACGCCATCAGTTTGAATCCAGGAAATCGCCCAGTAGGTTACAAGGTTGGGAAATTTTGCTTCGCCACACTTCCCGTACTGTTAGCCGGGCTGCACACCAAAGATGCACGCCACATGCGCGATACAAATGTATAGCGACACATTTAATGTTAGTGAATATTTGAATATGACCATGCACACTGGCTGAACATTTGTGTGCGATGCTTTTGCAGCGTCTTTGCAGTAAAGCTATTCTTGCAAACTGTAGCTTTACTGCAGAGTGCAGACACGCTGCAAAAGCAACGCGCCACAAATGTTGCCAATGTGCATGGTCATTGGTCATATTCAAATATACACTAACATTAAATGTGTCGCGATAGATTTGTATCGCGCATGTGGCGTGCATCTTTGGTGTATGACCTGGCTTACTATTTCCATAGACTATGGTATTTCTAAAGATATTCAGAAGTTTTCGTTTCCAAAACAACTTACTATTATACCAGCAGAAAACAAGTAAACCTAATTAGGATTATTTACAGTAATTTGTACATGCGAATTTCCTTCAACGCAGATTCTAGGCAAAATATTTTCGGTGGTCATTTTCAACTTAATACAGTGACCGACAAAGAGTTCGCAACATATGGGAAAAAATTTTTATAGCGGAATATCGAAAAATCTTTTCTGGGGGATGGGATGTGCATGTCCCATAACTTTAAAATCGATTTTGGCATACGTCACGTGACCCCTGGTATGGCGGGAAAGTTGAAGAAACGAACATGAAATCATCAGAAATCAGATTAGTTGATGAGATATCGAAAAAATTCCTAGAATAAAAAGTGTTTAGAATTCCATTAGAACCTTACATACAGTGTTTGGGATATCTACTTGGAAAAACATAGAATCGAATTTTTTTGTAAATATTTTTTTTACCGAATTAAAAATTCCCATATTTTTTCCTTTCTAATAGCTTCATTAAAGTAAAACTGACTTCTGTAGAACACAACTAGAAATATTCTTTTGTTTTTCTGACAATTTGGAGCAATAAGTCAAAAAACTCGTTTACACTTGGATGCCAGCTGTTGCAATAGTCTATTTCTAATAACCTTATCGATATTTTTTATATCGAAATAATCTTTGATGTTAAGACAAAGTAGGCGTTGAAATTAAAACAAGACACTTCTAATAGGAATCTGCCATTTTGTTCTACGTGAATGTATTATTATTTTGACAACTTTATGGTATTTCTGTATTTTCGCTTTGTGAAGTATTTTATTAACTCTGTCTACTTAAATATTAAGTTGTGTATTTAAAATGCCCCCATCACTATCCCCCGCAGGAAGAATAGAACTTATTTTAATTTGTAGGGATAATTACAAAAATGCTCGAGAGGCAGTAGCAATATTCTGTGAAAGGCACCCTGATAAAACTTTGCATTACTCTACAGTTACGCGATTGTTGAAGAAATTTAAGGAGACTGGTAGTGTAGCAAATCAGTACAAACTACGAGAAAACGGTGACTAATAATGAAAATGCTTTGGATGTAGGTACTACTTACAGTTTTAGAAAAACCGCAAGTGGCAGTTAGTCATATTTTGGAGGTACGAAGAATATTAAAGAAAAACAAGTTTTTCCCGTACAAACCGAAATTTGTGCAAGCGTTACAAGGTCGAGACTATGATGCGCGTTTTGACTTTTGTGCATGGTTTCAGGGTATGGTCGAAGAAAACTTTAATTTTCCAAGGACAATTCTATTCTCAGATGAAGCTACTTTTACTTCTAACGGCACCGTTAGCTCGCAAAATTGTGGGTACTGGGCCGCTGAAAACCCAGGATTTGTTATTCATTGTAAAGATCGGTAAAGTTTTAAAGTAAATGTGTGGTGCGGAATTTTAGATACGAAAATTGTGGGACCCTTTTTTCTACGTGGTAACTTAAATGCTGTTAGGTACTTACTATTATTATAGAATGAACTGTCAGGCTTCCTAGATAATCTTTCATTAATACAAGGAAAGGCATCTGTACTTTCAGCAAGATGGCGCTAGTGTTCACTCCACTATTGAAGTAAGGAACTGGTTAAATGAGGAGTTTGGCAATTAGTGGATAGGCCGATTCGCAGAAAATCCCTGGCCCGCCAGATAGACTTTTTTTTGTGTGGGTACTTAAAAAACCAGGTTTACAAAAAGAGGCCCTTTAGAAATGTTCAACATTTGGAACAAATTATTAGAAATTTTGTAGACCTAATAACTCCCGAAATGCTCAGAAATGTTTCAAAAGTAATGGTATCTCGAACAATATTATGTATGGAGCGAAATGGCGGTCATACCGAGTTTTAATACTCGGTTAAATTTTTTAATTTAAGTTAATTTTGGTGTTATTAGTATTAATAAAATTATTTAGTACTTATTACTAATATAGCTTTTTTACTCAAATTGTTGTTTATTTGACTCAAGAAAATAATTTTAATTTTATTAATTTTTAGATTTAAGATTAAGATTTTAAGTTTATCTGCGAAACTCAAAATTCTGTTTTACGGTTATAAATAAAAATTGTTTTGGATTAATGAATTTAAGGATTTCTTAACACCACAGATTATTTCGATGTAAAAAATATCGATAAGGTTATTAGAAATAGCAACAGCTGGTATCCAAGTGTAAACGATTTTTTTGAATTATTGCTCCAAATTGTCAGAAAAACAAAAGAACATTTCTAGTTGTGTTCAACAGAAGTCAGTTTTCTTTTAATGAAGCTATTAGAAAGGAAAAATATGGAAATTTTTAATTCGGTAAAAAAATATTTACAAAAAAATTCGATTTTATGTTTTTTCAAGTAGATATCCCAAACATTGCATATATAGTTCTAATGGAATTCTAAACACTTTTTATTCTTGGAACTTTTTCGATATCTCATCAACTAATGTGATTTCTGATGATTTCATATTTGTTTCTTCAAATTTCCCGCCATACCAGTGGTCACGTGACGTATGCCGAAATCGATTTTAAGGTTATAGGACATGCACATCTGATCCCCCAGAAAAGATTTTTCGATATTCCGCTAATAAAATTTTTTCCCATACGTTGCGAACTCTTTGCCGGTCATTGTATATTATCCGCCACTCTTGCAAAAGCTCATACTCCTTTACACCGACCTAAAGATTCTGAAAGTAAAATTTTTCGATTTTTTTCTTTAGAATTCGTTATTTACGTGACAGAGCGTTAAGAATTTTCAACAAACTCGTAAACAAAACAAAAGACATAAAGTGCATAATAAAGCTAAGCCATATATCGATCAATGGTGCGACTTGATATTAAGCAATAATGAAGCTTACCTACATATTTTTCAGAACTTAAAATTTAAAAATGTTAGATTTCCGAAACTAAATATTAGATACACGATACCTACACATCAGCGAAAGTACTATTAAAGAACTGGCTGATAAATTCCTAACTCGGCTCGCTCATGGCCTCATTCGTAAACATCTAAACTCGTTCTTTGACAAGTCTATTCCCGGACTTGTAACGTACAACTATTATTATATATAAATTGAAAGAGCCTTCATTGTAGAACCTATAGCTTGATTATCTAAAAGGGCAACTGCACTGGATAATACCAAAGCAGTTCACGGCACATTAACAGATATTTTGTAAGATTATCCCGTCCCCTACAGATTACTTTGTTCCGACCGAGAGGGAGCTACGCTTGACAGATTACCTAATAGTTGGCAATCCTGCTGATAATAAAACTAGAAGGATGACAGTATACTTTATATCTTCAGGGTGAGTCTTTTAAAGTGTTTCAAGAACGCTTTTCAATATTTTCATGAAATTTTGGCCAGGTAATATGGATATAGAGGGACATATTTAGTTATATTTATTACATTTTACCCCGTTCTCAATTTTGAGGGGATAAAATGAGAGGGTATTTTTGTTGCTAAAATTTGATGTACGTAAACATGCACGTATGTTATCAATGGTTATGAAATTACGATTAATCAAAATTTGACTGAACTTTAAAAAAATTAAACAATTTTAAATAATAAATTATAATTTAAATTAAAGTTTTAATAATTACTTCTCAGTTTATTGTTCAAAACTTAGAAGCCAATCTTTGTATGCAACTAACCTGCATTAATGCGGGCAGACAGGTTTCCTAATAACTCGAAATTTCACATGACATTTAAAAGGCTGGAAACCAGATGTTGTGCTATACTGAAACGAGCGGAAACACGGCACTTGTTGTTTTAGGAGCGGTAGCTATTGACCCTCATGTAGGTTCCTTCAAAATTTTTTCAAAACGCCTGTTTTCAGCGACAATAGTACGAGAGTACCTTTTGTATGTAAAATTGAATGGAGAATATGTCTGTCTAGTTAAAAAGGACATACAGTATGACCCAAAAAACTTATGGTTATTTAAATCCAGGTACAACACTGTATGTGGCGCCATCTAGCATTAAACAAAAAACTAATTGAGTTTCTCATCATCAATATCAGTTTTCCAAATTTCATCAAATCCATGTTACAGAAAACCAAATAAAGAGTTTTTTTTGAAGAACCAAGCCGTTGTGGGCCCATGTTCATATGAACTTTTTATCTCAAAATTAGTCGAAGATTTACCCTTTAAAGTTACTATAAGTACTTACATAGGTACATGCTGATCTTTAAGGGTCTTAATCCTGGGATGATTTTAGGACAAGTCGTTTATATAAACGTAGGCATTGGCGCAAAAATTGGAAATTTTACAAACGAAATCGCATGAGAGAAAATCGCCAGGCACCATACACGACACACGATCAAATAAACAATCCAACCATCATTGTTAAGCTGTTGCAGACTGACAGGTTTGTCCCCCGTCAAATTGCGCAGACTTGGTCGGATTGCCGCCATAACGATTAAATTACGCTGGATTTGTCGTATTCCTCCACATCGTTTTGCGACGTTAGGTCGTGCCGTATCTTATCTAATGAGAATAGGTTCAACTGACTTCTCATACCTATTTAAAATATTTCATTCAGTCCTCTAGCTATAAATTGTATTGACCTGATACGCACTTATCTTCATATCCCTGATTAGGTTTGTTCCAACATAGCCAAATTACCGTCCACGAATGATCATTTCCAGTCTGTCAATTAAATTCTGGCAATCGATTGTTGCAGTGGTAAATTAGTTAAGTGACCGTTCGGGGACGGCCCTGGTACGGTTTTTGATCGGGTTTGAACTAGCCTGCGTTTCCCCCACACTAATAATATGCTTCGAACAATATTGAATAAACTGATCGAAACATGCATGTAAACTGTATGTAACGTATAGTGCGAATAAATCTTAAACCTATATTTTTATCACACGATAAATGATCAAGTATTTAGGTGTATAAAATGCAACGTCAAGAGTAAAACCAAACCTGCAATATTAGATGCATGGCACAGGCTAACCCGCGACGTCGGATTATAGAAGGAGATTGATTAGCGTGCCATTGTTAAACAAAGCCGTGCTCCATGTTAACTAGAAGTTGAGTTATATCCGCTCGCAGGAAGCAATACGTCCTGTTCCGACCAATTTATAATTCTGCTGAACAATCACGTTATACAATGTGCTTGGCGCCGATAAGTAATATTTTATATGGAACTGAATAATAAAAAAGCAGCTTATTATGTTATTTCATACCTTATCTTAAAAAAAAATAATGCAAATTTTAACTCAGAAATTCGAATAAACTTTGTATGAAGCACCTATCTAAAAAGAATTATATAAAATTACAGCGTGTAATCAATTAACAATTATTATCGTTTTCTTATTTCTGGCACGAAGAGCAATTTTTAGCAGAGTATTTTGTGTGTTTATCATTTTTTCCAAATATTATAAGGAGAATATAAAAATATATTCAAGTAAATATTTTTTGGGGAAAGGTCAGTTATCTAGTGCATAATCCAATAACAAAAAACAAGTATCAATTGAAAGTAGAAAAAAAAACGGCAACGCCGCTGTCTGCAGTCTTTCCGAGAATATTCGCCGTCTACAAAAACAACGTTGTTCAGCGTACGTGACAAAAAGCAAGGTTTGAAACAGATGCACTTTTTTCTAGTTAAGTAGCACAGCCGCGGTAAAGAAAGGTTTTATTGGTAGGCAACTAGATATACTTACGTGTAAATTGAAATAGTGTCCCCTTCCGACGTTCTCAAAAGCTCTAGACCGGGGTTCGAGATTATTGAATTCGGTTTAATAGCTACATTTCCTTTGTTTTAGACAGAACAGTGTTTTAAGCCTACGTGACTCGAAGCAGTCAAGTAGAGTTCCGTATCAAGCCTTATTGGAAGCAGACGGTTCCTCTCGCGGTGTTTAGAGCGAGGTTCGTTGATTTTATGGTATCCAAGCCATGAAATAAGTTGGGAAATTCGCGGAGTTCTATCCCGAAGGTGTAATAATGTGATTACTACATCCTAACTCGAGTCCCGTTTATCTGTTGAAGTAAGTTTGGTCGATCCGCGGAGGTACATCCCGGAGATATGATAATGTAATTGTTATATCACGACACGATCCAGTTTATCTATTGTAAAGAGCAGTCTCAAGTTCGTGGAATTTATGCGATAATTCTCAAAGGTTTAACAAGTGGTATTGTATCACAATATTATTGTTTGTTGTTACTTAGGTAGAATGTGTAGCTGAGTTAATGACGTAAGTAGTTCTCTTACTAAAATGTTACAGTATAACCGCATTTGCTGCTACGTAGACGAAATGTGACGGCGAATAACCGATATAACAGAAGTAAATAAATATATTTTGTTTGAGAAAAAGCCTTTTATTTCAACTGACATATTTTGAACCAAGCAACCTATGGAAAATACAGTAAACAATGTATGTTTGGCCAACGCAAATAAAGGCAGCGGCCAACAATGTGTATTAACAGGTTTTAAGGTAGCCCTGTGCTGGACTTAAAAACCCAAGTTGAAGGGCAGAAAATTAAAGTTTCTAGCTACTACAGGCAAATCTTTTAAAGAATCATTTATTATTTAAGGATATGTACGAGTAATTTTGTTTTTCAAATGTTGCTTCGTCTATTTGTATAGACCATATAAACAAAACCAAGTCAGGGGATGTTGCTGGCCTAGTAACTAAATTCGCCCATGAGGAACCTAATTAATCTGCCAAATTATCAAATCAGTAATAATACTATATTTCGCTTAGGTATATACAAAATTGATGCAGCTTTAATGCCGTCATATTAAAAATGGTCTAGTACAAAGGTGTTTAATTTCAACTGACGAATTATAGTTGGTATTTTTAAGACAATTATTATATCTTGAATTATTTAACTTGAACACAACATGACATTCAGTATTAAATTTTGAAAACTATATATAACAATTTAACTAACTGGTACAACAAACAAACAGGTGTATTAAATATAGTACATTTGACGCATGCTGCATTTGATTTTAACGTGATTCTGAAAATATTTAGGTAGTCTTTTATTGTGAGTACTGCGCTGATTACCTAGTGATAGTGGAAACGATTGGTTTGGAGTATTTGAACCATTTGGATTTTCTTCAGATAAATTTTTATCAATTGTTTCTTCGTTAACTGTTGCTTGATTAGGCGTCGTTTTAATAGCTTTATAAATTTTTTGATTTTGTCTATTTCTTGTTGATTTTTCAGAAGCAAAGTTGTAATTATATTATATTAATGTATTATAAATCTGCAGTAAGTACTTATATGTTCTTATTAGACAATTAAGTTTCCGGGCAGATCTGAGGTTTTATTAGACTAATTTCCACGTGGAGCTAGGTGCTTTAAGGAAACAGTTGTTCTCGGCCATCTAAATGACGAATAAGGGCATATTCTGGTTTTGCCTCCACTTCCTCAACTCGGAAGTTATAATTTGTTGATTTTGCCTATTATTATTTCTTTAGGCAAACCTTGCCTGGAACTGTTAGCTAGGAGAGAACCGCCGTTCCATTGGTGGACTTACTTCAATGATTAAACATTTGCTCGTGTCAAGTGCAGTTTGTATCTGTGCAGAGATTGGATGGAATGAAGGTCATCTGGTAAAACCAGTTCCCACCCTTGAGTTTCAAGATTTCTAGATTTTAAAGCCAAAGTACTAGTCTTCCAAATTATACCATTAAATCGTTCTGTTTGGCCATTTCCTTGTAGGTTGTATGCAGTGGGCCTATTCGTAGCTATTCCTTTGGAATGTAGATGGGATTTCAGTTCACTTTACATAAATTAATGACAAACATTGATCCGAGTGAATGTATGCGGGCATCCCAAGTTGCCGTGGCATTCTGTAACAGTACCAGACGTCATATCTGAACAAGAATAAGGAAAAGGAAAACAGGAGTATTCATAGGCAATAGTAAGAATATATTTGTTTCTCGAGGTTGAAGGTAAACGGCTTTTAAAATCTGTACATAAATGTTCAATCGTTAAGGTGGCTTTAATGATTATTCCAGTGTTTTTCACAAATTAAGGCCTAGGCTCTGCACAAATTGGACAAGAGTTTATCAAGGCACGTCTTCTACTGAATTGAGTAAGGCATATTTCGAGGTCTTATCCAATGTGGTATCCTAGTAACTACGGAGTGACATTAAGCTTGATGCTAGTCAAAAAGAGTTTTCTCTTCATTAGTACTCAAGCTCCAAATTCGCGTAAAAAGTGTCACTTCCCGCTCCGTCATAGCTGTCACAGGAAACTTCTAGATGCCATCTTAAGAGGTTTTAATTTTTTAATTTGCTGCCTTGTCCTTTATTAAATATAAACGAAACAGCTCTTTCATCTGATATAAGTTTAAAATGACGACTGATTAGAAAGTGACGCCATTTTTTAAGAACTTTGACTATAACATATCCTTCTTTTTCGACTGCTTTCGACTGAAGAATGGCTCCATTCAGTATGAGTCATAATTCTCAAAAAGCAAGCTACTGGTCCTCCCGCTGGACTTAGTGAAGCTGCAATAGAGTGATTAGAGGCCTCAGTCTCCACAACAAAAGGGATTTTCTCGTCAATTCAGGTAACAGCAGAATTGGCAACATTAATTTTTTAACTTTTCTAAATCATTTATTACTTGCTTTAGGTAATGAAAAAATCTTGCAGAAAACTAGTTTATGTTTTTCTCTAAAAAACCGGGTGTCCACTTTGAGTAGTAAGCAAACATTCCAATAACCCTTTTATGAAGAATTTGTAGGCAACGGAAGATTGCACAAATATTAAAGTCTCGATAAAGTTTAGTAATTTTAGTACCGAGTACGGATTTTTACTTTTTTCTTTGTAAATTTACATTAAAGAAAATTCATAGGTAGGCACCTATGTCAGATATTAACCTAAGTTTCTACAAACAGTAATAAAATGAGCTGAGAAAAACTAATTAACTTTAAAATCCCGAAACTTAGCTACTTTGGGATATGGTTAATAATAATATACAGAGTGCTACAAATTCCAGTGTATGTATGTGGATCTTGAAGACCGTAAGAATACAAAGTTGGTCAAATTGAGGCAAATTTGCGCAGTTTAGTGGCTTATAATATAGCTTATATATAATTAAAAAATTCCGAGTCCGAAATTTTGGAAATTTATTTTACTTTCCCCTGAGTTTATTTGGAAATAAACTGCCCTTGACAACTTTTTTGGCCCTAAGTTAGTGTCCTCAAAATTTAAATGCGACATTACATTCCCCAGACGACCATCATCAACTTTTTTTTGAAATACTTATCTGTGTCATTCATTTCGGCATTTAAAAGGTTCGATCCACCAAAAACAATATCGTTTTACAATCAGCCTTTTACCAATGAAGAAGGTCGTGATGGACAAATATTGGTACAAATATTAACTGATGCCAACTACTGTTAACAACGTTTTCTTTGTAGTTGTGCTTATAATAACAGTTTTTAAAAACAAATAAAATAATTTATTTCCAAGTATCACTTGACAACAAATGAACTCTCGAGAAAACAAAATATATTGTGTTCAATTTCTTTTTTTATCCGGAGATATTCAGAATTTCTTAATACTTGGGATCTCTGTTTCCTTTTTTTAAGTTGCTCCTGCGACTTTATTTGAATCTTCGCAAACTGTTTAGGTTTTATCACTTGTAGAAATTTTTAAATTGACTTGCCTTGATTATTTGTATTTCTGCTTGTTTGATTTCAGAAGTTTTTATACTGCAAAATTTTAGCGCCTGTTCCATTGATTCTGCTATTGATTGGTTGATTGATAGTGCCTCACTACTACCAACAGGGAGCCAGTCTTTCAGTAATTTGTACGTACTATTTGGTCTAGATCTCGTGTGTGTGAGTCCGTGATTAATGGGTTTGTCGATACGTCCGTGCGTCGGTAATAGTTTGAAATAATTTTTGTGAAAGATTAATTTATTGTCTAAATACGAAAAAGTCTTAATGAAGTATGCGATTCATCGTGTACCTGGGTACATCCGCAATAATTTTTAGCGCCCTGTTTTGTATTACCTGAAACTTATTAAGGTCCATTCTGCTTATGTTTCACCACGAGGGTGCACCATAACTGAGAACAGGCCTGACTAACACCGTGTAGAGGTTGAGCTTAGTCCTATTACCAAGTCCACTCCGTCTATGAAGAAGGGGGTAAATAGAGCGTAATTGATGCAATACTAGCTTTAAATTTCATAATTATGTTAAAACCATATTGTGCAGCATTGTCTTAATTTGACCAAACCAACTTTTCATCTGTTATGGGTTTACGATCCACTTCGTATTAGTAGTAAAAACTTTAGTTATAGAAGAAAATTAAAAGCAACGCCCCAACGTCGCAATCATCAATATCGAATTCTTCATATTTACCACTTTTTAAGCAATTAGCGTTGTTTGTTATTTCTACTACCCTTTATGCATTATTATAATAAACTTAAAAAAGCTTACTTTTGAAATAAAGCGCCCATTATTTTCAAACGTCTCGATGTTTTTATTTTTTTACTTTCTTATTTACTGGGAGACTATTGTGTCAAGGGGGTATGAAAATCCAAACGGCGGCGCTACACACAGTAGAATATTATGTTTACCACACTTTTGTCCCCGATTGTCCCTACAAATAAGACATAAAATTTATTTATGTTTTAGGTTCAATTTTTAGTAACCATCCGACGCCGCATTTCATATCAAGGGGGAATACTTTCAAAGTAGTCACAGGCGACACGGTGGTTTTGCCTTGCGAAATTAAGAACCTCGGTAAGTACGATACTCACATTTTATGTCTCATATTTTAAAACTTTTTACTTTAAAAAGCTCATAAACTTTTAAATTTTACAAACAGCTCTAAGCACTGGTGTATTATAAAAGTTCTAAAAACTGCATTTAAAAGAAAGAGTTAAATTAATGAATACCGACATTTTTTAGAAGGAAGTTTATAGAATATGTACGAAGTATATTTTAATATTTTCCTATTCCTTGTCACAGAAAATATGTATTTAAATATAAATATTAAATAACTGTGTGTATTCACATACAATCTCCTTTTACTCATCCTTAAAATATTAACTTTCATCAAAATATATTATCTTCAACAACAAATTACAAAAACATATTTTTGAAAACTGGTGTGCTTGACAGGGTTTACTAATAATAATTATGGTAAGCCAGCGTACGTTAGCGTTATATTGTATGTAATATATTTACATACAATATATTTTTCTTTACATTTTTACGAAAAACATATTACAGTGCTAACACGTGCTCGCATGAAAAACTCAATTTAATTTCTTTCTCTTGCAGGTATAATAAATTATTCCACTTTTGATAGAATTTTTACTAAAAAATGTGTATTTGTAAGAAATTGCATTGTTTGTAACTTTATATAGATTGTATATAAATTGTTATGTTTACAAACAACGTATCGAAAGCATGAATACTTGGTCCTTCCAATAATTTGTTACCGGAAAATTTGCGTTTTTCAAAACAATCAATTTTATAATCTTAATAAAATTACCAACTTTGGAATTTCCTTACTCTTGTATGTAGACCTATAAAAACTCTTTTATTACCTTTTAAAAGGTACTTCTTTGTATCTTAACGACAATAGGTATAGATCCCTAAGAAAACTGTTAAACTGGTGAAGGAGTCATGTATTAGAAAATATTGTACAGGGGGTCATTTACTGCGTGGACGACAGATATCCCCAGTTCTCAGCGAGATAATGAAAAATCCTTTTATAAAAGTTCTATAGAATATTTTAGAGAGAGAAGCCGAAAAAATCTTGAATTATTCTTTTCATAATCGTATGGGACAGATCAAACTTATGTGTTTTTTGGTATATCTTTTTAAATTGACCTCTAAAAGATATAAAAAATGATATACATAATATAGCCTGAAGGGTTACTCCCAATTAGTTTTTGAGATAATCTTATTTAGAGATTAATATTGACATGGCAATATGACTTCGCAAGTTACACTGACCTTAGAAAAGGCAAAATTGGGTATATTTCTAGGATACTTTTTATCTTCTTATCTAATTTTGACTCAAATAAAAACGATTTATTTTAAAACCTCCGTTATTTTTAAAGATACATTCTCAAATTGTTGGATTGTGCAACAGCACCTACTCCTACAATACAGGGACAAAGTGCTCAAATGAATTTTGCTAGTGACGTCAGGGTCTGGCGGCCGATCGCGATCAACATGTATTTTGGCATGGCTGGCTTTAGAGCCTTGTCGTTGAAACGGAATGTCAGATTATCCATAATTCCTAGTTAGGTAGAATGCGCTTTGAAATAAGTTTTCACTGCGTAATTTGTTTATAAACTTAGTTATTCACACAAGTCTAATATAATTTCAAAACAATAATTTGGATTATTTTGGAGTTAAATAAAAAACAACAATATCAATTAGAAATTTAGAAAACGTGAAGTTATGAGGCGAAACGCTAAAGGCGGACTAGCAACGCACCATCTGTCAATAGGTATTACTTTGCCGGCTTTTTTCCTGCAAATCGACAAATCTGGTTGTGTTTAGGCGTAAAAATACGGGCATTATATTATCAGTTTTAAGCAATATAAACTGTGTCTTAAATAATAATAAACGTTGTGTTGTCGGTTGTAAAGGTAACCACCTACCTAAATAACACAAGAGTGTGCGTGTTTCGTTTTCAAAAAAATGCTGATGGACTCCAAAGTCGGAAAATGCTCTCCATCGTTACAATTTTATCCCTGTGAAGAATAGCAGAGTATGTGAGTCTCGCTTTACAGAGGAGGATTTTGTCTGGCAGATTTCCCAACAGGACAGGAAATCGTGTGAGATTGTCTCTATAAATTTGTTAAAAGACTTAAAAGTAGACAATGATATTTTAGCACAAGGACTGCAATTTATCTTCCAATAAATAAAATAACGAACTTTGCCGAAAGTACGATATAAATATTCCACTGCAACTATAATATTTTGTTCAATTGTATACACAATGAGTCCTCATTCCTACAGGTATGTAAGAAATCACTGGCTAATCATTTCGTCCCATTCTGAAAGTATGATAATGGGAAACAAATTTTTTTACTTACGCACAAAATACTTTTAAACATTTAAATGAGCAAGACAAATATGTTCCTCTGCTAATAAATAAAATTTATATTAACCCTTATTTAGAATATAAAGGAGTAAACCTAGTGGGATCATCAGCAAAAATGATAATGAATTGTTGGCAACAACTGTATACCTATACCTTTATAATTACCCGTATTTGTTCGAATTTGAAAGAAGTTGTCAACATCGCCCGTATTTATA
Source organism: Polydrusus tereticollis (assembly GCA_963920685.1). Lineage (NCBI taxonomy): Eukaryota > Metazoa > Arthropoda > Insecta > Coleoptera > Curculionidae > Polydrusus > Polydrusus tereticollis. Next base: position 47,387,946 of record OY987329.1, read on the forward strand.
TCTAAAATTAACCACCAATTGCTTTTTCATTTTCTCAAAACAACAATATCTCGTTTAGAGGCCTATCGGATATAAAGTTTTTTGTGTACTAAGTGACAATAATGCAATTAATGGAAAAGCAGCCAATTTTTCAATAAACAAGGAACTGTTGGGTACCCACATCCTGTCCCTGCTAAAGACATTTTTCTACGGCTGCCAATAAATGTCATTATTATAGGTATGTTTAATAATAACTTGTATGTGTAGTACAATGCAATAGTTCTTTTGTTGCCTAGCAATTAGTGTACAATGTAAAAAAACGCACCTACTTATAGTTTCCCTCATTTAGGTTTTTAGCCCTATTAACGCATTATTGCTTAAATACAAGTTTAAATATTTAAATAACAATGGCATAAAATGCATAGGTACATTTAGAAATGACACAACATCATAAATCCAACAAAAATCATATAATATTATATCGTAACATATGAGCGGTTTGTCTTTTATTGGTTCGGGGCATGTTTTTAACCTTAAGAACCTCTTACCTATTCACAAATTATAGTTTTTAACGTTTAAGGTAGTTTATAGGCGAAGCAGGTAAAATGTTGAACTTTGTTAAGAAAGCGTGAATATTAAAAAGCTGTTAAGAAGAAACACGGACTGACTGTGTTCCATTTAAATATTATATTAACAAGTGCATTTTAGATAATGTGACAACACCTACCCTACATATCTAACATTTAGAACGAGAGCAGACAGCAAATTAGGTAAGAAGTATATCTCTAAAAGGTTATCTAGAAGTATTTCCAAATTTGCTTTTCATGTGGTAAGGGTACCTTATCGTGCCACCATGATGTCAATACAGAGTGTTACTTAATGGTATGCATTTATTTTATAGGGTTACTCCTAGATCAATTCTCAGTCAAAAAATTCATATAAACAGAAGTCCAGCTGAGAACAATCTGATTTCTTTTCTATTTTCCTGCGATCTCGACAATTTCTTTTGCACTAAGTGCTGATATTTCCAAAATGTATCGACAAATTCAAATAGCAGATAACCATAGGTGTTGGCAAAAAATATTTTGGCGCGAAAATTCTAAAGATGTTCTTCAAGTGTATCAATTAAACACCGTAACGTATGGTACTGCTTCAGCTCCATTTTTGGCAATAAGGTGCCTTATGAAACTAGCAATAGAAAAGGAATCGTCATATCTTTTAGCTTTTAAGGTAATTGAAAATTATTTTTATTGTGACGATCTTCCTAGATCTTGTAATTCTGCAGGTTTTACTCCTCAAAAATGGAGTACAAATAAGCCCCATATCTCAGTCTACTGTTCCTAGTAATTTAGAATTTTGCGTCCAGTCGGAATCTGGATTACTGGAATCTAATATTCTACAGATATTATAACAAGTTGGTCTCTCTTGGGATGAAGCCGTACTTCAGACCATTTATTGGGCCTGGCTACAATTCCAAGAAGAGATTAAAAGCTCTAAACCAGATAGAAATTCCTAGATATGCTTTGTCAAAAAATGCGGAAGGTATAGAGTGGCGTGGTTTTTCTGACAATATCCAGACTTTTACAGATCCAAGTGAGTTCACGTTAAGTCGTGCGAAAATCCGGCAGATTTATTGTCCAGGGGTGTCACCTCATCTGCTATTCTTAATTAAAAATTTTGGTAGCATTGGTTAACGTTAGATAAATCTTGTTGGAATTTATCAACAAGCTGTTTAAACTTAGCATCTTTGCCATAACAGCGATTAACTTTATGCTTTTCTACCAATGGTATTAATACTAAGCCATAAGAAAGTCTATGTTATTCTTCTGATCAGACTGAAATTGATTTGTTTGATAAGTTCTCATCGTTAATTAAACGTCAATGAGTCCTAGCACTCTGTAAACATTTTATATCAACCACACGTAGAGTGAAAGAAGAACAATAAACATGTTGTTTAGGTTGTAAAGAATTACAACTTACCTTTTATGAGTTAGTGAAGATCTCTCAAATGATATATTTTTTATTTTAATACAGTTTAAGGTGAGTCAATCAAGAATAATAGTCACTTAAGCACGTTAAGCATTTTCTAAGATAACAGCATTATACGAGTTGGTGATGGACTTAATAATTCTAAATACGACTTTGACAAAAAGCATCATATAGTATTTGAGCATTATAGATCATTGCATTGTGGCCTTGAGCATTTATTAGCTTGTTTGCAAGAGCGTTCCTGACCAATTTAAGGTAGATCTTTAGCTAGAAAAAATACTAGGAATTGTATGACATGTTTTAAGGTTAATCCAATTTGTGAATCATACAAAATGGGGGATTTACCTGGAGTTAGAGTGCTAAACTTTCAAGTTTTCTTAAATATTGGAATTGATTTTTCAAGTCCTCTATTGATGCTATTATACTCTTCTAAAGAGACAAAGTGGACAAGCCGTTTAAATTTCGAACAAAGCTCTATTTTACTACCAGGGAAATCATCGAATTTAGACAGAAATTGCAAAATAAAGCCGCTTTTATAAAGCCCTGTAAAATTAAACGAGATATTTGAATTGGTTTTTTTGAAAAAGTTGAAATTTATTATAAAATATATTATATTATTTTTATTTATTTTATTATTAGTTCAAAATGTCTTAAATATTTCAATTTAATTTTTTGAGCCTCACTTCTGCAAATATAATTATCTTAATTAAACAGGTTGTCCCAAAGATGTGCTACGGATTTCCACTTTTTTTTTCAAAGAAAAACCTTGTATATTTTTCCATTTATAGATATTTATTATATACCTTGTGGCTCACTCTCAACGCAGGATCCCATAGCATCTAAACTACTCAACTTTTTAATATTTTTCAAAAACAGAGTCATAGTAAGGCAGGCCTACAATTTACAATTTTTTTGAATTATACAGGGTCTCCCAAATAGTCAGGGCATATCAAACGTATTTTTTTAAAAAGGAACACCCTATATTTGAATTCTACATTAAATAACAATTATTTTTTAATAAGTGCATTATTAGTCTAAACATAATAGTTTTCGAGATATCGACTTTTGAAAAATTACATTTTTGAACTTTGACAGCTTCTAAATGCATAACGGTACGTCTTACCGCAAAACGGCTTACATACCCCTATCTTACTTTTTTATTACCATCCTAAAAGTGTCCATTTCCGGTCAAACCGGATGTAACTCAAAATCCGAAAATACAGTACTTCCGGTTTGACCGGAAGTTGACAGTGTAGTAGTGGCGGCTCTTATATAGGAGCACTTGAGCAAGTGCCTTCCTAAGATTCAGCCCCACATCGACAAATATTCACTATAAATTACATATTTAGTTTACAATACAATGTCTGTTACAAATCAATTCTAACATGATTTTATAAGCTCCCTAACCAATTATCGTTTCGCTAACTAAATATTTTGTAGCAGATCTCTCATCCCGAATGCTTATCGCAGGAAAAATGTGCTCCGTGGCTATCGCTACTTGATATGGACGGTTCGCTTCCCCTAATAAATGCACCTTGTCATTCCCATCTCTTTTTAGCGCACGGCTCTAAATGGGCTTTCATTCCTCTTAAATCAGCACGTTTTTGCTGTGCTGCATGCCGCTGCCTTGTTTTCGGATGGTTTTTGAGACATCGTTTTATATGTTTTGCTGATCCGTGTAGCGCGGTAAAGCCCTCCATAAGCGCGGCATAGCTTGTGTATGTCATACAGTGTTGCCAGACCTTCTGTTTTAACAGGAGATCTCTTGCTTTTGCCCTCAGTCCTGTTATTCTTTTACTTCTATTGTGCTAATGAAGCTTACATAATGCATAAATGTATACTTACAAAAATATCAGAAGTAAGAATAAAAACATTTTTAAGGAGTACTATAAATCAAGAGAGACTTTCTGCCCTGGCAATGTTGTCGATAGAGAAAAAAATGTTGCAAGATATTCCTAACTTTAACGACTTAGTTACTGAGAAATTTGCTAAACTTAAAGACAGAAGAATGCATTTTTTGTTTAGACACTGTGTTAAATCAGTTCTGTTTTTTAAAAATATTTTTAGTTTTTTATGTTGTCGTTGCTTCCCAAGTATGCTGTATATTGGTAAGTTTTCAATTTAAATTTATATATTGTTTTATTAACATATCTACGTACAAAAAGAACATAAAAATTAGGAAAGCTTTTTACTCGTAAATTTGACACTTAACCACGGCAGATTGTTATATCTGCCGTGACTTAACTACACAATATCTTGTGGTTGGAACGGAGGGGTGAAATAAAAAAAAAAGAGGTAGTGGTGGGCGGAGATATGCGCAAATTTTTCGTTCTTTTTTTTTGCCATGCTTGATGCTTGTGAACCTCCACAAACTTCCGTCACGACCCGCCACTGCACTGTAGGATGGTAATAAAAAAGTAAGATAGGGACACGTAAGCCGTTTTGCTCTAAGACGTACCGTTATGCAGTTAGAAGCTGTCAATGTTTAAAATTGTAATTTTCCAAAAGTCGATATCTCGGAAACTATTATATGTAGAATTCAAAAAAATTGTAAGATATAGGGTGTTCCGTTTAAAAAAAAGTATGTTTGATATGCCCTAACTATTTGGGAGACCCTGTATAATTCAAAATAATTTTAAATTGTAGGCCCAGTGCCCCCCGATTACTCTGTTTTTGAAAAATATTAAAAAGTTGAGTAGTTTATGTTGAGTAGATATAGTATAATTTATATACCTTTTTCCTACTCGCGTGCGGTAAAGTACACTTTACAGCACTCATTTTCGTGTCGTAAGTAGTACTTTACCGCACTCAGTGCGGTAAAATTTCTTTACCGCACTCTTATAAATTTTATTATATGCGTAATATGTTCTATTTAATTTACTACATTATGATGCTAACCACAACTAACGGCGATAAGTATCACATCATTACGAATATTTTTACTAGGTACCTATTTTTGGTCTCATACTTTTATACGTTTCTTCTCTACTTATATAATGAAACACCCTGTACCTAAAATATTATAAATAATTTTATGTCATAATTTTTATGACAGGAATTTGATTAAACGTCTGATCTAGATGGTATTAGTCAAAATCTGCTCGACTGCATTGCATTGTATTCCCATAGCAACAACTCATTATTATATTTCGCGTCTGTAGATACCATCTAAACAGTTCAGTTAATTTCGCGTGTTTCGTGGTTCAAATTTTTCATTTTCTAATATAAAGCTGTGGTATAACGTTTATTCTTGAGAGATGGAGAGCTCCGATGAAGAAATATCTGAAGCAGCGAATGCAGCAATCGGCTCTTTAATTCCACAAAAGTCCCAGGACCGGTACAATAAAGAATATGAACAATTACAAACATGGTGCAAAGAAAAAAAAGCGTCAGGAATTAACGAAGAGGTACTTTTGGCATATTTTTATAAAATATCGAAAAAATATTCACCTTCAAGCTTATGGTCAAAGTTTTCTATGTTAAAACTAACGTTACAAGTAAAGGAAAACATTGATATTCAAAGATTCTATAAGTTAACGTCATACATAAAGCGACTAAATGTAGGTTATAAGCCTAAAAAATCCAAGGTTTTGGAAAAAGAACAGACAGAGCAGTTTCTAATCGAAGCACCCAATGAAGTTTACCTTATGATTAAGGTAGCTGCCATTTTCGGTATTGCAGGCGCCTGTCGCCGTGAAGAATTAATGAAATTAACGGTTGATGACGTTGAAGATAAAGAAGATTTGCTGGTTGTATCAATAAAGGCGACAAAGACAAATATTTCACGAAAATTTGTCGTCTGCGATCCTGGAAATATAAGAATAAGTTACCTAGGCTTATTCAGAAAATATGTAGCTTTGCGCCCTGGTGCCACCCCGCATAGACGTTTTTTTATACAATATAAAGCTGGAAAATGCTCACAACAATGCGTGGGCATTAACACTATCGGAAAAATGCCAGCAAATATTGCTGGATTTTTACATCTATCCAATCCAGAGATGTATACCGGGCACTGCTTTAGAAGATCATCGGCAACTATGCTTGCAGAATCTGGCAGCAACATAACAAACATTAAGAGGCACGGTGGATGGAAATCCACCTCTGTAGCAGAGTCGTACATAGAAGATTCCTTGCAAAATAAAAAAAGGATTGCTCAAAACATTCTGCAAAGCTTTAGTACCCCAAATAGAAGCACTGAGCAGTGTTCAACTTTAACATCAACGTCAGTAGCAGTGACAGAGACTTTAGAGGATGCTCCTGGTCTATCAACACGAAACAACCCAACGCCTACACCTTTAGCAATTTTCAGGTCACAACAATCTACTGTACCATGCATGGCGCAAGAAAATAACGCTTCTGTAATTTACAAAAACTGCTCAACTACATCTGATGAACAAAATCAAGCTCGCTCAGCACTTAATTTGCATTGCGCTACAAATTGTACATTTAATTTTAATATTTATCGTTAGCTATATTTTTATATTATAATGTTTGTATGTAATAAATATTTTTAAAAAATATTGTTTCTTTTTGTATTAATTTTGTAATATACTTCTTTTTTTTACCGGTGCGGTAAAGATTCTTTACCGCACTCAGTGCTGTAAAGATTCTTTACCGCACTGTATTAATTTTATTCAAAAAATGCAATTGATGTACTTGCATTCGCGCAATGCATAATATAAAAATATTTATAGCTTTTAACAATTAATATTTGTTACTTTTTATAAATTTTTTCTTTTAAATTTGATTTTTGTTCCAAATATTATTGCTCGAAGGAAAAATTGTGTACCTACCACGTGCGTAAAGTGTCTTTACCGCCCTTAACGGCTTGCCCGAACTCCGCTTCGCGTCGTTCGTGCAACTGCCGTCGCGTGCGGTAAAGGACCACTTTCCGCACTTGTTAGGTAAATAACTATTACAATTTATATTGTTTCTGAGAAATTTTCGTTTTTTTTTTGCCAATACTGTTTTTGATAATTGATGTTAATCTGCATAAATTCTTAAAAAAATAAAACGACGATTTTGGATTTTAATCCGTCTCTTCTTTAATATTAACGTTACTGAAAAGAGTGAAGAAAATATTAGACAGAAAATGAAAAAGAATATATTTATAAACGAGAAAAATGTATCCAAGAGAAAAAACTAGGTACCTACTCTTACTTTTTATTTTACAGCAAAATGTATCTCAATGTTATTTAGATTTAAAAATTATATCTAAATTTAGACTCATGCATTAAAATATTCTCGACGTTTGTAAAAATAATAGGTATATTTAACCAAATTTTATAATAAAATAATTTTAAAAGTATAGTGCACTCAATAAACATTGTTTTTCGGTAAACAATTAACAAATTTTTTGTTTTTAACCTGTGTCTTGCAGCAACTTTATGACAAATTTAAATAATTGGTAGTAATATGATTATTTATTTTCATAAATATAATTCTAGTAATTAATATTTTAGGTATATAGGTACATCGGAAAATTCATCTTGAGGTATGAAAAAAATGTTAACGCCCTGTTCTTACACTGACGGGTAATATTAAGGCACTACTAGAAATTTTCCGCATTTTTAATTATTATTATACAAGGTGTTACATAATCATAAATGATGTGAAACTGAAATATTTTATAATATTTACTTCTAAGCAATATAAAATTAAGAGTATTTCTTTCTTGGGTCGCTTTCGATTCTTTTTCATTTGGTCACATTCTCTGCACTCTACTGCTATCTTAAGTTAAAATTAAAAAAAAAAAGAAAACGAATCAAATATTTTTAAACAACGCACCAGAAAATTGAATAAATTGATTTGCTTTAATTTGAAAGTTTGATTATTAGATTAGGATAAAAAGTGTAATTTGTCTAAATGGCAAATGATGTTTTCTTTGTTGCAAAACTGTCAATTCATAATATGAACTTTACGACAAATAACGTCATATATTGTTGTCATTAAATTAATCCAAGAAAAAGCATTTTATTATAAATTTAATGTTATAACTCCCGGACTATTATAGAGGATTTATTTCGGTTCGTCTAAAATCCCCCTGAACCTCTTTAACTTTATTAAATTACTCCACACTGGGTTTCGAGGATGAAGTGCCAATTTATTGTGTTAATATGCATCCCGAAGGGGTTCGGATCTTTATATTATTATCAGTATATTAATTATAACAACAATGTTTTGTTGGGAAATATTGCAATTCCATTATTTACGATAATGGGTTTTAAAATTTAGTCCAGTTTAAAATGTCATGGAAGTTACCTTTTTGTTTGGCCAGTTATACAGGGTGTCCGGGAAAATGTGGGAAATCTCTCGAATTTAGATAGAAGAAACAAAAAGGTACTATTTTTTATTGTCGATAAAATAAACAGTTTTCCAGGCAAAGAATAATACACGAATAGTAATAGTTGTATATGTTTGCAAAAAATGTGCGTTTTATTTATTTATTGCCACCAAAAAAAAAACACTGATGCTGGTCTGAGAAAAACCGTACGTACGCCGGGGAAAATATTTTAAATGCTGTGGATGACACTCCATCAACGAGCACTTGAAAATTATCGCCACAGTTTAATACTTCGAAAACAATAGTACATGAAGTTCTTCAAGAACAGCTGTTATATCCATATCATTTAAAAAAAGTACATGAACTGGTTCCTGAGGATTTTCCTCGTAGAATGCAGTTTGCAAACTGGCTATTGGATCAGCAGCGAAATAATACGGATTTTAAAAATACATTTTTCTGAGATTTTGTAGCGTTGGACCCATTGAGTAGGTATATTAAGTTCATCCTGATTTTATAAAAAGGCGATGCAAGAATTTAAAAGTATATTTTTCTTTCATAATATTTTTTAACGACAGCAAAAACTATAAACAGCATTATTTAATATTTTAATAATAAAGATATTATGCGGACGTGAAAGTACAAGCTCATATTTAAACCAAGGATACGCACGCAAAAGTTAAAGCATTAAATTCTAAATTATTGGACACTTTATGAATGAAACAAAATAATTTACTAGAAAAACGTAATGAAAAGTGACAATCCCAAATAAATGTGAATTCTTCCACTCTATTAACAGAATTTTCCAATAAAATCCAAAATTAAAAAGATTAACAAATAAAAGAAAGTAAAAAGTTCTATAAGTGGTATTTCCTACTAAAATAATAGCGCAAAAACGAGCAATTATTATTAATCGCCTGAAATTACAACGTACGGTTTCATATGGTAAAACTTCTAACGCTGCTTCTCATACTTCCCCTAATATGGAGCTACGAAGAAAAAGATATAATTAATCAAATATTCCCTATTGACCTTGAACCTATCTACATCACAGAACATATTACTATACTGACGACGTACAACAAATAGAAAATGCCTTGATGACCTCGAAAATTTCATAATTACCAAATTAATATTTTTCATTTCTTGGAATGGAAAAATTAAAAATCTAAAAATAGCCGTTTATGTCACTGACATATTATTATAATAGGTCTTTATTAATGGGCCTGCAGTTTCTGGTCAAGAAACTGGTGGATACCTATTACTTTTAATAATAATAATTATAATAGTAATGGTTTCAACTATGGAGGACTTGAGATTAGGAGGCCGAACGCAATGCATTGGTTGCGGTCTTAAATTAGCATCGGTAATTCAGCTTTACGAATTCGCCGCAAGGGGCACAATGTTCGAAGCGATACTAAAATGCATTGTTCTTATGGGTGCGATAACTATTTTTATTTAAATTAGTTATTTGGGAACAAATAACGACTTGTATATGAATTTAGAGCTTCTTTGACATACTAATTGGAAAACTCAGCCTGTATGTAGTTCCAATGACGCTTGGTTTTTAAAATACAGTATACTCTGTCTACAAAGAACTTTGTTTTTGAGAAGTAAGAATATTAATACACCAAAAATAAACACAAAGTAAGTACAAAAAATATATTCAATTTTAATATTTTTTAAAATTTTCTACCAAGCTGAGGCTTTAGGATTTGATCTTGACTAAGTCTACTAAATGTGCACATGCCCCATTGTACAGAATTTATTGAGGGTTCAATTCTAAAAATGTATACAAACTTTAACAATTTTTAAATAAGGTATACACAAGGTGTCCGGTAAGTACCTCCTAATTTCTCGAGAGCATTCATAGGAGGTTAAAATAATCCTAATTTCAAAAATATTTTTATTAAAAGTAAAATGCTTTTTCACAATTCACATAATATCTTCATTTAATCAACATGACAATTTCATAATTAAATTTGCAAGTTCACTCCGTTTTCAAAAAAATGCTTGAAGCGCCTACTCATTTCTAGTCGTACTCATTAATTTGATGCAACTTTAAGTAATTTTATTCAACTCGATTATATTTCATTTTAACTGGTCGCTTTACCAATTCCTCTCTAGTATTCCTTGAAGATGGATGTCTAGTCGCCCGAAACATGTAGGGAACATTACCAACATTTTTCTATTAAAAGTTTTGTGGAGGAAGACTTGGTTGTTTTATTTACATTACGCGAACTCCACTGCAAGTATGGACTACTTTTTTAATTTCAAAAGGTATATTTAATTAATAATTACATACATGAATAAATTTGTAATTTAATATATTTGTTAGGTTACGCTTTTTGCAAAATTTATAACAGTTATAAATGTAATGAAAAAAATATATATAAAATCGACATCATAATGTTTCATGAGTTTGATATCCTTTACTTATTTATTATGGTTTATAAGCTAATTTAACTTACTAAGAACTAGGAAGAGGTTTTGGTTGTCTTCACTGAGTTCTTTCGAGCTTCTAATCGGAAGAATATCCTGTTTTATACCTTAACACAAAGCAAACTATACTCTTATATGATTTACGGTTACTCACTATCTATAATATTATGAAAAAAATGAATAGCAAATTGATTTCGATAAATGAAACGAGAAAAACGCTATACTTTTTACGAAAAACGAGTATCCCCATAGAAGAGAGCGCGTCTATCGACAAGCCAGCAAACTAACCAAAAAACAAGGACAGAAATTTAAAATACTGTCATTGCCGATCGGCCTTCTACCTCACGTCCTCCATAGTTTCAACTGAAATTGTGTTTCCTTATACAGGGTGTTACAATGTTTATACAGAACAACAAAATGTACGCCAGTGCTGGTTACCGTTTTGATAGCACGGGTATGTAGACAGTTCAATGTCTAATGCACAAGTACTTTTTGATATTGTTTTTTATTTCGGCTTTGTTTTTAGGAGATAAATGCAATTTCATCTCCTAATAATTTAATCGAAAATGATTCGTCACACGAACAAAAGTTATTGTTTAATAAAAACCTTGGCGTATCACTCTTTTCGTTAAAAAATCAAAATACAATGAGATGTTGTCTTTTCTATAGTCATGCCATACGCGATATTCAAAATCTGTTTAAAAATACACCCTATCAATCAGTCTCTTTTCACACAACATTAATATGAACAGTTGTAACCCTTACAACAAGTGCTCGTGCCCTTTAAAAACCATCAAGGGTGTAATTCAATCTTTTACGCACCCCTTAGAAGACGTATCCCCGGCGCCATAAAAGGGTCCACAGATGATACTGCGGGGTGCCATCTCATTTCCATATAACTATGGTCAAATATGACCGGTCCTCATAAATTCGTAACTCGAGGAAAACCGAATGAAATTGAAAAGAAATGTTTTATGCAAATCGGGCGCTCTTATAGCTCGCTAGTGAGAGTTATACGGGGTATCATTTTAAATTATATGGATTTAGTTTGGGCAAATGAGTTCAAATAGGTTTAGTGGAAATACTTATACGATAAATGAATAATTATAGGGTACATTTATTGGCTATTTTTTTTCCTTATGTACAATGGCTTCGGAGAAAACTAAGGGAAAGTTATACCACATGATTTACGATGGTTACAAGATTTTATCTTTTAGCTTTATAACACGAAGCGATTTTTTTTTTAATTTGATCGACATTTTACTTACGCAAAGATTTTAACATTTTTTGAATATTGTGACAGGATGTATGTACTTGGTTTTCACAACGATGGGCCAGGTTAACTTTAAAGCAAAGTCACGGTCTCAATTCAAAAAATATTTTATAATCATAATTAACAGAGGTTACATGTTTTGCTTTGAGCCTTATTTCATTTTGTTATTATTTGTTATATTAAATAAATAATAAATTATATATTTTTGGCGAGAAATAAAAACTACTTGTTATGGTCCACAGTTTTAATATTCATTTTCAAAGGAGTACAAAGACTACTTAGAAACTTGTTAAAAAGGAAAAGTACAGGAAAGAGTACAAAGACCACTTAGTCCTTGTACTCCTTTGAAAATGACCCGAAAGGGCCGAAACACGCGTGTCACGTAACTGAAGATTAAAACTATGAACCATAACAAGTAATTTTTATTTCTACCCATCATGGATATATGGTTTCACCAAGAATGTAGCCCAACATAAGTAAATTATAATATATATTTAATAAAACATAAATTTTATAACCTGTGCTCCGGTTGCCGCCTTTTTATTGACACTTTCACACTTTTGACTTGACAAGCCGCTTGTCTCTCCTTCTTTTTTACTTCGAAGAGAGTTAACCACATTTGGTTTTAATATTTTGAACTGTCTTGTCGTCTGGTAGTTTACTCACTTTATCCCTACTTTTCCCTTTTTATTTTTGTTTGTGCTCAATAAAGTTTTATACATATACAATATCTGTATTTTTTTATACACAGGGCAATTAAGCGTTATTAAAACGGTTTTAAATATTTTCATGAAATTTTGGTGAGGTAATAGAAATATGAATAGGGACACAAACCATATTTTTTGCATTTTCCCCCCTTTCTTAATTTTAAGGGGTGAAGGGCAAGTGGGATTTTAAATGATGTATTCTTGTTCCTAATACCAAATATTATGTGAAAAACTACGTATTTTATTAAAAGAAATGTGACTTGCTTCCATAGTTACGTAATTATGATAAACCAAAATTTGATTGAAAATAAATATATTTTACCAATAAATCAAGTTTACTTATTTCGGAATTATTATGCGTTTCCATGGAAATGTGTAATGTTTACTTACGTCAGTTGAAAATCTCTCAACTCATTGCTCAAAACAGAAGCGAATTGTAATGTGCAAGTTGATATGTTGCTAATTTTGAGAGAGTGTAGAAAAAACTACAGAGAAACTGCACTAGTGGTTAGAGGCTTCCTAACAACCCGAAATTTTACATGGCATGGATGAAAACCAGATGATGTAATACTGGCAGCTTAAAGGAATACCACGAGTTCGGAGTAGAACTTAAACGAACGAAATCATGGCAGTTGTTGTTTTAGGAGCGGTAGCTATTGACCCTCATGTAGGTTTCAGGCGGCTTGATAGATATGCTGGAATAATTCAAAAATCACTTATAACCATATAGCGCTTGTACAAGTTTCACCGATACCACGTTACGCTTCACCAAGAGCTGAATGGGCAAAGCTTTTAAAATATCGTTACCTTTTGTAATTGGCTCACAAGGCAAATAGAAGAGAATAACAGGTTTTTCAAGAATGCAACATTTTCTGATAAAGCCACTTTCCATAATTTTGAGCAGGCTAGTTTAAATTTAAGTTCTTATGTTTGTTTGGTTCTTTTCCTTAACATTAACAAACACAATATGTACTACTGGGCGCCGAAAAATCCCCACATTCCTGGTGTGGATTTATCGTGGACAGAGTTATTGGTCCGCATCTCTTTGAAGGACATTTAAATGGAGAACTGTACACATATTTTCTTAAGAAACCAATTACTCCAATTATTAAACCAACACATAAATCTGAACATGTGGCATCAGCAGGACGCGGCTCTTCCCCATTATGCAGTAGGGGTCCGTAACTATTTAAATGAAATACTGCAAAACAGGTGGATTGGTCGAGCTGGTCGGTCAACTCGCCTGCTCGGTCCCCATATTTGACCCCCCTTGACTTCTTCTTATGGGGCTTTATAAAGAATGAAGTAATGGCATCTGCACCTAGAACTTTAGATGATATGAAAAACCGAATCCGTTCTGCCTGATTATTAGTGATACCTGAAATGTTAGAGAGGATATGAAATTTATTTAGACAAAAGTGAAAAAGTGTTTGGAAGTTGCAGGGGGACATTTTGAACAAATTGTCAAGCATGGTAGACGTTAAATAATTGGAAATTAGGTTGTAAGTTATTTCTTTATTGCCATATCATAATATGTTTGATAGCATTCGCTATTTTTCAAGTAGATTCGAATTTTAGCACCAAAAATACATCATCTCGGATAAAATTCCCCCCGCTCAAAATTTGAGAAAGTAGTAAAATGTTAAAAATATGATTAAATTCTTAATTTTGTTTATTTATTTTAAGGTAGTTAAGGCTTTAGTTATAAGTGGGCGACAAAAATGTTTAACACCTTAATTACATATATTTTAGTTCTGATGATGATGCTCTTGAAGAGCGAAACATGCAACCACGTTTGATTACGATTATTAAATATTTTTCGAATTGGAACTATTTATTGACGATGTTGAAAGGAAGATAGCAATATGGGATGATTATTCAAATATTTAAATAGAAATTTAGTACGTGAAGCTGCATGTCTAGAATTTTTTACAGGATTGGGTTCAATTTACGACCGATTTCGTGTTGGAAATTTGTCATTATTGCATTCTCATTTTTGTCGTATAATTACCTGATTTGTTTTGCAAGGAAATGTTGTTTATGGTTTGTTAATATATTTTTATTTTTGCGTCGGCTGTGTATAGGTATACTGCATAATATAATAGTTTTAAAAAGCAAAACGTCTAGTACAGTCGGTTTCTCATAAATATGAGTCAGAATGGAGGAACGGTAAGAGCGATTGCTTATCATCAAAACAGGTTTTTGTTCAGTTTTTTTTCGTTTTAAACATCAGTAGGGATTGTGCGTTTTCGTTCAAATACTTTGTTGCTTTAAAGATATTTTTACGACTAACTAATTGGCCTCATGGCGACTATAATGGTCCTGCTGAAATGCCCACATGGATCATAGTATTTTAATTTTTATGGTAAGTGGTAACTGAAAATAACACATTTTTCTTCTTTGAAGCTATTGGAATATCCTATTTGATTAAGTAAAATTATATTTTTTTGATACGAACAATCTTTTTCTTCTTGACTGTGCAAAAGAGAATTGAATTAACAATTTTATTGTTTGAATATGTGAATAAAACCACGAAAATACATTTCGCTGTACAATAATCGTTATATCTTCAGTTAGCTGAGTCAGTATTTTACAACCGTTATTAATCCAATAAGGGTGGAGCGATCGAAGCAATTCCGCCAGGGCCAAAATGCAAAGTAGCTCTAGTTCGGCCGGGCTGCTTTAATTTGAAACGATAGTAAAGAGTCCGTAAAGGAGTTACCGCTTATTTTATTCTTTGGGTTCGATTCAAACAGGACGTCAGCGTCGGTCGTAAAATTATACTAATAAAAGTATGTTATTAAACATATTTCGTTTTGTAGACAAAAATATAATCCACAATGAGGATGAAGAAGTCTTCTTCATAATAAAAATGCAAAGTAGTTGCTTAAAACTTAAAAAAAAATTGGGTGGTAGGTATTTACCATCGGCAGATAAAGCAGAAATTATGATGATGGTTAAAGAAATGAATTAAAGGTAGTAAAACATACAAAGATTTATTCAGGTTTTTATTTTTTAAAATATACAGTATAGACAAATCACTGATACTTTAAATATTGATATTTGATTTCCATCACAAATGTATGAACTAAATATAAAAATCAAAACACTCGTTCCTTGATATTATCCCGAAGCAGGAGCCATTGTTGTGCTCTACGGCCACCGACATATGACGGTGCTACGGCTATGCATCTTTCAGGGAGAAGTGAATACTCGCAAGAGATGTCACTCAATTTCAATAACTTATTATAGTCAGAAGATACACTAAGGAAAAACTTTTTCTTCTGCGAATTATAACGTGTAATTGATTTTTTGTTAATTGTGACAATACAGCCTATATTTCATCAAGTGAAATATATTGCAGGGTAGATATTAACTGAAACAAATTTAGTTAATTCAGTAAAATTATTTAATTGCCGAATATTTTCTTAACATAAACGAAATTTTATTATGTCAATCAAATTTTGACAATTCAGTTTTCTCCGGAACTTCATTTATTAAGGCTCCATTATTAGAATAAAATATACATTTTTTCAAACATAATATAATTAAACTTGTTTTCTCCGTGCAATTCCTATATTTACAGTTGCCAAAATTATAATTTAATTCTCTGGGGTTGCTCGAATACAAGTTATATGAAGCAGTGGTCACGTGACCATCTTCTTCCTCATTTGCATTGTATTCAGTAAGTCGGCGAGATGTCGCGCGAACGTTTATCTGTTGTACAAGTTTGGTTCCTGCAATGGAGGGCGCATACCGTATAATGTATTAGTTTTATGCATAGTGTGTTAAGTGATTTATTTGTTAGAGGACTGGGTAAAGGTGTTTAGGTACGATATGATTAGCTATGAGGGAACGCCATAAGAGCAACATTGGAACATTTAGTTAGACACAACACAGTAAAGAAAATACCTCTTGTTGCAATTTGCACAGGAACGGGTACTGAAACAAGGATGTAGATATATGATGCTGCGACTTTAAGAGAAGATACTGAAATGCAAGGTAGAATACAAGTTAATGTCGATTGATTTTCAGCTAATGCAAAATATGAAAAGCATGTTATGGAAAATACATTAAAAAACAAAATATTAAGTCTGTACAATATAAACTGATCAAACCGCCGGCGTCGTCGTCGAACGGAGGTAAAGAGGAAGGTAATCAAAATGATAGTTATTTGGAAAACATTATCGTATATTAATGATTTGAATCTTTGGAGTCGTGAGAATGGTTTAATTTTTCATCATAAAGCAGCTGCAATTTTAGAAACAATTAAAAATAATTCTGATAATTTATCATACTCAACCATATTAATGAGGACCAATGCAGGAAAGAAATACCAGATTTATTATAGAGATTTATTTCCTGGGTTTAAAACGATTCAAGTTTTTCTGACGGCGTTGTAGAAGTGTTTGGTATATTTGTAATTGCTACCAGTAAACCACCAAACTTTTTCAATAAAGCATATACCAAGATAAAGAGAATTGAATGAGAAATGGACTAAAAAAAAACATCGTTTCTATCTTTTTTGGAACAAAATTTATGCGGATTTAAAGTTAAAATTTTAGTATTGGCCAATGAAGAGTGTCGTCAATTTTCATTTCCTATGTAAAAAAATATACTTTTTAAAATGGTGTAGGTCCCATTTGGTTATACCGTTGCTTTTTATGCATCGTAGGCGCAGCTATCCAACGGACTATAATTACAGTATCAAAACAAGCTTACAAATCCACTATGCCTTTTCAGGAGAGTCGACCAAAATTATTAATCAAAAACTTGATATAAACTAAAAATAAAAGAACGGATCCGGATTGATCGTCACATACATGAGCAACCTGGAAAATAGGAAGTGATATATGCAATCTGTTTATTATTTATAGTGCTACTAGAGTCATTGTTCTGAGAAAAAATGGAAAACACAAAATTATTGTTTAAGAAAGACTTTTTATTGGTCTTCTTCCCGAAAAGTTGAGTTTTTCAGAGTTTCTATGTTTTTTTGAACCTTTTGGAGTTACGGGAGCGGAAAACTTGGGCGGCAAGAACCCATGTATATCCTACGACGTATTTATGGAATATAAGATCTACACTACGGCTCGGACTATTAACTTTTCGTTCGTGTGGACTATGAATCATTCCATCACCTTTTGTTGTGGAATATACTACTAATGGCATGCCAAACCATATACCAAATGAAAATTTTATTTTAAGCTGTAAAAATACTAAAAGCAATCGTTTGGCACACCCGTTATAAACCATTTCATTGAAAGGATCCTGAGAAAGTTGTTGAATTGATTGGGAAAATTAAATCAAATTTAATTTAATTGATTTTACCTATGAAAACTAATTAATATTGCTTCATAAAACAATCTCAGCAAATTGGATACACTGCAGGGTATAGGTGTTCTATCTAAGTTTAATTAGGCCAAGATAATATATTCAGTGAAACCGTCTTAATAGTTTAAGTTAAATGGCCCTGTCGCCATCTTTGAAATCTGAGGCAATAATTAACACTTAGAAAAAAAGTATTTTAGTTGCTCTAGAATGTACCAAAATATCATTATTCTCACATTTGTAAATCAGAAGATAACAACAAATGCGTATGCATTTACATGTTTGTTTCTATTTTTGATCATTTATATTTGAATTTGTCGAGAAAATAAAGAAATGCCTCAAATAAAAACTTTTAAAAATTATTACTGAATGTTTGCAAGTATCTAAAAAATGTTAAACGGCTATTCTTGAGCTAATTCTATGCATATAAGTTCATGCACTGAGAAAAATATTTAATTGGTATAACCTTAAATGTTTAACTGCATGCATGAACACGAGCAACAAAATATTTTATTCGCCGAATTAAATTATTTTATTGAGAAATTTAGTTAAAGTTTAATTCTCTGAACTAAAATTTATTTCGGACAAACAAGTAATGTTACTTTATCACAACTTATGTTTAATTGGGCCAAATTCGATAATGATTCCGTCAATTAAATGTGTTTTTACATAAATATTTTAAAAAATTGTCTCACTTAAGTTACTCTTGCGTTGTTCTGTCGTTCTGTCTTCATTTCTTTTAGTATTGGTCTGGTATAACTAAGTTTAGTAAATTATTACTAACGATATTATATAATCTTGCAACAATAATCTTTAGGCTTTAATAACCTAATAATAATAAGAGTATCGTGTAGAGCTACCGCACTTTACTCTGCTTTGCACGCATTCTGAAAGCGCTGAATTATTCCAATGTTGCTCCTATAGCACACTCTCACAGCTAATTATATCGTACCTAAACACGTTTCCGCAGACCTCTAACAAATCACCTAAACGCATAATGCAGAAAATAAGACTAATATATTATATACTATGCGCCCTCCATTACCAGGAACCAAGCTTGTACAACACATGAAAGACGCGTCCGCGCGACATCTCGTCAACTATTTACTGAATGCAAACGAGAAACAAGATAGTCACGTGACCACTGCATCATAAAATGTTTATTCGGGCAACCACATTTTTAATATAGAGATTAAATTATAGTTTTGGCAACTATAAATAGAGGAAGTGCATGAAGAATAAAAGTTTAGTAATATTACTTTTGCATCTAATATTTGAACGATTAATATTTTATTATAATAATAAACCCTAATAAAAGACATTTCATTTTAAAAAAAGTTTTAATTTTCTTATCAATCATGATTGATTAATTCTCTACTAAACATGAGACTTACTTAATTACGGGTGATGGGGTCTTAGGTCCTAAGTACCCACAAAAATTTTCATAAATATGTTTTAAACCTTTATAATGAGTCTTCAACAAAATTAATTCACTCTTAAATTCTAACAAAATCTCTCTTTCTTGCCTTTAAATGAATTGAAATGTCCCACAATTCCATTTATATATCCCTTCTTGAAACTTTCATGGAAAGAACATCATCTTTCTCTACAACCTACTAAATATGACAAACATTTCATAAGTATTTTTAATTAAAATGTTGATTTAAGATTTCAGTATGCTGATTACATTCACTGCTTAATACATTTTCAAATTTCAAATCTTAAAGCTCCATCAACGTCACCTTCCACCAATAATTATCTCCTTTTTTGCTAATACCAACAGCAACACTAATTTTGTCTCCTAAAGATGAATGTCACTAGCTTCGAAAAATGTAGACGATTTTTTATTATGAAATTGAGCCTTTGATTGCTCATTATTAAATCAGTGGAGAAAGACTTTTTGACTTTCTTTCCTCTCTCTATATTTCAACTCCACTTTGAGAATGGACTATTTCTCTCAAATTTCGGAGAAAACTAAATTAACAAAATTTAATGGATGCGTTTTAATTCGCATAAGAAACAGTTTCTCCTCATTGTTTCTATTTTCTCATTTCTGGTCAGTTTTTTAAATTTATTTTCGTTGCTTATAGTTAATTTCAATTTGATACCTACACATCATAATTTTATGTTTCCCGCAAAACAAATTTGGAATTACGTGAAATAATATAAGGAGTGATTCTTTCTTCTGAGCCATGTAACATTTCACCCCGTCAATTTTGAGTGATAATTTCGATCGATTATCCTTTTCTTTGTGTTTATTTAGGTTTCGCTCTAAAGGTCAATAGCTTTTGCATACAAAAAAATAAAAAACGGTTATTTTCAAATAAGTTACGGCACTTTAGGTTTGCATGATCCCATACATTTGTCTACTTTATTTAGAAAATAAGTGTACAGGTAAATTGAATGTTTGAGTCTGCACATTGCGCTTACAGTAGTGTTGCCGCGCCTAACAAAAACAAGATTAGGTATGTCTAAAGATAAAATTTTCAGTTAGAAAACGGACGACTCGAACGCAGATAAAAGAAAAAAATGTAGGCGGTAATTTCAAAGTTGGAACCACGTAATATCTCGATTCGTGGAATATCGGGAGAGAGATCAGAAAAAAATTATATAAGCATTATCTAGGTACCATATGAAGGGTGTCAAAAATATCGTATATAGTTTGCGCAAATCTGTGAGCTATTAGTATGGGTATCGAGCCACCAAATCTTATCTTATCGGTCAACAATTCTACATTTTTCATGTAATTAACTTTTTAACCCCCTAACCCCCTTGGGGTGACGCTCATGGATTGAGATCTAAAATTTTTAATGCCTAGCGGTTAAAGGACTGTAAAAAATAAATATATCACCGCAAACCCAAGAACCATATCTTAATTCATTTTGAAATGGCAAGACTTTAGAAAGTACTGAAAATCGTGCTGACAAAAATTGAATTCCTGTATTTCTCCTATCACTCAATTCAAGTCGATTTTCGAATTCTTCTTACATTCTCGAGAATGGCGAGTATTATTTCTCGACACAACCCGAAAAAATTAAAAACTTCATGAAGAAGTCGATTTATTTGTTCACAACAAGATACATATAAAATTTAGTGGCTAGCTATATCTTATCTATTTACCCATATTAGACTTTTCGGACTCTCTGTATGTTTATATTGTGTACTTTAATACAAACTTTTCCAAATTAACCTCCTAAAATTATCCTGTATCTTATTTATTAAAAAATTATTAGGCATTTCTAGAATAGTTTCTCTATTGAGTTTAACCCATTGGGTATATTAGGTAATGCTATAGTGGGTAAATACTTTGCTTTATTTTTATAAAATTAAATTTATAAATTTTTAATTTTATTTCAGATAAATAATTGTGCAAAAACCAGAATTTTTATACCCGGTAGGCATCCAAGGGAAAATATTTTTATATATACAAATTACAAATTTAGTTATAAACTTTCCGTAAATAATAAAGCAATCTAGAGTAACGACTTAACGAACCGTATAAAAGTTTCTCAGCAATTAAAAACTTTTTAATCAAACGAAATGGTGGAACAATTTTTTCTTAAGACAGTCGACCAGATTTAAGTTAAAAATGTTTGCGATAATAAAAGTAGAAATCAATGTTAAACGTTTCCTTTGCACACGCATCGCTAGTAGAGCTCTCAAAAAAATCTTTTTTTGCATATTAATATCACTAATATTATAGAAAAATCAAGTTAATACTTTTTTTGCTATTTTTTTAATTTTAAAAATAACATTTCTACAAAGAACCCCGAAATAGCTATAAAAAGTATAACGGCTGAAAAGGTGATCGCCTGATGGATCCGAGTTAGAGTATCCTTCCTTACCTTAGATGTGTTTGAAAATTCCTTGATGAATTAATTCATAAATTTATTTACTTTTTCTTTAGCATTTTGATAATGTACCCAATGTCAAAAAACAATTTTACTAACATTTAAAATTATTTTGGTAGATATAGTTCTAGAGCTACAGAGCTACTGAGAAGGCAGGGCGGTAAGATGCATTAAAGAAGTCGCTATGATGGTATAGGCGTTTTCATTACTATTTTAAATTGCGTAAAGTATAAAAACAAATACCTACTAATTTATTGGCAATTACTGCCCTAGATTGACTACGAGTAACTTTACCTTTTAAATTTAGCAAAAGCGATGATGGAATAAAGGCCTAAACCAAGAAGGAATGAACAAGGGAAAGAAAAATAAGAAAAACAAACAGAAGGAGAAAAAATGATAAGACAAAGAAGAATCAGACAAATTATCATTCTATGGGCAAGAGAGTATGAAATAATAGGCATATATCTAATTTTAACATATTAATTTTCCCGTTAACAGAAACAATTATTAAGCTAGTATACAATACCCACGCAAACCAACCATTCAAAATCCCCCCACAGCGATTAAAAAACTTTTTAATTGAATGGATGCGGCAAATTTGTCGAACGATTGGGAAAATTGAAACTTAATTATTTGATTTTGCCGATGGAAATTAATTGATACAAGCTCATAAAACAACTCTATACAATTTAATTCGCTGCTGGGTAAAAGGTGCTTTATCCCAAAATAATTATATCGGACGATTTTGTCGGGCGAAAGGGCGTTTGATAAATATTTTAACTTTCAAGGGGA
The DNA here is from genome assembly GCA_963920685.1 of Polydrusus tereticollis. NCBI lineage: Eukaryota > Metazoa > Arthropoda > Insecta > Coleoptera > Curculionidae > Polydrusus > Polydrusus tereticollis. Next base: position 47,410,587 of record OY987329.1, read on the forward strand.
TAAAAATATCTTAATACTACTGAAGGGGAATTATTTAGGTTCAGATATTTTAAATTGTAAATTATGTCTGTGAATATTGTTCAATTTTATTATTTGTGTATTATTATAGTCAAAGAGACTGTTGCAGCCACATGCCTTACAAAAAGTAAAATACCGAATTGGCTTCAAAAATGGCCAGCCAATGGATGAATGGACAATTGGAATATTTTTTTATTTCTATCGATTGTCATTAAAAAATTTGTGTTCGTAAACAGGAAGGGCAAAACGTACAGTGGTTGGCCAGTCGACGATAATAACAGTGCCGAAAGCAAACTTAATTTAAAGACAAAGACAACAGTTTACAAGAACATAATTAGACCTGTACTGACATACAGTGTACCAACATGGTGCACCGTAAACAAAACAAGATACCAAAAACTACAGATACTACAAAACAAAATAATGAGGATTATGACTAACGCACAAAGACACGTACCGACAGCTGTATTACACAGAGACCTAAAAATGGAAACAATTGCGGAACACAATACAAAATTAATAACTAAATACTTTGAAAGGACAGACTTATCGACAAATCCAATGATACAAAACTCACACATACGATCGACATTACACAACAACTTTAAATATCCGAAAGATTGGCTCCCACCCTAAAAACACAAAAACAAAAACAAGGATTAACAAAAACAATAGAGAAACAAAAAAAAAAAAAGTCATGAAAAGTACCAAAATAAAAAACTGATACAACACCAAAAAAAAAAAAAAAAAACGGAACAAAATAGCGAAAATAAGCAAGCAAATCAATGAAGAAAACAGAACAATGCAAGAAGATCATCGCAACAAAGAAATTCCAGTATAGTAGAAGAATAAGCACCAACAAATTTAAAAGAAGTAAAAGCTCAATGGAGCTGACTTAAGAGAAATACCAATACCATAATATAATAACAGTGCGGCGTCCAATGCACTTTATGGGAAAATAAGCATTAAGTTCATAAGGCAAAGGGGAAAAAATAACTATTTTAGGTAAAACCATAAAAGATAGGTAGAGGGAACAAGATAAACCCCAATTTTCGTGACTATATCCTTACTAATAGGAAGCTGAATGTTTTCCCATCCTAGAGACTTTTCGAACTCTCCATGTAAAATTGTCGCCAAATTGACCTCTTAAACTTTTGAGCACATATCTGGAATCATCCTGTAATTATTTATAAAAAAAATTGTGTGGCAGCTTTATATTATTTTATATACTTATTATAGTAGGTACTTAATTTTAAATTTCTAATGTTACCATAAAATAATAGAACAAGAAACTTAAACTAACCTAACTTTTTGAAACACCCTGTATAATTCCAAACAATTTTTAATTGTAGATACTTAATGGTGTGAATCTACATAAAGAATTAATGATAGTTTGTTTGATAAACAAAAAAAATGGAAATTAATTCATATTTTCGAAACTACTTATACAAAAATGATGTTCAGCTTTAACAGTGGCGCGCCTACGGGCACTGACTTCGATGTATTTGAGGAGAAAAATGGTACGCCAATGTCCTTTTCCGAAATAAAAAATGTTTTTGAATTTACCGTTGAATTTTAAACATAAGAGATTTTCTGAGTTGTTTTCCTGCCATGCGCCGTCTTTGCGTAAAAGCCATTGAATTGTCCGAGAAAATTAAACTAATTATTGAAGAATATAATTTTGCAATAAATCTACACAGAGAGAAACGTTTAGTTCCCAATACCTAAATATAATTCAGTCAATGAAATATTTTAATCGATAACGAGCAACTAAATCTTGAATTGAAAGAATTATGTAATTTAATTGAAAAAATTTCCATTAAAACATCATTGTCTCAACACAATAATTGAAATAGCCAATAATAATTTAATTGTGTAAATTTAAATATGTTTGTTTTACCTATACTATATATTAAGCAATATTAACGTTTATTTCTTACAGACATTGTTTAATTACCACAAAACTCAGTAATTATTCTCGGGACTGGTGCATTATTGTAAATATATATTTATTTTATTGTACCAATTAGGTATACTTTTTTTTGTAGGAATAAATGCATATTTATAAAAAATAATCGATTTTCTTATATCAACTACAGTCTGTTTATAACAAACTAAAATGACTTTATTTAGAATAAAGATATTATTCCGTAAAGAAATTGATTTTGTTACGGGAATTATAGATTAGCTTATAAAACCATTTATAAGGTAACCCATATAATATCACAAATGGACCTAAATTTTAATTTTTTGACAAGAAGTCATTCTTTATAAGAAATTTTACTCGCAAGAAAATATGATTTGTGATTAAAAAAATGGGAGGTAAAAATTTTAAATGATATTAATCATTGTAATAAAGTAAACTTTATTTATTTCTCATTTTTAAGGAACATTATATTGGAAAATGTTGGTTAGGGTTATTTTTTAGTCATAATAGAAAGAAACCCTTGTTTAAATCAATTTTTCGTTGTATTCCTTACATTTAAAAGAAAAAAACTGGGGCATGGAAAAAAAATTGATTTAAACAATACTTTCTTTCTGTCTAAATTTCGAAATGTATAAGTAAAAAATAATCCCAACATAGACTTTATAATGGCATCCTCTTTAAAAACGAAAGGTAATTTACTCTTTTGTAAAATAATATTTTTAAGATTCAAAAATTCTTTATTACAGATATTCGTCACTTGTGATAGGTACCAAAATTGGAAAATAAAATACAGCCCTCTTGATTCGATATATGGTGCGCTGTGTATCATTGTGTAAAATAAATAAAAAACAGTTTATAACAAAATATTTATTATTTTTTAGAAAATGAAAAACATGCCTTAATTTTAACCCCGAATTGTTTGTTGTATGCCTTAAATTATTTAAATATACAGTGTGTCTACTTACTTACTTAAGTTGGCTGCATATAAGAAATTTTTTGATTACTAATTTTACTGAAAAAAGTTACTCATTTATAAAAAGTTCTGGGGGCCTATTCTCGTTCCGTGGTAGTCTGCTCCCAAGAGAACAATTACCTACGTTTCTCTCGGAAATATTTAGGACTGTATTCTGCAAAAAGAGGGAGCAAACTCTTCTATCGGTTTTAGAGAGAACTTTCTTCTACTGCATGGCACATGGCAATTGCGTTGAATTCAGCTGAATTATCTCTCATTTCTTATGTTTTATGTTTAAGGTTATAATTTTGATTGTTAAAAATATATTGTATTTGTGAGTATTTTCAAAATGGATCTAGAGGAAATCATATTATATAATAATGCTGTCGGGGATCGCGAGGAAGCAGAAATGAAAAATGAGAATGTCGACAGAAGATAATTTGCACAACAGTGTGCAAGCATTTGAAACTGTTTTAGACGCTGTTAAGAATATTGGCTAATTCTTGCCACAGTTTCCGGGCCTTTTTAAAGGTAAAACTCAATGTGAATTTCCCATGTGCTAGTTCTGTATTTTCTTTTAAGAAATTCGTTAATACCGCCTTTTGGGTGCCGTTCATTGGCGTATTTTTTTTAAACTTCTCTTCCATCTACATAAAAGAAAAATTTATTTCTTTTGCAGTGCTATTCCCACATTCTTTAATAAGTGTAAAAGTGTATATTCAATAATACTTATAAACTTCTAGAAATTCAACAAATTAATTTATATATTCAAGAGATACTTACATTGCTTTTTAATGAAGAAAATTGCTGAACAAAGTAATAATGTAATAATTATTGCTCTCCAGTATTCAAGGTTAAGCCATGTTTCTTCTTCCTAAATTGTGGTTAGTTGCACATTTTTATGGTTTAATGCATTGTAACAATTTGTCAACATAGCTGAGAATTGTTCTATCAACAGGTCCCTTCACTCCTTCACATCTATCGAAAATAGGGTATCGAGCTATAAGAGAAGTTCCGTGGGAAGGGAGAATTTCCATTTCTCTTGTGGGATCACTCCCATCTACCAAGAACAAGAATAGGCCCCCAGCATGGTCTAAGACATATAATGAATTCACCTGACATAAAAATTGATTAGTCATATTAAGGCGTGTAATAAAATATGAATTTGGCGTAAGAGCAAAGTACCACAATTTTTAAAATATTAAAAAAGGTTATAGTGAAAAGTTGTTTTGAATTAAAATAAGGTTCAAAATACGCAATAATGTTGTTTAAAATATGATAATATACATAAGAATAATACCAGATATTTCTAATCAAAGTTGCAATAATTACAAAGGCCATGTCTCTCATTGAACGTTAACTATTAGCTTGAAAGTCTAAATTACTAGAAATCCATGCGGTATTTCATTCCATAAATATAAACGAAGCATTTAATATATACCCTTGTAAAATACTTGGTGCTTTCCAGAATCACAAAAGGTTGAAGTATTAAACCATGTCTTGTTGCCCCCTCTCTTTGAGTCTTAATTAACATTTCAAATTGATCAGGTACCTAAGAAAAACCTGAAAGAAACTAATATTAAAATTTGAAATTATATTACGAGCACTACATACAATGTAATAGAATCATAAATAAAAACTGTATAAAGGTTTGGATTCGGGTAGATACAGGACCATTAGGCATAATTAAGCAAATTAAAACGAAGGAAAGGATAGTTATATACTTTATTTAATACACCCTATGTCGTCAAAATAATTAAAAAAAAAAATTTACAGTCCTTTACAAAGATGCAACCGGGGAAGACATTGAAAATGCCGAAGCAGAGTGCAACGCTTGTGACTATTGTGAGATTTGAGATCTGCGAAAACTCATAGATTTGAATGTAATATTTAGGTAGTTGATATAAGTTTTATTGATTCATAATATAAAAAATAGTAAAATAAAGGTTATTAACTCTGACGCGCCTCTAAGGTATGGTTTCGCTGGAGCAGTCAGCGGCCGCGGCTGGCGTTCGCAATTGGTAGCTCGTTACTAATTTAATGCGATTTGTATGTACACGGTTTCACTGCCGCAGCTCAGCGACACAGCGTTCGCCGTCAATTGCAGCGGCTGCGTTCGGACTGCTAGAGAGACCAGTCCAGCATTGATCGTTCAGCAGAATGCCACCGTTCTCGGCAATTGCTGACGAGTGTTTGATAAAGGAGGTGCAAAAGTAGTCCCCTTTATACAACTACGAGAACGAAAATTACAAAAATGTTGTAATGAAAGAAAATGCATGAAAAAAAGTGGCAGCAAGTGTAGGGAAGAACGGTAAAGTGTACAAAACCATTTTGTTTATTTTTCAGCATTACATTACAAAGTTTATAATTAGGGTAGACTGGGGCAAGTGCGAAGCCCTTTTTAATAGTTGAAGTTTATTTCCTTCCTACTTTAAATATACAATATTTATAAAAATGTCTTTGTAAGAAAGTAATAGTTTAATTTGTTTACTTTTCATACTGCGTAGGGCACACATGAATTATTTTAGAGATCTTTAGATTTGAATGATTTTTTTTTTTTGATTATTTATTCTGAAAAATAATAAGTAATCCAAAATAACAACAATTGACTAAACATAAGAAAATGCAATAAAACTAAAAGTATATTATAAGTTTTTACCTTTGACCAATTTTTTATGGAGATATAACACACTATTCAACGGACCGATTCGGAGATTATGTTACAAATGACTACTCAGAAAGAAAAAAACACCTGGTAACTCGCCGGGAGTCGATAATTCAACAGCGCTAATGTATAGTTAGTTGCCTCGGACCACACAGACAAGAAAACTTTCAATATTGCCTGATTGGCGCTCTGATTTTCCACTTACCCCAGTTTTACACTTGCCCCAGTCTACCCTATACCATATTTAAATCCAACATTATGCATACGAAGGACACATTGATCAGTACTTAATGACAACCGTAACTCTATTTCGATTGGTCAAGCGGCAATAAAAATAAAAGGCCCTGGGCGACAGGGTTGTAATTAGTTTACCGGTGATTTTCGCATTATTGCATTGTATCGTTTGGTGTTATTGTTTGTTGTCAATATTTTGATATAAATATTTGTGTCTTTGACCGTTGTTTTTGAATGTATACAGGGTGTTTCAGAAGTACTAACCTGAACTAACCTGAACATGTGTCCGGAGTTGCCCCGTTTTTGATGTACAGGGTGCGTAAGATTATTAAAAAAATCGTTTTTTTTATTATTTTTGTAAATATCCTTTTTCCGATTTTATTGCAATTTGGTACCGTCATTCATAATGATAAGAGACTTAATTAGCCCTAACTAGATTAAATTTATTAAGTCCAGTGGCGTCCCGGGAAACACTTCAACAGATATTTATGACAAAAAATGTACGCCACTGACTTTTTTCTAATTTTGATATTTTTTCCGGATATACCAACTAATGATACAATTTTAAAATGTTTTGATACTTTGACGTTTTATCCAAATTGATTTGTTTACTTGGTATGCTGCAGCTCTTATTTAAATATGGTATATATAGTATAAATTCAAGTGTTAATATGACGCTTGTCGAAATGGAGGAATTTGGGCTAACATCTCCTCTTCATCTTCTTCCTCCAACAACCGCATGCAACTAATGTTATCGGCGTTCATTACAAATCATACATAAGCGCTTGCACTACGAAATACGAATATGATCTGAAGCGCGCTGCTCTAGCCAAGCCAGCCAAGCCGAACCACCCTGCGACGACGGCCGATTGTTACGCTCTACGCTCGATCGCGAACGCCAACCGCACCCGCTGACTGCTCCAGCGAAACCATACGTTTACTCCCGACTTGGTCTGATCCCGATCATTTTAATATGGTGTGACGTCAGGGACAAATGCAACACAATAATTTCGAATTCGGTGCCCATACTTACGTGCCCGTGCGATAATATAAACATTTTCAATGTTAAAATTAATTCAATTTTATGTTTTGCCTCAAAAAGTATGACATTATTTGTCAATGAAAATATTTGAAAATATGTACATATCTACTTAGTCTAACAAATATTTAACTTTGAAACAAAGAAAAAGTCAAGGCGTAAAATAAAAAAAAAATACAAATACTGTACGCAGTAGCAATAGAATACTCATATTGAGGCTGTAAAGAAGATAGTAATGTAAAAAAAAACATGTACCTATGTACCTATACAGCCGGTGCAACAGACATTTACTTAATTTTCGCCCCTTTGGATGTCTAAATAATTAGGATATTAATATACCATTAAAAAACTTGAAAATATGTTATAAAAAACGATAATTAATACTTAATATTGCCGTTATTAATGTAATCTCTTAACAAGAATTAAAAAATATGTCATATTAAAACATTTTTATCGACGTCAATATGGCGCGGCCACTACGAACGATTAGATACGTATGGCAAGTATTTACAATGAATGCGACCAATATTAAGTTATGCAATAAGTGTAAATTGTGTTTAACTTACCTTCAAACACGGCTGTTAACATTTCCAAGTCCTAAAGTTTCAAAAGTACGTTAATTTCAGTCATCGTCACCGAACACACCACGCACCTTCGAAATACGCATCACAAATGCACCAAATGTCTCGGTTCTTCGGCATGAGCCAACATGTTTTTAATTCGGGGAATACCTGGTTGAAATATTCAAAGTAAGATTTAATTCGCTTAACTCTGGCACAATAAATTTATTTTATCTACTTTCATTTAGTAATATGAATTTTACAGTTCTGTAAATCGTTTTGTAAGGGCATCTATTACAGCACTAGTGCTGTAATAGATACCATTACAGCACTAGTGCTGTAATAGATGCCCTTACAAAACGATTTTTAATAGCAGGTGCATTTTTATTTTTAAAAATGCCTTTTGCCAAATATTTTTATTCATAGATGAAAGTAGATAAAATTTTGTACAATATTCTTGTTGTAAATTCATATAACTACACTCGATGTTTGATTAAACTCGGCTGACGCCTCGTTTAACAACTTTAACATCTCGTGTTGTAATATGAATCTTTACAACACTTATATCGTAAATAACTATTATACTCCTTGTATAATTAACAATACCACATTATTATTGCTATTACTGAGCGGTGTATTGTTGTTGTAAGTAAATTTAAATTCATTTACTAGAACATTTGTTAAAACAGTTCTTCAATTAATAAGATTAGGAAGGCGTTGTAAGTCAACTTTAAACAATTTTTGTAATAATGGATCCATATTAGTTGGTCATTATACACAGATGCCAACCCGTAATGTGTTTAATTTTTCCTATTAAATTAATAATAATATTGCAAGTTTTTTTTTACTCAAAAACGGCGCATCGCAGGAAGACAACTCCGGTGACCTCTTATGTTTAAAATTGAACAGTGAAAAATATTTTTTATTTGGAATTTAGTCCCATAAAAACTGTATGACAATTTTGACTTTAAATAAGTAATTGTCAAGCGTAGTTGCAAAGTTGCGGTTTTCACAATGGTAAAGTAACGGTACGAGAAAAAATTGAAATTCTATGCATGGTCGGGTTTGGTCATTGAACACGTACTCAAACAGAAACAGCTCAATTATTGAATGAAATCCATCCTGATCGTCCTCTGCCTATGCTACAAAGTGGTGAGTAGAATATAGGCAAAATTTAGAGAATTGGGTCATGTTAGAGATTTGCGTAAATCTGGTCATCCTGCTCGAGATGAAAATGAACAATCTGACGTTTTGCTTGAATCTATTTAAGAAAGTCTATGTACTCCGCTGTCGTACATTGGGGCCAATTTACACATGCCGAAATTTGTTGTTCATCGAATAGTATTCCAGTGCATTAGTTATTTGAAGATGATTTCGATAGGCGAAAGGAGTTTTGTGTACGCATGCAAAATATGTGCAACCTAGATAATAATTTAGTAAAAAATATTATTTTTTCCGGTGAAGCTACATTCTGTTTGAACGATAATGTGAACAGGCAAAATTGTCGTTATTGGGCAAAATAAAACCCGCATTGGATGATGGAGTTTCACAGCCTATATAGTCTCAAAAAACAAATGTGTGGAGTGGAATAGTGCGCCGAAGAGTAATTGGTCCAATCTTCTATGAACAGTCTTTAACTGGACAAGTATATCTCGAATTTCTCCTACTTGAATTAATTCCAGCATTAAACTCACCTGACGAAGAACCGATGTTCCAGCAAGATGGTGCTCTTCGGCACTATGCTGCCACTGTGCGTACATTTTTGGGTGAAACCTTTCCCAATCGGGGAATTTTAACCTGAACTAACTTTTGAACCGACATGTATAATTTATTGAAATTTTAATTTCATGTAGGCCATCATAAAACCATAGTAGAGGTTTTACATCGTCAGGGAAGTGAGGAACGAACTTGCCACCACACTCGTTGGGCCAAAATTTTTACAGGTGCCATTTTACAGAGCTGAAAATTGATTTTTTATATACTTTCTTTCCTTAGCCGACGGATATTTTCCATATATAGGTATTTTCTCGTTTCACTGAAACAACATTCCAGGATTGTCTCGAATTTCGTTGAAACGGTGTAATATTTTTCCAGATATTCCCTGGTATGAACTAGCATCGAATATTCTCACCTGTTTAAATTTTCCCATAAAAAAAAATCCAATGGAGTCATATCGGGCGACCTCGGTGTATTTGATAAGTGCTGACAAACTAAATTTCTAAAAAGGGGGGGGGGTACACCGTCGTGCATATACCACATCTGATTTCAAATTTCTAAGGGCACATTTTCTAATAAATCACTGCTTAATTTAAGTGAACTAATTTGCGTTGTTGACTCTTGCAAGATAATCAACGGGAGACATGGCATGTATGTTCCATTCCACAATAATTCGTTGATTTCCCGACCGCAATAAAATTTAAACCCAGCCATAAATAAGTGCCTTTTGAAAGGGTACAGGTTCTGATTACCTACTAATTTCAATAGTTTAGGTTAGCTATTTTCAACAAAACAACAAATATAAAATATTAGGTAAGTATCTTTATTTTAATCATGTAATTAAATAGGTATTAATATTTATACAAAAATACTAATCTACAATATTATAATATCATCTATGCCTAAACTAATTATTAAGGGCCTTACGTTACTACTAATTATGTTATTATATTTGTATATTAGGTAGGTTAATGGCAAATTGCAGGTGTTCGATATAAAGCAGAGTCTTTTCGTCTTAGTTCATCAGTCGTTTGGTGTTTGTCAAGCTGTGCGTTAAAGGTATTTTCGTGTGTGTTATCGAGCATCCAAAATATGTCAGATCTGTGTGAAACTTCAGATAATATTGCTTCCGGAAGTTATGGTGTAACGAAGAAAAAACATTTATCACTTGATGCCAAAAACATCATAAAGAACGTTTACTGTACCCTTTTAGAAGAAGGGTATGACCGGAGTGCAAGTTTTAGTGAAAATAATATTTTGACCAAAGATGCATTAACGACAGTAAAAGATATAGTGAGCAAACCCATCCAGCCAAGGAAAAAACGGTGTGACAGCGGAAAGTTGAGAAGCATCGAAGAAGCTGATAAAGACTTGATTCGGAGGAAAATTTATGACATGTACATGTACAGTAAACAAATAGTCTCAACAATATATAGATACGCTAAGAAAGGTACTTACAGCAGACGAAACCGACATTTCATGTGGCAGGACAAGCCTTTGGAGAATAGTAAAAGCAATGGGTTTTAAATATCGTACCATTGACAAACGACAAGTACTAATGGAATCGCAGCGTTTACAAGTATGGCGTAGATTATTTGAATCTTATCAGACAATATAGGGAAGAAAATCGTTCAATTATATAGGTACTTGGACGAAACTTGGTTTGATACCCACGACACTCCTAAAAAAGGTTGGAGCGATTCAACAATCAAATGTCAAAGCAAAGCTCTCTCAAACAAAGGACAAAGAATTACGATATTACATGCAGGTTTAGAAAATGGATTTATTCCGAACGCTCTATTATTATCTGCGAAAAAAATTGCCAATTCATCTTTGGATTACCATCAAGACACGGATGCTACATTGTTTGAAGATTGGTTTCAGAATCGTCTGCTTCCGAATGTGCCCAAAAATAGTGTTATTGTGATGGGCAACACTAGTTACCACAGTCGCCAACTAAGTAAAGTGCCGAATTGAAATAATACAAAAGTGGAAATTCAAAACTATATGATGGAAAATAATATATATTTCGAGGAAACCTATACAAAAAAGGACCTTATATATGTTTTAAAATCATTCAATATTGAAAAAGAATATATCTCTGACAATCTCGCAAGTGCTAATGGTCACACAGTTTTACGCCTCCCTCCGTATTACTGTATTTTTAACCCTATAAAACATATATAGAGCCAGTTGAAGACGATGATTAGAAGAGAAAACACATCCCCTACACTAAGTAGTTGTGTTATAGAATTAATTCAAAAATGTGTAAATAATATCCCAGTAGAAAGTTGGAAAAATTCTGTGAGACACGTGATCCAAGTCGAAGATTCCTATAACATAATTAATAGTAACGTAAGGCCCTTAATAATTAGTTTAGGCATAGATAAAGACGATAGTAATAGTAAAACAGAGCTAGATATATATATGTTTGTATAAATATTAATAGCTATTTAATTAAATGATTAAAATAAAGATACTTACCTATTATTTTATATTTGTTGTTTTGTTGAAAATAGCTAATCTAAACTATTGAAATTAGTAGGTAATCAGGGCCTGTACCCTTTGAAAAGGTCCGGTGCCTACACAATAGATATTTGTCAGGCAGCTTATTTATGGTTGGGATTACGACTGAGGCTTGTCATTTAAATTTTATTGCGGTCGAGAAATCAACGAATTATTGTGGAATGGATCATACCTTTTGGACGTGATAAGGATATATCAGTTGTTCTCGAAGGGTCTTATGAACAACCCACTGTGTCGCATATACTTGGACCGACAGTATTCTTGCACTATTAGTATAATTTTCAGCAATCTAATCCAGAGTTTTTTCCTCTAATTGCGGGTTTCTTGCTCTTCTTGGTGGCCTTTCTCCATTTTCATTTGACTTTTTACTTGTTTCTCTTATGCTACGATGAACCCTTTCAAAAGTTCTTCCGTGCGATAAACTCGATTTGGAAATGTATCAGAATAAATTCTTCTCGCCTCCACAGAATTGTCGAGTGCTTGTCCATTAAATATATGCATGCCAGCATTTTCACGATAGGAGTAATGCTTCATTACTCAAGTCTTATACAGCGTGTAACAGAAGTATGGAACGCTTTAAATATCTTTAATACCGTTTGTCCGATTTAGCTAAAATTCGGTGTCCGTATATAAAGGTTATCGCGGAGCTGCTATTGATATTTGCAATGTTGCCAAATTTACAGTTTTTTGGCAATTTAAAATATTTTTTTTTAAATGGAACACCCTATATATTATTCAAAAGAAAATGACCCTCAACAAATTCTAAATAACTTTTGTATAACTTACTTAATGTCTAAATCTAGCAATTTCTTTAATATTCGAGAAAATTGAGAATTTATTGAAACATTATTGTAAGGTAATTATTATTTAAACTTACTTATTACAGAATAAAGAAATTAAATTAGACGTTTAAAGTGCCTTCCATTTACTTCTTGACAATATGCTAAATATTGCGGAAAAGTATTTAAACCATTAGAAAGAATATCTGTTTCTTCGATTCGTCGGCACTCAACTTCAATTCTTTGTTTTAGGTCTTCTATATCATGTGGCTTTGTCTTGTAGACCACATTTTTTAAATGAATAGAAAAATAAATAATTGAGTAGAGTCAGATCTGGTGACCGAGCTGGCCACTTAATTGTACCCCGTCTCCCTATCCATTTTTCATTTAGATACTCCCGTACTTGACTGGCATAATGTGATGGTGCACCGTCTTGTTGCAGCCATACTTCGTTATTTAATCCCGCAACGTTGTCTAAAATTTTGTTTATTGATAATCAGTTTTAATTTACTTTAATGAAACTAACTTACGAGGATTTGGAAATAGGATCGCAAGAGCAGGAACAATTTCATTTCTTAAGAGCTGCAAATATCTATCGCCATTTAAATTATAATCCATAAACAATTGACCAATAAAATTATCCTTTTTACAGTATTTCAAGTTTTCTTGGACTTTGTTATATATTTTTTATGTACTGAGGTTCTTGGGGATTAGGTCCTTGTGTAAAATCAAAACAGTGAAAAAATGTCACATTGTATATTAACGTTTCGGCCTACGCTATGGCCTTCATCAGAAATGGCAACATAAAAGTTAATTAGCTGTAATAATAAGAAAAACTGGGCTTACATCTACAATAACAAAAGAATTTTTTTAATAAGTTTCATTACCTTAATGAGCTGAGTTTCCAATTCACGGATAGGTAATAGGTACTAATTTAAAAAGGCAGTGATCGGCCTACATTTATTATACAATAACACGGACAACAAATTAATAGAACGTGAAAAACACAAATTACACTACATGTTTGTACTACCAATTTCTATTTTATTTGAAAGTATACCTTTACTGTTGTTATCGATTATGATTTTTTTCCCCTTTTTTTCCATGATTGATGTATCAGTACTTCCATCTCGCGGGTACTGTGTGAATGGAGGAATTTAATGTTGAAATTTATAAAGTTGGAAACTGTTTTGGTGTAAGTGTGTGTGGAAATCTGTACTTAGTGTGGTAGGGTGTATTAATTGTATTTTAATTTAGTTAAAATTAACAGTGTTAGATGGCCCAAAATGGAAAGAAGAATAATTCAGTTAACCCATATTACAGAAACAAAACATTAATAAGAATAATGATCCCGTCTACAATAGGAGACTAATTTATGAGGTTGAAATACATTTTACTTAAGTTTTTGGTGTCTGTTTTTAAATTCACACAATTTTTGTTCTTTTCGGTTTTTGAACCGAATTAAAGGCCATAAATATGACAAAAAAAACAAAACTGCCCTTACAAACCATGCCCATGAACAACAACACACCTTTGACTTTGAAAACACACTTATCCTCCAGACTGAAACCAATTTTAAAAAAAGAGAATTTCTAGAGATGCTTTATATCCAAAAGAACAAAAATTGTGTGAATTTAAAAACAGACACCAAAAACTTAAGTAAAATGTATTTCAACCTCATAAATTAGTCTCCTATTGTAGACGGGATCATTGTTCTTATTAATGTTTTGTTTCTGTAATATGGGTTAACTGAATTATTCTTCTTTCCATTTTGGGGCATCTAACACTGTTAATTTTAACTAAATTAAAATACAATTAATACACCCTACCACACTAAGTACAGATTCCCACACACACTTACACCAAAACAGTTTCCAACTTTATAAATTTCAACATTAAATTCCTCCATTCACACAGTACCCGCGAGATGGAAGTACTGATACATCAATCATGGAAAAAAAGGGGAAAAAAATCATAATCGATAACAACAGTAAAGGTATACTTTTAAATAAAATAGAAATTGGTAGTACAAACATGTAGTGTAATTTGTGTTTTTCACGTTCTATTAATTTGTTGTCCGTGTTATTGTATAATAAATGTAGGCCGATCACTGCCTTTTTAAATTAGTACCTATCACCTATCCGTGAATTGGAAACTCAGCTCATCAAGGTAATGAAACTTATTAAAAAAATTCTTTTGTTATTGTAGATGTAAGCCCAGTTTTTCTTATTATTACAGCTAATTAACTTTTATGTTGCCATTTCTGATGAAGGCCATAGCGTAGGCCGAAACGTTAATATACAATGTGACATTTTTTCACTGTTTTGATTTTACACAAGGACCTAATCCCCAAGAACCTCAGTACATAAAAAATAAAATTATCCTTTGTCCAATAATGCCTGACCTACCATTAATTTTTTGCGGAAATGGGGTGTGCTGTTCTCGAATCCTATGAGGATTTTCTTTGGACCAATAACGAATATTATGCCGGTTAACATTTCCATTAAGACAGAACGTCGACTCATCGGAAAACATTATTTTATTAATAAAATTTGGAATAGCATTACACAAATGCATCATTTGCTCACTGAATTCTAAACGCCTGTCAAAGTCATCCTCAGAGAGTTCTTGAACCAGGTGAATTTTGTATGGGTGGAACTTCTCATACTTTAATACGCGATCTACCAACATGTGCGATGTGTTGTAATCGAGGCAAATAATTCGAGTAGAGAGGTGTGGATTTTCCTCTATGCTAAGCAAAATATCTAAAGCTTTATCGCCGCTTGTCGCAGTTTTTGGACGCCCAGTTTTTGAAATGTCTTTTACATGGCCAGTTTCGTTATATTTCTTTAAAATTTTGCTTACTGTGGACCGTGCTATTAGATTTCGGTTGGGATACTTACCATTAAAAATCTTAGCAACCTCCTGCTGTGTTCGCCTTTGATCCCCGTAACCCAATATCATTATTATTTCTATTCGCAGTGTTTCCGTTAGTAAATCCATTTGAAGAATTATTTAAACTGATAAATTATGAAGCACAAATACCTTCTAAAAAGTTTCTCAATCTCGCTGTCAGAATTTATTTGTGTCACAAATTTCCAAGACCTACTTATATCAGTTTTCTTGGATAAGAAGTTCTTATGATATTTAAACCCCAATATCAAAAAATGGCTAGATTTAGACATTAAGTAACTTATATAAAAGTTATTTCGAATTTGTTGCTGAGCTATTTTTTTGAATAATATATAGGGTGTTCCATTTAAAAAAAAATTATTTTAAATTGCTAAAAAACTGTAAATTTGGCAACATCAAAAATGTCACTAGTAGCTCCGCGATAACCTCTTATATACGGATACCAAATTTTAGCTAAATCGGACAAACGGTATTAAAGATATTTAATGCGTTCCATACTTCTGTTACACGCTGTATACTCAATTAATCAGACAATTTAGAAAAGTTGTGTCAATAACACATTGTTAACGAAATTAAAACGGTGTTTTATTGTAATATTCTGTTTTATTATTTCAATGACGTGTTATACAAAAAAATTATTTTCGTCGAAAACGGCTTTTATCGAGATAAATGTAGAGTACCGTTTTTAGAGAGGAATGAGTATTTAAAAAAATCAGTTTTCAGCTTTGTAAAATGACATCTGTTAAAATCTTAGCCCAACGAGTGTGGTGGCAAGTCCGTTCCTGACTTCCCTGACGAGGTAAAACATGGACTACTGTAGTATGGTTCTATAAGTCTTTATGATCTACATAAAATATTAAAATTTAATTAAATTATATATGTCGGTTCAAAAGTTAGAGCCAAAAAGGTAAGTCGCTGGGTACCCCTTTGAGGCTCTGTATCTCCCTTAAGGAGCACTTTAGGATTTTCTTTATAATAAATTAGGGTTATTTTGACCTCTCCTATAGGCTTCTGAGAGTATTGCATATACTTACCGAAACTTTTTGAAGTACTTTTTGTTGGACAATATTTATTTATATTTTTACATTTAGAGCAAAAAATTTCAATTTAGCGCTTGCTAAATGTTGATATTCATGGCAACATTGGCAATAACAACCATAGACATAAAGGACTGAACAGCACCATCCAAACTTAGGTGTTTAATAAAGTGGCCATTAAAAATTATAGAAATAAAACTTATGACACCAACTTCTGCCTTCCTTCTATGCTCGTGGTGCACTTTGCAGAAAGGTTGTCACGTTTCTGTCACTCTTCACGATTATCTTCAAATACCGTGCGCCTTCCACTCCGCAATGTGATACGTCTAATAACAATATCTAAGTAAAAAACAAAGAATTGTCCCCAGACGTGTTTGACGTTTGCAACATAACATCAAATATGTAAAGGTTTATAAAAAATCATAATAACTTTTTTAAGTTAAACATCTATTTTGACTAGTTTATTAATTTTACAAAAATTTGATGTATTTTCAATAACATCGATATGTGTTTCTATATATCGATCTAGCCTACCATCGATGTAAAAACATCAAAGTTTTAATCCGATATATCGATGTTTCTACCTAAATGGTACACCCCCATATAAGAACCTAGCAACGTAAAATGTTTGGGTGAGTACACGATGATGAAACTTACAGTTTCTTATAACCAGGTGTTTACGTAATAAATAGGTATGTGCCAAGCACGGAATATTTTCCGAATTTCACCAGAAAAGATCCAATGCAAATATTTGATATAACAATCTTGTACTTTGCCGAGATTGCTATCGCAAACCTCAGGAAGATATCGGCCCGTTCAATATAACTGCTAATTTAACAGTACAGAAATGATTAAAAGAGATCGGAAGTTTCATCGACAGAACCTTTGTACATTTTTACTACGTTTTCAGGAGGATCGCATTAATTAAACTTTCTTTCTTGGTTTATGTATTTTTGTACATTTGCATGTTTTCAGACTTTTGTGATTTTACTAAGTAACTTTCTTTCAATTATTACTATGTGTCAATTTTAACGTAAACGATCCAATATCTACGTTTATAACGTCGCTCTTGTATTGTAAAATGTTATGATGGCAATAAAAATAAACTAAACTGAACTTCATTCTTGTTGCAGTTTTGAGATCGAATTAAAATCGGCTTTAATACGATTTGAATTTTCGACACTTGTCAACTGTCATGTTCCTTTTTAATTTTTTAATCATTTTTTGGTTAATGATCCAGGTCTGTGTTGAAATGTAAGAATTTTTGCTCTCTGTAGAGATGGCAGGTGATATTTGAAAATTGATAGTAAAAGATAACGCATTGGTGCTCTCATATAGTCTATTGATCACCTTGTGCCTCGCCCTCTGAAGTTTTGCTATTAGGGGCTCATTTCCAGATTGAGAGTAAATCGAGATTATAGTTTCTGTTGTTTCAATGACAGTAACAGCTAAATAAATAAAGTGGGTTGTGCTTGAGTCAGTCAATTCACTACTCGTCCCGCTTTTCCGCTTATACGAAAAAGAAGTTAAAATTTCACAATAACACACAATTAATTGTTAAGAAGTACAAGTTTTTCATAAAACATCCGCTGGCGATTTAGCTACTAAAACTTATCAATACGACTAACCCAAATAACCCAGCTAAATTTTACTAAAGTTCATTCACTGATATCCGTTAGCTTGTTGAAGTTTAAGATACACTTTCATTCGCGTTCTATGCTCTGCCTTCTATATTTCACAAACCAAACAAAATCAAATTATTTAGTACTATTTAGTCTTCAAACTTGATTTTGGTTGTTCAGCAGCTGTATATGAGCTTCTGTGTTGACATGTAGATTAAGTCGGGCTTCATGCTTGAAGATCAGAATTTCGAACAGGAGGAATTCACTATCTTATGCAGCACTTTAGTCAAAACGTCTCTATCGATTTGATACTGCTCTTACAGGTACAGCCCCAAAGCTAAATGCGTAAAACCACACCGCTTTGAAAACCTGTTTTTAAATAATTATACTATTGTAAATTTCTTTCAAGAAGCTAACTATATTGTCCATATTTAAATCAAAGCTCAGGTCTTTTCATCTTCACATGCCCTTTTCACCAAAGTTTAGCATCAAAAGTTCCACTGATTTGTCGACTACTATGTCGCTTGTATTTGAAGTTTTCAGTAGAGCTCTCCTCATCTGGATCAACTGAAAGAATAGCAGTGCCTTTAGCTATAATAGGTAGTATTTATTTCTTCCGATGTTGGTCACTATTGGGTATATAATAAATAAAAAATAGGGCTTAAAATGCTTCCTTGGGGCACACGTGCTCTTTCAAATCGGATTATTCATCCTCTTGCCTGATTCCAAAAAATATATTAGAGATATAGGAAAAATGCTAACATCTCTAGGCACTGCTTAGAAAATATTCAATTTGTCATCATCGTTATTATCTCGGTTTCCATGCAGATGACTTGACTATGACCTAACTAAACTGACGTCCAGTTCAACTAATTTCGACGGATATGTGGGATGTAAACGAATTGTTGTCAAATATGTCAACAATATTTAAACTAGAAGGTAATTATTTGTTCTTCGTGCTAATTATACTATTGATTCTGCATTTAAGTTAGGGCCAAATAGGCATTAAAATTAATTAATTTAAGGCAAAAGGGTGGTTACAGTAATAATGCCTACGCTCGAGACCCGCTTGTATCTTGCCAAAATCAATTAACCCATTTCCATTCTCTATCTGAAACGATCTATTTCAGATAGCACTGCTAATTGTGGAAAATTTTAAAGAGACAACGGAATGTAAAAAGCGAGCTCGGTCTCACGTAATAAGAGTGGGACACACATCTACTTATGTAACTTAGCTTTCACATATCTAAATTAAAATACTTCTTAAAATATTCTTGTTTTTTTTTTCAGAGTTTGCTGATACAATTTTTTTTACATTACCCTGGCAATGGCAGAAAAAAGAATATGAATTATAACGATATATTAAGGAAACAAGTTTGTATAAATATGTGGTCACAATCTTTTGCATTTTGAGATAAAAATAATTTAACATAATTTTTTTAATATTTCGAAAATGCTTTGAAATACAGGATTGAATGTTACTCCACATTAATATGGCTTAAGAAGGCCTTTCTGCGACTGACCACATTTTTTTCACTTCCTAGGTACAATGGCGTTTCTCATATATTATTATATTTCTTTGCACCCCTGTTTAATAATTTTTAGGGTAATTAATTTTTTCTATTACTATATATTTTGGTGGTAACTATTAAAAAAATGAACTTGTTTTTACTGTAATTTTGTAGCCTTCCTTAATAAACTATATACATACAGGGTGACCGTTTAGTGTGGCAAAGTAAAATAGCTAGTGTATTTATAATACACAAAAAATGTTAATATAAAAATTGAAGAAATTGACAGTAAGTGAGTTATAACGTAAAAATATTTTTGATTCTATAGGGTGGCTCAACAAAAAGGAACAAGAATTTTTTTTTTCTAAATGAAACACACTGTATATTTTTGCACTATTAAATTCCCCTCGATATTCCGCGTATCGTGGCAAACATAGTTTTTAATTATTTTGCAATGTTGCCAAGGTATTTAAAAATATTCATTTTTGGAAAAAAAAACTTGGCACCTTAAAATTTGAAATACAATTGAATTAACTCAAGACATTCGAAACATTGTCTCGAGGGTATCAAAGATAAAGACTAATTCAAGACTTAAAACCCTCAGAACATATTATATTTTGTACATGGTGTGCTCTACGAACGTGTCAACTTTTCACATTTTAAAATTAATTTATTCTTTTTTTTTTCAAATGGAACACCCTATATTTTAATATTTCATCTTGTAGAGTTTTTTTGCCTTCTACAACTTTTGTTAAAAGGTTCATTAGTTATTTTTGCTCATTTTGACGAAATTTTTTTTTTTTTAATAAAAAGCCTGAGAAAAATGTTTATTTTTTTTTTAATTTTGCTTATTTAAGGTGCTTTAATCCGTTTATCTAACTGCTTACATAAACTACCTAATAAAGTGTTCAAAGTGTCCTCCATTAGCCTCTATACACTTCTGGACACGATCTTCAAATTCTTCGCTTAAGTTGCGACATATTTCGGGACTAATCGCTTGGAAACAATTTCTTATGCGAATTTTTATGTCTTCTTTAGTTGTCGGAGACATTTTGTACACCTGATCTTTAAGAAATCCCCATATAGAAAAATTCATTTTTGTCATATCCGGCGACCTAGCTGGCCATGATACAGGTCCTCCTCTTCCAATCCATTTCTGACCATAAGTTTCGTCTAAGAACTCCCTAATGAGTCTTGTGGAGTGCACCGGGGCTCCATCATGAAGAAACCACATGCGTTCTTGAACTACGTTTGGTATATGGGCAATAAGCTGTAGTAAATCATTTTGAAGAAAGTCCAAATAAATCTGTCCCTTTAGAGTTCCCTCGAAAAAATGTGGACCAACTACGTCTCCTACAGTTCCTCCCGAAACGTTTGGGTATCATCTGTTTTGTGAGTGAAATCTAACAAAATGAGGATTTGTAGTGGCATGATAATGAAAATTATGTCTATTGATGTTGCCATTTTTATGGAACGTAGCTTCCTCGCAAAGAAAAACTAAATGCGCAAAGTTATGCTGCTCCCTTATTTTATTTTGCGCCCACGCACAAAATTCAAGTGGCCTACCATAGTCCTCATCATTAAGCTCTTGCAGCAACTGAACGTGGTAAGGATGTAATTTGTTTGAGTTGATTACTTTTTGAACTGCCGTTCGTCCAATGTCCAGTTGTTGTGCAAGAGGATACTGACCAATATGAGGATTCTCAGTAATACTTAACAGAACGTTGAATTTATTTTCTTCCGTGCATACCCGTTTTCTTCGGTCATTTTTTTTAAGCCACACTTCCAGTAGTTTTAAATGTCTCCATTAGCTTTTGGAGTGTCTTTTTATCAGGGTGTCTTCGCTCTGGGTATCGTTCTTTATAATTTCTTGTAGCTAATAAAGCATTTTTATCACTAGCACCCAAAACAAAAATCATATCAATCATTTCTACATTTGAATATTTCATTTTTGTCACAATATAAATTTAACTTATTAATTTCACTATTACTTTTGCTATTATTTGCTTTTGTCTGTCATGGCTAACTATAAAATAAAATAAAAAAAAAAACATTTTTCTCTGACTTTTTAATAAAAAAAAATATTACGCCAAAATAAGCAGAAATAACTAATGAACCTTTTAACAAAAGTTGTAGAGGGCAAACAACTCTACAAGATAAAATATTAATATACAGGGTGTTCCATTTGAAAAAAAAATAATAAATTAATTTTAAAATGTGAAAAGTTGACACGTTCGTAGAGCACACCCTGTACAAAATATGGAATGTTCTAAGGATCTTAAGTCTTGAATTAGTCTTTATTTTTGATACGCTCGAGAATGTTTCGAATGTCTTGAGTTAGTTCAATTATATTTCAAATTTTAAGGTGCCAAGTTTTTTCTTCCAAAAAAGAATATTTCGAAATAACTTGGCAAAATTGCAAAATAATTAAAAACTATGTTTGCCACGATACGCGAAATATCGAGGGGAATTTAAAAGTGCAAAGTAAAAGTCAAAAATAATTTTACGTTATAACGCAATTACTGCCCTTCAACTTTTGTATTAACATTTTTTGTGTATAATAAATACAAACGGAGCTATTCTACTTTGCCACACTAAACGGTCACCCTCGTAGTTGTCCTATATAGAACTATAAAATATAGTTACTTTTATTATTTTTTTTGTTATTATTGCAAAGTTTTTTTTTCCGTGCAGCTTGATATGCAAGTACACATTCAGAATTTGGATCCTTCGTAAACCTTGCTATAGTCGTTAAATGTACCTAACATAAAATCTAGATTTGAGCATATTCTAGTGACGAGTTCTCAAATCATCTCATTATAATTCTGTGTAGTTTAATTATAAAATAAACCGAAGCGTCAACAAAACTAACTAAGCAACTCACCCAAGTGGTTATTGCGAATTTACTGACAAACCCAAAATATAATAACCAAGAATTTTAAACGGTTTGAAAAAAAGAATCCCACTTTGTACAGTATGATGCTGGGTCTCTCCTTATGATATATGGGACACCCTGTATAGTATAATATAGTACCATGTTTAAATAATAATTTGTTGAATCCGCTATTATGTAGAATTAAGTCGGAGTCATAAATATGTAATCTTAGCGTAATTTTAGCAGTTTTGGAAGACTATTCTCTAACGATGCGTTTAAATAATATAATAACTTTATAGTATAAATTACATATATATCCATATAATAACAAAACAAAAATATAGATATAAACCTATTTTTTTTTAAATTTTGAAGTAGACGTGGCCAAAACCACAGCGCACCTTTTTTTTGCTACGAACATATTCATAGTTTGTCAATAAAATTTCCGGCACAATGAAATTTGCCTTATTACCGCTTATCCGAGATTGTTAAATTCTGAATGGTTGCTTGACGATATTTGTAATATTCTGCTTTGTTTTTGCGGTAATTAAAATTATTTATGTAATGAATAATAATTATTTTATTGGAAACTATTTGGATCAACACGCAAAACTCGCAAATAAGTCAGGAACTAATACCGAACAAAATAATATAAAGAGAGAATGAAAAATGAGATACAAATAGATTTACTACAAAAAGTAAAATAAATATATTAGCGATCAATAAAATTTGGGGAAATGTTCTATTGATCGGCAGGCGAATTCTAGTTTCTTATTATGTCAATGTAGAAACAAAATCAGTATACTTATATAAAAATTCCAATTTATATTTTTAATAATCTTTATTCAAACTTATATGCATATTTTATGTTACAGAATATTCCGTTGTATTGATCTAACTGTAGGACTAACCCCGCATTAAACTGGATTTAATCAAAGGGAAAAGGGCTGCGACCTCAACTATGGCCGCGCTCGGTCCCGCCAATTTCCTTGCAAATCCGATTATCCCAGTCCGGTTCTGAATTTAAACCGGTCTGTTCTGCTTGTAAAGTTAATTATGACAAATTATGACCAGAATTAAAAAGGTAATTCCTCAGGAGATAATTTATTTTACTCGAGCTATGCCATGTGGCCTTGTTAATCTGAGGCATAAATAACAGAAAATAAACAAAAATTATTTGGCATTACTTTAATAAACTTAGTCCTGGTACTTTTTGCCCTCAGCTAACTTAATTTTTGTCTAAACAAGGTAATACATCGTAACCGGCGGTAAATAGCATGATTAATTTATTAAATCGGTAGGTTTGCTTGGACGGTCGCGGCGAGGACCGAAGCTACTCGTCGGGGAGTAGGCGGTGACATATTCTTCCAGGGCCGATTTTCTCACAGTTTGTATTTTGCTTGCTCTGTGGCTTTTATGTGTTGCAAGGCGCGACCGATTTCAATTATGTACGACTAATGCTTATTAATTAATAATCTTATCGTTACGGACGTGGATGCGTCAATATGGGAAAATACTTACAACTTTCAATATGGAATATTATAGAAATGGAAAAAAAAACGTTTGTTCTTTAAAGAAAGCGGGTTCTGCAAATAAATAGGGTTGTTGCTTAGTTCATTATAGACAGGTACCTAATACTGCGAATTTTTTTGTTACTGGTTTCTACTGCCATAATAATATAGTACTAATAAATTACCTATAGCACAGTATATTTATGACTAAACAAATTAATGCGTTAAATTTAACGATGTAATAATATGTGGCATTGTTTTTAAATTGTGTTTTGATTTTAATCTAACAAGAAACTATGAAAGTTTGTGTTGTTTTGGCGTGTTAACTGCAATATACAGGATGTTCAATAATTGAATGTCAATATTGAAGGAGGTTAATCTGTGAACGATTTTGAGACAAAAAATGCATACCTATAGACATATATCCGTTTAACCGTTTTTTGCTTTCTTATTATGATACACGGTGATACAAATTTTGTTTTGAGAAATTGAACTTTTTTTTTATTAGCTCAGAAACTACATATATAATTTCGTGGATGCAGAGTCACATCGTTTGTGTAAAAATCGAATTTAACTAGTGGCGTCCCAATTAATTTTTAATTTAAATTTATTGATTATTTTAGGAGATTAAAATGATACCCCACTGCTTTTTTAAAAAGGAAAATCATTTTATTACTTTTTTTTCGTATCTTTCAATAAAAGAATAAAGAACAACAATTATCTATTCGTGAATCTGGGTACATTAGTATACTAGAACTATAATGTAATATTACTGTCAAGAAATCTGCTGGTAAATTTGTTCGACTTTTTCAAAACAAACATTAAGTAATCAAATACCAATTTGTAAAGCAAACTTTAAATCCTTTTTCTCTCACTTTTGCAAAAAAGAACTCTTAGGGAATGCTTAGGCATCTTTAAAATTTTCCACAATTTAAAAGAAACAAAAGTTATTAATAAAACAAACCCAAATACCTTCACTCGCCAGCTCACCACCAGCCACTGTCTCACAACTTCATGAATTTATTTATTTATTATAATAATGCGTATTATTCGTTTCTGTAATTCGTATATGACGTTCCAACCGTTCAACTACGGTTTAGCAGTTCACTGTCACCAGTCAATATTAAAAATAAGACAGGTCGACAGAGGAAACCCAAAAAAAAAACAATAAGAGGGGAAACGTCGTACAATTACGAATAAGAATACTGATATTACCTGAATTTGTAGCGCCATTTTTAGAATTGCCCTTTTGTCTCTAAAGTTGCCTTTGGCTGTTCAGCCACTCAGCCAGTGGCTTTTATTCAATAATATAATATAATTACAATAAAATATCTAACAAACTAACACTTAAAAGCGTCCCATGTTCAAGCCGGGATTCTAACCCGGGACCTCTCCATTGCCAGGCGAAATCGCTCCCACCGAACCACCAAGGTCGAATAGAATTGCCTTTAGACTTGATACTTCACCGTTTGGAAATTGATATTTTATTTCGATGTATCGATGTTTAAAATAAACATCAATATCAAAAAAAAAAGATCGAAACTAAAAAATTTATGTTAAAATTTCTTTAAAGTAACACATTGTAGGAGATAAATGCATACAAAGATTAATAACATGTTAAACAAAACTTAACACTATGAGTAGCTGTAAGCCGGATTTTATAGAAAAAAAAATTATCCTTTCCTTCCTTATATATCTACAAGACTCTGTTGCATATAAAACAGAATTTTAGTGATTTTAATACCAATGCAGATTTTTATTCTTATAATACCCGAAACAAAAAAGCGTTGGTTTTAGATAAGCATAATTTAAAAAAATTCGAAAAAATCCTTCGTATATAGGAAAAAAATTATACCGGGTGTTGCATCGTCGAGCGGGACGTAGGAAATCCCATGTAATTTTAAATGGGGTCAATTATTGGCTTCCCTAATTATTTTAGAGAAAAATTCTATTTAGGTTTATTAAAGAGCACTGAAACCCACATTCAAAAGAATAACTTTAGATATTTTTGATGAGCCCGTTTACGGGTTATAGCCGATTTCTTTTTAACTATTTCTCCTTTTTATGGCCCCGTATTTGCGGGCACCAGTCAAGGTAAAATATGACTGTCAAATAAAGTTGTCATTTTGAAATGTGTGCTTTATTGTTATAAAAACTCGTACATCGAAAATATTAAAGGTGTATTTATGAGTACAAATTAATCTGAATAAAACTAAAATAAAGCATCCAATTACAAGGTTAATTATGACATTTTACATGTTTCGATATTTTACTAATTAATAGGTAGGTACAATTAAATTGTTAGAACTTTAGGATTTAAGAAGATGTTCAATTATTCCTCAAAATGACAACTTTATTTGACAGTCATCTTTTACCTTGACTGGTGCCCGCAAATACGGGGCTATAAAAAGGAGAAATAGTTAAAAAGAAATCTGCGATAACCCGTAAACGGGCTCATCAAAATATCTAAAGTTATTTTTTTGAATGTGGGTTTTAGTGCTCTTTAATAAACCTAAATAGAATTTTTCTCTAAAATAATTAGGGAAGCCAATAATTGACCCCATTAAAAATTACATGGGATTTTCTATGTCCCGCTCGACGATGGTTCAGGTCAGTGTCCCTCAAACGACACTATTCAAAAATTCTTTGATCTGGAGAAAGTCATAACTCTGGATAGACCTCCCTGAGGCCGTGTTCCCCAACGAGTATATTCTCCAAAGATTCAATGCCAACGTGAATTGTTTCCTGCGCACACGCACCGCTCGCAGAGCGTTATAAAGGATGAGTTCTACAGTGCTGTGCTTTATCATAAAAAGAAAATCGATTGGCCAGAGAACAGATTTTCTTACACAAGGTATACACATTCTACCAACTAATTTCGAACAATTTTGGCGATTAAATTGCAAAACACGCACTTCGTCTAATTTAACAAAAGTTTTTAATTATTTTAATTATCATCTAACGGACTGATAAAATAAGACGGTTAATGATAATCAAATAATAAAAATGATTTAACCTAGTACACAAGAATCTGGTCTAACAGTATAAATACCACAACATCTATTATTAAAAGGAGTTATGCAAATAATAATAAGTGCTTGGTATTTTGAATTTTTCAAATCATTGCAAAAAATTGCCGATTGCGCGGCTAATGGAAGAGTGGATGATATCAAAAAGACCTCGTTAAAGTTGCAATGGTCCACTGCTTCGGAAAAAAAGCTTGGTTTCCCTCAACGTTCCTAGAATATGGATAATAATAGAAATATCTCGAGGAATTTTTATTTTTAACAAAATGGACGCAATGTTCACATGCCTAGTTAATATACACTCACCAGGCTTACGAACGGAACTATTGAATAAGAAAAACAGGCAAATGTGTAATGCAAAAATTCGTGGTATTAATTATTACATTATCTCCTCTGAAAATGCATACTACCGCATTTTATTTCTATTAAATTATGAATACTGAAAAACCTAAAATTAACCTATTACAACGATAAAATAAAAATAATATTAAAATTTAAAATTTGCCGCCAAAACGCCAGTTCGAGGTCAGATGGAAGCGTGACGTCATCGTACTCAAACAAAACAAGTTATGGAAGTTAAGAAAAAGAAGATGTTAAGAAGCAACCTGAACTATACCTAGTAACTTTAAAAATATAAGTTGTGAAATAGGTATAAGTTTAAAATACTATAATAAAATACAAGTTTTATAAAGCATCGTGTTAACGGATGCGTTCGGGTTAGAAAACGAGTCGCTCGGAACTGCTTTCTGTCTAACGGGACAAGGGCATTATAGCTTTATAAAGCAGTTACTTTATACCGGGTGTTGCATCGTCGAGCGGGACATAGGAAATCCCATGTAATTTTAAATGGGGTCAATTATTGGCTTCCCTAATTATTTTAGAGAAAAATTCTATTTAGGTTTATTAAAGAGCACTAAAACCCACATTCAATAGAATAACTTTAGATATTTTTGATGAGCCCGTTTACGGGTTATCGCCGATTTCTTTTTAACTATTTCTCCTTTTTATGGCCCCGTATTTGCGGGCACCAGTCAAGGTAAAAGATGACTGTCAAATAAAGTTGTCATTTTGAAATGTGTGCTTTATTGTTATAAAAACTCGTACATCGAAAATATTAAAGGTGTATTTATGAGTACAAATTAATCTGAATAAAACTAAAATAAAGTATCCAATTACAAGGTTAATTATGGCATTTTACATGTTTCAATATTTTACTAATTAATAGGTAGGTACTATTAAATTGTTAGAACTTTAGGATTTAAGAAGATGTTCAAATTTTAATATTCCTCAAAATGACAACTTTATTTGACAGTCATCTTTTACCTTGACTGGTGCCCGCAAATACGGGGCCATAAAAAGGAGAAATAGTTAAAAAGAAATCGGCGATAACCCTTAAACGGGCTCATCAAAAATATCTAAAATTATTCTTTTGAATGTGGGTTTTAGTGCTCTTTAATAAACCTAAATAGAATTTTTCTCTAAAATAATTAGGGAAGCCAATAATTGACCCCATTTAAAATTACATGGGATTTCCTATGTCCCGCTCGACGATGCAACACCCGGTATAATTTTTCTATTATACATTTTTATTTAATATAATATTAAATATTTGCAAAGAAACTATGCAATACAAATTTTATAAATTTTAATTTAATAATAAAGTTATGAAACCAAAATAAAAAATAGTATACTTAAGTACAAGTTTTATTAAGCATAATTTTAGCGCCTGTGCTCATGTTAGAAAATGAGCCGCTTACTGTGAATTTTGTACCGCCCCCTTTGTTATACCTCAAATAAAAGGTTTTACTGAGTAGTATTTAGCTGCACAAAAAAAAATCGATAAAAAAGAAAATTTGTAATTTGAAGAAAACAAAACTTTGTAGTTTATAAAAATATTGAAATATTGAATCTTGTTAAAAAGGTCGCGAATTTTCATCTAAGTTCCTATTTCCGGCAATATCCAACTGATTTTGATTTGAAAATAGGTTGTACTATTGTTTACAACAAAATGGAATGCATTTTGAGCATATAAGTAAATAAAATAATATTTCAATTTTTTCGTTGTCAATTTTATTCAAATTTCAAATTTTGTTTTCTATTGATTTTTTTTGTGCAGCTAAATACTACTAAATTTCGGTTTTGTCTACCATTCTAATATTTGCATTGAACAGATGTATGATAAATTATTTAATTTCACTTCTATGCAAGAAGGTAGGTTTAAGAAAATATTAATCGAACGTTCTTTTTAAGACCAAATAATTTTCATTTTTAGAGGAAAAGTCATTCTTTATAAAAATTTTTTCTTGTTAAGAATACCATTGTCGATGAGAAAAAAAATTGTATACAGGGTGTCCGGAAACTTCCTTCGTATATTTTATGGGGATATTCTACATATGAAAATATAAAAAAAAGTTCATATAAATGTAGGTCCTTAAATGTCTTATAAGGAAGCTATGCCCGTCCAAAGGTGACCTCTAAAGATTAGTTTATCTTTTATATCTTTGCGACCGCTTGAGGTATCGATGTGCTTTTTGGCACACAAACTAATATTAACAATTGCTAATTTATGATATTGAGAGTAAATATGAAATTTAGTCAGGGACGTTCTTACGGGGTGGCTTAGTTTATTTATTCCTATTTTTGTACACGACACATTAAAAATTTTACCCAAAAATTATAATTTCAGTGATTTTTCTACACAAAAAAGGTATTCTTAAAAAAAATTATTGGGCCAATGATTTAGGAGATAAATCGATTTATTTAAATCATTGCATAAAGTATTATCGAATTGTGTTTAAACTAAAACATCAAAGTAGTCTTATGACAAGTACAAATTTGAAGTCAAAAAAACATCAAGAAGCCCATGGTTAGGGTTAAAATAAATTGACAATGACAATAATTAAGTCAAAACGTTGTTTTATTGTAATTTTTAAACAAAACAAATTAAGAGTTGTTGGTTTAACAATAATAAACTGAAAAAAGTTGAAAAGTTACAACAAAGGTTGAAAATGGTTTCCATTCATATCAATACAACGAACTAAACGATTTCTCATTAATGTTCGCACTCTTGCGAAAACTTCTTCCTTATTACGAATTTCCTCGCAACAATAAATAACACGTTGTTCCAATTGTTGTACATTCTCGACAGGTACTAAATATACCAGAGACTTCAGATATCCCCAAAGAAAGTAATCCAATGGATTGAGATCAGGTTAACGGGGAGGCCAGGCAATGGGCCCACCTCGGCCTATCCATCGGTCTGGATATGTTTGATTTAAATAATCTCGAACCAATCTACTAAAATGAGGTGAAGCCCCATCATGCATAAAATAGTTTGTAAGTCTTTGCTGCTACGGCACATCTTCAAGTAGAACAGGCAAAGAGTTTTGTAAAAAATCTAAATATGCAGGCCCATCTAAACGTTGAGGCATAATGTATGGTCCTATTAATCGATCGCCCAATATACCTGCCCAAACATTAATTGAAAATTTATTTTAAAATCGACTTTCGACAATTGCATGGGGATTTTCTTCTGCCCATACATGGTTATTATGGAAATTTACGATGCCTTCACGGGAAAACCCTGCTTCGTCAGTAAACAAGACTTTATGTAGAAAAAAACGGTCTTGATGACATTTTCTCTGCATCCACTGCCAAAACTGTGCACGAGGAAGTAGGTCTTGAGCTTAAGCGCCCGAACTCTTTGTATATCTATACCAGATAAAGAAGTTGTTCATGCAAAATTTCCCATGTTGTACTCTTAGGGATACCCTCTTGTAAGGCAATTCTTCTTGTGCTTATACCCGGATTGGCTGCAACGCATTCGAGCACTCTTTCTTCTGCTTGTGGAGTCCTAGTAGTTCCGGTTTCTCTTAATCGTTGATGCAAATTAATGAATAATTTCTCACAAGGAATTTGACGGTTTGGGAAATATTCTTGATACAACCTGCGATCTTCTCGAGCACAACCATTAGCTTTGCCATACATAAAATACATATCAGCTAACTCAGCAAATGAATAATCTGCCATCTTTTAAAATTTGCACCTTAATCAATCAAAAACACTTTGCACTTGATTAATGATCACTACAATAAATCGCAAAAACGTCATTGTCAATATATTTTAACGCTAACCATGGGCTTCTTGGTGTTTTTTTGACTTCAAATTTGTATTTGTCATAATACTACTTTGATGTTTTAGTTTAAACACAATTCGATAATAGTTTATGCAATGATTTAAATAAACCGATTTTTCTCCTAAATCATTGGCCTAATAATTTTTTTTAAGAGTACCTTTTTTGTGTAGAAAAATCACTGGAATTATAATTTTTGGGTAAAATTTTTTAAATGTGTCGTGTACAAAAATTAGGAATAAATAAACTAAGCCACCCGTAAGAACGTCCCTGACTAAATTTCATACTAACTCTCAATATCATATATTACCAATAAAATTGTGAATATTAGCTTGTGTGCCAAATAGCACATCGGTACCTCAAGTGGTTGCAAAGATATAAAAGAGAAACTAATCTTCAGAGGTCACCTTTGGACGGCCATAGCTTCCTTATAAAAAATTTAAGGACCTACATTCATGTCAACTTTTTTTCATATTTTCATATGTAGAATATCCCCTTAAAATATACGAACGAAGTTTCCGGTCACCCTGTATAGGGTGTCCAAAAGTAAAAATTTCAAATTTTTTACATTAGGAAAGTACCCTTATTCTAAAGTTTTTAGCAAAATACTATTTAACAGAATTGTTTTAAATCATCATGTCTTCTAAGATATTGGTTTTCATAAAGTTTGGATAGCAATCACATTTTTGCTTTAAATTTGCATTTTCCAGTTGGGCTATAAGTTAGTCATAACTCCTCCGGACTTCTTCTAAGGATATTGCTTCTACAGCTTGTATAATTCTTTGTTTTGTTGTTACGTTCTCATCATTTGCCAGTGGATTGGCATAAATTAACTGTTTTAGGTGTCCTCACAAATACATATCTGCCAACGTAAGATCGGGACTTCTTGGGGACCATAAAACTGGTTCATTTCGCCTGATCCATTTTTGTCCACATTCCCAATTAAGCCATTCCTCTACTTCTCTATCAAAATGGGCCGGGCATTCATCTTGTTGGAAGTATATGTTACCTAAGTATGATCAGAAAAAAAGTATTTAACAAAATTAAATAAGAATTTCTATTACAAATATTCTCAAAGAAATACGGTCCTATTATACCATAGTAGGAAACAGCGCACCAAATATTCACTTTTTTTAATTATTGACGTCGGGTTGGGATTCTGAACATAGAATTCACCTAAAATTTTACCATCTAGCCACAAACAAAAATCTCTTCTAATATATGATTATAACGGGGTTTGTAGGGACGTATCTTTTTTTGGTTTAAAGTTTTTTGAATAGTACTTTTTGGACCACCTGTACTTGCGTAGCTCGTTTCCTCAAGGACAGTTTGGGGTTCTCTCTAACAGACTGCAGTACGAGTAGAGTCGCTGCATCATCCTCATTGTAGTATTTATTCTACTTTTTTTAAAATCTAATACGGATCCCGAAATTTTTCAATAACTTATCTGTATGAAAAATCTCCGTTACCACAACATTTGATTAAATGTATTCTTTGCTCAGTTGTTAACATTGTAAACTATTAAAATCTTTAAAAGCTACTGACAATGATATTTTGCTTGACACTGGAATAATTTATTTCTGAGCTACCTAATCAAAGGTGATATTTAAAGGTATACAAAATCGAAGGTACACCTACTAAACTTTTCAGTGAAATACAAATTTAAAGCAAGAATATTATTGCTATGCAAACTTAATTGAAACCAATATTTAAGAAGATGTGATGATTTTAAACAATTATTGTCTTTAATAGCATTTTCCTAAAAACTTTAGAATAAGGGTACTTTAAAAAATTGTAAAAGTTTGAATTTTTTAACTTTTCGGACACCCTGTATACAATACTTTTTTTTTTTAAATCGATAATCGTATTTTGTCAGCAGGCAAAAATTTTTATAAAGAATAACTTTTCCTCGAGAAATTAAATTTTTGGTCCGTTGACCCTCTTGTCTATCATATCGCCGGACATACTGTATACAGTGTGGCCCAAATTGGGCCTACATGTATGGGGATCTTGGAAACTATAGAAGATAGACAAACGGTTAAATGGGGAAAGTTTTTGACAATTATATTTCTAACTGAAAACCGTTTAGTACGCGGCCCTATCTTTTTTGGTTTTTGAAATATGTTGAAAAAACCAAAAAGATGTATTTTCGAAAATATGCTGTAGATTTCTTATTATTCACTATTTTGGCAATCTGTAAAAACATTTTTAAAGCAACTTTTAAGTAGATTTCAGTTCTGCAATTTAATTTTGAACACGACGTTTCAGTTATTTTATACCATCATCAGGTTCATTTTTTCTTATGGGCGCCATATTGTATTTTATACTTAAAAGGTAGCTTATGACGTCCGCTTTTCAACGATGTATTATTTGTTGGAAAATAAATTAAATTGACTTGAAAAATAAAAAAAATTAATTTTCGCAACACGTCAAATTTGACAACTGCACTATAACTACCTAAATTGAATACCAATTAAAAGGTTTACATTTTGTAGTATTCACAAAACACTGCTTGCATTGTTTCAATCAACAATATTTCAATAACCTATGAATCAAAAATAAAATCCAGTAGCCTATGACCTTACAATAACCTATGAATCAAAAATAAAATCCAGTAGCCTATAACCAACTACTACCATTTGAAAATGAAACAAAAATATTACTTGTCAGAACGAGTAAAAGTATAATAGTTTTTATTATTATTATCTAATAATAACGATTTATTTGTGTATTCTGAATTTAAAAGAAAATGGCATTGCGTTTTTCTCACAAAGAAAAATTTGATTTGCTAGAATGTTACATTCATTGCAACAGAAATGCATTAGAAAGGTATTTTGAAAATTTTCCTGAAAGACCGCAGCCAAGTGTCAGACTTTTTCCAAAAATTGTTATGAACCTGAGAAACCATGGAAGTTTTGAAAAACCGCGGCCCAAGAGTTACGAAAAAGCAGGTAATAACGAGCGTGACGAAAATGTCAGAGCCTATTTTAATGCCGCTCCGACATCATCTACAAGAGCGTCGGCAAGAGACTTACCAACCCCATACAAAGAGTCCTTAAGGAAAATAAATATCGACCATACAAGCCAACTATAGTTAAAGGTTTACGAGAAACGGATTATCCAAGAAGAATGCAGTTTTCAAATTGGTATGTGAATCAATGCGAACAAAATCATGATTTCAGTCGTCTTGTAATTTGGACCGATGAATCACATTTTACCAACTGCGGGGTATTTAATAGACATAACCATCATTTTTGGGCAACAGAAAACCCTCACCAATTGGCTCAACGAAGACTGCAAACCCGATTTGGTTTTAATGTATGGTGTGGTATGTATGGTAAGTAATGTCACCTAGCTTGCTAAATACATAGCAGGTATTAAGTAACCCAGCTTTACTTTTCTCCTTACATTTTAGACAACAGACTTATAGGACCATTCTTTTATAATCATACGTTGAATGGCCAAAGATACTTGGAGCTGTTTGAAGATCAAATATTACCGGTAATTAGAGCAAGAGTTCCTCAAGATCAATTGAATAATATTTGGTTTCAACAAGACGGTTGTCCCGCACATAATGTTCGGGAAGTTCAAACTCTCTTAAGACAGATATTTGATGACAAATTAATTTCAAACGGCGGACCAGTTAATTGGCCCGCTAAATCCCCTGATATAACTCCTCTCGATTTTTATTTATGGGGTTATGTAAAAAATGAAGTATATGAGTTTGAACCCACGGAATCTGTACAAGAATTAGAAGAGAGAGTGAGGAATGTGTTTACGAGCATAAATAGCAACACGCTTCGCAGGGTCATCAATACTGTGTTAAAAAAGTGTCAAAAATGTATTAATAAAAACGGCCAACATTTCGAATAAGTATAGTAAGTTAGATATTTTTTCTTATTTTCTTTTCAAAACAATAATTATTATTCATTGCGTTTTTAGTTTTCTTTATTTGAAATGTTAATATGAGATTTTTAACCATAAGGAAAAAATAAAATAATGTATTATAATATTATGATATTTTAAACAAATTTAACCCTGCCTAATGTGTTCTTCTCAAATTTGACGTGTTGCGAAAATTAGTTTTCTTTATTTTTCAAGTCAATTTCATTTATTTTCCAACAAATAATACATCGCTGAAAAGCTGACGTCATAAGCTACCTTTTAAGTATAAAATACAATATGGCGCCCATAAGAAAAAATTAACCTGATGATGGTATAAAATAAATGAAACGTCGTGTTCAAAATTAAATTGCAGAACTGAAATCTACTTAAAAAGTTGCTTTAAAAATGTTTTTACAGATTGCCAAAATAGTGAATAATAAGAAATCTACAGCATATTTTCGAAAATACATCTTTTTGGTTTTTTCAACATATTTCAAAAACCAAAAAAGATAGGGCCGCGTACTAAACGGTTTTCAGTTAGACATATAATTGTCAAAAACTTTCCCTATTTAACCGTTTCTCTATCTTCTATAGTTTCCAAGATCCCCATACATGTAGGCCCAATTTGGGCCACACTGTATAAGACGAGCTCTTTTAGTATAATATTGCCAATGGAACAATGTCTGTTATCAGTAATAATGTTTTTATCACATAGGACAGATAAATATTTTTACATGGCACAAAAAAATTTAATAACATACAGTATTTGTTGAATTGTACAACCGTACTTTTTGTAAATTAAGGTCATATTTGTGTCTTTTCTGATTGCTTAACATTCTTTGAAGTTTACAAGCAATAGGTATATTAAGACGTAAAAAATAAAAAATAAAATTTCTTTAAAATTCTCAACCGTTTTCAAGTTACATATTTACAAAAAACCAAAAATCTCGCTATATCCATAATAAAGTTTTATAAACAAAATAGCGGTGCGGTCATAGAAAAATAATTATGTTTTGTCTAAAGCTATAAATATTAAGCCCACATCAATTTCTTTTAAGAAGGTCCAGCGGGAATAAATCCTTTATCTCTGTTGGTTGTTAGCTATATTGAAAAGAAACTAGATATATAACTTAATTTCTCAGCAATGAAGTCAAGCGTCGAGGATGGAAATACGATTTTGCACAGTAAATTAACCCGGCATCGGAAATTTTCTACTAGAATGTTAATGTTAAATCGGACGAACTAAACCTTTCCGAGACGAAGACGACATTGCTTGTTCTTGTAACAAAAATAAATCTTATTAAGTTAAATGGACCTTTAGTATTATTTCCATTTTTTTTTACTAAAAATTGCACTTTTCTGCGAATTGAAGCCAATAGTTGATGATTATAAGCTCCGCAATAATTCATAATAACTCACCTTATAACATAGTACGACACACACTCTGCCATACAATATATCATAACGTCTTAGACTATGATATCCAGTTAATTTATTAAAAAAGAACAGAATAATTATTTATTTAAAATAGGGCACTTTTTATGTACTTTAAACATTTTTAAAAAAATATCAGGAAACAAGTTGGTAAAAAATTGAACATATTCCAATATTTAGTACTAGTACTAGTATTTAAAGATATATTTTTTTTCTGTTGTATAACGGTAAGGGACATTTAAAATATTGCCTAAAGATAAAACTTTTTTAATAGAAATATGATTATTAAAAGCAGGTACGTCGGGACGGACCAAACTCTACGAGTGTATGATACACGCGAAAACAATGTGGAAAAACTCATATGTTCTTATTCGATTTTCATTTGTTTTAAAGTTAAAGCGTAATACCAAATAAACAAAATTTTATACATTAACATCTTTTTAACTATAGCGTTCTTTTAATAAATGTTGACCTCTAAAAATTTTCTTATGCATCCCGAGTGTCGACCTTTACTTTATACACTTCATTTTTAAACCAGCCCCATAAACAACAATCTGTGCTGTAAGGTCTGGAGATCTTGGAGGGCAATTAATAGGATTACCGCGACCAACGCCCTAGAAATCTTTCATTTAAATGTTGCTTGACCTGAGGAGCGAAATGTGCAGGAGCGCCATGTAATTCATTTCGTAAAAAATTGAAGTAGTGGGCTATAGAGTATATCACACCACACGTTACCGAAAACTTATGTTGAAAATTACTTTCCTTGCGTGTGGATTTTCAATTGACCATGCATGGGAGTTACGAGTATTATTAATACCGTCATCCGTAGAAAGTATACGCGATACAACATAAGGATTATTGTTTATCCACCGACAAAATTCCATACGTTCACATAATCCTCCGATTTTAGGTGCTGTATTTTCTTTACATGGTATGGGTATAAGCCTTGCTCGTGCAGTGTTTATTATTATTTTTTGTGGCATGCCCAATTAAGTAGCAATTCCTCGTGAGCTGGTCGCTGCATCTGCTTCTACTAAATCCAGAATATTTTCTACTTCTTCTAAACTTTGTCGAGTAGCTCGTTAAAATGTTATGTTAGCACTAGGAAGCTTACCGGTCTCGCACAATTTGTTGAAAACTATGGTAAATACGTTTCTACTAGGATGTCTCTGATGTGGAAACCGTTGACGATATTCTTCAATACCAGTTGTAGCACTTCATATGTAAATTTGTAAAATTTGAAATAAACGGTCCATTACTGTCACAGTACACTGACACATTGTCAAAACAACAAAGTTATCAAATGTTTTTGAGTCTTGAACATGGCATACTTTGATTATGCGAAAACTTGGATACAAGTGGAACGGTATATAAAAGATAAAAAATTATAATTACCCTATAACTTGAAAACACATAAATATCGGATAAAAACATATGGGTTTTTTACATTGTTTTCACGTATACATACACTACTGGAGTTTGATCCGTTCCACCCGACTAACCTTGTAGATTTCATAGAGCATATAAACCAGCATTGAATAAACAATATATTATTGTTTCTTTTTTTTTTTAATTTCATTAAATACAAGGAAATTCGCAGTATTAGGTACCTACCCAATTTACTACCATTTTTCTTAATTGCAGAACCCATTTTTCGTTCTAAAGGACTAACGTATATATAGTTTTTTTTTAATAATGAATGTCATAAAAGTGCTGAATAGTTTCCCTTTTCCATTATCGATGCATCCGCGTCCGTAGCAATCAGATGATTAATAACTAAAAGAGATAAGCACTAATCGCGAATCGTAACACATAAAGCAAGCAAACTATAAACAACGAGAAAATCGGCCCTAGAAAGGTGTTAAATGTTAGGAATGAATGTCACCTGTTGTCAAGTTCCCAGCATGGATTTTTGAGAGGTAGATCAACTAAAACAGCAATATAATATGAATTTACCATTGCAGTACTACATACTTTGGGGTAATTAGCGCTTGGACTGTTCCTAGACTTCAGTAAGACATAAAAACAGCATCAATCACGAATACCTTAAAATTATTATTATATTAAATCTAGAAAAATACTATACAGCGTGTTTCAATATTATACCGACTAATTGAAACAGGTGATTCATGACAAAAAATAATGAAAAAAGTTCCCATTAATGGAGGTCTACAAACTCATCATTTGTAAGATACAGGGTGGTAAACTTTTAATTTTTTTTTCGGATTTTCCTATTTATTCTATGCATGCTGAAAGATTATTAATTTAAACTCTGTACTTCTGGTACATATTAAAGTATCTACAGAATTAACCTATTATCATTTAAAACTATCTACAGGGTGTTATTTTTTGGGCGTCACGACCACTGCGACCCCCCCCCCCCCAACTTTTTTTGATGCGACACTGACTATCCAAATTATAAATTATAACTTAGTCATCACAAAAATATTAACAATAAACCCATTTTCACCCTGTAGATAGTTTAATTCTGTAGATACTTTAATATGTAACAAAAGTACAGAATTTGAATAAATAATCTTTAAGCAAGCATAAAATAAATAGGAAAAAACCGAAAAAAAAAATAAAATTAACACATGTATCTTACAAACGAGGGGTTTCTGGACCTCCATTAATGGGAACTTTTTTCATTATTTTTTGTCAAGGAATCACCTGTTTTAACTTGTCGGTATAAAATTGAAACCCTGTATAAGAAACCGAGCAAGTAAATGGAGAAAATCGTACCTCGCCAACGCACAGCAACAAGGTATGGAAAATATTGGCATAATAGATATAAAATCAAATATTTCTGTTACTACCACAGGAATAGCACAGGAAAGTATTTTTGTCCAATTTTATTTATAATTTATATAAATGGCCTGACCATGGCTCCAAGTGCCTACGGCCTACACATTAACGAGGTACGCGGATGACACTAATCTCTTAATTTCAGAGAGAGCTTTACTAGAAATAATTAAAAATATAAAAATTGGTTTCTCTGAAACGAATCATTGGTCCACTGTGAACAAATTACTTATAGATAACTAAAACTAATTTAGTTTAATTTCGAACCAACCAATCCAATATATAAAGTCACCCCTAAAACTAATGATATAATACCAGTAACGAGCACTAAGTTTTTGAGGTTATATATAGACAAATTCTTAGATTGGGCAACTCAACCAAATAAAACGTGTTAAAAATTAGGTGGTATTAGATATGGAATTATGGTAGTGGCAAATTACATTACAGAACTTTAAAAATTCTTTATTATGCTATACCTTTAAGTCAATTTTAAGATGCGGTATAATTTTTGGGGTTGGAATTCCAGCATGAAGTCACTTTTTTACATGCAAAAAGAACTACTAGATCTATTAAACAAATTAATTTAAGAGATTCCTGTCGAAGTGTATTTAATAGTATATAGGTTAATAATAATAATGACTGTTTGCGGATTGTACATATTTAAATATTAATTTTTTATATGATGATATACAATCTTTAGTTTCATTTTCTTCTTCGTTCGGCTTGTCACCATAGATATGTTTGGATTTGAATATAATTCTTCAGAGAATTGATGTGCGTCGACAGCCCCCAATGTATTAATTAAATTAATTGAGTTTGGAAGGTTGCGTTGAGGATATTAATCGGGTCTTCTAAGAAGCCAGTCTTTCGTTAATTTATATATACTGTTTGGCAGAGAATGTATGTGTTAGCTTAAAATCAGATCATTTTGCGACAGGTCTATCCATCTGTAGTAATTTGTTATGATTTTATTAAAAATTATTCGTAAGTCACTGTGCGGTAAGTGAGTCATTGTATGTTTAGGTGGGTTCGCAATAATTCTTAAAACGTTGTTCTGAAATCGTTCAATTCTGTATGTCAGTACCGGTGCTATTATTGTTTTGTACAATTTCGTCTTTGTCCGTATGTTTATCTTAATTAGCAGTAAATAGCACCGAGCTTTTTCAAGCGCTGGTTAGCGTTTGTGTTCCAAACAATTCGCCTATCGAGGCAGACCCAACTATTTGATGTTATCTCGCCCCTTATCTTAATGTTAATTTCTCATCTTTTCAATCATTTTTTTAAAAGTTTTATATGGCGTTGCAGCTTTGAGGCTAATAACCTGGGCTGTTTGGCAGTAGCGGTAATTGTAGAATCATCAGCAAATAGATAGAGCTGTTTTTGACCAAACTTTGTGATATCACTGATATCAGAATATTGTACAGAGCCGGTGCAAGGTTGAAACCTTGCGGTACTCCGGCTCTGACGTGTTGCACTGTCAATACCGCATTTTTTGACAGAAGTGCGAAAGTCCTGTTTGCCAAAGAAGAGTGGATAACCTTTATAAGGGCATACGTTAACTTATTATCTGTAGCATCAGTGCGTCCGAAAACTTTGCTCAATCGAGCAGAACCGCCCCCGTATGAAAGCGGTAATTGAAGCCCTTAGAAACATTGAAGGCCACTATCGTCGTTTGGTGTACCGTGCATTGAGCAGATCTAAAACCGAACCGCTCTGGTGGTAAAATATTGTTGTCGAGTACAAAATCGGTGATACGATTCAGTAGAAGTTTTTCAACAACCTTGCCAAGACACGACAGCAGACGGATTGGTCTGTAACTGACGACCAATGTTAAGTGCTGCCCTGGCATAGGTATTAAAATTACCTAGGCTTTTCCCAAACGTGTAAGAAGCGGCCATTTCCGATTATGGTCTGTGCAATCCATGAGAACATTATCAGAAAACAACAAACAAATGTTTGTCCCTTATCCTTTCCATCAGACCCAATCTCTGGACGCGTTTCGCTGTATAACAGCTCATCAGCAGAGCTATAGGGTCTGACGGAAAGGAAGGGACTGTCTGTGACTTTCATCACTATATATAGAAAACAATATAGGAATGAAGCACAACGGCGACATCCCATAGTAATCGAGCGTACCACCGAGCGAGCCGGTGAGGTTCTATAAAGATCCATACACCAGCACGGAGCCCATAGTAACAGGCATCTAACCTCGGTGGCGCCGAAAACCATTTCTTCGGTTTAGGTTACCGAGACCTTAAGATTACAACAAACAAATGTTTGTCCCTTATCCTTTCCATCAGACCCAATCTCTGGACGCGTTTCGCTGTATAACAGCTCATCAGCAGAGCTATAGGGTCTGACGGAAAGGAAGGGACTGTCTGTGACTTTCATCACTATATATAGAAAACAATATAGGAATGAAGCACAACGGCGACATCCCCAGATGTTATACAGCGAAACGCGTCCAGAGATTGGGTCTGATGGAAAGGATAAGGGACAAACATTTGTTTGTTGTAATCTTAAGGTCTCGGTAACCTAAACCGAAGAAATGGTTTTCGGCGCCACCGAGGTTAGATGCCTGTTACTATGGGCTCCGTGCTGGTGTATGGATCTTTATAGAACCTCACCGGCTCGCTCGGTGGTACGCTCGATTACTATGGGATGTCGCCGTTGTGCTTCATTCCTATATTGTTTTCTATATATAGTGATGAAAGTCACAGACAGTCCCTTCCTTTCCGTCAGACCCTATAGCTCTGCTGATGAGCTGTTATACAGCGAAACGCGTCCAGAGATTGGGTCTGATGGAAAGGATAAGGGACAAACATTTGTTTGTTGTAATCTTAAGGTCTCGGTAACCTAAACCGAAGAAATGGTTTTCGGCGCCACCGAGGTTAGATGCCTGTTACTATGGGCTCCGTGCTGGTGTATGGATCTTTATAGAACCTCACCGGCTCGCTCGGTGGTACGCTCGATTACTATGGGATGTCGCCGTTGTGCTTCATTCCTATATTATTATCAGAAAAGTTTTCTACCGCCTTAACTTTTACAAAGACCAGCGCCTTTTTACCTTATTGAAATTTAGGGTATTTTTAAGCTTCTCCAGATTGATGTTTTCAAGACTTTGAAACCATAAATCTGTATACTGTCCTGGAGATTGCCGCATCTCTCCGAGGGTCCGTCATTGGCTTATCGCTGAATTGCTGACGGATGTTATCCACGAACAATACA
This sequence comes from Polydrusus tereticollis, assembly GCA_963920685.1. NCBI lineage: Eukaryota > Metazoa > Arthropoda > Insecta > Coleoptera > Curculionidae > Polydrusus > Polydrusus tereticollis. The sequence continues at coordinate 47,452,979 of OY987329.1, forward strand.
ACTTTTACCCTGGGATCAGAAATCAACCAATTGGTGGTTATATCTCTGTTGAAGGATATAGATTTTCTGCCACCCTTCCTCAATGTATAAGTCATCTTGTAGATGCTACTGTCCTGAGTATTTAGATTCCTGATTCTATGATCTGACTTACTTCTGCCTTGATACCGGGTCACCAGTAATATGCACGGTTCATCAACCTATTTTATTTTAAAACGAATCCTCTTTTATAGTTCGTCTGAGAAGTCGCCGTACTTTAAAAACCTTGTTACTTTCACAGTAGAGACACCAGCCATGGCGGAGTTAATAGGGTCGGTGATTCTGTTAACACCTAAACCAATTTCATAATCAGTAACAATGCACCGGTGTTCGAAGATGCCCCCAATATACAATACACCGGCTGACCATTACATGTGTATAAAATTATATATTAAGTTGAATAAAATGTTTAGTTAAATTGACAAAAAACCTAAAAAAGTGTTAATTAAATTGAAATCAAATTCGTTAGTTGATTTCATTAATTGTTATAGATTGTTGAAAACCCTTGTACAATGACGTCCTTTTACTTTTTCTTTAATAAGGAAGATTTGAAATAACGAAGATATGATGGACGTGCACACAACAAAAATAAATATTTCAGATTAGTTTTCCAATACAAGAGCGAACTGATTGTCACCGCTGCTTGCCCGGGTCAGTCTTTTGAGACTTTTAATTTTTGTTGTTCGTTATTTCATATCTGTTTAGTGGGCAATTGTTATGTTATGTGGTTTCAATTGTGACCATAGCTTATATTTAACGCACATACCTATGCACTGCCACTTTCTTGGTATTTATGTTAAGGTTTAAACTCTTTATTACCACATTGCCACCCAAGTTCTTACAGAAGCTGCTGAAGATGATCATTTGGATGGTCGAAACGCTTAGGGTGTAATTTTCCAATAACAAAAATTCTTAAAGTGAAAATCGTATTATTTTCTTTTATAATATGGAGAACATTCTATCCTGGAGACTTACACTTTTATAGTAGAACTAAACTTAAAATTCTTACAGACACACAAATTCCTACTGTTACTGATAAATAGCCAACATACAACCACAAATACCATCCTGGCCCTAAATCAAAACATTAATCCAAATGTGCGTCTATTGCATATTTATCGGGAATATTAGAATTTACAAAATCCCACTGTAAAATATATGCCGAAACAGAGGCGGAAATGTAAATTCCGTTTGCATTAAATTATCCGTATTGATCGATGATTGTGACCGCAATCAATTCCTGTTCAAAATCTCAACACCAGAAATTGTTAGCGGGCTAAATTGTGTATTGCTAATATTTTGTTGGCAGCGTTGAAAACTATTTGATTTAAAGCATTGGGTAATATTTTTTCCGTCATTTTATTAATTGTGTTGAACCTGGTATGAGAACTTGGAGTTCTTACCACAGGCTACGATGCCTGAAAGTAATATTAAACCGCATCACATCACTTAAATAAATTTTTTAAAACGAACGGTTTTGATTGTATTCACTTCTCAGGCATCTTTAGCCGATAAATCAAAATCATTATGTCCATCACTGGACTGTGTCGATAACTAGAACATTGGACTCAACCAATCAAGCTAATTTTATTCAACAGAAATATTTTAGATCTTTATACAAAACGCGATTGGTATAGTATTTTATTTTCAATACCTGTCTGCATTATATTAAAAGAATGAATTAAAAACTGATTTTGTCACTTTATTGCAATAGTGAGAAACTTGATTTAAAGCTTAGCATATCGATCATTGGAATATTTACCTTACCGAGTTTCACTTTTCGTGTTAAAAAATACGTACCTGTAATTTCCATGGACTTTCCAAGGGTTTTTATTACATATTTTTAAATTAAAAAATGACTTCCAGTTCAAGAACAATTGACTTAATAACTTTTGCATGGGTGGCCTCATTAGGTATGCTCCATTTATGCCAAATAACTAAGTCATTGGTTAAAAGGGAGAAAAGGAAGCTTTGGATTCGGTACTTTCATGATCTGGTTAGAAACAAGAAATTACTATGATGATTGTTACAATTGTTGATATAATATAACAGGATGCAGCATAACAATAAAAAAAAATTAAGTATCCAATATTTAGTCTGCAATAAGGTCTGCTCCATTATGATTCCACCGCAGAGTTGGGGTAAGGTATAAAAGAACAAAATTTATTTCTTCCCAGCACTACGATATCATGGTACAGATACTATTGCTATTTTTTTTAGTATACTATAATAATATAATCAAAATAAAAGACAGGTTTTTAAAATACTTTATTTTTATTTTGCTGGGAATTTTCCTTTATAGCTCTTTTAGAGGGTGCAGAGATTAACAAAAGGATGAATAAGTGTCTTTTATAAAAAATCGCAGAAACTAATTTAGCAGGCAGAAGTTTTATTCTTAAAGTTTCTCGCTTATAGCTGGTGGCATTTTTTGCGACTGGGACTTCAGCGAATACAAATGCTAGAAAAACCAGGAAATTTAATTTAATAGGGGCTTTTTGTTAAGTAACAGCGGTTCGGGGCCGGCAGCGGGTTTTAAAGTAACAAATGAACGTGGCAAAAACCGTAATTAATCATAGCCAACTTTTAACTTGCGCGCATTCATGAACAAAAGACTCTTTAATCAATCATATTAGCGGCGAATCGAACAATTTGTTTCTCTATATCAGGCTTGTAATAAATCAAGATGTCTTAGGCGATTTATAAATGTATGAAAGGCAGTTTCGAACGTGGACACGTTGAGAGAATATGGATGTTCGTCATAAATATTTAAAACGCGTCCATTCTTAATGTTGATATTTTATTTCGTATTACTTTCAAGGCACATTATGTTATTTAGTCAGAATTCAAACTATTCAAATGTATATAAGTACTTTATGCGCTGATTTCGAATCCTACGCCGTTTCATCAAATTTGCTCTAGTTTTCTTATACCGTCGAAAACGAAACTGAAAAATTTCTTTTCACGATTAGATTATGCTTTTAAGATGAAACATAATAAATAAATATAAACCTTAACTAAACTAAACATATTTTTGAGGAGAACGTTACTGTGCAACAAGTTACAACCCATTCCAGGTATAACGTTAGACCTGATCACCGTAAATATTAAAAATATTAATATATTTGTGAATTTTAAAGTTGCATTGATAAAGTTTATCGATTTTATAAAATTGAACTGTACAAAATTCAGTCATTCAGATAACTAAAAGTATTAGTAGAGCTACACTGAGCGCAAATCATTTTACTTTTTATAAGAATTCTCATGACCTTTATATAATCATTTAATATGATTTGGGACAGCAGCACCTGCTTATAACCTTTATACACCAGATACTGCTAAGACATGTATATAACGATAATAAAACTGCTTTATATCCGTAATATGGTATTGATTTATAATACTTATTAGCATGTCTTATTGCCATTAAGAATTGTTTCTTTGGCACTACAAAACGTGCCTCTACCAGGTATTTTATAACCGCTAAAATTTGTTTTGTATTCTTTATAAAAAGTTATTATATTGGGTATGCGCCTTAGGGGCTGTGGATATAATTCAGTTATATAAAAATGAAAGTGTGTTTATTTGTACTTGTACAAATTTATTAGAAACAATATATTTACAAAACAATTTACGAACACTAAACTAACCTTCTCTTAATTTTAAAATGGTATAAACACCGACGTAGATATGTGAATACTTTTAAATTCCTATCTGTGCCAACTTACTGGCAGGACAAGCCTCAGAACTATGTGGACGCCATTGGAATCGGACTTGGAGGAATGCTGCTATAGCAGCAATAGGTGTAGTGTTGTTTCGCTTGGATCTATTTTAAAATACAAACCCCGTCTCTAATTCATGCCCCAAAATAAGATATAATAATTTAGCCCTTATTGTGTTTAGCAATATTCTATTTAGGCTTCTATAATGCTACCTATAACTTCGTTCTTATGGCGTAGAATATAAAAATATATTTACAATTGCAAAAAGACAATTAAACGTATTTTCTGTATTAATAATAGATTATTTCAGAAAAACTATTCAAAAGCAATAACTTACTTCTTTTAATATATCCTTAAAATCGAGTACTTTTTCAAGAAATCATCCGCCCAGTTTGTAAATGTCAGTGGAGAGTCTGAAATACAACTGAGTCGTTAAAACGCGAAACGCGTTTGTCATCGGCCATTTTGGGTATGTTGCATAAAGGTACCAAAACGTTTCATAAAGGCAATCATCATAATGTGTACAATAAATAAAACAATTTATATTCGGTATATAACTCAAAATGTTTAAAATAATTTTTATTCCCGACGAGTCTAATATTACGACTTACTACTACATAACATAATCTTATCATAATACAGCCCCACAAAACAACAGTGCGTGACAAACAAAGTATTATACCCAGGACCGCGCCAGCCCTAGGCAGCGCCTGTGTGCGAAACCTATGGAGTTTTTTTTCTGTTGTTTTCTTGAATAGGGAAAATAACGTTCACTTTCGCTCGGCAATTATTGAGAAAACGAAAACGCCAATTTAATTATTTTTTTTTATCCCGTTATCTTGCTATGGGTAAATGAGGTATGCTCAAGGCCTAAAAAAAATTTCAACATATTTACAAAATGGCTGTCGTTTAAGACTGTCTAGAGAAATATTTGTATCACTTCTATTGGCTTACGTATATAGCCTTTACGTACCCTATCGATCCTATCTATTTTCGGCTTTCTGATTGGGCTTCAAATCACGGTAGGTAAAGACCTTATTTTAGTAATGATATCATTCATGTAGGTAAATAAACTTAAGCTTTATTTGTGATTTGATTCGCCAGCACCACGCAAATTCATTCCCCGAAAGTTTATTTTTTGCAATGCTCACCTGCAAAACAGTCGCCTAGATTATGCGTGGTCAATCGCACATAGACAGAGAACGACGAACAATTTCTGAAACTGAAATCTGAACTGAACCTAATATATCGGAAAAGAGATAGCAAATTACGAAGACTAAAGGAAAAGCTTAAAACCCAGCTAATAGCTAATTCAATAATATTACATCAATATCCGAACGAAACAAAACGCTGTTTACGATACAATTGTTCCTGTACTTATTATGGAGCTGTATCAGTCAGTCGTACAGTGCGTAATCAACGTTCAAGATGATCATGTTTTTCTATGAAAAAATATCGAGAAATGCATCCTAAGGAAGCTACAGCCCCCAAACAGAGCCGGATTTATAAGAGGGTACGCGGGGCTCGGCCCTGTTACTTTACTTTACTTTACATATTATTATGCTTTATTGTCAGAAATTCTAAGAATTCATCGACAAAACGATTTTATTGTTGTAATAATAATTATTATTATCCTCGGCATGACAATATATAAGAATATGCCTACCTAATCGTAAAAATGTATTTTTAAAACACTACAATCCAATAGGGGTAAACAGTTAATAAAATAAGAATACTTGACAATGTGTAAGTATACAAAAACACAAATACAAAAGACAAAGTCAAAAATATAAAACAGCATACAAATCAAATAAATGAAAATAAAATTGTAAAAATTAAAATACGAAAATAAATATGTAATTTAGATTGGCATTTGATTAAAAAACATTTCTAAAAGTCCTCATTGTAAAATTCGTCCAAGCTGTAATATGTCTTTCGGAGAAAAACAGTCTTTACCGTCCTTCGGAACTGGAGATATGGCAATTGTCTACACTCGATACTCAAGTGGTTGTAGATCTTGAGACTTTCATAGAATATTGACCGTTTGATCAAAGTGAGCCTAGGTATAGGAAGGCGTATATTTTGGTTTTGTCGCGTATTATATTTGTGTGATTTTGATGCGTTTTCAAGTTGATGACAGTATTTTTTTGTGAAGCAGATAAACTGTGTCTAAGATAAATAAACATGCTAATGTTAAAATGCCATGTCTGACAAATAATGGTCTACAGTGGTCTCTACTTCTCATCCTGCACATATACCTAATAGCTCTTTTTTGCGACACAAAGATGCTACTAAAAAGCTGCTGGTTACGAAAGCCCCAGAATCCTATACCATATCGAATATATGATTCAAATAAAGAAAAATATACCATTCTGGCCGTGGAAGTGTCCAGTTCAGCGAACACCATTTTAATTGCAAAACATCCAGATGATAACTCGCTACTCAGCCCCATAATGTGCTCCTAAACCTTAACCTATTATCGATAGAGATACCCAAGAAGTTAATCACCGTTTTGTTTTCAATTTCATCATTTTCTATATGAAGGCTGATGTTGTTAAACCACAAGCCAGTATTTTGGTTTAATTAATATTGAGGCGGAGAGAATTTGAGTCACACCATTCCTTAAGCCTGCACAGATCATCATTCATGGTCCTTTCCAGAAGCTCGACACTACTTGAACGCAACAAAAGGGTAGAGTCGTCGGCAAACAGCGTAAAGCCTCCCTGTCTGTTTAAATGTGTTATGTCATTCAAATATAAAGGAAATAAAATGAGACCAAGTACAGACCCCTAAGGAACGCCACAACTAACACTCAAGGGCTCAGAAAATTCACCATCCACCCTCACTGTCTGCACTCTCCCTGAAAGATAAGTAGGAAACCATTTGTGGGCCACTCCATAGATCCCATAATGTTGAAACTTTCGCAGCAGTACCTCCCAATCGACACAGTCGAAGGCTTTGGAAAAATCGCAAAATACTGCTGCGGCAACCTCGCCGTAATTAATACATAAATATATTTGTTCCAGGAAGGCAAAAATTGCGTCACTGGTACTTTTTGTTGCTTGAAAGCCAAACTGAACCGAGCTGAGGATATTAAATCTTAAAAGAAATTCAACTAGCCTTCCCTTGACAAGCTTCTCCACCACCTTCGAGAGAGTAGCAGTGAGATGGGGCGGTAGTTTGAGGGATCGCCAGTTTCACCTCCTTTATGAAGGGGCGCCACAAAAGCCAATCCCAAATATGATGGAAACTCCCCAGTCTCAAAAGATCCATTGATGGCCTCGACGAGGGCACAGAGGGCGGATTCTGGAAGATTTTCCAATACTATCATATCCAGCAGAATTCTTATTTTTCATTTGAGAAAATATTTATTTTAATTCAGTAAGATTGGTAGGATACAAATGAAAGGTCAGTGGGATATGTACCTCAGCTAGATAGTCAAGTGGATCTGTTTGACAAGAAATATTTGATGTTATTTTTGCTGCTATTGAGCAGTAGAAATTATTCAAAATGTTAGGATCTAAATTTATAGAATTCTGCAACGGCCTGTGACATCTCAGATAATTAAGAAATAAACAATTTTCCTTTGTTTTGTTGCCAGCCTTAGAAATTCTATTATTAAAATAACTTTTTTTAGCACACCTAATAATATGTTTATACAGGCGCCTGTAATTATTAAAATAGTTCACAAAAGTATAATTATTTAAGTTAAATTCTCGTATATATTCCTTGCAGATGTTTTAATTCCCTTTGTCACCCATGGCTTTTTATTTTTTGGTATTATTTTTTTAATAGGAAAACATTTATTAAAAGAGTGGCGCAATTGTTTATGAAACATAAGTAAGGGATTAGCGGATTGTGAAATATAGTTCCACCGTACCAAGGAACAATCTGCCTTAAAATTTGAAAAATTGTAAGCACAAAAAAATTCTCCCCACCTTTTGTTTTTTACGACATTGCTGTTGTTTTAAAGGAAACCTGATTAACACGGCTTCATGATCGGAAAGTCCGGCTAAAACAACATTACACTCAAGGTCGTCTATGTCGAAATTGCTACAAATGTAATCTAATGTAGTTGGCAGAACTCTGAGTAATTCGAGTTGGCCCTGTTACATGCATTTTTAAATTAAATCCTATCATCAAAATTAATGTTAAAGTCCCCCGCCAAAACCATTCGCGCGCCCACAGGAAAGCCAGATAAAAGATTTTCCAGTCTTTCAATGAAACTAGTAATATCACAGCTTGGAGGTCTGTACATACATATAACATATAAACTGTATACTTTCAAAAGATAATCGAAAACTCAAACTCTCCCTCAATTAACTGTGAGTCATAGTTGATACATTTATTAACCCAAATGTCATCACAGATTTTATTTTTGACAAGAATCGTCGTACCTCCATGAATTGAATTTTTGCAACTGTAAGTAGACACTAGTAAATAATCAGGAATATAAAGGTCATTAGGTCTTAGCCAATGTTCTGTGAGTAAAACAAAATCTAGTCTTTCTAGTTCATCTAGAAGTACACAGAGTTCATCACATTTATTTCGAATTGATTGAATATTCAACAAAAATAACGAAAACTGAGCATCATATTTTATTGACTTTTTGTGGGTATTGGACTTGGAACTAAAAAGAGTTGTTTTTTGAGTAATTGGTAGAATTATCTCAATTTTTTCTGAATTTCGTCAGATTTAAAGAATTCGAGTTTCCGTTCTGAGTTAGTTGCACCAAATTACAGACACTAGATGACCTTTCAAAGTTTCCCAAAGCACATTTCATTAAAAAATCCAGTCTGTTTAAACCAGACTTATTAAGGAAACTAGATCTTTTTATAATATGTTTATAGTAAAATATTTTTGTTAAATCAATGTATCCAATATTATTACTAAAGGTTTTTAAATTGTCAATGTAATTCATTAAATTTTCATTCAAAAAGTGACCTGCTCCAGTGTCACACCCAGGAGACGTACAAAAAAATAAGATTGGTGTAAAACATTTGTTAGCCAGAAGGGTAACATCGTGTAATGAAACTGGCAAATTATTTGGTTCCACTAAAACTATAACATAATCATGGCTCGAGAACTCGCGTATATAACAATCGACACTTAAAGTTATATCTTTAAAAGGTGCATTTGGTTTTGATACCAGCTGCAATTTCACAGCCTCTCCCAAGCACTGCTTCAACGGATTGTACAAATATTTTCCATAACTGTCGGTCAGCAATAGCACATTCCCACAGATCTTTGGTATGTTCACTTTAATTCTTGATAACACACTTTTATCGGTTTGAGACAATTTATTTTCCAGCAGTGATTTCGAGGAAGGATTGAAATTGCGAAAGCCTGATATATTAGATTTTAGATCTTCAATTTCATTAATAAAAACTTCCTTTTGTAACGGAAGTTGTTATTTGGCGCTTAGTTATGACTTTTATTTTCTTTTTAAATCTCGGGCGCCACCCTTTATTGTTTCAAGTGGTAAAGGAATTCACTATGCCTATCGGGTAGCCTTTAAACAGAGGAGAAATGTTACCAGAGTCCGTTATTGTTCAAAAGGCGAGTTCTGACGGTATCCTATAGCCAGGGATGGGTGATAGAACAGAAACAACTATTTTAGTAAACTAGATTTATTTCATTATAAACATTCAATATACCAACAAAAGAAATCAATTTCTAAGAAGCCTGGGTGCAACAAATGTTTTTAATATGACGGAAAATAGGTGAATCCTAGTCTAAATTGCATTAGTATACGTGTATCGGTAAGTTAATCAAGCGGTCGGTGTTAAATCGGGTGGAAACGGTAAACGGCGAACGGTGAACGGTGAACGGTGAGCGGTGAGCGGTAAGCGGTGGTAGTTAGTAAAGCAGGATGAAAAGATTAATGTTAAGCGGTAACGGCGGTAAGCGTTAAGCGTAAGCGGGAATGATTAAAAAAATAGGACTGTTTCGTTAGCCAGGTAATTGCGGGATGGTAATGATAAGTTGTGCACAATAAATGATGATGCAATAATTACGATAAGAGACGTTCAACTCCGGTGCGGCGTAAGTTATAGACTCAATTTTAAGGATCTCGTGGAACGGATTTAAAATAAATCGGCTTTTTACAAAAGTACACTACTGAACCACTTGGCACCAATGGGCGATTTGCCACCGCAAAAGTGCCACGTAACAGGCGATTACCCACCGACCTGGGCCGCCAGCAAGTAATAGCTCACACGTGGTTCAGCGGTGAAAATCAGGATATATTGGACTTTACGAAAAATTTTAAAATGAAATTGAGAGTTAAGGTGACACAGGTAACGGCGTTATTTAACCAGGCAAAACGCTGATTCACTTGACACCAATGGGCGATTAGCCATCTCAAAAATGCCACGTACCAGGCGATTATCTACCGGACTTCCGCCAGCGAATAATTGCTCACATGTGAATCAACGTTCGGATCCTGATTAAACGTCGGCGTCGGTTAGTAAAAAGAAACATCAAAAATAATGCCCTGAATTTATAAATATTACGAAATTATATACCTCCCAGATCTTATATTATTTTAAGCACTTTTCAACTTAATATTTTAGGATGGGGATTTAAATTTTAATTTTATTAAAACTGAAATAACTTTTAATGCAAAAATACGGTGTAGAACGGTCTCTTATCAGTAAAGAATTCGGATAAAGTAAACGCTCAAAATAAAAAAAATGAATAAAAACTTGTTACCTTTCTAACAAAACAATTTCTTCCGTGCACAATATTTACAGGTGATGGCTTCGGTATTCGGAGCAGAAGTAAATTTTGCATCGGCACTAGGGATGACGCTTTGGAACAGGATCTGTTTTTTTCGAAACAGGTTTTAACATGGAACAGGTTGAAACAGGTATGAATCGATATGTTTTCCTGTTCCGATGAAACAGTTAGCTACGCGGTATCGCAGTCGTCTCGTTTACTCGTTGCCGTTGCCGCTCCAGTTTTGCTGTTCTGTTGCAGCAGTCCGGTCAGATAACCTCTTATCTGTTCTGCGAGTCAGAACTTCTACCTCGTCTGCTGCGACGCTCGGTGCTCGGTGCATAAACGAGAACCCGTGGCTTCCGCGCGGTGTTGTCGATGTTCATTATTTTTTAGAAAATACACAAAAATTGAAGTAGAGTAAACAACGAAAACTAGCAAGTATAGAAACTTAATTTTTTCAAAATTTATAATAAATAACCAAATGCAGTATACCTAATTACCCAATAATGGTGTTTTTTTTAAATTGTTATCGAAGATTTATAAGGCATTTGCGATTTGCAAATTTGCACTGTGCATTTGTCATCGATGACTGTAAAAAAATTTCACACTGGGCTATTTTTTTCCCCATTGTTAATATTTTTATTAAACTCCTTATACATTTTATTTAAGAAAAATAACTGTTGTACTTGCTTAGTTACTTACATCGGCGACATTAATATAGACAGTCGACACAATACGATTTACTACGTACGACGTATAGAACACAAATAGTAAATATAACAAACAAATAGAAAACAGCGGGGAAGTTCCTAAAAGCGAATATTTTAATTCAACTCTAAACGTTCTTGCTATTAACGCGACAACCGGCAACCTTGAACAACGGATTCCGCGTGATCGCAACAGGAGGGCAGCGTCAGCCGCCGACGCGAAACAGGTAGGTACAATTTAATTATCTACGTTTTGGAACAGCTTGGAACTGAAGCAGGTTTCTTGAAACAGGTAATTTTTAAAACTGAAACAGGTTATACCTGTTATTAAAAAAGCCCTGTTTCAACCATCCCTAATCGGCACTGCTTTCCAGCTAGACTCGCTGGGCCCCGGTACTCCCTCCAGGCTGCGCCGTATTTCTCCGGCCGCTGGAGCGCGATTCTATCATCGAGCTGAATATACTGGGCGGTATTTGATTAAGTTTAAACGGAATGATTAAAATTGAATAAGGCGGTTGCTTAATTGCTTTAAAGGATTAATTTAATTAAATTGGTGGTTGCATATTGTTTTAAAATTATAATTATACCGGTTGTCCCAAAAATCAAAATTTTCTGTTGTAGAAAAGAGTTAAAACAAAACTCGTTTAATTGGTTCAGAGCTCTATTTAAATATGCAAAAATGACTGAAAAACTTGTAACTTCGTTACACTTTTCTTCATTAAGTGTCTCAATTGTAGTCAACATATTTCTTTTAATGTCGTTAGGCCAATTCCTTTCTTCTTCAGAATGTTCTAAATCAGACTTAATTTTTGTCAAGTCAGTTTCAAGCACATTATTTTTTTTACATAATTCTGATAACAATATATTTAACTCTGCAAGTTTTTCTTTGAAGCTGGTAATTTGGGTAGTGTGATTGTTCTTAGATATATTATCATCATGCAGCTTTGTTTTTCATGTTTCCAGTTCTGCAGTTTTCGCATCCAAAGCAGCTTGGAGTTTAGTTATCTGGACGTCCTTGGAATCTAAATCAGATTTAGCCCTTTCATAGTGACTATATAACTTCTGGAATCTTGGAAGGTCCTCCAATTAATGTCTGCAGTCCTTACAATAAAACAATATATGCCTTTGTGAGAGTGCCGTTGCGTGAGCTTCTGTAGTTGTGATTCCTGTAAAATTTTTACACAGAAATTTATCACAAGGATCACATGACGCTTCAAATAACTCGTCGTCCTTCGGTCTGCTCTTAAAGACACAAGTTGTCCCACAAATATTGCATATGGACGCCATATCTGATATCAATCATTTGATTTTACTATTCAATATTCAGGATGTGTGAAATTTCACTAAGTACGGCTTTGTTAAATACTTTTCTGGCCAATGGCCCATTAAAAATAACAAAATAGTTTATGTTAGCAAGTAGGTAGCAAATAAGGTAATTCCCATCAATAGGATAAACTGAAGATATATAGAATTGGGTGCTGCTGATAAGGAACACAATTGTTAATTTTTTGCATGGGCGTTCGTGATATGTGTTTAAGCCTATTAATAAAACTTGATTTGTTTTAACGACTTGTTGATTTACCAAGAAGGAAGTCCAGCGCACCTCCTGCACAGTGAGAAACAATTTCACAAACAAAATGACACTACATACAACGATTTTGGTGATATATAAAACTAACCTGAACTAACCCATAAAGTTTAATGTTAGAAGAACAATTGGGTATTATTTCACAGATAATTAGCATTTTGGGTCCAAGTCAGTTTAGTGAAATAGCTAAAGCGCCGTATGCAAAAATTTTTTGGGACCACGCCTATAATTCGTAGGAATTCACCTTTCTCATGCCCCCTTGGGAACGGAAGGTCTGGCCCCAAACAAAGTGAAAGTCCGCTCCACGGTCTTTCATTAAAATAAATTTTTCCAGGCAAGACTGTTTCTGTAAAATCATTTATTTCATGTACTAAATTTCGGTTTATGGACATCATAGCTAAAGCATTTAGTCAGCCATTTTAACAGAAATGTTTTTATACGCTTTTTTTAAATAAAATAAAAATAACCTAACATAGCCGATATCATACTTAATTCGTTATAACAGAAGTACCATAGAAAGAGAAACTTTTTAATAAAAGTTAGAAAAACTGAGAATTTTCAACAAAAAATTAACAAACTCCGCACTTTTTTTTGTAAACAATTATGCTTTACAACATTTACAATGTTCTTATTTTGACCAAAAAACTGTTATTTTGGTTGCAATAAAGTATCCGGTCATCACCATTTTTCTGCTGTAGAGTTTGTAAGAGCCAATGGCAGCTTTCGGAGCAGCCGTTGATGACACGAAGTATACTTTCGTTACTTTGATTTCCTAACTTTGCCTACGCGATGCGGCGAACAGATGGAGTGCATACCACGCGCGTGGTTAGATTTTAAATACAGTAATACAGCATAAAACTGGTCAATAAACGAGGCGACACTGCCACTGGCAGAAAACTAAATTTTTCTCTATTCGACTGTTCTCGAATAAGAATAAGCCTGCATATAATTAGTTCCGCATCAACCCTAAATTCGACCCTGTCCCAAATGGGTTACTCTAAAGATTATTTTCTTCAATTGTCGCTGAAATTATTTATTATAAATTTTGAAATTCAACTTGTATGTGCTTAATCTAATTCTAAAGTCAACCCCAGTGACCATTCAAAAATTCAAGATCAACATAAATCGCTCTGAGCAAACACACCGCTCGCAGAGCGCCCTAAAGGAGTTCTACTACAATGCTAATCATAGAAAAAAAATAGACCTTCCACTGAACGAGAACAATCTATACACGTTATGCTGTGTCGACGACCAGGTAAAGTAATAGCCCAAGACTAATATTATTAACTATGTGACACGGAAACTCATAGAATAATACAAGAAGTGGGGACTAGAGGTCATCATAGGTAAAATCAAAATATATTATGTGCTTGGAGACAAACATAAAGCTAACAGCACACCCAAAAGTATAAATATCTAGGTAAGAAAATAAGAAACCAATTTCGCTTGTAGAGTGGTTTTTAATTTTGAATCTTTAAAAGGTTCTGGGTGTCTTGGTTACTATCTTCAGGGTGGGAGCCAGTCACGGGGGAGTTTGTATGTTGTCTGGTGGGGCGCGTGTGTATGTGAGTGTGTTATTAGAATATTGTTCGATACGTCTGTCCGTGCGTAATATTTTGTGAGTATTTTATCGAAAAACTGGTGTATTGTGTCCATGTGCATGTCATTGTGCAGTACTCTTGTAGGTATGTATCTTGGTGCGTCTGTTATTATTCGTAAAATTCTGTTTTGAAAAATTTGCAACTTTTTAAATTTTGTCTTGTTTACGGTACATCAAGTCGGTATACCGTATATCAGTACTGGTCTAATCATTATCTTGTAAATGTTTGTCTTAGTCCTGTTATCTATTTTACTGTTCTTGTTTATCAAAGGATACATTACACACAATTGAGTTTTAAGTTTGAGTTAGCTAGCCGGAGGTCAACATTGTCGTTCCAGGCCGTCTTTTTGTCAAACACGAGTCCCAGATATTTGACATTGCTTTTCCATGGTGTTTCCTTGTTGTTTACTTTGACTCTGCTCTCTGGTAATCTGACTCGCAATTTTGAGAAAAAGATGGCCTGAGTTTTGGAGTCATTTAGACGCATCTTCCAAGTATCAAGCCATTTTTGCAGAAGGCTTATGTGTCTTTGCAGGCGTGAGATTACTATTCGAGGCTGTCTCGAGGTGGCGGTTATTACCGTGTCGTCCGCAAACAGATAAAGTTGTGTTTGTGGGTGCTTGGGGCTATCGCTAGTGTATATATTGTACAGGACCGGCGCAAGAGGAGACCCCTGCGGGACTCCGACCCTAACAACCCTAACACTGGACACTGCGTTTTCTGACACCGCGAACGACCTGTCCTCGAGAAATGAAACTACGATTTTAATTAAGTAATTTGGCATACCTAATCTTATCAATTTTACTATAAGTCCATCGTGCCATACCTTACCGAAAGCTTTTGAAACATCGAAAAAGACCGCTCCCGTTGAAAAGCGGCCATTTAAACCCTTTAACACATTTGCTGCTAGCCTTGTCGTTTGGCGCACCGTGCAATGAGAAGACCGAAAACCGAACTGCTCCGGTGGTAAAATATTGTTCTTCAATACAAAATCGTTAATCCGATAAAGTATTAACTTTTCAATAATTTTGCCTAAACTGGATAAAAGACTTATGGGTCTATAACTAGTCGCTATAGTCCTGTGTGGTCTTTGGTATCAATGCTACCTTGGCTTTTTTCCAAGAGGTCAGGAAGCGGCCCCTTTCTATGACTGCCTGGGTTATATTTACCAAGTCCACCACTGTTTTTCCAGGCAAATTCTTTAATGCTTTGTTTTTTGTGCCATCACACCCGGGAGCCTCTTTTGCATTTAAAACTTTTAACACGGCTTTGACTTCCTCAAGCGTGACCTGCCTAATGTGCTCAACTCCGTGATTAATTGTTTTGTAAATTTTGACTGTTCTGGAAAGCCTCACCTCAACCTATACTACCTTACTGGTAAAGTTATGACTTTCCTAGCAGCTATAGAGAAATGCCGTTTCTTTTCTTTTTAATGTATGATTGTTTTATGAAATAGGTACATTTTGACCGTACTATCAAGGCCAATCATTAAAAATCCATTTTGGTACAACTTTCGATTTTATTGTTAATTCCCTTTACATATTCTCACTTTCCTATTCTCTCAAAATTAAAAATGCCTTAGAAATAATTACCCTCATTGACCCATAGCCACTTTTCATACCATATATCGGCATAATATGTTCAGTACCAATGGTATGATATTTTATCTTAAAAGAACTATTATAAGTCGATTTATATCTAAACATCATCGAGCGACGCGATGCAGCACAGGGCCCGGGCCCCCCCGAAATCCCGAAATGTGTCATTCGCTTTGCTCTGAATTAATTAAAATAAATCCACATTTTTGAATGATTTTCGTCCTTGAGCCCCCCCCCCCCCCGAAACGAATTTCTGGATACGGGCCTGGGCTGCATCTCTCATTTAGAATAAGACAATAAGAAGTACAATATCTCTCCTAGGGAAATAAGGAGAATAAATACTATACTAATAGTTTACAACTAGTTGCACATCATTTTAGCATTCGTACTCACCGTTTATTTAACATGTTATTGGTTTTGAGCCTTGAATAATCATTTTAAATGAAGAAATTCCGGAAAATAACATCAAATTTTTAATAAAACAGAAAATGTCATCATAAATTGGAAGAGATTTGAAAAGAATACTGTAATATTCAAGAATGTCGACATGACCACAAATTTTCTTCAAACTGACATTTAAAATCGCATTTCATTAGTTTTATTTTTTAGTTTGACAAGTGAAATCCCAAGTTACTTGATTTTCAAAATATTTTAAAAATTGGGCGTAAATCTAAACTAATTTAATAATATGTAATATTTTAGTAGTAGAAAGAACTCTGTACGTATATACCTCAGTTGAGAAAGCTGTTATATACCTGGCACATTACGCGCTCGCTGGATAGTAACTAACTTCTCAACCTAGTTTTATAAACTGCTATTTTGTGGGACGTGTTATTCTTGTAATCAAATTTTCTGGGTAGGTACCTAATTTCGGCCGATACGACTTAATCGAGAATTGTTACAGAATGTAAATAGTAAATGCAAATTGAAGTTTATTTACGGGCTTTGTTCTTTTAAAATATATAACCAATTTTAAACGAAATTCGCGTTCTAATGTGCAAGTTAACTCTTAAAAATATATATGTAATGCAGCTGTATTTTTGAAACAATGGCTCGGCGTTTCCATATAAAATACATAAATACCAAAAAACTGGCTAGTTAGAAAGCCATTTAAACATTGCGAGTTTTAAAATTCCAGTTTGCTGGTGTTTTTATATAGAATATAAATTTTCGGTTTTACTTAAATGTTAAAATCATAGAGGTAAATAAAGTGGTTTGTTTTGCCATATTTAAAATACGAGGGTAGTTCGGTAAGTAACTTGGTTCGCACAATAAGAAAATATGATGTCGATATCATATCTGTGTATTCAGTTATGAAGCTGTCTTACAATGGATCAGAACTCCAGAGTTACAAGATATTTTGACTTAATTCAATTTACCTGCCAAAATTGATAAATCTGCTTTGAACTGCTTCCGCATGAATTTTTTTCACTGATTCAAACCTACTTAACGGGGCAATAATTAATTCTAGGGTCTTAAAGAGAGACACCTTAGGAAAGGAATCGGGAACCTAGAGAAAAATTGAGCTCCGTGGGGGATATATTGAAAAATAAAGTGAGATACAAAGATTGTTATCTTTCATATCTGACTAAGTTACTTACTTGTGAAGGTTAAAATTGTCATTTTTACAAAAAATTACGTACAGGGTGCTATCTAAATTAAATTGATTTGTTTTAATTAATTACATAAAGCATTAGTTTCACAAGTTTTTTTTTAATCCTCGCATCTGGTGCAGCATCCCAACAACATAAAAATGTATTTATTGTGCTTTCTTTTCAGTGCGTGGCAGTGATTATTTTGTTAAGTCGTAATTCGTAAATCGTGATATTGGTTTATGTATAATTTTATTATGGCACTTTTGAAAAAGTGGACATGGTAAAGATATTCGGGACTAAATGCGGAACCACCTTTAAGTTAGACAGGACCGTATTGCACGCTACGCTCTCTGTATATAACATAAAATGGGTGCGCGTCTGGTTACTAACCAACCACCAAAGATATAGAGGGGATCAACATTCCGGGATTGTTGGAATATTTTTATCATACGTAAAACCACAAGAGCATTTTTTTTATCGGATAAACTTTTATTTTTTACGAAAACTAGATTGCTTAGAAATTCAACGAGAACAAACGAAATGATAAAAACGCGACAGCGAAGCTAGAGCGTTTTTATCTATTACCGTTTGTTCGAGTTTAAATTGCTAAAAAGTGATCTAGTTTGAGTTTCAAAACTAAAAGTTTATCCGATCTGAAAAAATAGATCAAGTGATTTTTAGCTAGAGAAATTCACGAATTTTGAGATGAATAGATATTAAAAAAAATAATACTGCACTAAAAAAATGTTTGACAGCTTCAAATTAATTTGTAACAATATGTCAGGTTACCGAGCAATGAAAAAGAAAAGCTACTCGATTTTGAGCTGGAGAGGTTTTTACCATTTAATTTTTAGCTGGAGAGGGTTTTCTTGCGATAAAAAAGGATGCATCTTTTTTATCGATATCAAAGTGATAAAAATGCAAATGTCAAATGGGCATTTTATTGTAGGAGTGAATTTATCAATATTTAAAGTGATGCAGAATTAAAATGTCCGTAATTTAACCACTCAAAATTATTACTGAAATGAAAAAAAATCCGAAATTCAACTACTCGGGATTACTGAAATACTGAGATTACTGATTACTGTAACTCGATTTTATATTATTCCCTTAATCTCAGCCCGAGTAATCTGTAATCCCCAACAATGGTAATCGATTAAAAAATATAATCGATTATCTCTGGTTCTACATACCCGTAGTTGAACGGATCCTATAAAATTTAAAATGGCCATTTCTGATATGAAATGTTCTGATGAGAATTATTCATTATATTTCCCCTTTCAGATTGTCACAACTGGGGGCTGTGCTGTAGCTACGGACGTCCTACGGGGGTCGAATGAAACACAGGGCTTGAAAAAAAGGGTGCGATATATTCAATGCTTTCTCTTATTATATACTTTACTATGTAGCGCCAAGGCAGCCCAGTATACTTTTTATTGAGGCCACCTCTTTTTAAATGTCATGCGAGCGTGACCTTTGTCCTAGGATGAAAGTCTGGGTAGGCTGATGCGAAATGGTCAAAGCGCTTTGGGGACTGTAGGTATGAAATCTCAGGCATGCCGACGTCAAGTGGCGAAGGCGCTCTTAAGGGTTGAGGAAGGATCAGGTAGGCAGATGCCAAGTGGCTAACGCGCCCCTGATGGCAGAGTGCATAGGCCCCTGATAGGCAGGGTTCCATCAACAGTTCCCTATAATTCATATTTCCATCAAAACTCTTCCTTAACATTTTTTTTCCAATACCTACAGCCTTTTTAGCTAAACCGTTACTTTGGTGGTAATGGGGTGAGCAAGTTTTTATAGTGATATATTTGTTCCAATAATAGGTTTTGCACCGGCTTGATATAAATGGTAAATTATCTGCGATTATATACTCAGGATATCCAAATCTAATAAAAATATCCTGAAATGCATTAATAACGGATTCAGATGTTTTATTTTTTAAATAAATCATCTCAATCCAATGGGAAAAATAATCTATTACGACTAAATATGATTTGTTGCCATACTCTAAAATATCTGTTCCAACTTTATTGAACCTCAACTTAGGGACTGAATGTGGTAACATGGGTTCTTTAAAATTGTTCGGTAAATATTTTTCACAAGTGCGACATTTCTTTATATAGGAAGTTATATTGTTAGCTAAATTGGGCCAAAAGAACAAGCTACGAGCTTTATATATTGTTTTGTTAATTCCAATGTGTCCCTTGTGTAGTAATCTAATAACACCTAATCGAAGACTTTCTGGGACAATTATTTTGTTTTCTAATAACACAATTCTCGCTTCAACATATATAGAATCTTTCAATGGATAGTATGGTTTACAACTAGTCGGAATGAAACCAGCTTTTGGCCATCCATTATAATAATACTCGTAGATTTTCATTAAACTATCGTCTTTACTAGTTTCTATTCTGAACTCATTTCTTTTTTCAATACTCATGGGCAGATGTTTAGTGACAGAATGGACCATTTCAAACATTTCGGGATCAACTTTGCCTGTTAACTTTAAGCTGGACCTTGACAGCATATCAGCAAAATGTATTTTTTTACCAGGGACATAGTAAACATTAAGTGAATATTTTAAGAGTTTTAATCTTATTCGTTGTAGCCTAACCGAACCGATTTTGTTAATTGGTTTTTCCATTATTGATATAATTGGTTTGTGATCAGATTGTACGTCGACCTTTAAACGATAAATAAAATCATGAAACTTATGAGTGGCAAAATTGATTGCCAAGAACTCTTTTTCGGTTTGACTATAACTAATTTCATGCTCATTCATTGTGCGTGATGCGCATGCTACCAGTTTAAGAATATGGTTTTCATATTCTTGAAATAAACAACAACCTAGTCCATTTCTCGAGCTGTCACATTGCAAAATTACTTTTTTAGTTGGATTAAAAGGGGCAAGACCTGGGGATTCACTTATAATTTGCTTTAATTTTTTAAATACTTGTTCATGTTTAGGTAACCATTGCCATTCAACATTACCTTTCAATAACTCACACAATGGGTGCATATATTCAGACATGTGTTTCACATAACGTCTCACATAGTTAAAAGACCCTATTACTCTCTGTAGTTCAACCTTATTTTTGGGAGATTCTAACTTACACAATGATTCAATTCTATCAGGGTCAATTTGCATGCCCTTTTCAGAAAATATTTGCCCTATGAAGCTGACTTCAGATTGATAGTACTGAAATTTATCTTTATTAAATTTAGCACCTACCTTTCTAGCTCTTTCAATCACCTCCTGCATAGTCTTGTCATGCTCTTCTTTTGTTACACCAGAAACTATCATGTCATCATGGCATATTTGTACATTTTCTATATTACCAAAATTTTTTTCAACTTCATCCTGAAATAAATCTTGTGAATCAGATGGTAAAACTGTAAACCTATATATTCCAAATGGTGTCCCAAAGCAACACTTCCATGAAGACTCGTCAATGAGCTCTAAATGATGATAGCCTTCTGCTAGGTCAACAACAGAAAATACATTTTTGCCAATTAGATTTGAGCAAATTTCTTCTATATTTGGAACTAATCTCGGCTTCCTAACTATCCGTTCATTTAAGTTTGACGGATCTAAACAAAGCCTTACCTTCCCATTGGCTTTCTCAACAATTACCATACGGTTAATACTTGCACGGGGGTCTATTTCATCTACCTTGACTATTGCGTTTCGGTCAACCAACCTATCTAATTCTATTTTTAAAGGATGCCGAAGTGTGAACGGGACTTTAGTAGGAGGGTGGCTACTAGCCTCAAAATTTTCTATGGTAGCAATGGTATATTTACCTGGAAACCTACCATATCCGCTAAAAACATCTGAGTTTGAATTTATAAACTTTTCCTTCTCCGACATACTACAATCCGCCTTAGCCATTATATTATTTATTCTTTTAATTAAATTTAGGTTTACACATGCTTGACCCCCTAAGAGAACCTGGTTTGCACCCTCGACTATTACAAAATCCTCATATATTTCTTTAGACTTATCCTTACAATATAAATTAACGAAACCTACAGGTTTCGCCTGTGTACCTTCAAACCCTTTTAGTATATATTTAGTTGGTCTTACTTTAAATCGTTGATTTACACTCTTAAAAACATTTAAAGGGATTACACTTATATCTGCCCCCATATCTAACCTAACTCTGACTTTCATATTCTCTACTCTAATTAGTTCTTCCCATGCCTTTGGGGTGTACTTACAGTTTTTGTTATTCTTATTGTCACCACTCACATTACCTACAAATAACTCATTTTCACTCTCGTCACTGTCCTGTTCTACATTTCTTATATTTTTGACTCTGCAAGCAGTCGCAAAATGGTTTAATAATCCACATTTAATACATTTCTTTTCATAGGCGGGGCATTCACGAGGCCCATGTTGAGTTTTACAGCGCCTGCACATAAACTTTTGACTGTCTTTGACTTCATAGTTATTTCTATTACTTCTTTGGACATTACCATTTATAGGTGGCTTCCTATACTTTTTCACAAAGTTAATCTCTTCGCAGTCAGCTTCTTGAAACTTCAGACTTTGTTGCTTGCTTTGCTCACTTGTTCTGCAGAAGGTAATAGCCTTTTCTAATGTTAGTTGGTCGATACGCAATAAGGCTTCTCTTGTGGTTGGATCACGAATGCCCATAACCATTTTATCTCGTAAAGCCTTGTCCTCACTACTTTCATTTGGGTCGGCAACATTATAATTGCAGCTTTTTACAAGGTGGCGACATTCTGTGAGAAAATGTTCAAATACTTCTCCTTCCTTCTGCACCCTTTTCAGAAAATTGTAGCGTTCGAAACATTCATTGATACGTGGGTTCACATATTTTTCAATCAGCTGTAGCATACCTTTATATTTGTCCGCTTCTGTTTCAGGTACAACAAATGTAGTCATAATTCTTGCTGACTCTGTGCCAATTATATTTCTTAAAATTGACAATTTTACCTTGTCAGCTGCCTCATGTTGTCCTGTTGCCACTAGGTAATCTTCAAAGGCGATACGCCAGAACTTCCATTCGGCTGCAGCATGCTGCCCCTGTAAATCGAAATCAGGGGGCAATTTCACATGGCCAACGCCAAGTGCCATATTTGAGGTTATAGTATTCTTTAAGCTTTAAAGTGTGTTATACTTAAGACTTAAATATGTTATTATAATCCTGTTAACTGCGCCATGTTTGGTTAGTGTTATAAGGATATTAAGACTCCCGATAATGGTATTAATCACTCTTATATATTTAAAAAATACTGTTATATTTTACAGTCGTTATAACTACATGATATATCATTATCAACTAACTTCACTCTAATAACTAAAGGTGATTTTACAGCGAACAGTTCCTATAATCCAAAACGTTGGATCATGGGAACAGAAGCAATACAGTGTTTGAATGTTTTGGATTACAGAATTCTAAGAAACCGGTAATCCAACAACTCGCGTTTAACGAAATAAAAAATTCGTTTTCTAACAACTCGTGGCCACAGGAATAAATGTGATTTAGGAACATATGATCATGTATATGATAGTATTCCTGGGTTAATCGATTATGCCTATCTTTGCCAACGGCACCGAAGGAACCACTCACCAAAAAAAGAAACAGACTGCATCCACTTAGCTCCAGCCAAATCTAAATTGCTATGCAAAACACAAAACTCCAATAATTAAAAACTTTTCTGCATTTCGCATATTTCTGCCGAGCGTTCTTCAGACTGTTTTTCCCTAAAAAAAAAAGCAGTGCATATTTTAAATGGAAAAATTGGAATTAACTTTTTAATTGGCAAAAGATTCGCCTCCTTACAAGCATTGCTAGTTTACAAAGTAAGCTGTAAAGGGTTATTCCGTATCTATTGACCAATTCTGCTAGTCATTTTACTTATTATGGAGGTTAGTTTTTAAAAATACAGGATAAGGATTTTAAAATGTTACAACGTAAAATCTGAAAAACGGCTGGAAATATCTTATTAAAGTTTTGGGTCACCAATGGGACAAATTGGAGGGGGGTAAATGTCAAAATTGTTTTAAAATATGTTATTGGCGTCCCAAAATTTAAATAAAATATTTCCAGCCGTTTCTCGGATTTTGCATTGTAACACTTTAAAATCCTCGCCTGAATATAGTTTGATATCTTTCCGAGGATACGTTTAGTAAATATGTGAATTGTAAGATGTTTAAAAATTAATAAGATAGCCACGGATAAAAGCGGTTTATTGGGACTATGATCTAGAAGATAAGGTAATTACTATTACTTAACACGTTAAGCGCCACCACAGGATCTGATCATAATAATAATAATTAGAATGTGTCACAGCGACTCTTTTTATCGCCCTGCTTTCTCACAGGTGTTGTAGCTCTAGAACCGTGTGGTAAACTATATTTAGCCTTTCCTGAATTTACTCACTGCAGTCGTCCTTTTATCGGGAAACGACGATATACTTAAAGTACCTTTTTTTACGTAGAAATGTTTAAGAACCCATAATTTATTTAAAAAAAGCGAAAATATACTCGGCGACAAAAAATATGACCTTAAATAACCCACCACCCTACTCTTACCACGCCACTGGTTGCAATATGGGTCAGCTGATATATTAAAAAATTGACCCCCAATAACCCTAACTTATACCTAAAAATAGCTCGATTGCCACGAGATGTCGCCATGTGCAACGTCTCGCATATGTATTAATACCTAAAAGTTCATTTCTATGTTGTAATTAGATCGTAACAAATAATTAAAAAAAAAACACTTTGATGACACCTTCTTCAAGGGCCTGTAGTTCCGTATTGAAGCATTTGCGGACCTATGTTATTATGAACTTATTTTCATCATTTTTTATGTATATATTAAAATTTGTCATTGTCTTTTTCGGACACCCTGTATAAGAATCAGAAGTTTCTGTATTATGTAATCAATTCGAAAAGGACTATCTTCCTGGCAAACAACTTATGGTTGTAAAAATTTGAACCTGCTTATTATGAGCTTAGTTATGCTTTACTTATTCTTCTACATAGTGATACTGTTCAGTAGATCTTCTTTAGAATGAGTTTGATTCCAAATTGCTTCTTAAAATATATTGAAGTATTTAAATTTGAGTTTCAACAGTGCATGCCACTTGAATGAAAAACTTTGAATGTCACTGTCAAATTTAGTATTGAGAAATACGCGGTTAACAATAATTAATTGATTAAAAAACTAGGCTTTAATCGGCTTTGTAAACAAAAATAATAATAATGTAAGAAAATACGATCATTTGTGTTATTGCCTGTCAATCAATGGAAAAATGAGGAATATTTTAACATTAATTAAGTTTTAAATTGTCTTGCCCAAATTATTAATGGTATTTTCATAATAAAGCATTTTCTAAATGGTTAATTTTCTTCCGCACTTACTTAAAATTCGCACCAAAATCATAGCTGCGAGAACCGACTGTCAATAAAAATAATGAATACCTACTTAAAATTATTTACCATTTTTTAAAACCTGACAGCTTTTTAATTTAAAGAGACAGATCTATAGCCCAAAAGCCAAATTTTAGAGAGCAGTCTAACTAAGAAAAATAAGTAAACATATTTTTCCCAGTGTTGCCAGTTCCAACCCCTCCCTAACTATAATGCAATTCTAACTTAACCGCTTTAGCTCTTATCATATCAGCTTTTTTTTATTTTGAATGGTTTAGGTAAAAGATCTCATTTTAGAATCTTGACATCGAATGGCGTTTTGAGATTCTTAGCTAGACCGGAAGTTAATTTATTTCGAAATACAAATTTTCCTATAAGAAAATATCATATCACTAAATGTGGACTCTAAATTCGTCTACTCAAGATAGTACAAACGAATTTTAATTAACTGCTAAACATCCCTATGATCAAACACACAAGTTAACTTTTAACGTACCGTTTCCATGACAACAACCGAAAAAAGCCTACTTCTTAATTTTTGCCCTGTGGTTGAAAAACATGTAATTTTGAAGTTAGCGTCTAGAATTAACTTGTGTGCTTGATCATAGGGCTGAAACAATGCTTAATTACCGATTGACTTTGCTACATTTTCCTTGCTGTTGTCAAAAACTGCCATTCATTGTTAACAATTTGCTACGTTTAATTGTTTTTTTAATTAAACGATAAATGACATAAAACTTCAGAATAGCGTAAAATTGAAATCAATTCATAAATTAATAAAATACAATAAAATAAAACGCATAGTTGTTAAATATATTTGTGGTAACTATATTACGTCATAAATCATAGTGAGCTGATTTATTGGTTCAATTTACTAATGTTCGGTTGAACCATTAAAATTTAAAATCGGGTGTCTGCAAATATGCTGCATTAAATAATAAAACATTGTTGTTAAATGGGAGATTTTTTTTATAACTGCTTTTTATTGCGACATGTCATTGTGTCGCAGTTTAATTTTAAAGCATTTACCGAGTTGCCAATTAAATATGTTTTTAGAAAGTGCAAGGGTTGCGATATATTTTAAGAAGTCACACAGGATATCCAGGGATGTACTATACTTGTTTATTTTCTGCTTTTCAAAAAAAAACACCTTTCAAAATTTATTTTGCTTGCTTTATTTATACGATTTACGTTGAGAGACTTTGATTTTGTATAAAAACGTAAATTTACAAAATTAAACATTTTTAAATGAAACTTTTTTAAGTTATTCGAAGTTATGGTTCCACATAGAAAACACAACATTGAACGTTTGACTAGTTTCAAAAGCTAAAATTCAAGTCAGATATGTGATATAAGGTACCATGATTAAGCCAGTTCTATTGACTTATTAGTGACAAAATTGAATTGTCACAGCTACCCCTCTCCTAGGAAAGGAGAAGAATTTCCGAAAGGGAATTGACCAACGATAATTGAGCACAAAAAACCTCATTAGCTAAGTAAAGCAAATTAAATAATAATTCAATTATATATATACAAGAAAGGTAGGCAGCGAACAGAAACACTCTCCGAGTGTTCATCAAATAGCTAACGGTAAATAAGTAATAAAACAAAAAAAGGAAAATCACTTTAACCGCTTTTCCGTCGTGAACTCGACGATCCGCCCAAAGTACCCAGCGTACTCCTGTTAGTGCCTTAGCACATACTAACCCTTAGATGATCAATGGAGCTAGCATTGCGTTGCACCCAGAGAAAGATGTATGGGGAACCTCGTGTACTTACCTTTCACCAGACACCTATAGACAAAATCACCAAGCGCACAGCTACAAAACAATTGAAGGGTGGATATCTAAAAATAAATAAGGTAATTAATAACCAGAGAAAAATTAAGAAGAAAAAATAGGTAACCAAAATGATCCACCACACAAATTGAAGTGATTTATAGCAAACACTAAGCTAAAAGGCACCCTGGCGGGATAAACCAACTACCTATGCACCGCAGTTCCAAAAAAAAAATTAATAAGGGTGATCTACATAAAGTTACTGCGGCCGACCTGCCGGAACTAAGTTCGAATAGAGCCGAGTCGAATACAGTACCTTGGCCCTCCCCTGGCCTACTGGTGGATAGCAGTGATTTAGCCCCGAAAGACCCCAGGGGTCGAAGCGTTCAGCCCCCATAGACGACCCTTCCAGATGAACTGCTCTCTAGCAGAGCATCTCCTCGACATTCAGTCGCACCCAACAATGTGTAGCCTCTAATATAAAAAGCAAGAATGAACTGATAAAAACGTTTTTCCAACTGAACAAACAAAGTCACAATCGAGAGAAATATCCAAGGAAAAAACAATAGTGTTGCCATAAGTAAGAACGAAGGGACAGACAGAAGTAAAATACAAAGTAAAAGGTAAAGGTAGGTAGGTAAGTATTTGGACAGTAGGTTTAAATCCGGTAGCAACCGTATTGGCTAAATACATCGAGACTTTGTCAAATGACCTACGCAAAAACAGACCTACAGGTAAGGTAATAGAATAACGAAAATACAATAAAGTAAGCAAAGGTAAGGTAAGGTAAGATTTGAGTCCAAGTACAAATCCAGTAACAACCGTAAAGGCCAAAGACATCAAGACTTTGCCTAATGACCTGGAAAAACAAAAACAAACCCAAAAATAAAGTAACAAATCAACCAAATAAAGAGGCAAGCAAAGGTAAGGTATGGTACGCAATTGGACTCTAGGTACAAATCCGGTGACAACCGTATTGGCAAAAGACATCAAGACTTTTCCAATTGACCTAGGCAAAAAACGTACCCAAAGATAACTAATAATCAAAGCAAAGTAATAGCAACAAGGTAAGCAAGGTAATAAGCAAGGTAAGGTAGATAACACAATGAGACGTAATGCAATACGAATCAAAGCACAGGGAAAACATCAAACAAATGGCAATTAAATCAAGTCAAATCAGGTAATAATAGTCTGTCTGTAATTAGACTTTCAGCGAAGCTAATAAAATAAGCAAAACAACGTAACGTCAAGGTAAGGTAGTAAGTCAAATCCAGGTATAGTGATTTACTGTGGGTAGTAGTAAAAAAGAACCAAAGTAATTTAAAAAAAAACTGGAAACAAGTAATGATTTATACGAAAGTATAACACACTTACAAAATAATACGCAGTTGCCACACGCAGTTAATTCAATCAAGTTAAGACCTGAATCGAAAAACTTTAAAATACTCTTAACTTTACTTAACTTACAACTTAACTTACAAATGGCAGGGAAAACATCAAACAAATGGCAACTAAATCAAGTCAAATCAGGTAATAATAGTCTGTCTGTAATTAGACTTTCAGCGAAGCTAATAAAATAAGCAAAACAACGTAACGTCAAGGTAAGGTAGTAAGTCAAATCCGGGTATAGTGGTTTACTGTGGGTAGTAGTAAAAAAGAACCAAAGTAATTTAAAAAAAAAAGTAGAAACAAGTAATGATTTATACGAAAGTATAACACACTTACAAAATAATACGCAGTTGCCACACGCAGTTAATTCAATCAAGTTAAGACCTGAATCGAAAAACTTTAAAATACTCTTAACTTTACTTAACTTACAAATGGCTACTTAATTGTTGAAATAGGTATAGATGTTGAGTTGGTCAGAATTCCTCTTTTTTTGGGAGAAAATTAACATAATGGTTAAAATATATATATATATATATATATATATTGATATTTGATAAGTTGTCACTTCCGTTATGTATAAGAGGCGACCTAACTTCCGACATTTCCTCGTAAAATATATTTAAAATCTTAATTTTTTTGTATTAAGGGGGACCTTAGGATCCCAAAAATCAAAAGAGGGGAAAGAATTTCTAATTTTTTAATGTACATATATATATAGTGTTGAAGATATGAAGTGACTTCCATTATATATATATATGGAAGAAAAAAAGGTGACGTTGCCACTTCAGAAAACGTTGCCAAATCTCTGGAAGTTACATCGTACTGTTATTCAGTTTTGTAAAATATATATGAAGTGGAGTATTACAATATCGTGGTGGCGAGCTTTTTGTTTAGAACTAAATATTCTTAAAGCGATTTTTAATTTGAAAGGTATAAAAAGATTTTTTTTGAGAAATTGTTATATCTATAGGGGCGGCAAATTTTTATTTGCAACCAGCGCTAAAAATACTACTGGGTGGTCTGATGTTTTGGTAATAATATGTGGACGACGCCGATAATGTTAATAGTTTTATTATTCTATAATTGATTTCGCAATCTTTATCAAAATTTATTTATATTTTTATCAAAAATAAATTAAGAAATTAACTTATCGGTGTGAAGGTTGGCAAACATTTAATGAGTTCTGAAATGAGCGTGATTAAATTTATAATTAATGGAAAAGCTATTTTTTTGGAGATTAGACCTACCTAGGGTATGAAATTTTTTCATATTATGTGCTTAAAGGACATAATACGACATTGGAAAATGGGATTTATTTGCTTTATAGCTCGTCTCTTTTATTTTCCTTTTTGGAAATAAGAAATATTATTTTATGAATACAGTGTGACCAGTAAAGTCCGCATCGTATGGGATTTTTTTTATTAATAATAGCTTTATTCGAAATTTGTCTTTAGCATAAATTTGTGTTTTGACTGAGATGAAAAAATAGTAGTCACGTGATTCGCATTATCTGTAGTAGGGATTGACTATAAAAGCGCCAAGCGCGCTGATTTTAGGCATTCAAATTTTTTCCTTTTAAAAACTAAGTTGTTACGCTGCCAGCAAAGAATTTGTTCTTTCAAATCTTTTAACTCATAATTTAGTAAACAGAGTAAAAATAAACATAAAAAAAAATATGAAAACGCGAGTGAAACCATTAAGAAGAGAACTACAAATTCACAAAGTATCAGGTAAACAAATCCTAAATCTTTAACGAAAAACCTATATCTGCATATTCTTTTACTTTAATTTCATTATTACCAAATTAATAAACAAAGAAAGCATTGATTTTCCAATTTTCTTAAATAAAACGCTGACTTGATGTAGTGACAACAATTGGTTGGGTAAAATTGCAAATTGATCAGACAGACATCGGCGCCGGGCTGGCCCTACGGTTTTTCCGGATGCCGGAAGTTGGCCCATGGTGCTTGTCGACGCCAATAAGCAGCTAAAAAACCCAACGATTGCGGTTAGTAGACAAAGACAGCAACAATGATAAAGTTGAATTACTAAAAGGCGAAACATTATAAATATCGAATGAATCTTTTATTCCATTGCATTATAAACCGCTGAATTGGAGTAGTGACAACAATTGGTTGGGTAAAATTGCGAATTGATCTGACATACATCGGCGCCGGGCTGGCCCTACGATTTTTCCGGATGCCGGAAGTTGGTCCATGGTGCTTGTCGTCGCCAATAAGCAGCTAAAAACCCAACGATTGCGGTCAGTAGACAAAGGCAGTGACAATAATAAACTTTAAATTATTCAAAGGCTGAACCTGATAAATATCTACCTACCTATTCTTTTACGTCAATTTCGTTATTACAAATTAATTAGTCAAAAACAGCAATATTACTAAACTAAGAAAATTTTAAAGGCCGAACCGTATATGAATATTTACCTAAATATTTTTATTTCTTTTACTGTTATAAATATTGCTATCTAAACAGCTAATCAGAAGGTTTTATGGGATAAAGCATGGGAGATTGACCGCAGGTCAATTAAATGCAAATAAATCCCGGCCATAACGTCTGCAGGACCAAATTTGGCTATTAATTGTTTTAAAATAAAAGGGTGACCAAACCATAACGGTACCATAAATAACTGTAACAAAATCAATACACTTTTGCTTTCTAAGGGTCATAAAATATGGATCAAGTTCGCTGACACGAACCTTTATTGTAACAGATGTTAGTCTGTCTCCCTGGGTGTATTCTTATTTTGAGGTATTTAAGAACAAATATTGGACATTATTACGCAGTAATAACCCATCTTACAAAGTCAATTATAATCTGCAATACTTAAGGAAATGGGGGAGGGTCGAATAAGGGCAATATTTTAGTTGACATAAAAGTAAACTTAACAGAAGGGTTATAATTATTGGTATGATGATATCAGTAGCACGTTAATATATTACAGGTGTATTTAAATGATTGTGATGGGTTATTGTCAGGAAAGAACGTCGATGTTTGTTAAGTAGTGTAATCCTAGGTAATTTTATTAAGTCATTTTCCGACGTTTCAGTAATGAAAATAACATCTCCTATCTTTATTTGCCTTGTTATATCTTATGCGATGGAATGTTCGACAGCCGCTGGCTGGACTGTTGTCTTTCGGCTTTCCTAGAGTTAGGTATTCAATAATAAATTGCAGATTAACAGGGGACCAATTAAAACAAGAGTGTGGTCGCAGACCAAAAATAATGGCAAAACGAGGGGTGCTTAGGGAGGTCAATAATTGTTACCATTACAGTCGCAGGCATAATAGGTAATATTAGAGAAATACTGCACCTTTTTGTTGCAGGCAGACATCCTAAATTAAGTTTAATGAAATGTAATAATTAGGTCTGGGATTATTTATGGTATTATAGGTATATTTGATATCAATGTAAATTAAATGTATATGGCCAAAATACCTACTACTTTTATAATAGATACTTTGTAATAAAAGCTTCTTGCATTTTCATTTCATGGCAGCGAACTACCAAATCATAAGTAGGGAAACCATCAGAATAAAATTAAAGCGGAAAAAAAAACTCTAAAATCTGACATAACTTTACCGTTGTACCAAATTTTAAAAGAACCTGCAAAGTAAACACAACGTAAACAGGGTCGTACCACAATATTTGATGATTACAGCCAGAGTGACGGATTCCCTCAGGTGATTAACACACCCGGGGTCGGTCAGTTTCACTGGTCCATATGCAAAATTTCAGATCCATAAGATAATTTTTATTGTTTGCCCATATTTTGTAAATTGCACCAGTCTTGCAAAATAAAACTTAACGCAACCTACATAAAACTTCTTCGTTTTGACAATGCTTTATTCCAGACACATTTTCTTTAAAGTAGCGCCATATTAAATAAGTGTTTTTCTACAAAATCCGAAGATGGCTATTAAAATTTATTAAGTATTTTTGAAAACGTAGTTTTTGTCTAAAAGTAAAAAACATAAGTAAGACCAACAAGTCTTCATTATGGGGAAAATAAATTTTCGTTTAACTTAAAAATTCAAAATTCTATTATGCAGCTGAAATTTTGCGTATGGGCTAAAAATTGAATTTAGGAAAACTTTTTTCGATAACTTCTTTCGATATTTCGGGAAATAACCCCACTTTTGAATTTTTTTTTTGGAAAAATTAAAATTTGACAGAAAATGCGAATCACGTGACTACTATTTTTTTGATAGATATTTTCATCTTGATCAAAGCATAAATCAATGCCAAAGTCAAATTTCGAGTAAAGCTATTAATAAAAAAATCCCATATGATGAGGACTTAGCTGGTCACACTGTATGTAGCCATTGTTAGCGGGAATAATAGTATGTAAAAAACTCAAACTCTCAAAACTCAAACTCTCAAAACTCAAACTGAAACTGCTTTATTGTTGAAGATACAAAAATATTATTGACAAAGCACAGTACAAAGGGCAGATCGAACTCAACATTTAAAGAAATGATACAATTAACGAAATAGATTACTAACGCCTAAAACAAAATAATATGAATCCTGGATAGGTATGGGAAAATAAATAAAGAGCAAATCGCATATTTTGACAGTTTGGCTGTAAAATTCTCCATTGAGTAAACTTATTTTTTACAGGATGGCTTTTTCCGTGGCTATCCGGGATAGTTTTAGATTATGTAGAGATAAGCTGCTGCTATGGTCATTCATTTTATACCTACTATGTGGTTACATTATAAAATTAATATTTTTAAATTTAACTGAGTGATGTATATGTTGGAAGCAAACATCGAAAACGGTAAATGGCGATTTTATGCTTAATCTTATGATTGGCCATTTTATAGCGACCAATGTCCGAACTTTTAAATTACGGGTGCAATTACGGAATGACCAATGGTTAAAATAAGGGTAATTTCGGTTCGTTCGTTTTATTTAATCTTCAGTATAGGTAGGTTGTTTTCATTTGACAATGCCAGATGTTTGGAAGGACTCAACTAGTATAGGATTTTCAGTTCAGGTAAAAAGATTATAATACAATAGAAGGGTTTTTCGATTTGTTTTCTTGCTATATTGTCTTTTGAGTATGTAAAGACAATTTGGTTTTTACTTTATTACTTAGCCTAAACATATGTATAATATAACTACGTATTTAGTTTTCTTATTATCGCCGCTTAATGTTTATAAACAAACTGTTAAAAACTCTTTTGCAAGAGAGCAAAAGCGTGCTTGCTGATTGATTGGACCAGCGGCAACTATCAAATAAAATGGTTGCATTGCGAAATTTAATAAAGTGATTTTTATAATCCAAACATAGATTAATGGAACACTCTATATGTTAATAAACCATATTATTGTTATGTTATTTATGCTCTATAAAAGCTTATGATGTTTGTGATTAATCAGCATTTTTGTGTAGCACGGTGGTGGGCCCAAATTTGTAAATTATCCAGAATCAGTGTTACCAACTTGTGGGAAATTTCAAATTATCATTCTTTGTCAGAGCATCAATAGCAATAGTATATTATACACCCAAACAGTTTGAATTTTAAAACTTATAGTTATTATCTCTTAAAATGTTGTTACAATTAGTTGTCGTTTTGTCCATTCATTGCTGGTAAGTATAAAACTTTTTTTATTGTATACAGGTTTTCGGGTTTCGTTTTATAAATTAACATAAATTTATTAAATTCTTATTTTTTTTTACATAAAAATGCAGGACAAAATGCTTGGCCGAATTTTTTTTATTAGGAGTACCAATTCCTATCATGACAATATCTAGTGGTACTTTACTGGGGGCAATAGTAATTACCCAGTTGGCATGATTTGAGAATAAACGTTAATTTTACGCTCAATCGGCAATGTTATTTTTCATTATCAAAATTTTCGTTTAAAACACGTTATTTTTCTAACGTTTTTTATTTAACGGAATCATCAAAACGCTTTAAATATGGCACATTTTCTTTAATTTAATTACCTTTGTAGAAATTATCGTTTACAAGATATTAATACTAAAAATATTTTACATTTACAACAGTCCCATATTTATACAGGGTGTTCGAATAAGCGTTAGGATACTTGGAGAGGTTATACGTTAGATTAGATGAGATAGAGAGGGTATATGTTAAAATGAAGGTAGCAAGTCATATTATAACAAAACAAAAAGTCGAATACTTAATACTTTTAGAGCTACAACCTGTCAAAATTTAATTTTTTTTAAAAAAAAAGGGGACATGTCCACATTTTTTTCGAAACACGTTTTATTTTAAATTTCTGCTCATTTTTATGATTTCTATCGACCCATCTTTTCAAATTCTTTTAAAATAGTAGACAACCCGGTAAAATTCCCATATGAAAATAAGATATTCGATCAAAACCAGACATGTCCATGGTACATGTAAATCAAGTTTGTTTAAATCAAAATGGGACAAGTCCAGTATTATTACTCATGATGAATATAAACAAATACATTTTAATAGGGGACATGTCCACTTTTTATGCAACTTTATGTTTTACTTAAAGTTTAAATTGACTATACAGTGTGGTCATTTAAGTGTGCAACATATGGAAATTTTCTTTATTACCGATTTCTCAAAAATTTTTTTAATAAAAGTTGGTGCATCATATTTGGTACACTTAAAATAGTTGCAAGTCAAACGGCGTACAGAGTAGGTCCAAAAACATAAAACTTGTACAAGAATAAACTATCCCTATTTCAGCAAACTCAGCAAAATGCTATTAAGGAAAGTTGTTTAGAATTAAAAGGTATGCATGGATTAAAAAAGGTAACCTTCTAAAATAAAAAAAAAATATTTTTTTTAAAACACTGATAATTTCCAAAAATTTATTTTTTTCTATATTCACCCTAAAGACCATCATAAATTATTTAAAATCAAATCAATTTCACATATCTTTGTCAAATTCAACCATAGTTGTAAAAGTAACTTAGATTTGTAATTTATTAAGGAATCACAAACTTCATGTTTGTTGCAAGGACATTAAGCACAACTTTAAAATATCTTAAAAATTATTTGTAACAAGATAAAACATTAGTAAAGATAATAATCAAATTAAAAAACTCTTATTTAAAGTGCAAATTTTTTATTTTAAATGTTTGTGAAAAAACTGTACCAGTTAATTGACAAACATAAAATATTACTAAAATGATCGCAGATACCTACGGAAAAAACACGTTTTCGAATCCATGCATAACTTTTAACTCTAAACAACTTTTCTTTATAATATTTTGCTGAATGAAAGATTTGAAACAACTTTTTTATTTGTTGTTTTGCTAAATAATTAAAAATAAGGGTAGTTCCCGCTTGGACCTTCTTTACATTCTTCTACTTTTTGAGAACACTGTATTCTGTATTATATGGGTAATACATTTTTTCATCGTAAATCTAAGCTTCTTGCCAAGCATAGCACACATTTTTTTTTCATAAAACGCATAATAAAGCAATTTCCCATTTGTGTAGAACTTTCTTGGACACGTTGTATAATAATATGGTGTTCCATTTAACATAAGCAACTTTGAGATGACGTAAGGTCGCTTAATCCAAATTTTCAGAATTCAGATCGCTTTCCGAAACATTTTAATGGGCGGTCAGCCTGTGTACTTCATTAAAAGTATGATATAACAATAATTATATAAAAATTACTATGTTTGACAGCAGTTTTTTCAGCATTGCAGAGGAACTCCCAGTAGCTGTGAGGGCCAACACAGCAGAAGCGGAGAGGATCATGTGCGACCACACGCCTGTGGCACTTAGCTTCCTCGAAGCATGGGTATATTCTACAATATCTAGCAGCTGGTGGCAATTCACTTATACTGGAAGTGGATCTGAGACCCCAACAATGGTAAACATGGTCAGACACAAAAATATGATCATCCAGTCCCTTCCAGAAAACGCAAAGTTCTTGTCGATCGGCCTTCTTCAACGGACGAGAACATCTCGGTACCAAGTAGCAATATCACATGTTTCGAGGAAAAGATGGCTTGCATGGTGTGACCGAAGAAAGCAAAAAGGCAGAACTGTACCAACGGCTTACTTTCATTCAAATGAAATTGAATTATTTAACAACGATACAATTATGGCAAATTTACCCGAAAAAGAAATTCCATCCATTTGTGAAGTAGGAAGCCAAGTTCAGTTATAATTTTTGTTTTTATTTGGTAACAGTGGCATACCAAAAAAAGTTAGTTAAGTTAGGTTGGGTGCCTTGCATGTGCAGTGTGCATAAAGTGTGTATAAAGTTGAAAGAAATGTTAATTAGTGGGTAATTAAAAGGTAATTCAATAATAGTACATTATACACCTAAGTTGAGAAGTAGGCTATTATATAGCGAGCGCTTTTATATCATGAGCCGCGAAGCGCCGAGGGTTGTAATGTGCGAGATGTATAATAGGCTTCTCAACTGAGGTGTATATAGAATTTTTTCTAATACTAACACTAAACTATTAGATATTTTAATTCGTTAAATCTTTATGTTACCCATTTCCACCTAATTTTAAAAAAATGTTTAAAATCAAGTAACCTTGGATTTTACATGTGTCTTGCTTAAAAATAAATCTGGTGCCATTTTTTAATAATATTTATAACAGCTTCTTTTTTAAATATCTTCCAAATTATAATGAAAAGTCCTGTTTTATTCAAAGTTTTCAAACATTTTAAGGAATTTCTTTATTTAAACTGGTTACTTAAGCTTTAAAAGTAATAATATAGTAAAGAAACAGTGAGGTAGAATGTTAAATCATAGTGTCACTTAGTCTCATTGAACAGTTGTTTTTCATTATTAACCTAGGTCATTTTTTATTATTATTATTTACCTGAGTAAAGAAATGCCACTTTTTAGTAGAAAAATGGAGTTATTAATGACGATGTCTCAAGTAAGTAGTAGAAAAATTAAATTATTACTTTGAAATCTGAAAAAAGTACAAATTACAGGGTTGGGCAAATGTTCCGGAAGGGCTTAATTACCGGCGAACGAAAAGTGATATCGGATCCTGGTTTTGGGCAATGTATAAGACTAACATTGTACTATTTGACTATTATACCCTATAGTGTACAGGGTGCTCAAATAAAGCGGCACGGTGAAATTTTTTTTTAAATAGAACACTCTGTATGTTATTAAATTTTCAGATTCTACATAAAATTACAATTAAGTATAGAATAATAATGCATTTATTAAAAAATAATTATAATTTTATGTAGAATCTGAAAATTTAATAACATACAGTGTTCTATTTAAAAAAAAAAATTACCGTGCCGCTTTTTTGGAGCACCCTGTATAATATATGTTATAATAGTCAAATAGTACAATTTTAGTCTTATACAGTGCCCAAAACCAGGATCCGATATCACTTTTTGTTCGCCTGTAGCCGTTCAGGAACATTTGCCCAACCCTGTATAATAAAAATATCCGTTATGTAGTACCCTAATCCTAAAACATCATACATAGTAAAGTCGCTAGGATTAATTAGCTTTTTTTATTAAATGTTGAAGTTTTGATTTTATAACTGGGACACTCCTTTTACTGCCTGTCCGTGCAATAAATTCTTTTATTCGTGTACCTGACGGATAACAGTTATTTTTTATGTTATTCCCAAATTCGCTTATTAATGCTTCTATTTCTGTGTGTGACCATCCTAAAATTAAAGGCATTTATTTTTCCCTCCGTTATTATTTAGCTGTAACAGGATCAACCCTAAGCTATTTTTAAACATGCCCATAACGGCTGGCTATAAGTTTGTGGTATATTATGGGAAACGTACAACTTACCTTTTTTTGTAACCCTTTTATTCTTGCATTTTTTATTAACACCTTTATTATTTTCACTGCTTTCACCGCTATCTACAAATTTACAAAAAATAATTATTATTTCTTCTGGTCATTGTCTACAAATTTTTGAATTGTTAACGCTTCGGGTTATTTATTTATTTAAATTATCATCACAACTTTTAGGTAAATAGCACTACAGAAAAACTGTTATTTTTTATTACTTAGTAAATTTTTAATTTTGGTATTTCGATATATAATTAAATTAAAATATAAATGGTTTCATGCTACGTTACGGTTTTATAATTTTAAAACCATCTTCAGACAGCTGAGTCTTTTAAAAATGATACATTTTAGCAATTTCTTGTAATAAATTAACAATCGTTTTACATCGCATTTTTAAAGGAACTTAATGGTCGTTAAGTTATTGCAAGAAATTGCTAAAATGTATCATAAAAGACTCAGCTGTCTGAAGATGGTTTTAAAAATATAAAACCGAAACGTAGCATGAAACCATTTATAGTTTAATTTAATTATCGAAATCCCAAAAGAAAAAATTTAATAAATATCCTTCTACGCTAAAGAAGGAAGAAAAAAAAATTTTTATTACATTTTCACAATAAGTATATTGAGTGTCGAAGCATGATGTTCAGATTTTAGACTAAGGAAGAAAAAAAATTAAAAAACGAAATTTCCCAGGAATATTCATTAAAACTTAAGCGGTCTTATTATAGAAAATGTAGGACTAACTTAATGATTAGTTTAATAATTTCTAAAACTGAGTTAGGCATTGCTAATTCTATATAAATAATATAAACTTACCAGAACCAATTTCTTTCTCTTCTGGTTTGTATGCTTTGTAACACGAAGCTATACTATTATTTGAACATGAAGCACTGCCAGCACTGGAAGATATGGAACCTATTAAAGAAGGTTCGTGAGTCGGTGCTTCTAAAATTATATATAATTACTTCCTTAAGGCAATAAGATGTCGCAATCATCCAAAAAACTTATTAGTTTTATGAAACAACACCTTAAAATTTATGAATCACCCATCTCTGTCTAACACATAGTTTTATTTATATGGAAATAAGATAGTTAAGTCATTAAATAAAAAAACATTTGACTATTAAATTAATTAGTTTACTTTTAGCAATACAAAAAAAAATAATAAATAAAAAATTGGACATCAATTCTTGGGCGTGTTTAAAAATATTAGCATTTGCTCTACTACAGTCGTTTATTTTTATTTATACATTTTTTTTGTATTGCTTAAAGTACACATAATAATTTAATAGACAAATGTTTTTTTTTAACAATTTAATTACTTGACTATCCCATTTCCATAAGAATAACGTGTTAAATAAAGATGGATTTATGGATAAAACAACTAGTTTTTGGATGGTTGCGACACCTCATTGTTTTAAGAAAGTCAAAAGTTACTAAAAATAAAATAAAAAGTCCAGAGGCGTATTTAAAAAAATGAAGGTGATGATGGCCGCTCAAAAACGAAACGTCAGATTTTCAATTTGACAACGCAATCTTGTAGAGGGGAAAAAGTGGCAATGACAAGTTGTTATTTATTTTAAAATTTCTTTTCAAATAAGCTCAGGAAACAAAAAAAGATTTTTGCAAAAATTAGGGTTTTTTCGAATATCTTCGAAAGTACTTTTCAATTCTTGAAGTTGCATTTTGTTGAGCACCAAAATGTATAACTTTGCCATAATTTAATCGACCCTGTATCTCTTATATTAACCGAGATCCCCATGCATGCACTCGAATCTGTGGCACCCTGTATAGATTTGTAAATATAAATACCATTTATTTTTTTTATCGAAAACCGTTCGTCACACGTAAAAAGTCTAGGGGTTATTTGTTATTTTCACCGTTAATATGTGGTAGTAGTATGCAGTAATCTCTGAGATATGACCGGTGTCCGACCTAAATGAAACATCCTGTATATTAAAATAGGTTTTTGATGTCGATATACAGTGTGACCACTAAAGTGCGCGTCGTATGGCATTTTTTTTTATTAATAGCTTTATTCGAAATTTGACTTTGGCATCAGTTTCTGCTTCGATCGAGATGAAAATTTGCCCAAAATAAGTGGGGTTATTTCTCAAAATAGCAAAAGAAGTTATTAGAAGAAGTTTTCTAAATGCAATTTTAAGTCCATATGAAAAATTTCAGCTGTATAGGATAATTTTGATTTTTTGCCCATTACATTTTTCGTAAATTGCACCACAAAATAAGACTCAATGCAACCTACATAAAACTTCTTAGTTTTTACAATGCTTTATTCCAGACATATTTTCTTTAATGCAACGCCATATTAAATGTGTGCTTTTTCTACAAAATTAAAAAAGGGGTATTAAAGTTTGGTCACACGTGATGCAAAGTTTATTTATTTTTGACCCTGTATTAGGTAGCT
Source organism: Polydrusus tereticollis (assembly GCA_963920685.1). Lineage (NCBI taxonomy): Eukaryota > Metazoa > Arthropoda > Insecta > Coleoptera > Curculionidae > Polydrusus > Polydrusus tereticollis. The sequence goes on from OY987329.1 coordinate 47,493,328, forward strand.
TCATAAAATAAGTATTTTTGAAAACGTAGTCTGTTCCTAAAAGTAATACACATTATAATTAAGACAAACAAGCACAAAGTGTCTTCAGTAAAGTTGAGTAAAGTCTTTATTAAGTGGAAAATAAATTTTCTTTTAACAAAACGTAAAAATTAAACTCTTTTCAATTAAACTCTTTTCTTAATAATAAGGTGTATTACTTTTAGACACAAACTACGTTTTCAAAAATACTTATTTTATGAAGCTAACTTATACAGGCCCAAAAATAAATAAACTTTGCATTACATGTGACCAAATTTTAACACCCCTCTTTAGATTTTGTAGAAAAACACACATTTATTATGGCGCTACTAAAAAAAAATATGTCTGGAACAAAGCATTATCAAAACTAAGAGGTTTTATGTAGATTGCATTGGTTCTTATTTTGCAACAGTGATTTACGAAAAATGGGCAAATAATCAAAATTATCCTATGCTGCTGAAATTTTGCATATGACCCAAAAATTGTATTTATAAAACCTTTCTCTTATAACTTCTTTCGATATTTTGATAAAACTTATGAATATTTTTTTGAAAAAAATTAAAATTTGCCAGATAATTCGAGTCACGTGACAACTATATTTTGGAAAAATTATCGTCTCGAAACAAGCAGAAATTGATGCTAAACTGAAATTTCGAGTAAAGCTATTAATAAAAAAAAATCCCATATGATGCAGAGTTTACTGGTCACACTGTATCAAATCTAAATAAAATGGATTGTTTTATTAAAATATTTTATTATTATACCTAGTTAATTAATCCTTTAACCCTCTCTAGAAAATCGGTGGTACGACTCAACAGACGGTATATTATATCTACCTGCTGACATTTTAAGAAATGAAAAAATTGATATAGGCTATTTTAATAATAAATGACAAGGTGTGATATATGTCATTGAAATGGGATAGATTAAACATCCAGGGTTTATTAAAATTTAAAAATTCTTGTTAAACTGGAAAGTCTGATTTTGCCACAGAATAAATTATATTTTTTCTAAATAAACCTTTTTACGCCCCTGAATAAATTTCAACAAATATCTAATCATTTCCTACAACCAAAATATTACTAATTCTAAATTTCTTATTCTATGCTCCACAGTACAAAAGCAATATTTTCTGACTTACCTGTACTAGATAAGGCCGATTGGACCATTTTATAACTTCTTCCACTAATCATGGCACACGAAAACGTAATCACAACTACCACAAAATATAAATCACCGTTAAAAAAAATTGGTTCTAGTAAGGTAGGGTCGGACCGACTTATTGAAACCAACAGAAGTAACTAGAAACTTAGTCGCAAAGAAATTCAAATATATAGCATTAAGATGAATTTTATTACATCCCTAAATAAAATATATTAGAATATTATAATCGGGCATTTCCAAGCCCCTGGTATTGTAAAATGCAAACAAAGCTAACAATCTAAAATTACCTAAACCTTTAGAATACCCCAATTATACAGGGTGTCTCTAAATTAGCTGACACTATTTGAACGGGATAAAGTACCTACATTAAAAAATAAGACTAAAACCCTCTATTAATATACCTTCGAAAATGCTTCGCTATGGGGCTCGAGCCCCCCAAATGGGAGCTATGACAAGCGTTTTTTTCACAATATCTCAGAAACCGATTAAGGTATCAATACAAAATTTGATAGGTACATGTTTTACCCATGATAAGACGCAATAAACGGTTTATTATACAGGGTGTCACACGGTGACCGTCCATTAGAATATTTCGGAAAGTATACTGCGATTTGAATTCTGAAAATGGTATTTTCGGACACGCTGTCTTCAGATAAAATAATAAGCAGACAGATATATTATGCTCTAAGTTAGAAAGCTAGAAGCTATCAAACTTGAAAAATGTGATTTTTCAAAAGTCAATATCTCGGAAATTATTAAGTACCTACAGCCTTAAATGCGTTTATTAGAAAATAATTTTAATTTTATGTAGATTCTGAAAATGTAATAATAGTATATATCATGTCCAAAAAAGTTCTAAACAAATGGGACACTTTTTTATTATGCGTTTTGTTAAAATAAAGTGCTGTTCCTAAAAAGCTCTGGCAAAAAACTTACATTTTTATAAAGAGAAAAATGTTTTATATTACACAGGGTTTTCAAAAAGTAAAAGAATGTAAAGAGGGTCCAAGAGAGAACTATCCCTATTTTTAATTTTTTAGCAAAACAACAAATAAAAAAGTTGTTTTAAATCTTGTTGGGAGTACAAATAAAAAATTTGAATTAAATATAATTATTTTTAAAAACACCTTCACGACGTGATGAAATCATTATTTTTCACCCCCTCCATTTGTATCAGAAAAATACCTTTATTAACAAGGTGTTACTCTGGCATAAACCTCAAGCTATCTGATTCAAGGGGGGCTAAAAAATAATGATTGATCAAGTCGTGAAGGTGTTTTTAAAAATAAATTTTGATTTAAACTTTGTATCTGTACTGCCAACAAGATTTGAAACTACTTTTTTATTTGCCGTTTTGCTTAAAAATTAAAAATATGAGTAGTTCTCTCTTGGGTCTGCTTCTTTACATTATTGTGCTTTTTGAGAACCCTGTATCCTGTATTATATAATACTATTCTTCTTGCTTCTTGTCAAGCATAGCTTTTTAGAAACACATTTTTTTTCATAAAGAAATGCAAATATACGAGTACCTACAGCATTAGGATGAACTTTATTTTCTCCCTAAATAAAATATATTACTAAGAATATTATAGTCGGACATTTCCAAACATCTGGTATTGTAAAATACAAACAAAGCTAACAATCTAAATTCAACTAAATTTTCAAAATACCCCAATTGTATATTATATTATTGTTTGGAATCTTTATAGTTTTAAGGTGCTCGCCCACATAGGCGTAACGTCGCGTCGCGAAGCGTGCTCTTTTCGCCGCTACGCCTAATTGGGCGATCACCTTTAGGTAGGTTTTTAATTAATGTCAAACTATAGTTTTAGGTTGATTTGTGATGGGCTACATACCCCGTAAAACGGAAAGTTGTACTTGTTAAGTTTCACAGTTTTAATTAGTTTCCTGACACGTGTTTCGGACCTTGCGGGTAATTATTAAAGGAGTACAAGACCATACTAAATTCTAGGTGTGTTACAAAGGTAATTATATCTAAGTAATAACAATTGTAAACATGACATTAAAATAAAATTAGGAAAATGATGTTGGGTGCACGACTATGGGATTTTACGTTCATTAATGGTCAGGTATTGGAAAAAGACCCAAGCAAATTACATAATTTATTTGTAAGGATTTATATCTAAGTAATAAAATTAAAATTAAGGAAATGATGTTGTGTATTTAACTATGGGTTTCTACAGTTCATAAGTATTGGCAGATGGTTAGTGTATATTTTTTGTCCTAAATTATTAGACTACTGAGAATTGGATATGCAATTAGTTGTGAAAGAAAAAAATTTGCCGTTTGAATTTTTTTTTCGTTTTTTCGGGTGCTTTGCTAACTTCATATGAACTTAGCGAAGCACCCTTGAAGAAAATAGCCTAAGCTGTCACCTATCGAAATGGTACTTAGCGCATAATTTGCCGCTAATTAGTTGTGGAAAGAAGAATTTTGCCGTTTGAATTTTTTTTCGTTTTTTCGGGTGCTTAATATACAGGGGGTGCTCGCTTCGCTCGCCATTGGACAGGCGATTTGCCTGGCCCTGCAGGGCCCTTTTTTAAACATACATCGGTAAACGACACACTCGGGTGTTATCACGAGGGCTACGCGCCCTCTCTTCGGCTTCGCGCCAGAATGGCGCTTAAATGGTACTCCTAATGGCACAAACCCTAGTACTCGAAACAAAAATAGAAATACAAAAAACATTTTTTTCTTTCCACAACTAATTAGCGGCAAATTATGAGCTAAGTACCATTTCGATAGGTGACAGCTTAGGCTATTTTCTTCAAGGGTGCTTTGCTAAGTTCATATGAAGTTAGCGAAACACCCGAAAAAGCGAAAAAAAAATTCAAACGGCAAATTTTTAACTTTCACAACCAATTAGCGGCTAATTATCCATTTAGTCCCGATTTGATTAATTATTGGTGCTTCGCTAACTTTTTATTACTGAAGAGTGCTTGTTTTATTTTCGTTAAGTATTAGCGAAATCAAATCTTTTTTTTTAGTATCCATCCTGCTCACGTGAAGTTTTTGGTTATTAAAATATAATAATATCAGTAAATTTTACCGTTTTGCTTTAATTCAGCTATGCAAAGTGATTTGATTGTAGATAATTTGAATAGGTTATGCACAACTAAATATAAAAAAAAATGGTTTTACGTTGTTTATTTATTCTATTCACATTATGGAATGATTGTTCAATGCAATCTGCAATCTGTGCACGCAATCTGTGACGCACCCAAGATTTTATGTTGAGGAGGAGAGACGACACGCCTTTCTCTCTTCCTCTATCCAAAGTGACTTTTAAAGAAAAAGTCTCCACCTACATATAAAACCTTCAAATCGACTTTAAAAAAATAAAAAATAAAACTAATATTTCTCTCCCGGAGGCGTCACTGAATGCAAAATCGACTTCTAAAAAAATAAAAAATAAAACTATTATCTCCCTTCCGCATTTACATTATGACCATAATATACCAGATTGCCACCAGGACACCTGGGGACAGCGCCGAAAACGAACAAGTAATCACCACACAAAGGTTAATCCAGGAGACAATGCTAAAGCACTGTTGCCAAAAAATTTGATTCATGTGAAGTTGGATCGTACCCAAAACTTAACGGAAGTAGCTACGTCGTAACCACGTCTAACTGTATATACCATTAGGGCGATTGCAGCGCCAGCGATATATAACGGAACTAAAATGTAAAACCGAAGATAAAAACGGGTCCAACTCACTTCTTTACAAAATTTGGCCACATGACGCCGGGGCATATTTCTAAGCTAACCACCAAATTTAAAGGGATTTCGTTTTCACTTCCGTTGATGGAAGTGAGAACGTTATTTATGAAGTGACAACGTATGCTGTTTCTCTACTTTGGAAGTGACAAAGTACCTCATATCAATATATATATATATATACGTTTTCCTATCAACTCGAGATCCGAACAAATCTTGGGTAACCCGAGATCCACCAGAAGGAATAAGTTTATTAGAGTATATTTTTTACCAAAATGATCCTAATACACCCCTTAATGCGTCTGCCATTAGAGGGGAAAACATTTCGCACTTCAATTTTTTTCTGATATGTTCTAAGCGCAACGAGATCCGTGATAAAACTGTACAAGTCGAGATCTAAAATCTGTATTTATTGCAGTATATAACCAACGCGAGTCCCGGCGATGTTGCCATTGCCTCTGGATCTCGCCTTGATTAAATATAATTTATATATGATTGTGATAAAGTTGTGTGATTTACCAAACCATTTTTAAACTTTCCACAAAAACAATTTCTTTTCACTTTTTTTTTATAAAACTGGCATATGACCAAAAATGTACGTACCTTGTATTAAAGATTCGTATTTGTATTTTAAAAAATATGTTTAGTTTTTTATGTATTTACAAAACTTTTTTAAATAAAAAAATTTCGACATTCCTTTTTCTTTCTTTCGTATAAAAATATTATTAACAACCCAATTTTTATGATAATACCTTTTTACAGAGGAAGAGATTTAAAATTCAGCTTTTCTTCTCGAAACTAACCCACTCTCACTATTATCCTATGTAACATAATAATTAATTAAATGATTAAAAACAGAACTATACACAGTAAAAACCTCTACCAACACCAATTTGTATAGCTTCCCGTTCTTCATCTTCGAAAATAAGTTTTCATTTTCTTTTCTATTAAAATTGTAGGAAGAATGAGATTCGAAAAATATAAATTCCTTATATTTTACTTTTTTGATGAATATATTCTAAATATTATTTCTAAAGGTGAAAAGCAAGAAGCCGCACAATTTGATGGGATTTTAACTTTACATTTTTACCTCAGTATTATGATGATATCGTAAAAAAAACTGAATATTTAGGCTCCGGAGTAAGGGGTAGGTAATCATTAAACCAAGAACGATCGTAATGAAAATAAAAAAAACGGTACAACAAAACAAGCCAAACATCAATCTCACTTTACAATAGTTAGATTGCTTGTCAAGTCTTTTTAATTTCGTTTCAGTTAACATTCTTGCTATAACTGATGTTTGCTCTTCGAGCCAAGTATTTGGGGTTTGGGCTTGATCTGAAGAATATGGTTAATATTAATATAATTTTTATTAATAAAATTCTCATCACTAGCTGAACTTCTAACCGCCTCAGAAATAGTTAGTTGGAAGATTCCAAATTCTCGTCGTGAAATATGATATGTCGATTTTTATAACCAATGTTTCTTAAGATTTACAGAATTTTTAAGAATATTCTCTCAAGTTATATTTTGTACATGTAATCTTTCCTGCTGGCCAGGTCGTCAAATGGCGTGATTGTTAAGAAAATATTGAACATTTATTTACTGCTTTGATTTTGAAAGTATTATAATATAACAATTTTACAAATCTCAACTTAGTACTAGGTACACTTAAAACGTAAAGAAAAAAAACATTTAAAATTTTAATCTTGAAGTTTTAACTTTATTACCAAAAATATGGTGAAGTTCACAATATTTGTGCTTTTAATCCTTCAATTTCTGCACTGCATTTTTTTTGTCTTTTATCCCTTTTTGTTTTGTGCATTTCAATTTATTTCATATCTTGTTTCGTTAATTCTAACTTTATTTTTGACTAATTTCTATTTGATTTGTTTTTTTGTATTGCTGTTCCCAAAGTCAAATTTTCATTAATCTGTAAATTTTATTAAATTTTTCTATCTAGTAGTACAATAAGATTTGTTAGTCTGTCTGTGATTAGTTAATGTTTTAATGCTCCAACTTTCCATATTTTTGTAGTTTAATTTAAAGCAGTAATGCATTCTTCGGAAGTTTCTCCATCTACATTAGCGAACAAATAAAACATTGTTTACGAATTTTAAATTTGGCAGTTTGTATAACTTGATATGTACTTTAAAAACAGGCAACAAAAAAACTATGGTTCCCGTTAAAATAAAATAGGCGATAACATATTTATTTTTAGAAAACAATATAGGAATGAAGCACAACGGCGACATCCCATAGTAATCGAGCGTACCACCGAGGATAAGGGACAAACATTTGTTTGTTGTAATATTTATTTTTGATTTTGACACACTAATATTCGTCTCGGAAAAAAAATCATTATTTTACTGAATTTATTCCAACTTACAGACTCGCACTGTATATTACACTAACGGTTCTGCTTTTATATATTGGTTTAAGTCATTAATTAACTCCTAATCAGCTCTATGATGATACACACAAGTTAACTCTAGACGTTAACTTCAAAATTCACCTGCTTTTCAACCACAGTGAAAAATTAACAAGTAGGTTTTTTCGGTTCTTGTCATGGAAACGGGACGTTAAAAGTTAACTTGTGTGTATCATCATAGGGCTGATTAGCTACCACAATCCGATCCGTTTCTTTGTACTGTATTTTTGGATACTTCAGGATCCATCTATATTAAAAATTACTATTTGTATGTCGTCTGAAAGGTAGGTAATTTAGTTTTACCTATAGCTGATCGACATTGCTCCTAATAATTAAATCATTTTCCCTCTCACAATTTTTGTCAGACGATTTTTCAGGTTATCCAACTATTCCCGCTGTCATTTGTGAAATTGGAAGGGTATTCTGCAGTTATCCTTTTATTTCTTAATAGATATTCCCTTCCCATTCTTCAAGTATCCTGACACCCAGTTTTCTTTCTAGGTCCAAGGTCAAAAAACTTCAATTAAAAAATGTCACATTCACCAAAAGCATCCCCATCTCTAGTAGTTTTTAAAATATTTTTATTTTTTGTCATTTTCTATTCTCGTTATAGCTTCTTTTGTCAACAGAACTCAGTAGCCATGGAATACAAATGAAAATAATGATGATAACTCCGAGGATTGGGTGTTCTTCTCCCCCGGATTATAAGGGGCTAAGGGGGCTAGATGGGCCCCCGAAGTTGCAACGTTTTTCAGATAAAATAATTTAGATATTATACATTAATAAAGAAAATAAAACTTCACTGTTAAATAACACAACATCGCAGTAATATGTTATATTTTTTTCGTCAATGAAAATTGTATACTATGAGTATAAATACCTGGCGAATAGACTTTGCAAAACGCTTAACTTTAAAATCGATCTTAATGTCACCCACTAATTATTTTCATTTATTTTCCATGGCTACTAAGGTCCATTGACAAAAGACGCTATAACAAGAGCAGAAAATCACGAAAATCAGTATATTTTAAAAACTATTAGAGCCATTTTTTACAAAAGTTGAAGAGTTTTGAAAAGCTATAAAATGTAGGGTGCTCTTTTCCATAAAAGTGAAATTTTTAAATTAGAAGTTTTTTTACTTTGGACCTAGAAAGAAAACACCCTGTAAATGAGATGTCAAATATTTCATACTGGATATATTTTTTTGACCCAATTATCTCAGGATAAAAGTTATGAATCGCTTGGAGTCGAAATTTATGTACGTAGTATTTTCATAACAGAGAGATGCCTGCAAAAAATGCTAATTTTCATTATCATACCGGGTGTTGCATCGTCGAGCGGGACATAGGAAATCCCATGTAATTTTAAATGGGGTCAATTATTGGCTTCCCTAATTATTTTAGAGAAAAATTCTATTTAGGTTTATTAAAGAGCACTAAAACCCACATTCAAAAGAATAACTTTAGATATTTTTGATGAGCCCGTTTACGGGTTATCGCCGATTTCTTTTTAACTATTTCTCCTTTTTATGGCCCCGTATTTGCGGGCACCAGTCAAGGTAAAAGATGACTGTCAAATAAAGTTGTCATTTTGAGGAATATTTGAACATCTTCTTAAATCCTAAAGTTCTAACAATTTAATAGTGCCTACCTATTAATTAGTAAAATATTGAAACATGTAAAATGTCATAATTAACCTTGTAATTGGATACTTTATTTTAGTTTTATTCAGATTAATTTGTACTCATAAATACACCTTTAATATTTTCGATGTACGAGTTTTTATAACAATAAAGCACACATTTCAAAATGACAACTTTATTTGACAGTCATCTTTTACCTTGACTGGTGCCCGCAAATACGGGGCCATAAAAAGGAGAAATAGTTAAAAAGAAATCGGCGATAACCCGTAAACGGGCTCATCAAAAATATCTAAAGTTATTCTTTTGAATGTGGGTTTTAGTGCTCTTTAATAAACCTAAATAGAATTTTTCTCTAAAATAATTAGGGAAGCCAATAATTGACCCCATTTAAAATTACATGGGATTTCCTATGTCCCGCTCGACGATGCAACACCCGGTATAGGTATCAATATTAGACCAATTACTACAACTTTTTCGTATATTAAACACTGAAAAGATTATAGGATTTTACAAGAAATTTAAAAATTCATTCAAATACGTGGTGTCCTTTTTAAAAATGTAACTTTGTGACACCCTACTTTATGCACGCACCATGTATACCACTTAAAATATTTCTAAAATATGCAGAATAGCCAATCATACCTTAACACAAAAACTTATTATACACAAATCTTACATAAATATACATCAAAAAATCTTAATGCTCGTATCAAAATTATTTTTAAATTTAATCGATAATACTCTCAATAACGCACTTCTTGGAGTTTACCTGAGAGATAACTTTTTGCCAGTCAATCGAATTGAAGTAAATCAAAAAGTCTTCAAATATCTATTTGAAATAATCTTTTTTATGAAAATACAAAATTTTTACACTTAATACTAATCGTTTTCTTCTCCCACTTGCTAAGGTGCAGTCAGCCTTCCCTTCATTCATTAATACAAATGTAACATCACATTATTCATCAAGCTCGCCCCTGCGCCGACCGTCAAAATTTCTTAAAACTGGGTTTATTCTATTATTATTATTTATTATTTATAAAGTGTATATGTGTTTCCCGGTCTATTAATTGTTTTACACCTAACATCATGTTCCCGCGCCTTGACTATATTATTTGTTTGTCACTCCCGACCTGTTTTAGCAAATCATAAAACTTGTATAAAATAATAAATTACGGATCTCGGGTTTTCTACCAAGGCAAAGCTTTGCGGCGCGCCGGGGGCGCGATGTTGCCCAACTTAAGGATCTCGTATTGTACAGATATTGTAAGCAAAACGGAGCGCCCTCTTTACACATACTCTGTGAACTATTTGGTGTATATAAATGAGAAAAATGGGCAAAATGAGATCCGGGCAAAATTTTGTGTATGAACTCCCCCCACCCCCCTGAACCAAATGAACATTATATACACATAGGGTAAATCGAGATCCGATTTCGGATCTCACCTTGCAAAACGGATCTCGGCTTGTATAGAAAGTATCGCAAAATGATCTCATCTTGTACAAAAATACATATATATATATATATATTATGCAGGGTGTCCGGGAAAATGTGGGAAATCTCTGGTATTCAGATGAAAAACATGAAAAAATAAAATGACAAGTTCCTATAATATTCTTTCTTACAGGCCCTCCCTACGGAGATATGTGGAAATCGGTTTTTCTTGAATAACTTTCAAAGTACTTAATATAATTTAATAAAAATTTAATTTGATGAACACTAGGAAGGACCTCTGTTGGGGAAACGATCATCTAGGTGCATTAAAAATAATATAATTAAATGCAACAAATGTTTTCAGAATCAATACTACTGTTGAATATATGATTTCAATATTATTTTAATAAAGGAGCAAAATGTATTAATTGTTGCGGAACGAATAGTGTTATCGCCGGGATAAACATAAAACTTGCAAATATCATCTTTTAAAATACATATAATATCTCCAAAATAAGCGGCTAGTCGACCGTTATTCCAGGAAAAAGCAATGTTCCACGATTAGATGTTAAAAGTATATTTTTAGAATCTTGTATATCCGAAAACCCTTTGACGCTCTAGGAAGGTGACACAGCATGGTACATTGTGTTGATTGCCGTCCGATTGGTTGGGAGAAAAGATGGCGGTTGTGTAGCCAGAATGCATTGTAGTCGTCGTGACAGCGGGGGCGTAACCTTGCTGTCAGATAATATTGTTTTCCTTTTTCTACTACACTACACTTTCGGCTAAGATAAAGCAAAGTCGTATGTCAACAAACGCACGTGGTTTCTCTCCGTCGGATTGAAACAAATGGCATTGCCTAAAAAAAGGCACCCAGCAAATGTACTAAACAAATGTAGTGACTAGTTATGTGTTTGTAAAGTCAGTAGTGAATGTTTATGTTATAGTATGTTCTTGTAAAATCATGTACTAAAGAAGTTTTGTGTGATTTGGAGAAATAAACGCCAAATTACCACAGTGAAAAGCTCGTTTAATTACTTCACTGACTAAATAAAAGAATCAGTGAAATTAACCTACAATCGAGTACATAAAAGCCTCATGAACTGTTGACGCAAGTTAAATAACAACACTTGGCTTGCTTAACAACCTGTTAAAATGGTGTCCTTGAAACATATTTAGCTTTTTTAGTTTACCAGTGGCGCACTAGGCTTTACAACTTAATACTTGAATTTTGAACACCCTGTATGATAAACAAACATCTAGGTAGCTTGCACCTTAGACTAAAAAATGTACTCTTGTTCATTGTCGATAAAATGAACCGTTGTCGAGAAAAGTATAATAAACGAATTCATGGTTTATTTTTAATAACAAGGACCATGAATTCTATTTTGTTTCTCGACAACAAAGTGTGATACGAAAGTCATCCAAACAGCAGATAAGTTTAATTTTAAGTTGTTTAATCCGAAAAAATACAAAACTTTAGAAAAACGCAGTGATTTAATAGGAGGCACCATTACGAAATTATTGAAAAACTTAATAAGAGATTTCAACATGGGCTTCGTGAAGAATACACTGGCGGCCAGGACGAATTGTTTACTGCTGTGACTCGCCACAATAACCCAGCCCTGGTCCTTATCACACTACAATGAAACGTGATTCTCTGTAGAAGTTCCTCCCTAGTGCCGACCGGAGTGGAATACACCAAGTTCTTCAGGTGTCCGCACAGGTAAAAATCCAACGGCGTTAGGTCGGGAGGTCGAGGAGGCCAGGCAATAAGTCCTCCTCTACCTATCCAACTGTTTGAATAGAAGTTATTCAGGTGCTACCGCACACCAACGCTGAAATGAGGTGGTGCCCCGTCGTGCACGAAGTACATGTTTCGACGAGTTTCAAGTGGTAAGTGCTCTATTAAATCCAGAAAGCGTTCTGGAGGAACTCCAGATAAAGTTGTCCATTCAAGCGTTCCGGCAATACGAATGATCCATTCAAGAAATTGAAAATGATTCCTGCCCAGGTATTAATTGATTGAAACTGTTGTTGATGATACGAAACAATAGTAGCATAAGGATTTTCATCAGCCCATATATAAACGTTGTGGATATTGGTGATACCATTTGAAGTTTACATTATTTCGTTGCTGATCCAATAGCCAGTTTGCAAACTGTATTTCTACGAGGAATCAGTTTATGTACTGTTTGCAAATGATATGGATATATCAGCTGTTTCTGCTGAAATTCATGTTCTATTGTTATCGATGTATTAAACTGTGTTGATAATTTTTGAGTGCTCGTTGATGGTTTGTTATTCACAGGATTTAAAATATTTTCCTCTAATTGCGGCGTACGTACGGTTCTTCTTAGACCAGCATCAGTACTATTTTTTCCAAACTTTTCTAAAATGATGAAGAGAGGCAATATTATGTATTACCTTATTAACTGGAATCGCCCACCATTCTCTCTTAGATGTTGGTTAGTTCAGGTTAGTTATTAAAGTTTATTAAACTATTAAATGCTTTGAAAATTATTCAAGGAAAATCAATTTACAGCGGCGTCCTTTAGGGGCACATATCTCCGTAGGGAGGGTCCGTAAGAAAAAGATTATAGGAACTTGTCATCTTATTTTTTCATGTTCAATCTGAATCTGAGAGATTTCCCACATTTTCCCGGACACCCTGTATATAAGTCTATTTTTAAAATTAAGTCGTTATTGAGTTCAGGGCTGTCCAACTTCAAGTCGCCCAAGGGCCGCTGTAAATAAAATAACGGTCGTCATCTTAAAATATTTCGTATGCAACTTTATCAGTGATTTGTTATAGGTATAAAAAACTTGTTTGTTTGTATAATTATTTTTATTCGTTTGAAAAAATAACAAATATACGAAAAAAGTTAGTGGGAAGTTTGGGAATGTTGGTTTTCACAAGCCAGGATTTTAATATTAACATTAATACTTGTTTTGACAAACGAAGCAACTGAGTAAGTGGCTAATTAGACAGGGGACACCTATATTTTGACTGCATAAATTTCATGTTGGAAAAGCTGCTTTTGCGAAGATATGTGTTTTCCAAGCCTCGGTGGGTAGTGAGCTTGCTTGGCAACCGATAGGTCCCTGGTTCGAATCCGGGCAAGTGCATGGATGTTTGTGTGAATGTGAATGTTTGTATACAAGTTTTAAAAATGAAAACTAACAAAGAGAGATGCTGGCCAGTTGGTACAAAGCAGAGTTATAAAAAAACATTAAGCTTATTATAAGGCATCAGTTTCGCAAGTTGAGGTAACGAATTTCTGGGAGTAACTTAAAAAGGTCCGATCCAATTGTGTCAATGTATTTTATATGAGTTGAATATGAAACTTTCTTAAAATCCTTCATTTCCCCAAAGTGCTCTTTACAGCCTGGAAAAAATTAGAAATGTTTCTCTAGTGAGACCTTTAAACAATGTTCTAAGAATTAAATCGATGATCACAAACGTTCTGAATTGATGATGCGAAACATTATTCTGTTGATTAACGATTAATTCTGTGGCTTGGTGCAAGAACAGCCAATGTTACTTTCCGGCAAAAATTAGATTTATGCAATTTCGAAGAATATTTTATAAATTTCTCCTTGTGCAATAAAGGCCAATGTCTCAGATGTTCATTATATTATGATATAGACATGAAAAACATAAAGACCAATCTCAAATAGAAATATATTCAGTTATGTAAGATAGACCAAAGTTACATTGGCCCCCAGCACCACTACCCTTTTTAGTTCAAGAGGGCCTGACTTGACATTGGCCCATTTCTGTGTATAGATTTTTTCGTAGACTTGAATTGGCCCACAGTAATAGAACTACTGTATGTGTAAGTATGTGACCATCATTTGTTCCTTGCAATCGCATCGATATACGTAAATATCGTGATTAGTAAATCTAATCAGCGATGAAAGGTAAGATTAAGATAAATGCAGCAATTACGGAAAATATTCCGCTATAAAAGTTAAGACAAAAAGGCTATAAAAGCAGTACACGACAAAATTAGTGAAACAGGAAGAATTACTCAAGTGAGAGAAAACTCGACCAATCGAATTAAACCTCTTTTAGTTCAGGGACCTGTTAAGTTGCTTAGAGTTCTAAAGGGATAGGAAACGTTATACCGGGTGTTGCATCGTCGAGCGGGACATAGGAAATCCCATGTAATTTTAAATGGGGTCAATTATTGGCTTCCCTAATTATTTTAGAGAAAAATTCTATTTAGGTTTTTTAAAGAGCACTAAAACCCACATTCAATAGAACAACTTTAGATATTTTTGATGAGCCCGTTTACGGGTTATCGCCGATTTCTTTTTAACTATTTCTCCTTTTTATGGCCCCGTATTTGCGGGCACCAGTCAAGGTAAAAGATGACTGTTAAATAAAGTTGTCATTTTGAAATGTGTGCTTTATTGTTATGAAAACTCGTACATCGAAAATATTAAAGGTGTATTTATGAGTACAAATTAATCTGAATAAAACTAAAATAAAGTATCCAATTACAAGGTTAATTATGACATTTTACATGTTTCAATATTTTACTAATTAATAGGTAGGTACTATTAAATTGTTAGAACTTTAGGATTTAAGAAGATGTTCAAATATTCCTCAAAATGACAACTTTATTTGACAGTAATCTTTTACCTTGACTGGTGCCCGCAAATACGGGGCCATAAAAAGGAGAAATAGTTAAAAAGAAATCGGCGATAATCCGTAAACGGGCTCATCAATAATATCTAAAGTTATTCTTTTGAATGTGGGTTTTAGTGCTCTTTAATAAACCTAAATAGAATTTTTCTCTAAAATAATTAGGGAAGCCAATAATTGACCCCATTTAAAATTACATGGGATTTCCTATGTCCCGCTCGACGATGCAACACCCGGTAGATATAAAAAAAAAAACGTGGCGACAATCGGCAGAACTTAAGTTGGTACGTGAGGTGAGTCTTCCATGAATTAATTTGCATTCTAATATAATTAGAAAGGAACGAATACTCACCTACACCTCCTGTAAAATTGGAAATCTCCCGAAGTTCTGTCAATCTCAACATCGCTTATGTCTTGATGATTTTAATAAAAAAAAAGCCTGAGAAAATATAAGAATGGCTAAAACATTTACGGACTTCATTCATCAAGTTAACTGAACCTATATTAATATAAATCTTATGATTAACGCAAAATATTATAAAAATATGGTAATGCTCAGTTATTTACCACGATATGCATTTATTTATTAAGGAAAGGAAAAAATGTGAACATGATCGAATTATTAACGACATGATTTTTTTTTATGATAGGGCGCAGCACTGCAGGATTATTTCTTTATGGCGCTGTGCGAGCGGTGCGTGTGCACAGGAAACGATTCACGTTGTTCTTGAATCTTTGGAGATTACACTTGTTGGGGATCACGGCCTCAGGGAGGTCGTTTCAGAGTGATGACGTTCCCAAAATAAAATAATTCTTAAATGCACCGCTCTGGGTGGAATTAAGCGGTCAACCTCAGTTGAGCACTTGCCACGAAAATATTTGTAAAATAGACTCAAGTCGAAAGCTTGCCGACGATGTTCAAGGCTTTCCAGGTTGTTTGTCAGATCGTGGTCATCGATCAAACGAATGGCCCTTCTTCGAATATAATCTAGCAAGTTCAGAGTATGTCTAGGAGCTAAACCACAAATATGCGAACAGTACTCCAGCGATGGTCGAATTTGGGCTTTATAGAGCATCACAAGTTGTTGGGGTGTATAGAGGTTCTTAGTTCGGAAAAGTATTTTAAGCTTCTGCGAGGCTGCCTTAGCAATAGCCGCAACGTGACTATACCAAGACATATTACTATCCAGATTGACGCCCAATAAATGAATTGATGAAGCCACGGGAATCGAGTGTCCCACCATGGCTATATCCGGTTCTTGAACATTAACTTTTTTAGAAGAAACTGCCGCCTGGGTTTTCTTAGCCTTAAATTCTACTTGGTTACTATCACCCTAAGACAGAATTGCTTCCAGGTCTTTGTTGAGATGTAAGACCTCTTGCTGCCTATAGAGATGTGCATTAGCAGCCGATGTCCAAGCATCCAATGTAAAAGATGAAACAAGTGTGCTGTCATCAGCGAAGCTATATATAGAATTCTTATTTTTTTCCAAAAGATCGTTAATGTATAGTAAGAAGAGGGTGGGCGACAATATAGAACCTTGAGGGACTCCGGCGTTGACGTTAAATGTGTCTGAAAGAAATCCGTCCATCGCCACTCGCAGAAAACGGACTTTAAGAAAGCTTGACCGCCGTGAACAAAATTGAATCGGTAATCCGTATGCTCTCACTTTAGTTAGGAGCCCCTCATGCCATACTCGGTCAAAGGCCTTGGATATGTCCAGTGCTACCGCCCGGGATTCCCCATGATGTTCTATTGTATTGTTCTAAACGTAAGTAACATAAACAGGAAGGTTTCCTGTTGATCTAGGCTTACGGAATCCATATTGGCGGGCCCTAATAATGTTGATGCTTTCCAGGTACTTAATAATTTTTCGTTGATAGCCTTCTCCATAACTTTTGATATAACCAAAAGCAATGCGACTAGATGATAGTTGTTTGGCAAGGTCTTCTTGCCTTTTTTGGGTATGGGCTGGGCTCGCGCAGTTTTCCAGCAAGAAGAAAATATTCCTTTTTCGAAAGATAAGTTAAAAAGCCTACAAAATACCGGTGTCAATTCGTCAGCGCATGTCTTAATTACGATGACTGGAATATCGTCAGAACCGGAAGCTTGTTTGGTGTCAAGACTCTTCAAGATTCGCTTAACATGGTGGTGCCGGAAAACAATCTCGGGCATTCTCGATTCTACAGGGGAATATTCGGTGGAGTTTTTCCCTGAAAATAAACCGTTGAACCGCAATGATGCTATCAGAACGTGTTAGAATGAATTTACAACTAAATAGTACCATTTAATGAAATGATCGTTACCTTCCATTATAAGTAGTAGCCTTAAAGAAGTAATAATTGATATTTAAATATGGAAAAGCAGAAAACTTGTTTTTATTTATAATTCCATATATTTCAATAACCCTACTTTATTTGGCAAAACTTTATTGACCTTTTCGATTAATTCTTCTAAGCTCTTTCATTTCGTTACTTCAAACAAGATTAATTTATCTTGTTTTATTTTGCTTATATAGGTACACTCCAAAGTAAAATATTCTTAACTTGAATTGTATTTATTTAACAAGCAAAATAAATGAGTAAGGTTTACTTTTTTGGCGAAACTGAAGATAAAGGTTTTCACTATCGTTAAGGTGTATCCGTGTACCCTCTTTACCTTCCCTATATTTCAATGTAATCAGGGTCAGAACTGCTATAAAACCTTATTGTTGCGTTCTAACATTGTTATACGATGTAATGCTTTAGCAAGTACCGCAGTACAAGTGTAGTAAGGTAATTCTTAACTCAGTGGGGAACCAAAGCCGGTTGCCATACTGAAAATAATACATGGAGCCCTAGTTATCGCGTCTACATAACAAATATCAAAAGAGGTCATCATGCTTTTACACGTAAAACCGTCGAATGCATGAACATTTTAATGGTTTATTTCTAACGGCATTATCTTTTTATTGACGATAACTCCGAACGAGAGTTTTATGCAAATTTTAATGAAAAACACGAGTATATTCATTTTTCGATTATCCACACTTGTTGTTTTATTTATGTAAATTTTAAATGTTCCGTGGTAAAATAATTAGTTTTCGCCATCAAATTTAATTTATATGAAAATGAAAAATAAATATACGCTTTTATATTGTATAAAAAGGGCCAATGATTTAAAATGTTGATTTTTCTATTCTTAATATTGGTAAAGTAAAAGCAAAGTATGTACGTACCACTACAGTCAAATTTGCAATGATTGCGACATCCAGCTATTTAGTAGGTAATATTAATACTAACTTGTTATTCAAACGCTATAATGTTACAAAATAAAAATAAAACCTATTAAAAAACTTTAAATATAATAATTAACATAAAAATATAATCATTAATGTAAACACATTCCATTTTTAACCTAAATTAAATTGACCAAAATTTAGCGAATATTATGCGAGAGGAAATAAAGTACTAAGTCACATTCTGTAGCGTAGAGAACAGTTGTAAGCTGAGAGGGAGAGAATGGAGTAGAAGAAAGAGGGAGGATGTACAGATAAAGAGGGAAACACTAAGTAGTTGCACTTACAAAGTGTTAAAGTAAATAGTGCATTATAAACTATACAGATTAATAATTATCTAGAAAAAAAATATGTATGTACCTAAAGGATAGTTTAATAATTTAAGTATAATTTTTTATTGAATGATGCGACATACTCAGTACGAAGTCCGTAATGTTATACTTATTTATAATACAAGTTATATTCTGGGAGAAAGATTTTTTAAACAGTTATTTCTTTATTATGGAAGGGTATTCATTGTGAATAAAGTTATCAGTTCGAAATCTAAGCTAACTGTGAAGGTAGGGAGGACTTTTAAACTTAATTAGCTTATAATATTGACACAGTGAATTAGCCTTTCAAACATATTCAGCCATTCACTAAAATTTATTCGATCAATTTTTTTTCATATTTTTACAGCATTGGGTCAACTTATAATATAGCTCTTTTCACAGCTCAGATAATTAATGTCAAACTTGCTGCTTTTAAATATAGCAAGGAGGCGCGTGACGTAATTCCACGGTTTGTAAGGTGAATAGCGCAACGCCTGGCAGCGTGCTGGCGGCCTTTCGCAATGCTTTTGTCAACCGTACAGTTGCGTCATGCTTTTCATTCAAACGGTGGTTATTTTAATTTATTTAAGGGATTAAAGGTGGATTTATAGATTGACGGTGGCTGGTACTGGTCGACGTTTGACGGTCTGTTGCTGGTGGCCGGTGAAAAAGTGGATTTATAATTTGACGGTCGCATCACCGTTGGGCATGCGCATTATTCGTATGGTTGTTTTAAGGTTACGATAATCTTGATTTTAGTGTGTGATATTTTGTACTTTGTAGTTGTATTTGTGAAAAGAAAGTGAAAGCAATATGGAGAAAAAGTCGCTAACTATGTTTGCTCTGCTGCTGGGTTTGATAGGAGTTGAAGAAATTAGAAGAACAACAACGTAGGCGTCGACCAAGTCCAGCTGTTGAGCCACGTGACATCATTCTGCGACAGGATTGGTTAAATTCCGAACAGCCACCGGAAAAAGTTAAAAGTTGACCATCTCGACCGTCAAGCCACCGTCAAACAGCACCGGAACAGAAATCTATAAATCGGATAACGGAAAGCAATTTGTTTATCTCTACCTGCCACCGTCAAACGTCGACCGGTACCAGCCACCGTCAAACTATAAATCCAGCTTAAGCGTTGAAATTTGTTCGCCTGGTGTATATAGAGTCCGAAAAGGGACCATAAACGTTATCGGACATATGGAAAATCTCATTTTAAAGCACTGGGTCAAGTGATGTCTGAATTTTCATTTTGTGTCAACTATAAGACCTAAATTTTTTGCTTAATTCTTGAAGGAGATACTAATGTCAGGGCCATTTTTTAAAAATTATTGTTTCTCATTAGGTGCAAAGCAATAATAAAGCTACCGATTTGGTTAGTTCAGGTTAGTTAGTTTTTGACTTTAAAATGTTCCTGTCTCGTGTCGCTCGAGATCGCTTATTCGTGGCGTAAGCAGATGACGAGGTGGCTTCTTCTTACTTGACGCCGATTCTACTGAACACTTTGAGTAGCTTACTTTAGTGTTGGTATATTTGAATATTCGCTCCCTGGACTTCGCTGACCTTAAAAAATAGCCAGATTTGCATATGGCCCGCATATAAATGGTATTGGGACTGTTTCAAATATTTTATAAAATTTGGGGTGGACATACCAAAAAGCAGGGGCCCAGTGTGCTTCCCTGTGGGACGCCTGTGCTGATATTTTTAGAATTATATTTAATACAAATAATACAATCAAGAACAATACTCTCAGTTCTGTCCGACGAAAAAAAGAAGCTCAGTGGTTAGCCAATATATTTTAAAATTGCGTTTAAAATATCGTGGTTAAGCTTATCAAAGGCTTAAGGTCTGTTTAAACGGGATAGTCAGTTGCGACAGCACTTCTCCAAGTAACTTGCCTTAACGTTTACATATAACCAAATAGTTGGGACAATTTCTTTTAGCAACTTCATGCTTCCAGCAAGTTATTGCGGACCCCCATTCACGGTATAGCTTGTGAAAATGTCTCGTAGAGAGAGTTGCAGAAGCAGCCGCGTCCTTATTGTCGCGGATTAAATAGAAAGAAAATCTAAAAAAATAATATGGGTTAAAGAATGGTTTGCCAGAAGACCTGGTGCTTATGCGATGTTGTTATTCCAATTAAGAAATAAACATCGAAATCAGTTAAAAAAAAACTTTCTGCGTATGTCAGAAACCGATTTTAACTTTTTACTGGAACGAGTGTCTAATAAAATATCAAGATTGGATACAAATATCCGTCCGTTACTGACAATGAATTTGAGTTTATTGATTCCCAAGTATTTGTGTATATTTTATCCGTACCTTGGCCACTTTTACTTTGCGGAATTTTTCCCATTCCTGATTTGTTTGCGTGTGAAGATTATTAAATTTTCTCTGAATCTCAGCTTTGGTTTTGTCGAATTTATCTACTATGACTTTAAACGGTTTTTGTTTTTATACCCTATCTCTATAAATTTTCTACTTTATTTGCAATAGCTCGGGATATTCTTCAAAAGTGCTTATTATTAAGAATAATAAAAAAAAAGATCTTCCTTCGACCAAACATTTTTTTCCTCCATATTTGCTTTATTCACTTGCAGACAACTTTCGACAAACCGAAGTAAGTATTTACTTCATAGAGAGCTCTCCCAACTTGTTTAGACCTAAAAGTGATTCTCGCTGCAATCGCTTTCCGCAAGTTTTATAATTTACTGGGAGAGAACTCTTGGACACAGTTTACATGATGCAAATTATTTGGAAGTACTCTTAGACATAAGCTTGTGACATTTTTAAACAAGTGCCAGTGTAAATCAAGCTTTGTTGGTATAATCTAGAAGAACGAAGAGTGTTGCTTCGTCTCCATCTTGTACTCTCGCTAAGTTGTCTATTATATTAGACAGAACAGTGGCACAGCTGAAGCCCTCCCTAAACCCCGAGTGCTTTGTTGGTATAATAAATAATATAATAACAATATTGTGAGGAAGTACGCAAGAGTTTATTTGTTGTTCCATAACTTGCTTAAGGATTCTAGAATATATTAATAATAAAGATATAGATTAGTGTTCGTATTCTGTAGGAATATTTATTTCTGGCAATGGAAGAACATGTGCATCATTTGCGATAGCACTTCTCAACATGTGCATACTTCCATCTTTCTGGAAAGTACAATTCGTTAATGTAGCAATTAATTATATAAGTTAAATATGATACAATAAATGAACTTAATAATACAATGAAACGTATGTTAAGATTATCGGCACCGAAGGCTTTGAACGTTGTCTTCCGAAACAGGTTCAAATAGAAGGATTCCTCTACAAGATTATTGTTTTTATAAAAGGTTTAAAGCTCCTGTTTGGGAATGTTGTTATTATTAACAGGTTCTGTATAAGGCTCGCTAAGATCATCTATTTTTTTTTATTATTATGTTTTCTCTATTTTTAAAGTACTTACCTATTAAGCTTTTTGAGTTCGCTCTAGTTTTCTTTGGAATTGCAGTTTTGAAATTTATGATTTATGTACGTCCACATCTAATTGCCGAAGTGGTAAGATTTCTAAACTCCCTATCATAACTTCAATGTCTTCGACGTTTTAGGCTTTCGAGGTTGTAGGTTCAATGATCACCGATCAAGTTAGTGGCACTTCTTTGAAATCCAGCACTCTCACAGTATGTTTAGGGGCAAAGCAAAGAGCGTCAAAAAAGTTGTTGGGGCGTATAGAGGTTCCTAGATGGGAAAACTAGCCTAAGCTTCTGTGAGGCCGCTTCTGTTTACGACCACCTCTATAAAGTTACCACCTGCGTTGTGAATTCCCCATATTTAAAAATGGAAATCCTATTATTTTATGTTCCTCTTTACCTACCCATCTGTTGAACGACCACGGTCACTCATCACCGGAATTTTTAGTAAACATTAATGCTAAAAACTGGCAGTAAAACCCGACCCGACAATTCTTAAGAAATATAGGTACATACATTAATTACTTTATTGCAGGCGGATCCATTCAATTTCCTTTAAAGGCTCATAAATCGGTTGTTAACATCAATTTTGTATTGAACAGTTTTTGTGTGTTTTGGGACTAACGTGAATATTTGAAGACGGCGGAGAAAAGGAAATGTCTTTCTTTAAGTGAACAAACTGATTTAAGTACCAGGAAATTGGCTGAAAAATTTAAAGTGGGTAAGACCCAAGTGACTATGTTGCAATAAAGCAGAAGTTAGAAATTTGTTTCAAGAAAGTGGCAACGGTGAACAAAAAAGAAAATTCCTCAAAACTGAAGGACTGGCAGTGGATCAAGTTGTTTTTAACTAGTTTTGTAAGGCGCGAAACACTGACCAATATCCGGGCCCGTAATTCAAGCAAGAGACCTCGAATCTACTCAATGTCTATGACTAGATAACTTCGAGGCATCAAATAGATGGTTAGAAAAATTCCGTCGTCGGCACGATATTACCTTCAAGAAAATATGTGGCGAATCAGCCGATATCAATATCGAAGTCGTAACTTCGTGGACAGTAAAGCTATTGACCATTTTAAAGGATTATGTCCCAAGGGACGTATTTAATGCAGATGAGACAGGTCTCTACTATCGTACATTGCCAGCAAAAACATGTGCATCCAAAAATTACATTGGGTAATGTCAAACTTATTTTTCTTAAACCCAATACGTCACATCTCTGGACCAAGGCATGAGTCAGAATTTTAAAGTACTCTACAGAAGCTACCTTATTAAGAGGCTTTTAATATGTATAGACGGTGGTTGTCCTCTTTAAGAAATCGAAAATAATATTACCATAACCAACGCCTTGATATGGGTTTTAGTGGCCTGGCACAGTCTCCCCAGTGACAATAAAAAAATGCTCTATGAAAGCCGGATTTATGTGTAATACAGATAATATTGACGAGTTCGAAGAAGAAGATAATATTCCGCTCGCACAACTGTTTCCTAACATTAAGGAAACATTTGTGAACTTGAAACAAATTGCATCTATTGATAGAGACTTGCCAACAGAAAGTGCAGAATTGACTATCATCGAGTGTATTGAAGAGATCCAAGAAACAAATGAAACTACTTCCAACCCTAAGACAGAGAAAGACGAACTTGAACTTGCTCCAGTGTCGAAAATATTAAGCCTATCTAAAGCCTGCGCAAGTTTGAGAGACTTCTTTAATAATATTAACAATTTTGACAAGTCTACACATATTTCTCAATTGCTATTAAAATCTGAATCTCAATTTTATAAAAATAAAGTAAAGAATATGAAGCAATCATTAATTTCTGATTATTTTAAAAAGTAAGAATTTCAAAGCAAACATACAGTACATTGTATAATATATATGTTAGTATGCACGTACAGTATATACATATTGGTATATTGGCTTCAGTTCATTTAATTTTAGTTGTGATAAAGTTATACAAAAAAATTTAAAATTATTTACATACAGGGTGATTCAAAAGTACTTCGACAAACTTCGGGAGGTAATTGCCGGCAATATTTCAAGATGAAAAGTTCTTATAAACAGTGGTCCCTGGCGACTTCGTTACGGAGATACAGGGTGTTGAAATGTTAGAAGGAATGGTAATAATTTTTAAATAACTCCTTAACGAGTAATTTTTTTTTTATGAAATTTGGTGAATTAAATAAGCATCTCAGGACACTTATTTTCAAAGTAAAACACATTCGTAAATTTAACCAGTGGCGTCGGTACAAAATGTGGCTATCATATTTTTTGTGGAAACTATGCCTAACCTAACCACACCACTGACTTATTTGATTTTAACTTTTTTTTTATGAATCCCCCATTCAATTACAACAAAAAAGTTCACGTGTGTTATTTTGCTACGAGGGCCAGTTTAATGTCAAATGATTATTTTATTTGACTATACACAAATATTAAAAAATATGTTTTAAATAATTGATCAAACACTCAAATATTAATTTAAGTATATTAACTAAGATCTATACATACTTACAATAAACAAATATGTAGGTATATGCCAAAGGAAGGCATCTGAGGATGCCTATTTAAGTATAACATGTTCTCAGTGACATGCATATTTATTTATTAGTATGAATAGTATGTTATTTTCTAATATTTTCTATTTTGACAAGGCGGCTTTGGAAATACTTTTTTGATATTTTGTATTTTGATAAGGCGGCTTTGGAAATGCATTTGTCGTGAATTAATACATATTTGACAGTTAGTTGCTTATGTGGTTTATTTCTCAGTTTTGTCATTTTCATTGAATATTAATAGTATTGTTTAAAAGGTATGGATTACTTAAGAAATAATGCGCATTTAGCTGACATGCATTTTGTATATGGCCTTGCCGATGGAAATGCACGAGCAGCTAGACGAATCTATCAAGAGCGATATCCTAACAGAGTACTGCCTGCTGCTGAAACATTTTCAAATCTTCACCGACATTTAGCTGAAACACGGAGTTTTGCGAGGTCACGTGACATTCCTGGAAGACCGCGAACAGCCCGAACTCCAGAATTAGAAGAAGCTGTTTTAAATGCTGTAGTGGAAAATCCAGATACAAGCACTCGAATAATTGCTGATGCTCTCAATTCCACCCAAGCCACAGTTTGGAGAATTCTGCACGATGAGCAGTTGTATCCGTACCATATTCAAAGGGTACAAGCTCTTTTACCCAGGGACTTTCCTCAGCGCATTAATTTGTGTCAGTGGTTTTTGGAAAAATTTGCTGAAAATCCCCAATTTTTAAATTATGTACTTTTTACGGACGAGGCAAATTTTTCTCAGAGTGCGATTACAAACTTTCACAATAACCATATCTGGTCTTTGGAAAATCCCCACGCCGTTAGTGAACGAAATTTTCAATACCAATTTTCATTAAACGTGTGGGGGGGAATAGTTGGCGATTACTTAATAGGACCTTTTTTTCTTCCACTTCGGCTTAATGGCGAGACGTACCGACATTTTTTGGAAAATGAACTTCCTCCCTTACTGGATGATGTGCCCTTAGAAACTCGAAGACGTATATGGTTTATGCATGACGGAGCTCCCGCCCATTTCAGCATAGTGGCCAGGACCCATCTTAATCAAATTTATCCAAATCGATGGATAGGTAGGGGAGTTGAGGAAGGAAATCAACCGTGGCCACCAAGGTCCCCAGATTTAAATCCTCTTGATTTTTATTTGTGGGGACATTTGAAGTCAATCGTTTACAAGACGCCAGTCGAAAATGCAGAAGTGCTAAGAAACCGAATAATCGATGGTTTTGAGGCAATAAGAAACAGACCAGATATCTTAGCACGCGTACGAGATTCCATGCAAAGGAGATTAGATGCCTGCATCTTGGCTGAAGGTGGACATTTTGAACAATTTATTTAAAAATCATTTAATTTTTGCAACGCACTTATTTAATTATAATTAAATTAAATGTTATACCTTACCCCTTACATAATAAATCTTTGAATTTAAAACATATTTTTTAATATTTGTGTATAGTCAAATAAAATAATCATTTGACATTAAACTGGCCCTCGTAGCAAAATAACACACGTGAACTTTTTTGTTGTAATTGAATGGGGGATTCATAAAAAAAAAGTTAAAATCAAATAAGTCAGTGGTGTGGTTAGGTTAGGCATAGTTTCCACAAAAAATATGATAGCCACATTTTGTACCGACGCCACTGGTTAAATTTACGAATGTGTTTTACTTTGAAAATACGTTTCCTGAGATGCTTATTTAATTCACCAAATTTCATAAAAAAAAAATTACTCGTTAAGGAGTTATTTAAAAATTATTACCATTCCTTCTAACATTTCAACACCCTGT
Organism: Polydrusus tereticollis; assembly: GCA_963920685.1. Lineage (NCBI taxonomy): Eukaryota > Metazoa > Arthropoda > Insecta > Coleoptera > Curculionidae > Polydrusus > Polydrusus tereticollis. The sequence goes on from OY987329.1 coordinate 47,519,799, forward strand.
ATCTCCGTAACGAAGTCGCCAGGGACCACTGTTTATAAGAACTTTTCATCTTGAAATATTGCCGGCAATTACCTCCCGAAGTTTGTCGAAGTACTTTTGAATCACCCTGTATATGTAGATACTTACTAATAAACAAAACACTGTAAAATCAGTGGCAGATCCACGAGGGTGGGGGGAAATAGGGAAATTTCCCCCCGCTTGGACCTCAGAATTCATAGATTTTGCTAATATTGTAGAAAAATGTTAACACGCAAAAGTAAAAGTCAAGTCTAATTACCCCCCCCCCCCCCCCACCCAAGAAAGGTCTCTGGATCCGCCACTGGTAAAATGCAGACCAGTTGTTTTAATATTTCTCTATTAACCGACAAACATTTGATTCCGCGACGGTGGTCGAAATTGAGAAATTTTACTGTAATTTGATTAATTGATATTATAAGTTTTATAATAAGTGATGAAAAGTAAGAATATACTCGGCGACAAATAAAAATGACCTCAAATAACCTATTGGTACCACACCACCGATTGCAATATGGGTCACCTGATCGTTGAAAAAACACCGTTGAAAAAAAATTGACCTCCAATATCACTAACTTTTACCTAAAAGTAAATTTCTTAAAAAAACACTTTAATGACGCCGCCTTAAAAAGCCTCTAGTTCCGTCTGGAAGCATTTGCGAGCCTATGTTAATATAATTTTTGTTTCACATTTTTTATTTGGAATTACAGCTTAAAATTTGTCATCGTCATTTCCGGATACTCTGTATATACTTAACTCGGAATATTATTTTTATTATCCTTCACTGAGGGAAATGATTTAAAACAACTTTTATCTTGACTGGAGTTCACTAGGGTTATCAATTACGTTATACCTATTATTTAATTTTTACCATGATTTCCAATTTTGTTATATTAAACCAAATATAATGGTTTTCCTATATACAATATTACAATATATTATATACAAGCTATACAAAATATGTTGATTACTAATTGGATGTAATATGGTGGCAAATAAAAGGCATTTCCTACGCTGCTGTTATTCAAAAAGGTACGCATAGCAGCTATTTATGCGTATAAAATAATAATTAGAAGTTCTTTGTTGAAGTCACATTTATAAAGGTTTGAAAAAAAATTTTTTGGGGGGTACTGGAGACCCAAGGCCGAGTAACCCGTAATTAAGTTGACCCCATTTTGTAGAGAAATTAATCAAGAAATAAAATTTGTTAAAAACATAAAATCTTTGATATTTTTTTTAAACCTTTATAAATGTGACTTCAACAAAATGGAAATCGTACTTAAAGTCTAACAAAATCTTACTTCCATTCTATTAAACAAATATCATGATATGAACTAGAATATCCCACAAATCCTCTTTATATATCCCTTCATAAAAACCTTCATAGGAAGAACATCATTTTCCTTCATAAGCTACTAAATATGACAAACCTTGTATCAATTAATTTGAACTAAATTTTATCTAACATTTCGGTATGCTAATTGCGTTCATCAAGTTTCCTTCAGTTCTTAATACATTTTACAAATTTTAAAGCTTCATCAACGTCACCTTCCACCAAGAATTTTTTCTCTACTGCTAATACTAACAGCAACATTTCTTTTGTCTCCTGAGGATGAAGGTCACTACCTTCGAAACATGTAGACTTATTAATATGAAAAAATTGAGCCTTTGATTGCTCTTTTATTAAATTAGTGGAGAAAGACTTTTGACTTTCTTTCCTTTCACTTGTATAAGTATTATACAGGGGTAACTAAATAAGTGTAAAATATTTAAGGGGGTGATTCCTCATCGAAAAAAAGATAGGATCTTTCATATAAACAAACTTTACTGGAGCATTCCTTATTAAGATACAGCCCCTTAAAGGGGGTACATAAAATTTGTTTAACAATTTTTTTCACAAGCACTAAAAAAGTTACAATATTAAAATTAATCTGACATTTTCTACTACCAAAAAGACACTTAGCCAGTAATTTATTTGGTTTACCCCATGGTTGTAAGGGGTGAAAAACGCAACCCCTAAAATTTATTTCCAATGCAACTTTTTGCCGTATTATTTGTTTACCATTTAAAAATTAATTTCCGATAGCCTGTTTCATTCTAAACAAAAAATGTCTCTTGAATTTTTTGCCCAAAATAAACCAGTTCGCAGCAAAAAATTATTTTACGACCAAGATACATATCGCCATAAAACGAAAATACGAAACTAATTTATCTAGTAGGCCGCTATTAGCGATAGTGACAATTAAATAAGAAAATGTCAGGTTAATTTCAATATTGTAACTTTTTTAGTGCTTGTGAAAAAAATTGTTAAACAAATTTTATGTACCCCCTTTAAGGGGCTGTATCTTAATAAGGGATGCTCCAATAAAGTTTGTTTATATGAAAGATCCTATCTTTTTTTCGATGAGGAATCACCCCCTTAAATGTTTTACACTTATTTAGTTACACCCTGTATAACAATACCGATTCAGTATCTAGTAATAGATCTATTTTGGTAAATAGAAACTAGTCTAATGTAGAATCAACATTGTATAACAGCAAAAAGTAATAATAATTGCTGCAATAAACCATTATATCTCTATCAGTACAATCGATAATCAATCAGATTCCCGAAGAACCTGCTTTACCGACATGGCCACCGCATGTCACATCTGTATCAAAAAAATAATTTTAAGTATCAAATAAAGTTAATTATCCAAAAAATATGTTATGAAAGTACAAGGAAATGTGGAAATACCTACTCCTTTCAGGTTTCCTTGTACCAGGAATGTCTGTTATTCGGTCACAATGAGTTTAAAAAGGCTAATATAACTAATTTTGTAACAAATTGAATATTTAATATTTTGATTGACACTCATTTAAAGTTTTAAAATCCATAAATAATGTTAATCCTAATCCTCAAGGCGATTCTTCTTACATTTATCTACTAAACGCATTTCTTATTTTTGCCTTATTCTTTGCACGCAGTAAGCAATCCACGGCGTTACTTTATAATTAAAAAGTGAATCCTACATTTCTGTATGTCGCCCTTCTCTTTCAATGCATTTTATGGTTCTTGTCAAGAATTCTCTTGCAACATTCACAAAATATCTGGCTGGAATTTCCAGGCAAATGTCCCGTATCGTATCTTCTAACTGGTCAATATTTTGAATTGGCCGCAAACGGTATACTTTTTCTTTCAGATACCCCGCACAGAGTTAAGTCGGGGGATCTCGCTGACCATGGATACTCTGAATATCTCCGATCCATTTTCCTCCAAATAACAGATTTACATAATTCCTCACCTCAAACGTACTATGTACAGATCCGCCATCTTGTTGGAACCACAGGACATATTTTTCTTCCAATGTCATAGTGTCGATTAACTCGGTTATTTCATTTATTAGAAAATTCAAGTATGTTTTCGAATTTAAATTCACTCGACAAAAAAGGATCCTATTAGTCTAGCATTAAAAATTCCACACCAAACATTGGTTTTTAAGGAATTGCATGCATTCGATGACAATGTTGGGGGCCCATTAGCCCACCATCTACAGATCTGGAAACTTACCGTTCCATTTATAGAAAAAGTTGCTTCGTCCGAGAACATAATTTCGTGAGAAAAATAACGGTTTTATTCAAGCTCCCTTTGAAACCAGGTACAGAAATCAAATTTTGCGTCAAAATTCCGTTCATTTAGCGTATTGATAAATTTCGGTTTAAGTGGATGGTATTTGTTTTTCTTTAAAATTTTTCTCACTGTTGTCTCTCTAGCCCCTGTTCTGTCGGAAGTAGCAGCAATCGATATTTTTTTTATGTTCTACTACATTTAATAAGACATTTTCTTCGTGTTCCTGAAATTGTCAGTTTACATGTGGTTTCTTAAAATCATTTAGAAATGAGCCGGATTGCTTGAGCTTGTCTAAAATACGGCCAATACAAACAAACTTGTTTGGTTTTCTTTCATTAAAAATATTTGCCATATCCCTTGGTTGGTTCTATCCTCTCCGTGAATTAAAATAATTTCTATTTTTTCCTCTGTTGTTAAAATGTTTAAACAATTCAATAAAGGAATATCACAAAACTGACATTTATTCACTTATTATTTACATCGTAGAAAGCTTAAAATGTCAATTATTTTCCAAGCCTATCTACTTGTACAAGTATACGAAAATGTGAAAATAGGCCAAGAATGTCCTCCAGTTTCCTCACCAACATCCTTTATTTTAAAAAATATACCTTATTTTAATTAAGTAAATAAATGTTTTTTCTTTTTACATGAAAAAAAAATTTTAGTGTTTAAAGGATGTCCATGTAAATACAAATAACTTTTTTATCCGATTGTGTCAAAAAATGACGTTTTATAGATCAGATATTTGGACGAAAAGGTAACCTTTTCAATAAGGTATTGATTATTGCGCTGGTAGCTAGGCAACCTTTGTCGTCCTAGTCCGAAAAACATTTTGTCGGACGCTAAAATATTTTCAACAGTTTATTTTATTCAATTATTTACAATATTTATATTAAATGTACAATTAGAACAATTTTGAACAAGAACGGGGTGATGTAAATTTGATTTTGAGGATGTGTTATTATTTTTGGTCTCCGTTATGATATTATTCTCCAATGTTGAACTCGATTGGGAGACGGATTGCGACACCTGAGTCGAGACTGACTGCAGGTCAGATTGTGGAATGTTGAATATTTTCTTGGTCAGCTCTAACTTATTACTTAAGGAATCATCTATGTAGCCCTCGGCTACTCCCGAAGACTTCCAGCCTCCATGCCGTTTTAGAGATGTTATGTCTGCTCCCTCATCTACAAGTAATGTGGCCGATGTTCTTCTGAAACAATGTCCCGTGAATTCCTTGGCATTCGGCAGTTTTAAGTAAGATGCTATTTCCTGAGGTATAGAGCCAAATTTGTGTATACCGACAACTTGCTTATGGCATTTTCCATTGCGATAAGACACAAAAAATCGCCCATCACTCATATTTGTTGGACGTAAAGCCAGATAATTTCTATAATACTTTAGATATTCTCCAGTCACCGTAAATGATCTCGGTTTGTTTGTTTTATTATAGGGAATTTTTATTAACAAAGCCGTTCCCAAATCTTGTATGTCATCAATTTTCATATGAGCCAGTTCTTCTCGACGACATGCGCCCGCGATTCCAAAAATAAAAGCAACCTGTAATTAAGAAAATTGTTAGTCAGAAATTTAAAATACTATTATATAGTTACATTTACCTTCAACATTAAGTATTTGTCATCTGGAGCATGGCAAAGGAATTTGTGAACCTCTTCTCTAGTTAGGATCCTTGATTTCTTTGGACAATATCCAACACTTTTTTGTTTCAACAATGCTCGTAATCTCATGTATTTAGATATATCAATATTCTGTTTTACATTTACCACTGCACGTAGCATAGAATACTGCGACCACAGAGTAGATGACTTCATAGTTTTCGATAATTCCGCCATATAGACCAAGAAGACGTTTTCGGAGAACGACTGTATATTTTTTTCTTGCCGGTAATCCATAAATTTTTTATAAGCTCTTTCATATATTTCCTTAGATTTTTGTGGCAACAAATGTAACATGGCAGTTTCTTGAATGTCAGGTGGTGTACCTTTTATAAGATCATCGTCTATTTCCATTTTTAATTGTGTTTTTCAGGTTTTAAAACTAGCAGAACACGAAAATTACAATGCAAGATGAAATATATTGGTTTTCTTAATTTTTACATTATTTTATAATCCGAGCAAAAACACAATCGGATAAAAAATAACGTATGTTATACGGACGAAAAATGTATTTCGGACTATGCGGGTTACTGGCCTCGGCTTTGCCTCGTCCAGTAATCTCCCGCAATACGTCCGAAATACTGCATTTTTCGTCCTTGTAACATAATATACTATTTTTTATGACATTTGTTGATATTTGGACAAATAATCTCATTTTCCGACGTTTGAAAATTTTATGTGACGTTTACGGATTGAAGCAAATGCGATATGTCAAATATTTTAGACCGTTTTTTGATTTCTAGCTAAGCAAAAACAAACTAGAAACTCATTTTTTTAAAGACTTCGCAAATACATTTTTTTCTATATGGTGCAAACTTTTCCGCGGGCACTGTATACAAGAACAATTACCACCTTGCTTTTAGAGCTCTCCTCGTTTATCTATCTTTTCCCTACAAATTTGGTCTTGGAAAGGGGAATGCAAGGTGGAATATGAACTTTTAGATTTATACATTTTCCTAGCAAACAACTGAATTATATCAACACACATTAAATCAGTATTAATTTATATGCAAATATTATCTTAGACTTTGAGGGTGTTCGTCCTGCATCCAGCGTAGGTTTTCGCCTCAGCAGGAAAACCACCTGATACTTGCGGAATCCGCAATTACGCTCTGTTTGTTCATTATCGGATATTTGAACTTGCAGCTTTTGCAATAGATAAATAATGTTAAGCGCAGCGATTTGGGTAAATATTGGATAAGGAATATGGGAAATCTGCCGTGTGGACTAAAGAGATTTATTTATGTTAATTCGATGACATATACTCTAAGCAGTCTAAGCTATTGGAATAATACAATATTTGGTGGTTAGGCGTGTATGTCACCTCGTAAAACACCTACCTACTAAAAATTGAATAATTTATAATTATAATAATTATTCCTTAATATTTAAATAGATATACACCAACTGTTAAAATTAATAAATGAGGAGTTGATTTAACATAAATAAATTTAGATAAAATATTATGTATAAATGTATCTCTAGGAGTTAGTAAATCGGGTGACAACGAAATTACTATGCAGCTTGTCATGTCCTATACTTTGTGCTTTCTTTTGGAAGCGCAAAACTGTACTTTGCGCACAGTTGTAAGAAAATGGTTTTATTATTAGTGAGAGGAGGCAGAAACAAATACACTGACCTGTGTTGAAGCTGACCCGACAGCATCGACGAGGCAAATTGAGAATGATATAGGCATCAGTAGAGAGAGTGTTACGAAAGGATTGAAAAAATATTGCTATAAATCCATGACCATCTTTATGAGGGCGATTACATTTGAAGATCGGAATTTTGTAACTGGTATCTTAAAAAAGAGTAGCAACAGCCACTTTTAAAATTTTTTATAATTTGACAATTACCAACGCCATTTTATCGGAAACTGTCTTAAGGCATTATAATCCTTCCTTACACGCGTCAGCCGCATGCGTTAGCCGCAAATGACTGCGATCGTTGCGGCTTGACTGCTTCAGGTAGACTTTCGATGGACGCGGCTGCAACTAATGCGGCTGCGGCTGGCGACCAACGCGATCTGTCGCATCTGTACCCCCTTTCCGAGATATGCGACTTTGTGTGGTCACGACCCGCACGATTATGGTTTAAACATCTGTTCTTTCACGACTTTCTAGGGCTTGATTTTTAAAAGTATATTATAATGCATTCTAAAAAGTTAAGGTACTGCAAGTTATTACTGGAGGAGGAACGAGATGATGACGATTTAGTTTTACAATGGTGACTGAAACAAAGAAAGCAGCAATAAAGGAACAATACCACGTACTCGTAAAGGTTTATATAACATCCTAATTGAAAATTATTTTGCTTTCGTCTTCGCTGGCAAACGGAGTTTGAATCTTAATCATATAAAAATAGTATAAAACTACGTGCGATCAATACGACCAACACGAACTGACTGCTTCTAGAGCAGTCGAGTCGTACAGCCGCGTTGATCGCATTTGTCGCACTTGCCGCGGTCGGATGCCTTTAAAGGAGATATATGTAAATGCATTAAACCGGTTCACACACGACCAGCCGCATAGCCGCATCAGTCGCAAGGGTCGCATTGGTCGCGGCCATCGAAAGTCTACCTTTCGATAGCAGTGTAGTCGCAGCCGCAAGCGCGTATTTGTGTGTTTTTAATGCAAGAGGCTTGCAGTTTACCTAAAATAAACTCGACTAAAGTGATATTTACTTGTGCAGAGGATGAATTATTGGTCGACATGGTGGCAAAACATCCTTCCCTGTACGACTTGAAAAATTTACATTATAAGGATCAAATAGTTAAAGATAATGCTTGGAAAGAAATCGCAGAAGTATTGGGAAGATGAGGTTAGTTATTAAATAAAAGTTAACTATTATAACTACGCTCGCCGGGTTCTAGAAAGAAGGTAATTGAAAGTTGCCTTTCGTTCGTTAACCCTCGCCACTGTTCGAGGGAAAGGTTTCATATGTGTACTTAATCTTAATACTTCATCACCAATGAAAACGTATGAGAGGACTTTATCAGTGTTTGGCAGTTTGTCAGAAGAAACAGGCGGTCGTCCTGCTGACGCGTGGAAGAAGGCAATCCTTTAGATAGGTAAAGGATATGATACATGTTTTATGCTTAGAATTCTTCGTAGAATGCATATTTTTAAAAATATACATGGTGTTTATTTAATATAACAAAGTTGTGTGTCACTTCCGGTTCGACCAAAATTTTATAATGTTTTATTTTATAAGGACGTGACAAGCCGGGTAGTAATTTCGTTGTCACCTGATATATTGCGAATCCGCATAATTATGCATATGATTTCATGAAGGCAATCTTTGGGTACCTAGTAAATAAGTATTAATGAACACTTTAACTTGAAAGCAACAAATATTTTTAAATCTACTCCGTCAGAAAAAAGGGGGGGCTGACATTTTTACATCATACTGTGACAGTAGACCGCTGCGGCAGCCCGTCATTTAAAGGCTTACACACACGACGTGGCCACGGCCACGGTGGCGATAGCAGCCAATATGAACACATTGAATTAAATGAATGAAATCATACCAAGCGCGAACACGTCTAGACCAAGCGACCTGAGAGCAGATAACTGTAGCGATCTGATCTGCGAATGGCGAATAATATGATTATTTATATGAACTATTAATAGATAAAGTTAAATCATATCCCATAATATATACTTTATGATTTAAGTAATCTAAATTATAAAAATATAAAGGGTAAAAACAGAATGTATATTTTGATCTTCTTCACCACAAATAGTAATAAAGTCTCTTCTTCCACATCGTCTATCAATAACAAATATTAGAAATAAGGATTAAACCTGGACGTTTAAAAATATATAATCATTGCATACATAAAATATGTATACAGCGAATACCTAACAGTTCCACTCACCGCCTTGGTGTGAATACGTCTGACCGCTAATATGATCGCCACCGCAACTGGGGCCGCGTCGGTGTGCGTAAGCCTGTTACTGTTGGGGCTTATGTACCGCCATAACAGCCCGCTGTCTGTCTGATGGAACATTTATGAAGGGAATGATATTTTAAAGTCTAACCTAACCGAAAGTTTCGAAACTAATGCAAATAGTAAAGAACTGCATAATTTTCCAAAAATTATATAATTCATAAATCTGTTGTTTTTTAAGGTACTTACTTATTATATTTATTGATGTAGGTTTGTGTGAAATATTGATGTTTGCTTCAAACATAACTCTTATTATAATATCAAACTAAGAACTACTACCTATTCGAATTGTTAATAAAATTAACAACTGATTTTTCTGCATTATATCCAACGGTGGATGAAATAATTTGTGTTGGGGATTTTAACATAAATCTTTTTAAAGTCGACAACCCTCTTGCTTTATTGTTTGATAATTACAATCTTGTTCAGATAATAAATCAACCTACTAGAATTTCTAAAACCTCCAGTACGTTATTGGATCCTATATTTATTACTGATAATTCGTTAGTTAGTGACTTCGGTACCTTGTCGGTTGCAAATATCTCTAATCATTGTTTGGTTTATTGCACTTTGGAAGTAAAAAAAAGTTATGTAGAACCAAAAATAATTAAATACAGAAATTTCAACAACTTTAACCTAAACTTATTTCTTAACGATCTTCACTCCCTTCAATGGAATGATATACTTTATGAGCAAAATATAGATAATAAAATAACCCTCCTCAATAATCTTGTTTTTTCAGTTTTTGATAAGCATGCTCCTTTTCGAGAATCCAAAATTACCAAGCCTAGGGCACCTTGGCTTACACCTAATATAAAACTCTTTATGAAACAAAGAGATCGCGCGTTACAAGTAGTTAAGAGAACTAGAGCCGTTCATGATTGGGAAAATTATAAAAGAATAAGAAATTTTACTGTTTCTGAAGTGAGAAGGGAGAAGAGGAGGTACCTAAGTTCTATTTGCTTAGAAAATAATCCTAGGAAAACTTGGAATTCTTTAAAATTCTTTAATATAAGTTCAACTGAGGACGGCAGCATCCCTGATCACTTAGCTGATCCAAATAACCTTAGTAATTTTTTTGGTCAACTTTTACAAAATATTTCAGATTGTACACCTAAAGTTAACTTTTATAATAGTAATAGTTTTAATAACCAATTAAGTTTTTCTTTTAGAATGTCTAAGGTTGAGGAAATTCATAAGCTAATTCAATGTATTCGGACTAACGCTGCCGGTGTTGATGGCCTAACTTCTAAAATGGTAAAATACTGTAGTCCGTTTATAGATCCGTATATTACACATATCATTAATTGTTGTATAGAGACAAATTATTTCCCCGATCAGTGGAAAACCTCCATAGGTAAACCATTACCCAAGACTGGAGATCCTGTAACTTTTAACGACATAATAATTATAAGTATCCTTCCAATTCTTTCTAAGGTTTTTGAGAAGGTTTTATATGACCAGCTATTTGATTATTGTGTTACTAATGGTATTATTCCAGATAGTCAATGTGGTTTCAGGAAGAACTTTAGTACATCTGTTGCGTTGGTCGGAGTCGTTGATGATATAATGATGTCCATTGATAAAAGACTAAATAGTATTCTTGTTCTTCTGGATTTTTCAAAAGCTTTTGACACTCTTTAACACGATTTGCTGTTTTCAAAATTAAAATATTATGGTGTTTCGGAACCTGCGCTGAATATTATTAAATCATATTTCTCAAACCGCTTCCAAAAAATTCTTTGTAACAATAAATACTCAGACCAAGTTCAAATATTATCAGGCGTACCGCAGGGTTCTATTCTCGGGCCACTTTTTTTTATTATCTATACATCGGATATACTACAATCATTGAACCATTGCAAAGTTAAGGCTTATGCCGATGATACGCAGATCTACTATCACTTTAATATCAAGGGCTATTTAACTGCATCAAATCTGCTTAACGAAGACCTAAATATTCTTAAACAACTTTCTTCAGATCACAATTTAATGTTAAATCCATCAAAATCTACTCTCATGCTTTTTGGTAATAAGAATAATATAGATTTTTTGGCTAATAATATTAATGTAATTATTAATGGAGTTAAGCTACCTATTGTCAAGTTTGCAAAGAACCTTGGCATTATCTTGGACACCGAATTACGGTTCAAGGAGCATATCAAGAAACTTATCCAAAAATCATATTTATCTTTAAAAGTTTTGTACAATAGTCGTCATATCTTAAGTTTTAAATTGCGTAAGATGCTTTGTGAATCTCTTGTTCTCTCAAATTTCAATTATTGTGATTTTATTTACGAACCGTGTTTAGATGCTTTAGACAAAGAAAGAATTCAAAAAGTTCAAAATACATGCTCTCGTCTTGTGTTTGGCCTTCGAAAATTTGATTATATTTCACATACATTTAAATAATTAAATTGGCTAACAATGATCAATCGTAGGACTTTACACTTAGGAAATTTTCTTCACAAAATTCTAAACAACCCAGCCCTACCTTCATCCATAAAAAATAATTTTGTCTTTCGAAACACGGTTCATCCATGTAATATTAGGTTTTCTAACAAGATTACCATGCCCCATCATCAGACAGCCATGTTTCAGAGAACATTTACTTTTAATGCTATTAAATTATATAACTCGTTACCTAACGAAATAGTTATGCTCGATTCAAAGAAATTTAAAGATACGCACAAAAACTTTTTATTAAATTCACAAAATTCTTAAGTTATTATATCATCTTGATTGTTCTGTGTAATTTAGTATAATGCCAATCATATATATATTTTTTTTCTATTGCCTCCAAACCAAGCATTATCTATTTTATCATTCTATCCATTTTTTTATAAGATAATTATTTTTGCTATTTTTGATTTATAAACCTTATGGACTTGCTTTACTTTTACGGATATATTATAGATATTATTTTAATTAAAATGAGCGGAAGGGGGTTCAGTAGAGTAGCCTTATTGGCTAGACTGCGCCCTACTTCGGCCTAATTTGTTTCGTAATGTTTAAGCTGTATATTTGTATTTAATTAAATAAAGACATTTATTATTATTATTATTATTTCTTATACTTAATGTGTATTTCTATATTTTTTTCACTAATATCCCCTATTTTTAGTAAATAAGTACCTTTATATTTTAGTTTTGCCTTGCGAGTAGTTGTAGTATAATCCATTTTGTTTGGCTTAACGTCATATTTGTGTTGTGTAGAATATGACTGGTTACTTGGTTACCTCGATTAGTAAAAGTCATTTGACCTGTATTACGCTGATATTATCACAAATATTGCAAAGCTTCGGTTACTACTGCTGCTAGTAAGTACTACTATTTTTTTAGCGAGTTCAGCTACTATTAATTATTGTAGTCCTCATTTAATATAAACACAATATCTCTGTAGGAATATAGGTGTCTCCGCAACAATAGAGTAAAAAGCATCGCTTGGCTGCGTCCCTATATCTTTCCTGCAAGCGCCCAAATTGCTATGCTGTTTTTCACATTTTAATTTTTGAAACAATAATACCTAGGAGTGCAATGTACTTTGTTGTCAGATATATAGGGTGATTTACGGTGGATGAAACAACAACTAGTTAATGGGACATTCAAAAAATGTGTTTTTGGCATAAACGCACATGCCCTACCCAGCTAAAATATTCTCGACAATGCGATGATGCCGCTTCTATTAGAAAGCAGTAGCAACTTTGATATTTTGAAGGGAGCACCTTGCATATATACTGACCTTTTAAATGCATATAAATTTGCCAAAAACTTTTCTGATTATTTTCCTATGCCGTTTTCAAGATATTAATTAAATTTATTTTTCGAAAACATGAAATCTATGATGATACTTTTGAAATCCGAGATACTTAGACGTTGAAATTTAGTTGGAAATATCTAGATACTTTCTACACTATGGCCAATTCTTACTTACGATATACAGGGTAGTTTATAAATACAAGTATTTTGGTTACTTTAAAAAATGTTTAAGAGTAGATATTTTTAAATTTAACACCCTGAAATATTATTCAACTAATCAGTTAAAAAGCTAGCGAGCAATGAGGTAAAAACCCGAAAAAAATTTTTTTAAGAGCTGATGAAATTTGTTCTATTTTTATTTTTCCATACCATATATATACCTAACTATTCCCTATTTTAAAATGGTGTAGAGTAATAAAAGCTCATCAGGTATGCAAAGGGACTGCAGAGTGACCCAACGAATATTTAAGCCACTTTTATAATTTTGCATTGATTTCGCTGCAAAATTCTTTTTTTTTTCATTAAGTGCAGGTAGTACCACCCGGGTTTGGGTCAATTTATGGGTTTTGCCTATTGTTATCCATTCACAAACACTGAAAATGGTATTACAAAGGCGTGCCCGTAGGATATTTGTAAAAAGCAAAGAATTTTATTTTAACAGAATAAAAATTAGGCATTATGTACATAGTATTGGGTAAACTCCATTCCACAATAATTCGTTCATTTCTCGACCGCAATAAAATTTAAATGACAACCCTCAGTCGTAATCCCAACCATAAATAAGCTGTCTGACAAATATCTATTGTGTAGGCACCGGACCTTTTGAAAGGGACAGGTCCTGATTACCTACTAATTTCAATAGTTTAGATTAGCTACTTACTCAACAAAACAACAAATATAAAATAATAGGTAAGTATCTTTATTTTAATAATGTAACTAAATAGCTATTAATATTTATACCAAAATACCAATCTACAATATTATAATAATACAATATTTAACTTAACCTACTCTATATTTAGCTCTGTTTCACTATCACTATCGTCATCTATGCCTAATCTAATTATTAAGGGCCTTACGTTACTATTAATTATGTTATAGGAATCTTCGACTTGGATCACGTGTCTCACATAATTTTTCCAACTTTCTACTAGGATATTATTTACACATTTTTTAATTAATTCTAGAACAGAACTACTTAGTGTAGGGGATGTGTTTTCTCTTCTAATCATCGTCTTTAACTGGCTCCATATATGTTCTATTGGGTTAAAAATACAGTAATACGGAGGGAGGCGTAAAACTGTGTGACCATTAGCACTTGCGAGATTGTCAGAGATATATTCTTTTCCAATATTGAATGTTTTTAAAACATTTAAAAGGTCCTTTTTTGTATAGGTTTCCTCGAAATATATATTATTTTCCATCATATAGTTTTGAATTTCCACTTTTGTATTATTTGAAATCGGCACTTTACTTAGTTGGCGACTGTGGTAACTAGCGTTGTCCATCACAATAACACTATTTTTAGGCACATTCGGAAAGAGACGATTCTGAAACCAATCTTCAAACAATGTATCATCCGTGTCTTGATGGTAATCCAAAGATGAATTGGCAATTTTCCTCGCAGATAATAATAGAGCGTTCGGAATAAATCCATTTTCTAAACCTGCATGTAATATCGTAATTCTTTGTCCTTTGTTTGAGGGAGCTTTAGTTTGACATTTGATTGTTGAATCGCTCCAACCTTTTTTAGGAGTGTCGTGGGTATCAAACGAAGTTTCGTCCAAGAATATAATTGAACGATTTTCTTCCCTATATTGTCTGATAAGATTCAAATAATCTCTACGCCATACTTGTAAACGCTGCGATTCCATTAGTACTTGTCGTTTGTCAATGGTACGATATTTAAAACCCATTGCTTTTACTATTCTCCAAAGGCTTGTCCTGCCACATGAAATGTCGGTTTCGTCTGCTGTAAGTACCTTTTTTAGCGTATCTATTGTTGGGACTATTTGTTTACTGCACATGTCATAAATTTTCCTCCGAATCAAGTCTTTATCAGCTTCTTCGATATATTTTGGATGCTCGATAACACACACGAAAATACCTTTAACGCACAGCTTGACAAACACCAAACGACTGATGAACTAGGGTGAAAAGACTCTGCTTTATATTGAATACCTGCAATTTGCCATTAACCTACCTAATATACCAATATAATAAAATAATTAATAGTGACGTAAGGCCCTTAATATATAGTTTAGGCATAGATGATATTATAATATTGTAGATTAGTATTTTTGTATAAATATTAATAGCTATTTAATTACATGATTAAAATAAAGATACTTACATATTATTTTATATTTGCTGTTTTGTTGAAAATAGCTAACCTAAACTATTGAAATTAGTAGGTAATCAGGACCTGTACCCTTTCAAAAGGCACTTATTTATGGCTGGGTTTAAATTTTATTGCGCTCGGGAAATCAACGAATTATTGTGGAATGGAGTTTACACTTATTTATTATTAAACATTACAAAAAAAGTACAAAGTACAAAAAATACATTATACAGAAATAATTATAAAGAATTATAATATTCTTCGTCATCTGAGGAACTGTCATCTCCTCTTGACGTTATAATTAACGGATCGACGGTCCAATCGATCAGGTGGTCAAGATCCCACATTTTCTCCTCTTCTTTAGTGACATGATAGACTGCTTTTCGCCAGTTCTCTGGTGTCACTTCCTTAATGGCTTGATCAAACAGTAGCTTAACGTCTTTCATTTTGAATGTCGTGTTGTGTCTTGCTACAAATCCTTTCACTTGCGCCCATATAAGTTCTATATGATTCAGTTCGCAATAATATGGCGGTGTGCGCAGCACAGTTACACTATGTTTTCTGCTATATCTTCCACGGCATATTTCATAAAACGATGTTTGTGTAAATTTGCTATAGCTAATAGTTCCTTCTTTATCAAATTATCTTCAAATTCAATACTTTTAGTGGTTAACCAGTCGATAATTTCTTGTTTTCTCCAAGATGAAGTTGGAGTCTTCTCTGTGCATCGTGAATGATAGCTTGCGTTATCCATAACTACTACTGAATCAGCTGGAAGATATTTTATTATTTCACCAAAATAGTCCTCAAAAACATTCGAATTCATGTCCTCGTGGTAATCTCCCGTATTGAGCGACTGAAAGGTTAGCAAACCTTCTCAATTCTCTAAAATTTCTGGTTAGTTATCATAAATAATTTAATGCACAAAGTTTACCTGTGCCTATGACTGACACCGAAATTGAGCCAAACTGGACGGAATTTCCCATTTAATTACTCTACACCTTTTTGAAATAGGGTATAGTCAAGTTTCTTACGTATAACAATATAGACTTTTATTTGTATAGGTCGTCGTTCAAGTCTGTGTCTACCAAAACAATTTAAATAATATGTTTTTAAGAAGCTTTACGAAACGCAATAAATTTTATAAAAATTATGCTTAATACAGAATGTAACGTAGTCGTTAAAAAGTAAGAAAGCATTATTATTCAAACTTAAAAAGTGGCCGGTATTTTAATTTTATTTTAACTGTTTTACACCTAACTAATTTTAATTAACCGACAAAATTAAAATATTACTTGAATTATCTATTTACTAGCCAATCTAACAACATGTGCATGTGCATTATTCTGATTGGCGGAATTGTTTTCCGGTGAAATTTCAGTTGAGAAAATTTTACTTTAGTGTAATAAGACGAACTATCGTAAAGTTTTATCTAGAGTTAAAGCAGGCAGATATATAAATTTTTCTACGGTCGTTATAAAAACTTTTTTTCACCATTATAAATGCACAAAGCACATATTTTTTTAGCATGTTAGAAAAAGTAGATCAGAGTGAAAAAAAGTTCCATAACGGTTCATTTTTTCACTCTCACCTATACGATGTGGGCGCGCAACGATTTACCACCTAATTACCTGTATGAAATTAAACAAGGTCCCAATCGTGAAAAAAAATACTACTGCTTTTGTTGCATAAAATACTAAAATACTATTATTCAATCGATACAATAAAGCACTTTAGTACTGATTGCATTATAGTAATGGTCCGGTAAGTACCCCCTAATCTCTGGGAGGCATACAGAGGAGGTCAAATTAGCCCCAATTTGTCATAGAAAAAAAATTTCTGAAGTGTCCCTGAACAGAGATACACAGACCTAAAGGGGTACCCAGCGATTTACTTTTTTGGCTCTACCTTTTAACCGATTTGTATAATTTAATGAAATTTTAATATTATATGTAGGCCATAAAGACTCATAAAACCATACTACAGTAGATGTTTTCCATTGCCAGGGAATTCAGAAGCAGAATTGTCACCACACTCGTCCAAAAGTTTGACCGGTGTCATATTTTGACAGAGCTGAAAACTGATTTTTTAAATACACTACTATACTAAGGTACTCTTAATTTATTTTAATAAAACTGTCGGTGTTGGGGAAACGATCATCCAAATGCATTAAAAATAATATAATAAAATGCAACAAATGTTTTTAGAATCAATATTACTGTTAAATATCTGATTTCAATATTATTTCAATAAAGGAGCAAAATGTATCAATGTTTGCGGAACGAATAGTGTTATCGCCGGGATAAACATAAAACTTGCAAATATCATCTTTTAAAATACATATAATATTTCCTAAATAATAAGAGGCTAGTCGACCGTTATTCCAGGAAAAAGCAATGTTCTATATTTAGATGTTAAGAGTATATTTTTTAGAATCTTGTACATCCGAAAACCCTTTGACGGTGTTTTGGCGTTCGAGAAAGGTGACACAGCGTGGTACGTTTGTTGATTACCGTCCAATTGATTAAAAGAAAACATGGCGGCTGTGTAACCTATCAGAATGCATTGTTAGTTAATCGTCATGACAACAGGGGCGTAACCTTGCTGTCAGATAATATAGTTTTCCATTTTGTATACTACTACACTTTTGGCTTCGATAAAGCAAGGTTGTATGTCAACAAACTCATATGGTTTCTTTCCGTCGGATTAAAACAAATAGCATTGCCTAAAAAAAAGGCACCCAGCAAATTTACTAAACAAATGTAGTGACTAGTTATGTGGTTGTAAAATCAGTAGTGAATATTTATGTTATAGTATGTTATTGTAAAATCATGTCCTAAGGAAGTTTTGTGTGATTTGGAGAAACAAACGCCAAATTACCACAGTGAAAAGCTCGTTTAATTCGTTCACTCAGTAAATAAAAGAATCAGTGAAATTAACCTACAATCGAGGAACATAAAAGCCTCATGAACTGTTGACGCAAGTTAAATAACAACAATTGGCTTGCTTAATAGTCGGTTTTCGAGATAAATGGAAACACAAACAGGTAAAAATCAGGTTGGTATTGTTAATACCTACATAATAAATTACTATTGATGGAACTTGTCAAAGCCGCCTGCAAGTAAATATAATTTTAAATAAATATAAATATAAGAATATTCTTACGCATGACGATATGCATTTAATTTATGGTGAAGCGCTGTCCAATTCTCTGAAGGCAGGGAGACTTTATTGTAAAAGATTTTCAGCCCGAACATTGCCAAGTCAAAAAACCTTTCAAAGGGTTGATTGGAGCCTAAGGGAAACCGGTAAAAGATTATTAGAAAGTAATTATTAGAGTTAACAAATTAATTTTTGAGATTTTTTATTCAGGGTAATTTTTGCCGCGACGTAGCGGCGAGGGACCTCCTAGGAGAGCACGAAACCCTCACATAGAGGAATACATTTTGCAAGATATTGCTGACAACCCTTCAAACAGCATAAGAAAGGTCGCGACACAAAACAATGTTACAAAATGGGTTGTAAATGAAACTCTAAAAGAACAGTTACGTCACCCGTACCATATTCAACAAGTACACGCTATGTGTTCGGATGATTATTCAGCAAGACTTCAATACTTCAACTGGTTTGTACAGGAACATAACGTAAATCTAAATGTTTCTAACCTTATTTTGTGTACCGAAGAAGCCGGTTTTAAAAGAGATGGCATAGTTAACTCACACAATTTACATTTTTGGGTTGATGCTTTGCCAAAATAATATTTAAACGTTTTCCTTATTTTTGTATTTTAATAACATTGTAAATTAATTAAGCTCCGATCAATCCTTTGAACAGTTTTTGGACTTGACAATATCTGAGCAGGAAATCTTTCAGCATAGTCTTCTTGCCTTCGAAGAGTTGGAAAGTGCTTCCAAAAAATTAAATGCACATTAGTAACGTTTGAGTGTTTCGCATAAAAACCGATTTATCTCAAAAACCGCCAGTTGTATCGAAATAAATTAAGTACCTTTTTTGAAGAGAAATGACCAGAGTATTTAAAAAATCGGTTCTCAGCTTCATCAAGTGACACCGGTCAAAATTTTGGACCAACGACTGTGATGGCAAGTGTAAGGTTTGCTTAAATATCACTATTATATCACTAAATCTTTCAAAATCGGTAAGTGACCACCAAAACGATGCAATATCATAAATAATTATTTTTTTTGTTTAATAATTGTTCCATTTATATTCCTTTTCTATTTTAGATCTTGTTTTAAATACTAAATAATACATTTTTCCATATTTCTTTAAGTAGCTCAGGACAATTTAAATACAATATAATTTAGGTACCTCGGAGAAGTTGTAAAATAGGTATCTACTGAATGTTATGTCATAATATAATAATAAATGTAAGTATTGTTTTCTTTCACGTTAGTATTTGTTGCTCGAATCATTACCGATCAGCATGAGGGTAAATGAAGGACGCGCGGGGGGATGTAGGAAGCTGCCTTAGTAACGGCACGCAGTAAATGTAAGAGAAGCGCACGGACAGAGATTGCTGGTAGAAGGGGAGAGCAGTGGGCGTTAAGACGCACCACAACAGATCCTCTATTTTTAACGTACATATAACTGATGCAGTATACCAGCCCGGTGAGACCCAAATGGGGGAAGCGAAGCAGAAGAATGACAGCTGTCACAAAGGTACACTGCAAAAACCGCAGAAAGAATCGCCACACTCTTTGACATTTCTCGGGTTATCCTTTTTTACAATGTGTTATTTGAAGTTGTTCCATCACTCTCACTCTTAAAAGTTCAGACTATACGTTCGGATTTTTTAATAAATGGTGGGTGAGGTTGACGTTTCCTTTTTGTGATTTTATTATCTTTTTTCCAATTTTCTGCAGAAAATGGGTCTTTTTGTCGTAGGTAAGTTATTTCAATCATTTATTGGTTAAATGTGCTCAAGCATCGCTATTATATCGAAAGATTTAAAAGAAATCGCTCAAAATTGGTCATAGACCTCCCAACACCTTGCAATTTTTCTAAACAATTTTTCCTGTTTAATTTCCATCCCATTTTTTTTATATTTTAGAGCTTGTTTTAAATAATAAATTGTACATTTTACCATATTACTGTAAGTACCATAGTATAGTGACAATGTAAATAAAATATAATTTAGGTGTCCCTCGGAGAAGTTGTTAAATACTGAATCAGTGCCCCCCGATTGCAATGTATGTTTTTAAACTGTAAATATTACTTCTCGACGACTATTCCCACTATCAATTTCTTCACGATATCCCTGTAATACCTTTGTTTCGTGGTTTTATAGTTACACCGAACCAGCCAGACCATCAGTTTATAGTCCTCCGAGTCCAAACTACTATTTCATTAGAAAGTATGTATATATTTGTTTTTACTTAGGTACTCGTATATAAAAACAGATTTTGAGTGTTCTCATATGTTCGACTGCTTACTACCAATACCTCCTAAGTGCGAAAACTAAAAATGTTCAGGGGGGACAAAAAACTATTTAACTCTTTACATAATAGAAGTAGAAACTTGATTTTTGTACAAAGTTATCATGATACTTAAATAATTGTTTATTTTAAGTTTATTTGCGAAAATTCTTTCTAATAATTAATTTTTTACATATTTTAGAAGATAGGAGGTATTGGTATAACTTTTAATGTAAGTTAGGAGGTTATGATGCAATAGGCCTATACAAGAGTTTTTATTTACTATGTTAAAAAATATAATTTAAAAACAACTATCAATTTATTTATGTTTTCTAATCATCTTTACATGGTAACATGTCATAGAAGCTATGACAGTCATCTGGAATAACGTTTTTAAGTCCTTGTAAATGCTTAAATTTTGATTTCTTAATTGGTATTCCTGACTTATTCAGTGGAGGATAATCCGGTGACTCTTCGGGTATTTTTTTTCGTCTTGAGGGTAATTCTTTCCATTCGTTATCAAAATTTAGTTTATAGTCGATCCGTCCTTCTAAATTGTAGCGTAAGGCACGAAGATCCGTAACTATAGGCTCGTTGGGCTTCCTCCCTGGCCGAATCGTTGTGTACCTCAAGAAACTACTCTGTGAATCATCTTTGAAAAAATCAAACCCTAGTTTGACTACTTCATATGGGAAAGGTTTGGTTCTAGCCTCTTTACTTGCTGAGATGTAATCACTGGGCAAGTTGATATCTCGATTTTTCAATTTACGTTCAATACAACTATGAACGGAGTCACACTCCATTTGAGTGTGACCCCGTTCAAGATACTTTTGAAACACAGGTATTTTATTTTTTAAAGCATAGGTAAGCAACGCATTAGATAAAACGGTATTCCTATTCTGGTATGTACAGCCGTCTGAATAGATTATTATTGGCAAGTTCTTAACTGTACAATGCTTTTCTAAATAATCTATTATACATGATGTAAATGAGGAAGCAACCAGATCACAATCAGTTTCGGTAAACCAGTAGCAGGTACTGTGATGACTAACAACATCATAAATGGTAAAGTTGTGGCATGACAATTTTATTTTAAAGAAGATGCTGCTGGCTTGAACAACTGGACAAACTTTGACCGCTTGGAGATCCATAGTAAGCATAATGCATTCTGCTCTTTGTGCCATACTTTTATCCGTAGCTTTTTCAGTTCGTGCCCTGTCTTTTCTTTTAATATGCTCTGTGTATTTATCATCACTCGGATTGCCAACCTTATGAGTCACGCAAATATCACACTGGTCTTTTTTTGGTTGGTAAACTGCCAAATTGCTGTCATTAAATTGGTTATAAAACGTTTTACTCGAAAGACTTCGTTTCCTTGCATTCCTACACTGTTCTGAGTATAAATCGTACAGTTGCTTTAAGGACTTAAAAACCGGCTCCAAATAGAGTTTAGATAAATTGGCTCTATTATAGTGCGAAGGTAATTTTGGTACCTGTTTCAAAAAATCTTTCAAATAGTTGATATCTTCGGCAAATGGGGAATTCTTGACACGGTTCAGATTGTCACAATTTTTATTCATGAGCATAGCATGGTCGCTTTTTTCATCCAACTTTGTACTGTAAAGGAGCCTATTCCAAGGGTATTTAAAAACATTGTTCGACACACTGGGTACTTGCAATCCTTAAAGGTTAAAGAATAACTTAATGTTTCTCCTCGCCGAGAATCATTTAATGTCGTCTTACGTTGTGTAGCAACTCTATTAACATGAGAAATAACATAAATCTTTCTTTGGTCCCAGTTGAGTTCGGACCAAAACTTGTCAAATATACATTTCCTTTCCTCTTCTGTAAACTTTTCACACATTCGTTTTTTTGATTTTTTACAACTACCAGAGGCACAAGTCGGCCTAAGAGATCGAACTTCTCTTATTTGGTTCTGCTTCATTGCTTCTCCTTTCGGTTTTGTATATCCCAAATACTCTTTACCTTCCATTCTACGTTTTTTATTCTTGTTTTTCTTCCATTTGTAATTGGATGCTTTATGTCTTCTTTTTCGGCCTTCGTTCATATCTCCATATTGTGCGGTACCTGGAGCGTCGTTATTTTGTAAATCAATTTCATCCTCTACTAGCTCTTTATTAGGGTTATCACTATCGCTGTTGTCTCCATTGTCGGGTCTATAGTCAGGATCATTATTATCTCTGCCAGGGTCATCACTATCCATATTATTGTTTTCTGTTTCGGGTATAATATAGTTTACATCCAATGTTGGTGCTTCAAATTGAATATGAACATCTTGAGTTTTTTTGTAAAAGTAGATTATCCGGGTCATCAGTATCACTAGGTATCACTAGGTAGTATGTAGTCGGGATCGGAAATTGGTGTATGAGAATCATTCTCCTCATTACAGTCAGGACTCACATACGAAACTATTCCATTGTCTTCCACTACAACATTTACTGTATTATGATCTACAAACTGAAGATTCATAATATCAAATAATTCAGATTCTTGTTGTACTGAAGTCATTTTTGTAAACGACGAGGCAAATGATGATTCTAAATGGACGAAAGCTGTTGGCGGTAATGTGGAGTGGCATGGAGAAGATACTTGTTGCTGATCAGACACACTGTAGTTTACGTTTGTCTTTTCTTTTAACAAAGACATGATTTTTTGCGCTCTGGTACCCATTTTCTGAAACAATTTTAATATTAATTAGCCAAAACATGTAGGATGTAGGTACCTAAAAATCATCAATAATTTAAAACAAAATGCGAGATAGGAGGTATTGTCACAGTTGATTTTACTTTTATAGAACGGAAAGACCTCCTATCTACAATAGAATTTTGATTTACGTATTTTAACAAATAAGTGAGCATTTTCGAATTAAAATAATGTAACATCCGGATCACAGGAAACATAAATTACTACTTTTAACGAAAAAACAAAAAAGAATACATATAACAACAAGTAATCAAATGAAACTTTCCAGCTGATATACACGCACTAACACTGTTCATAACAAAATGGCAGATAGGAGGTATTGGTTACACAGTATGATGCTTGTGTAGTTGGTGATATTTCCGTTTGCAAATTGGCGCGAAAATATGAATCTTAGTAGCTAGGAGGTATTTCTATAGATTTAAGAAATATCTACCTATTGGTGTAACTAACTCATATTTGACAAAAAGTGTAGATAGGAGGTATTGGTAGTAAACAGTCGATATGTTTTAAACATTTTTTTTAATTATATAAACATTGTATGTTGCTTTTATGTGGGGCTGTTTATTAGTATAATGATGTTACCCTATTTTATGTAGTATAGATTTAGTCATTTAACTGTGTTGTTAAGTATACAGGGTTGGGCAAATGTTCCGGAACGGCTTAATTACAAGCGAACGAAAAGTGATATCGAATCGGGGTTTTGGGCAATCTATAGGACAAAAATTTTACTATTTGACTGGTATACCATATGTCAGTAATGTCACCAACTGTCAAGTGTCGACGATATTTTTTTATTTTTTTAAATGGAACACCCTGTATATTATCAGATATTCTAGATCTTCAATAAATTACAAATATTTTTCATATAGCATACCATATGATTAAATTCAACTGTTTCGGAAATACGGGCAAATGAATCTAGAAAGCCCATATTACATTTTGTTTAAAAATCAAGCAACATATTTCTTTTATTATGACATTACAAATAAAAGTCTTAGTTTCCATGACTTGCAAGTGTCACTCTGACACATTTCCTATTTAATTTTTATTTATTTGTATTAAGTGAGTTGTGCGAGTTTTTTATTTATCGACTAAACCTCTGATATAACTGATAAAACTATGGTTCAGCTAACTGAACAAGAACGGATTACTCTGCTTATGATGATAGGATATGGGGATAGACGGAGATCTTTTCAAGAAGCAACCGACCTTTTCAATCAAAGTTTTCCTGTTCGAGATCCCATTTCTAAATCAACTGCTAATAGAATATTCCATAACTTTGAGCATACGGGTACGGTAAAAAACTTGCCAAAAACAGGTCGTCCGAAAACTGCTACAAATGACGAGAAATCCCTGGATGTTTTGCTTGCCCTGCAAGAAGAACCACAGACGTCAGTTCCAAAGCTTGCTCTTGCACATGAAAACAGCGAAAAATCAATTAGAAGAATCCTCAAAAAAAATAAAATGTTTCCTTATAAAGTCAGCTTGCTTCAAGAACTATCAGAGGACGATCCTGATAGGCGTATGCAATTTTGTCAAGAAATAATGGACTACATAGACCTACAACCTAACTTTGTAAGTCGTATTTTATTTTCTGACGAGGCTACATTCTGTCTTAATGGTTTCGTCAATAGGCACAACTGTCGATACTGGTCAGACCATAATCCCCATTGGATGATTGAGCACCGTACGCAACACCCCCAAAAATTAAATGTGTGGGCAGGTATAATTGGAAACCATATTATTGGGCCTTTCTTCCTTGATGGAAACTTGACATCTATTTACTACTTAGATCTGCTTCGAAATAGAATTATACCAAATTTGATTAATTTATATCATGATCAGGTTAACGATCAAATACTAGCGAATGACATTTGGTTTCAGCAAGATGGGGCGCCAGCTCATTTTGGTATACATGTCAGAAATTATTTAGATCGAACTTTTCCTGGAAGGTGGATAGGTAGGAGAGGGTCCATTGAATGGCCTCCTAGATCTCCAGATTTAACACCTCTAGATTTCTACCTCTGGGGTCATTTAAAGACTGTCGTATATCGTACACAACCTAAGACTTTGGAGGATCTTCAAAACAGAATTTTAGATGCTGTGCATGTTATTTCTCGTGAACATTTGCAAAACGTGCGTTCTGAATTTTTCGACAGGATTGGACACTGTCAGGTGGCTGAAGGACGACATTTTGAACATTTAATTAAATAACCATTATTTTATATTATTGTGTTTTAAAGTTATTACCTTGGTTTTGTTTAAATAAAATGTACTACATTCATTTGCCCGTATTTCCGAAACAGTTGAATTTAATCATATGGTATGCTATATGAAAAATATTTGTAATTTATTGAAGATCTAGAATATCTGATAATATACAGGGTGTTCCATTTAAAAAAATAAAAAAATATCGTCGACACTTGACAGTTGGTGACATTACTGACATATGGTATACCAGTCAAATAGTAAAATTTTTGTCCTATAGATTGCCCAAAACCCCGATTCGATATCACTTTTCGTTCGCTTGTAATTAAGCCGTTCCGGAACATTTGCCCAACCCTGTATTTATTTTCATATTATTAAATTAAAGATGTTTTAAAACCATCCAGTTTTGCGTTTAATTACCATAAAATATTTAAAAAGCTTTAATAAAAATGTAAGAAAACATTTTTTGAAAGAGCCGGTCTCGCGCATGCGCATATCGCATCTACACTTTTTAATTAGACATGCGTGCATCGGTTCAATAACATGGGTATTTGCCTTCTTTAACCTTAGTGTTCATTGCAGTATACGTTCTCTTCTCCTCCCGCTTAGCGGCAGTTTCGTGGGGTAATTATCCGCAGTTAAAACATCTTTCTTTACCTTTACAGTTGTTTTTTGTATGGTCATATGGTAGGCATGAGAAGCATTGAGTAACCGCAGGGATATATAAAGAGACTGGTGTCTCCAAAACGTAAACTTTCATAGTTCTGGGCAACATGGTGCCCCTAAATGTAATTAGAATCGTACCCGTAGGCAGGTATTCCGCCTTACCATCATTGATGACTTTTCTGTTGAGTCTTTTTGCGTCCAAAATTTCCGCGGTATATACTATTTCAAAAGTTTGATAGCTTAGTGATGTCTTTATCTAGATCTATACGCCTAACAATGCCCGTGCATGATACGAAGTTATATGGGATGAATAATTTAAGGCCCTTTTGTTGCATTCTTTTATTATTTAGGAAGATATTTGCTGCTTCGAAATTGTTAAATTCAACTGACTAAATATTTCCTTTGCTATTTTTAAGGAGCTGAACCTGCCTACACTAACTGTAGAACTATCGATTGGGGATTCAATGTAGACCACAAAACGGTCTGGATCATTAATATTATATGCTATTTGTTTTTTTGGGGCCGGTTCAATATCTTTCAGGTTGGATTATTTTCTCTTTTTTTTGGAGATTTTATTGTCATCAATTACGCCGATTATTTCGTTTCCTATTTGTGGTGTTATTCCCCGCTTCCTGACGTCCATCTACCAATGAGAAGGATAATTGAGTGAAATATGGATGATTTTGCAATCTATAGCGGAAATTAAGGGAAAATGCAAATAAAACTCACCAACAGCACAACACGTGTTATAGTAGATACCAATTTTCTTTTTACTCACGACCTCGTCGTTTGACCTGCAACGCGGGAATGTGGTGAGAAGAAATTAATTTATGAAGACAAAATTAGGTTAAACCCCTATCCTAGTCCGTCCGCTTCGATTAGGTTGTACATTTCATTTCCCACTAAAATGGCTCCCCAACCTAGAGCAACCAATAAAGCAAATGAAGACTTGGAAAAGTTAATTTCAAAAGTGTGTGCCACATTTATTTCTCAATTGGAAGGAAAATTCAATAAGAAATTGGGGAAGTGAGACAGAAAATTAACAGAAGTCTGTTGGACTCTTAAGAATATTAGGTCAACGGTCAATGAAAATTCCGATGAAATAACCGATCTGTAACTTAAATTTGATTCACTTGAACAGCGAGCGAAACGCAACAGCCTTCGCATTTGTGGAATTGAGGAAGATTTGCCGGTTTCTTTGGTAAATATGTGTAGTAAATAGCCAGAGGTTCGTCTAACTCCTCTGATGTGGTTGGACTTTCAGAAACTTGGTTAAATCCGAATATTGCAGATTATGCTCAAAATATTCACGGCTATCAGTTTATTCGAAAGGATCGAGATGGCAGAGAGGGAGGCGTCGCCTTTTATGTTAAAAATTTATTTAAAATACAGTTGTTGAGTATCCGGAAGGCATCGGCGCGAGTACTTTGAAATCAATTTGGATACGTATGAAAATGAATGGTAAAAATATCTGTATGGGGTCATTATATAGACCGCCCAATGTCAATCTTAATTCATGTTTCCTCAGTTTGATCATGTGTTCCTTAGAGGTGATTTTAATGTTGATTTTATGACTGAGAATGCGTGCATCCTATTTAGTAATTTAGTACATAAATATGGTCTCTACCAAATAGTATCTGAGCCTACTCATGTTACAAACAACTCCAATACATTAATAGATATCATACTTCCTTCCTCGCCCAACATGCTCTCCAATACGGATTTTATTGATTTGTCTGATATCAGACCGCTGTTTTATAATTAGCTACTTTGCAGTGCAAAAAGAAAAGCCCTCAAATACGTTTTGCACATACCGTGATTATTCTAACTTTAATTATATCATTATTAAATATAATAATATTGATGATCTTCATATTCTTAAGTGTAATAGCATTTTTGATCTAGAGAATGTCAATATTATGTTAGAATTGTTCAGTCGCAATGTCCATTTTTTGTTTGACATTCATGCCCCTGTCAGGGTGGCTAAGTGTACGAAATCTCCGGCACCGTGGATGACGGATAACTTGAAATACATGATGAAACTAGGGAAGAAAGCTCTTACTATATAAACGAACCAAAACTGAAGCTGCTAAAGATTATTACAAGCAAACTAGAAATTTAGTTACAATGTCAGTCAGAAACGAGAAAAAAGCTTTCATAAATTTTAAATTTAGAACTGACCCTGGTTTTTGGTTAACTGGTTTTTGGCATACATAAAGATATTTAAATTTCTGTTCTGCATCCCAAGGTTCAACTGGTGCTGTCGGTGACCCTGAGGCAACTAACAATTTTTTTGTTAATGATGGACCTACCCCTAATATTCCAGTCATAATTTAATAAAAAATTTATTTCTGATTACGCCCCATCTCACACCACACATAACTTTAATTATAAATTTGTGTTCAACAAAAAATATATTATAGATAAAAACAAAACTTCTGTCTTCCTCCACAAATAGTATTTATTTCAAAAATTAATTTCTTTAAAAGTGATTGTCCCTACATGTTTCGACTGTACAAACAGTCATCTTCAGGGGAACTAAATCGAGTTTGGTCTCGGTTTTAGTAGTTGCCTCAAATAAATGAGTACAACTCTTTTAAGATCATAAGGCAAATGAAATTTGTTAGTTGAAGACTAGTTTGGCTGAACGTGATGGATAAAAAGATGAGCACAGTTTAGAAAATATACATTTTATTATTGTATCAAAGAAATAAAATATGATTATATGTAGCATGAATTTAATTTGGGTTTTATGTTGTTATAATGAAAGTTATACAAATAGGTACTTAGTAAAGTGTGGAGAAATCAAAAAAGAAAAGAAAAAAGTTTTTCATCTTAACAGATTAAAGATGTTTTCCTTAAAAAGGAATATTTAAAAAAAAAAAATCTATCATAAAAAATTGTTCATAAGAACGTCAAAATTTTTTGATTATAGAGGGTTTTGATTTTTTAAAAATTGGGACAGGGGGCTAAGCCCCTGTTGTGTTAAATAATAAATCATAATTTAGAAAATTAAAAGTATTTTTGAAAGTTTGTATTAATAAAATCAGGTTATAGTGCTCACCACTGCCACGCCAAACGCGAAAAAAAAAAAAAAAAAAAAAAGTTGGTGCGCACTATAACTGATTTTATTAATACAAACTTTCAAAAATACTTTTAATTTTCTAAATTATGATTTAATATTTAACACAACAGGGGCTTAGCCCCCTGTCCCAATTTTTAAAAAATCAAAACCCTCTATAATCAAAAAATTTTGACGTTCTTATGAACAATTTTTTATGATAGATTTTTTTTTTAAATATTCCTTTTTAAGGAAAACATCTTTAATCTGTTAAGATGAAAAACTTTTTTCTTTTCTTTTTTGATTTCTCCACACTTTACTAAGTACCTATTTGTATAACTTTCATTATAACAACATAAAACCCAAATTAAATTCATGCTACATATAATCATATTTTATTTCTTTGATACAATAATAAAATGTATATTTTCTAAACTGTGCTCATCTTTTTATCCATCACGTTCAGCCAAACTAGTCTTCAACTAACAAATTTCATTTGCCTTATGATCTTAAAAGAGTTGTACTCATTTATTTGAGGCAACTACTAAAACCGAGACCAAACTCGATTTAGTTCCCCTGAAGATGACTGTTTGTACAGTCGAAACATGTAGGGACAATCACTTTTAAAGAAATTAATTTTTGAAATAAATACTATTTGTGGAGGAAGACAGAAGTTTTGTTTTTATCTATATTACCTACTCCACTGTAAGGATGGACTACTTCTTCAAAAAAATATATTTCCAGACATTGGGAAAAAGCCAACGTTATCCCAATTCCGAAGATAAACACTCCAACGGATATATCGCATTTTGTTCTATAAGCATACTTTGTACATTGTCCAAAATATTGGAAAGGGTAATATTGAACAAATCAACTCACATGTAACTCAATGCAAAATCTTACCAGTCACACAATCCGGATTTCGCGCATCTCACAGTACTACTATCACCTTACTTCAAGTCTGGGATGACTTATGTAGAGCGATTGATGAAAATAAAGTTTCGTGTTTTATATTATTAGATTATAGTAAGGCGTTTGATGTTTTAAAACATTCTGTTTTGCTGCAAAAATTAAAACATTATGGTATTAGTCCGGGTACGATTAAGCTTATGGATAGTTATCTGACCAATAGGGAACAGGAATTAGTGTCAGGAGCAGAAACCCCGTCTAAACTTTTAGTTACCGATAAGGGCGTCCCTCAAGAAAGTATCTTGGGACCTCTTTTATTTTCCCTTTACACTGCGGATTTTTCGCATTATCTTAGACATTGCCTTTCGCACCAATATGCAGATGACATGCAAATCTATTTCTCCTTTCGCCTAATGATATTGTGTTGGCATGTCAAGAAATTAATAAAGATCCAAGTGGTATAAGTCAAATTTTTGAAGCACATCGACCAATACTTAATAACAATAAAACGAAAATGCTTATTTTTGGGAGAAATAGGGAACAACAACAACCTGAATATTGTACTTAACGGTTTAAGTTAACTAAGCTTAAACTCTTGTATATATGTACAAAGATATTTTGAGTGTTAATGCTTAAATGTGGCCGACTGATTCTCTTGTCCTTTCTCATTTATCATATGGTGACGTCTTGTACTGGCCAGCGCTGACCATTAAAGAGAATAATAGCTTGCAAGGGGTGCAAAACTTTTGTCTTAGATACATTCTTGTGTTGCGTAAGTTCGATCACATTACACCCGCTCTTCTGAATTCTACTTGGTTGTACCTTCAGTAAAGGTTCTTTATTAACTTGACATTGTTGGTCTTCAAAATATCTAAGGATCAGATACCCAAAGTGATAAAGCGATTAAGGAGAGTGAAGTTCATGAAAAAACTACGCGCAATCGCGGTCTTTATTCCACTCCAAAGCATAAAACTGCATTATTCCAATGATCTTTTACGTACAATGCAGTCAAAACGTTTAACTCACCGACATTAAGTCTTGCGTATCTGTTGACGGTGTACGAAGTAAGCTAAAAAAGTATGTAACCGATGGGAGAAGCTATATAGGTCATTTTATATATAATATTTGAAATTCTTAAATCGTGTCCAATAATTACCTACTCGTAATATTGTGCTCCACTAATTATCTTTCATTTCTATTCTTGTATAATTAGGTATAAATTTAGTGTATATTTATATTAAAGTATTTATAGTTTACTGATCTTAAAGAGTGGTTGGGTAGAATAGCTCTGCTAGACCTCGCCATCAAGATATAATATTTTGTTCTGTATCTATTTTTTTCAATTAAAGAAAGACATGTTTATTTACTTATTTATTTATTTAAGTACAAATAATATTTTAATTTGTATTGTAGTGTCTTGTAATATTCACAATAGTTAATAGGTAAACACGGTATTTCAGATTGAAATTATCATAAAAAAAAAGTTTGAACTTCACTTTAATTTAGTTTTTTCATGAATATTTATTTAGGTTTTTAAAAATATAATTGCAATAAATGTAAATGATAGTTTTTATCAAACAAAATGTGCCTAAACAATTAATACGACATAAAAAAATATCCCATTGAGAAATATGTCACAGTTCCTTTGTTTTAAATTTAAATTATCTTTTAAACGGAACTTCTAGATTCTGCATAAAAAAATTGGGTTGTTTCTTGCTCTTATAAAACAATATTAAAGGTAGAAATAGAGCCCTCTTCAGTTTTAGGTCTAGAGGTTTATATCTTTTATATCTCTATGATAAAGTTGTGCATCTTCAAAACAAAACGGCTTTTCCAAAAACCATAAAATATAAAATATTCTTAAAGTGACTTAAAGAATCACCCCATGAATTTTCGCCGTATATTTTAGTATACACCGTTGATGAAAAGGAGTATACAAAAGTATAATTTACATCATATTTTTCAGTTTTCACATTTACAAGCCGATGGCAATGAAAACAAAAGCATGAATTCGTAGCGCTCTCCTGTAATGATAAGAGAAATGGTAAAAATTAATTAAGGTTTTGTTTGTATTTCAGCTCGGTGCACATTTGGGAGAAAAATAGGGACCGTGTCTGCGATTTGGCTTGCAGTGAGGTCATATTTTAGTTGTAAAGTATTGCACAATATTTGTTAACATAAAACACCAAAAACGGATTTTCTCACGACAATTTAATATATTATAGGAATTAGTATTATACCTTAATTTATTAACTAATATATTATGACCCCTTGACTAACCTTCTTTCCGTATAACGACACGATAATCATCTATGAATAGTAGTTTTATCTGGAAGAAAAAATATAATATAACTAACTTAATGATTTTGTTGTTTTCTTTTTCTTTATTTGTGTTTAATCTGTTAGGTTAAGTCCTAATGAGTAATAATATTTTAGTTCTTTATTGAATTTCTATAATTATTTTGTATAATATAATTAAATAACCGTAATCAACTGTGATGTCTCGCTTTGTTTGTCAAAGGGCTGAAGATGCTTTGGATAATACAAAGGAAGCCCAATCCAATAGAGTCGATGCGGTTAACCTAAAAAGAGTTTTATGGATATCAAAGCTTTCATAAAAAGATAGCATTGCCCAAAAATACGAGCGCTCCATATTTACGTGATCCATGCTTGTTAAATGATCTAATCTGTACACATCATCGCTTTTTTTTTTATCAGGAGACCAAATTGCAGGATTATATTTTTTGTTTTATTAATAATAAAATGTTATGTATTATAATTTTATTTATGAAGTATTTAATCTAAAATGTTCTATTCATGCTGACTAAAGTGTAAAATATTGGCCAGCAAATTTATTCTTCACTGTAGATGTATAATAAAAGCATTTGTTGACATCCTATAATAGTGTTGTTGAATAATAAACTCCTCATGTAAATTCAACACCACTAATGAAAACACGATACACATTTTTTAATAGTTTTCGTACACATACATAAATTATTATACAAGAGAGAGTTTAGCGCGCGTAAAAAATAAATAGAAAACTTGTAGCGACTTTTTTTTACTCCCTTTATTTAAATGCAAACATTAATATTTTTGGTTTTTTATTTTATTATTAGAATAATAGTGATGTTAAAGTTGAAAAAGTAGTCCATACTTACAGTGGAGTCAATGTAATGTAAATGAAACAATGCAGTCTTCCTCCACAGTTTAATTTCAAATTAAATTTTAAGTTCCCAACATGTTTCGAATGCTTAAGCATTCATCATCAGGGGATACTAACATCCAGTTTAAAAGCGATGTATGTTGTCTCAAACTAATGAGTACAACTTATAATGTGAAACAATAATATGTGAAAGTTGAAGACTTGGTATGAACTAGCTAGTTGTGTTGAAATTAATGTAAAGATAAAAATTTGAGTGAAATGTGAGGTTTTAATAGAAAAAGAAGCATTTTAATGAGACAGTAAGTTAATTTAAAGCATATGAAGGAAAAAGTTTTATTTTGTATTATATGATATTAAATTTGTTAAACTTAGGTGTTTAACCTAATTTAGAAATTAAAATTGGACAATTAAAATAAGAAATTTAAGTTATTGTTTTTTTTTTTTTTTTAAAAAGGTTTTAGAAAAAAACAATAACTTTTAAATTTAATTAAAAAATTTTAATTTCTAAATTTGGTTAAACACCTAAGTTTAACAAATTTAATATCATATAATACAAAATAGAACTGTTTCCTTCATATGCTTTAAATTAACTTACTGTCTCATTAAAATGCTTCTTTTTCTATTAAAACCTCACATTTCACTCAAATTTTGATCTTTACATTAATTTCAACACAACTAGCTAGTTCATACCAAGTCTTCAACTTTCACATATTATTGTATCACATTATAAGTTGTACTCATTATTTTCAGACAACATACATCACTTTTAAACTGGATGTTAGTATCCCCTGATGATGAATGCTTAAGCATTCGAAACATGTTGGGAACTTAAAATTTAATTTAAAATTAAACTGTGGAGGAAGACTGCATTGTTTCATTTACAATAGTGATGTCGTCTTTGACAAGAACAAATTAAAATTAAAGCAACCATTAAGTTTCTTAGACTATTTATAGACTCTAAAAACTTAAATTGAAAAAACATTTTGACTTCTTTCTTCTCTTCTCTTTCTCTCTCTCTCTCTCTCTTCATTTCTCGTTATCTAGAAAAGAACGCTTAAGGATGTGAGGGGGGCAAAACATCGAGACCCGAGACCATCGTCAGGCATTATTTAGAAAGTTTGGTATTTTATAGGTAACATGCCTATTCACAATTAAAACAGTAAGTTTAATAGATAAACTATTTTGTAACAATAATACTCAGAATGTGCATAATAATGACAAAATTTTGACCTCAACTTCCTAGATTGACTATAACTATAAGCGCTATTTAATTTACGAAAGTCTTAAGGTGTATAATATAGTTATTTAAGTGCCTGGGGTGTAGATCTTTGTATTATCTGCGATTCCACTTTAGGCTAAAAAGGCATATTAGAGCCTGGGAAAATATTACCGAGATAAATTGTTTTCTTACAATAACTGGCCACAAATCTTAACTATACTCCTCTAAAATAATAATGTGGGTCGCTAAGCTTTTGAAAATTATTATTTCATTTTGTAGCAGGGCAGGCGCCACTGGTTCCTCTATCTTTCTCCTACCGATCCTCTTACATTTACGTGAATCATGTTGACTAATAAGAAGACAAGTAAAGCAATAATAAAAGTCAGGTACATCATACATAATATATTATGCTTATGTCGCTATTTGAAATAATTGTAATTTTTGTATAGTAGCATACATACAAAGGGTTGTAGGTGTGGAGTCCGTCTTAATTTTGCTGATATGTATATCAATATCTATATAAACTTATGTAAACTACTATGAATAATTAACAAAAGTCCTTTTTCAAAATTAGACTATATTGTTACACAAAAATATGAAATAATCCAAAAATGCAAGTTTAGCGAAAGAAAGCGTCGACATCAATGTTTTCTCTACCCAAGTCCTTATATCATCGTTCGGCCGGGCGGGCGATGTGAGTCAGCACGCCGCAAATGAAAAAGCTCTCGTATACAGGGCAAAAGTTGCTTACACTTACTTATCATTTACCTATTTTATATTTAAATCTTTTTTTATTGATGGGAGAAACGTATCTATAGGGCCCTTGATTTTACTATGGCGCAATTCTATTTTAACTAAAGTAAAAAACATTTACAAAATTTTCCAAAAGTCGAATGGAATGAGAATATATTATTACACTTTCTGCAGATAATTTCAATTTAATCTTTACTCTTTTTATTGCAAACTTTTAGAACCAATAACAATCTATTTCATATATTACTTTAGAGATTACAATTTACCTTGCCTTACAATACATTTTTATTTATTTTAATTGTTTAAAGAATGATAGTTCCTAACTTTAAAATAAACATATCACATACGGCTTGAATTAAATTTCATATATCTATCTCTCATGAAAAAACTTGTCCAAAATAATTATTATTGAACGCTGCGGACCACCTAGACGAAGTCTGTAGTTATGTGTATGTGAAATATTAAATTATCAAATATTACATAGAAATTTGTGGCATTCAGACAAAGAATGAAAATTTATACAAAGTAGATCTATAAACCGGATTCGATTCTGCATATTATGAATATTTTGACTTGCCATTTTTTAAATATTGCTTTAAGTTTAACCACATTTCCTAGAACAAACATTTATATTCAATGATATAAATGGAGTATTAAAGTTTATTTTAATTCACCAAAGAAAGATAAACAGAACATGCAACCAAAGTTAAGCATATAATATGTAAAAAAATATTGTACTTAAAAGCTGCAGTTGACCATTCAAAGTTGAAATAAAAGTTTGCATTCATTTAAATATGATCAAAACGTAAAATTGAAAACACTAGGCCTGATGTTTGTAAATCGCTCGTTGCTCATTAAAAGTCATGTTTGAGTTTGCAACAAAAGGTACGGGGACGCAGTAATGTCTTTTAGTGCCTGTGGAAATACTGCATTTAAAATTTTTATCGTCGAGAGAGAAAATGCCTCTATAGCCATATAAATTATAAAGCAGCCTTTAATTAAAATGATTCAGATACGGATTCAGTGAAATAAAGGATTGTCTTAAGGGCGCTTATTGACGATTATAGTTCAGTATGACATATAAATATGTATATCGAGAGGGTAGTAATAAATATGTATATATGTGAGAAACTTTGTTCTCTAGCCACTTGTTGAGACCTTATAAAATAAGGAAATTTTGACTAACACTGTTAGTACTAAAATGCAAACTCACATTGCAGAAACTATCAGAAAAATAGGAATGAATCTCTGTCTCCAATGATAGGATACTACACGAGTGCTACCAACCGGTTTCAAACTCTTTGGTTTTCTTCAGTACAGGGCAAGCATGACCAGTGAGCATACCGACCATTGGAAAATCGAAACACCTTATAGCTACAATATAGGTAGCGCCATCTTTCAGCAGTTTATAGCAATCTGAAGTGAAAATGGTGGAAGAGAATAGCTGTTTTAGCATAATAACTCTTCATTGCCATGCATTTCAATGATGTTATAAAAACAAATTATTATATACATTTGTTATCTACTATTAAAGCTAATTGTCACACACAAAACTCCGATGGATATTTTGTCTTGCACTTAAAACAGCTTTACAATAAAATTTTAATATTAACCAAAATTGGCTACGTCCTCATTTATCCTTACGTCAATTGTACCCGCCGATGACGGTTAGCTTTATTTTATTTCAATGTAAGTATTCAATTAATTATAAAACAAATATATATAATATACAATTTTTACATGAACCAAATCTGTACCTCCTTGCAGTGGTTACCGACGCATTCACTATTGTAATTTTAAAGAAAGTTTTGTCGTTAAATTATATTTTTTTCCAGTCTTGAAATCTTGAACTGTCCAATCCAAATGCGTCGCGCAAATTCAAGCCTAACTTCCAAAACCAACGGCTTCTTGGCTGGACATCTGCTGTAGAGTTTCGCTTCAACTAGTCTTCCTCGAACTAACTTTCAGTTCAGAAATTTTAGCATTATTTTGGTCCTGATATCTACGGATCTCTTTTAGAGTATTTTTAAATATTTCTATCTGTCTAATTATTATCAAAACCAAGCCAGTGAAGTATTTTAACGAATGATTATCGTTATTCGTATATTACATTTTCCATAGAATATGTGGCGGTGAGGTGTTGTTGGCGACACGACAAATGTAAACAAACTATGCACATCTGTGTTACTTTGGTTCTTGAATGTTTTTTTTACATTAGGTCTAAAACTTTTAACATCAATGTATTGACTCTTCCTTTAGATTTTACACCTTATAATTTACGAGAAATGTAAAATTGGCATTTCTTGCCTTGATGACTGTGTGTCTTGTTATCTGACTGGAAGTATTAGTAATGCACTAGCATGGCACCTCAGATACGTTAAATTATAAAGTAGGTACAGTGCCTCCCTACTATTCTAGTGCCTCTCAACTGTATTTTAGTGCATCTCTACTATTGAATTTGACCGATAATAGGTAATGGTGAATAGTCTTCCGGGAGTTTGTAAGTCGAGTCTGGTCTTGCTCTTATATGTGAGTTAGTGATTACAGGGTTGGTCGATACGCCTGTGCGTCTGTAATAATTTTGAGGAAAAACTCGTCCAGGGTCGGAATTCGGAAATCACAGTCTATTTATTTTAAAAAATTAATTTTTCTTTAAACAATCACATTCAGCAGTTAATTTTTTGGGAAAACTCCACCGAACATTACCGCTGTAGAATCAAGAATGCCCGAGATGGTTTTCCGGCAGCGCACTGTTAAACGAATCTTGAAGAGCCTTGACACCAAAGAGCTTCTGGTAGCGAATTCCAGTCATCATGATTAAGACATGTATTTTTTTAAACTTATCTTACCAAAAAATAAATATTTCCTTCTTGCTGAAAAACTGTGCCAGTTTAGCGCATACCCAAAAAAGGCAAGAAGACCTTCCCTAGTAACTAAAAGTTATGGAGAATGTTATCAACGAAAAGTTATTAAAGTACCCGGAATGCTTCAACATCATCAGTGACCGCCAGTATGGATTCCGTAAGTCTAGATTAACAGGAGACCTTCTTGCTTATATTACTCACGTTTGGAACAACTCAGTAGAACATCATAGGGAGTCCCGGGCAGTAGCATTGTACATCGTCAAGGCCTTTGATCAATTATGGTATAAGGGGCTCCTAAAGTGAGAGCATACGGAATACCGGTTCAATTTTGTTCATGTCTGTCTAGCTTTCTGAAAAACATCAATGCCGGAGTTCTTTAAAGTTCTATACTGTTGCCCACCCTCTTTACATACATTAACGATATTTTGGAAAAAACTGAAATTCCCATATATAGTTTCGCTGACGATAGCACACTTGTTTCATTCTTTATTTTGGATGCTCAAACATCGACTGCTCTATAGGCAGCAAGAGACCTCATAACTCAACAAAAACCTGGAAGAAATTCTGTCTTGGGGTGACAGTTTTAGAATTTAACGCTAAAAAAAACAGGAAGCTTTTTCTCTAAGAAAAGTTAATGTTGAACAACCATCAGTTGATTTATTGGGCGTCAATTTAAGTAGTCATATGTTTTGGTACAGTCAGGTTCTGGTCATTGCTAAGGCAGCCTCGCAGATGCTTATGGGATACTTTTCCGAACTAAGAACCTCTATACACCCTAACAGCTTTAAACGCTCTATAAAGCGCAAATGCAGACATCGCTGGAATACTGCTCATATAATTGGGGCTTTGCTCCTAAACATACCCTGAGATTGCGGGATTCCATTGAAAGAAGAACCATTCTTTTAGCTGGTGACCATGATCTGACAAACTGTTCCCCAATGAGTATAATCTTCAAAGATTCAAGACTAACGTAAATCGTTTCCTGGGCATACACACCGCGCGCAGAGCGCCATAAAAGATTGATCATGCAGTGCTGTGCCTGTTCATAAAAAAAAATGTACAAAATTAGATTTTATTTTTAATATTTGAATATTTTTGCAATGTAACCACCCTCTAAACTTCCAAATTTTATGAGATTTGCTAATCCATTTATTATAAAATAGCAAAAAATATTTAGTCCAGAAACTAAAGTAAAAAATATGTACCATCACCATATAGGGTAAAACACCCAACTGTTGGCACCCTTAAGGGAATCGTTCTAATAGTTATTTATGCAACTAGTGCAAAAAGTAGCTGTTTATTGCACAAAGGCATACATTTATTCTATTATCTATTATAGAATAAGTGTGCCGTGTGCAATAAACAGCCTTTTTGCACATGTTGCATACAATATTTTTTCTATGATCGAACCTATTTTATATAAATAAAATTTAAATAATCTTCCCTTAATTACCTAATTTTGCATGTATAATTAATAATTTAAGCAACCTTTGGCTTGAAATTTTATTCAATTGTTTTTACGCGAGATGCGTCCTGTCGCCCGTCATTTTGTTTATACAGGGTGTCTCACATAGAAAATTACTGAACATTTGGCAACTTGGGTAACTGGCTTTGCTCTATCGATCTAAAATATTTTCAACAATGCAGCGTTGCCGCTTATACAAAAAAGTAGCAACATATTTCATATTTTAAATAAAACACCCTATATATAATTACATTTTCCGCTTCACTATTGATTTCTAATTATTTTATTATAATACGTTCCTATACCTATCTTTAGCGGTTTTCGAGAAATTAATTAATTTCCATATTTTTTGTTCAAAACATAGCTCTAATTAAATGTTTATTACTGCGGTATTTGGATTTGTAGACAGCTGAAATTTTGGATGTAGTTTACCTTGTCCTATGTATTAGTTATGCATAAAGAAATTTGTTCTGTGTTATACAGGGTCGTTCAAAATTCGTCATTTTACCGCTCGATACAAAAATGGTGAAAAGTGCATTTTTTCAAATAGAACACCCTGTATATTATTAAATATCCTGCAAGAAAATAATGTCCCTTCCAAATGATATATCATGTTCCTATACCTAAATAGTTAAGATGTCGAAATAAAAGCAAGTTTTTGTAAAAATCGGATTATTTTGGCATATTTGTCATAGATAGCCATGAAATCCCAAGATGGAACATATCTTTGTGAAAATTTGACAGTTAGTGCATCAATAATAAAAAACTTGCTAGTTTTTAGCTTTTAGTAAAGAAAGCGACCTAAAAAGAATTAAAATGGAGGTAAATAACTATTCAAATGAAATTTTGATGAAATTGTTTATTCTTCATGGACAATGTAACCAAATTATAGCAAGAACATGCAGAAGGTTCAACGAAATGTTTCCCGATCAACAACCAATCGACGAGAGAAAGTTTGTACGATTACAAAATAATTTTGTTAATTATGGGTCAAAACTGAAATCGGAAAGACATTTACCGAAGCCTGTAACTTCTGATGAAGACAACATCATAAATGTCTTAGCCTATTTTCACGCTTTTCCTCAAGCTTCCACTAGAAGTGCAGAAGAAGATTTAGGCATAACTCGTCCCTCTGTTCAAAGGATCCTTGATAATCATGACATGCACCCATACAAGTTCACAAAAGTTCAAGCCCTGAAACTGGAAGATTACCAACGTAGAGTACAATTTTGTGAAGCAATGCTGATCCGCATCCAAGAAGATCCTAACTTTCTAAAGAAAATAATTTGGACGGATGAAGCTAAATTTTCCAGGGAGGGCATTTTCAATAGAAGGAACGAGCATGTCTGGGCTGACCAAAATCCACATGTTGTTAAGGAAATGGGATTTCAGGAAAGGTTCAGTTTTAACGTTTTTTGCCTCCTAAAAGATAACAAAATAGAGTATCACATTTAAGAGGAATCTCTAAATTCCGAAAGATACCTTCAAATTCTAAAATCAGTTGTGAACGAGTTTCTGGACAATTTATCATTAGAAGAGTATCGTACCTGTTGGTTTCAACTGGACGGGGCACCAGCCCATTGCACTGGGACAGTAACAAGAGAGTTGTTTCAAATCTTCGACGATCGTTGGCTAAGACATTTGGGACCGTGGGATTGGCCTGCTAGATCGCCCGATCTCACGCCACTTGATTTCTACTTGTGGGGTGATTTAAAAAGAAAACTATACAGGACACCAGTACAGAGCAAACAAGACCTTCGCCAACGAGTGATCACTTACATTGAACAGCTTGATGCCAGTGAAATAAGGAAGGCCACAACTGAATCTCCGAGTATACGGATTGAAAAATGTTTGGAAGTCAACGGTCGTCATTTTGAACATTTATTAAAAAAATCTTGAACCCTTTTATGATATGCTTTTGTCTTCTATTGTTATTTGCTATTTGACTGTATTCATGTTATTTGTCCCTACTGAAATTAGTTTTGTTTTCAGTTTTGACGCATAATTAACAAAATTATTTTGTAATCCTACAAACTTTCTCTCGTTGATTAGTTGTTGATCGGGAAACATTTCGTTGAACCTTCTGCATGTTCTTGCTATAATTTGGTTACATTGTCCATTAAGAATAAACAATATCAAAATTTCATTTGAATAATTATTTCCCTCCATTTTAAAACTTTATAGGTCGCTTTCTTTACTAAAAGTTAAAAAGTAGCAAATTTGTTATTATTGATCAAATTTTCATAAAGATATGTTCCATCTTGGGATTTCATGGCTATCTAAGGCAAATATGCCAAAATAATCCGATTTTTACAAAAACTTGCTTTTATTTCGACATCTAAACTATTTGGGTATAGGGACATGATATATAATTTGGAAGGGACATTAATTTTCTTGCAGGATATATAATAATATACAGGGTGTCCTATTTGAAAAAATGCACTTCTCACCATTTTTGTATCAAGCGGTAAAATGACGAATTTTGAACGACCCTGTATAACACAGAACAAATTTCTTAATGCATAACTAATACACAGGACAAGGTAAACTACATCCAAAATTTCAGCTGTCTACGAATCCAAATACCGCAGTAATAAACATTTAATTAGAGCTATGTTTTGAACAAAAAATATGGAAATTAATTAATTTCTTGAAAACCGCTAAAGACAGGTATAGGAACAAATTATATAAAAATAATTAGAAATCAATAATGAAGCGGAAAATGCAATTATATACAGGGTGTTCCATTTAAAATATCAAATATGTTGCCATTTTTTTGTATAAGCGGCAACGCTGGTATTTTAGATCGATAGAGCAAAGCCAATTACCTAAGTTGCCAAAATTTCAGTAATTTTCTATGTCCCGTTTTCCGTAAACGTCTAACCTACCATCGACCGTGAGACACCCTGTATTGTTTAGAAAAGTATTTTATTAGAAGTGTGAAAAAATTGATTTTACCATGATAGAGGTCGAGTTAGAGGCTAATAATTCTGAAACAGAATTTTCCCATGCCCCGCCAGAGGTAGCAAATAGTGCGAATGAGGCAACATTAAATTTGTTACCAGAAAAATCGAAAAAACAATATTAAATTGTTTATTCGAGGTTCCAAGATTGGAAGAAAAAGAAGGGAACTACAGGGAGCACAGAAAATATACTTCTTGCTTATTTTTTTGAAAAAGCTAAACTTGTAAAGTCCTCCACACTCTGGGCTGAATATTCCATGCTTAAGGCAACATTAAGTGTAAAAGAGAATATCAATATTAAGAATTATGTTAAACTTATTGCATTTTTAAAAAGACAATCTGTTGGCTACCGTGCTAAAAAATCAAAAATTTTTAGCAAGGAACAATTTTTTAAGTTTATAAGGGAAGCACCGGATGAAAGATATTTACTAATGAAGCTAAAAAAATAACTATACCTTATTCTTAAAGTGCATTTTAAAAATATATTTATTTGATTTGTAGGTGGTAGCTATTT
Organism: Polydrusus tereticollis; assembly: GCA_963920685.1. NCBI lineage: Eukaryota > Metazoa > Arthropoda > Insecta > Coleoptera > Curculionidae > Polydrusus > Polydrusus tereticollis. The sequence goes on from OY987329.1 coordinate 47,563,098, forward strand.
TTGGCATTGCTGGTGCATGCCGCAGAGAGTTGCAAAAAATGTCTTTGGAAGATATTAACGATTTGGGGTATATTCTGGTAATAAAGATTCCAGATACAAAAACTAATAAGCCAAGAACATTTGTTGTTAATGAACATCATGAATTACCTATGTTAAATTATTACAGAAAATATCTTTCCCTTCGGCCTTCAAATACTGAAATTCAAAGATTTTTTATAAGATATTACAATGGAAAATGCCAAAACCAAGTAGTTGGGGTTAACACTTTTGCTAAAATTCCAAGCGAAATAGCTAAATACTTACAATTGCCCAATCTGAGTGAATACACTGGGCACAGCTACCGAAGGACATCAGCCACAATGCTAGCAGAGACAGGGGCTGGTATTTTAGGCTTAAAAAGGCATGGAGGTTGGAGATCCTCTACAGTGGCTGAAAGCTATGTGGAGGACTCGATTCAAAATAAAATAAATATTGCTAGTAAAATATTATCACCTAACTTACCAGCAACAGCAACCTCGGCAACATCTATTACCGAGTCTATTACAATCCAAGAAGGAAACAACAAAGTCGCATTTGAACCTTTGTCGAGGAAGGTTGTGTGACAGTGACAATAAATTTGCTCCCGAAACGTCAGAAGTATTTATTAATTGTCAAAGTCAGATTTTAACGAGAATTAAAGGGATGGACCCCCTAAAAAAGCCGAGTAAGCCCCCAGTACCACCGGAGGACCTACCAATAAGTGACACTTCTTCAGAAGAAGACGATCTAAGGGATGAGATGCTGCTGCCGACAAAATTCAAAGAAGAGATGGACATAAGGGAAAAGAAACTAGAAGGAAAATGGGCAAATATATTGCATGACACCAACGAACGATGGGCAATGAGGTTTGATGAGGCCATGGCGAAAATTAGGACAGAGAAAGACGCAGAACTAGAGGAGATAAGGTCGCAGAACAGTAAGCTGCAAGAGATTATTAAAAGGTTAGAGAGTCAGTCAAAAAGCTCTACAAACACTAACACGACAAGAGCAAACACTACCAGACATAACACTGACACCATTACAAATTCGAGCCAGATGCAAGCATATGAAAACGACACCATTTTTAGCGAGACGAGTGAAACGAATGACATAAATGACATAGACATGATAGAAATAGACGAAAAACAAACTAACAATGAAGATTCAGATTACGATCAACAAACGTACAGTCAAGTAAACGAACAAAGGAAAAGATACGCGGTACAGAAACTAACTAACAACGACGCGAAAAGACAGAACACACAGAAAGACGACTTCCCAGCCCTACCAAAAATTAATCAAAATAAAATCAATGACTTTATGAATAAAACAATACCTAGCACAAGTGGCGAAAATTGTTCTCAAAGACCGACAACAACACAGACAAATGACAATACCACACAAAATAACGAGACACAAAAGCGCATCAGAGTACCACCAATCATTTTGCGTGAAAAGAAACGGTACTCAGAAATTTCACGATATTTAACTTCTAAAAATATCCAATTCGGCAACGCGATAACACTAAGAGACGGGGTGAAACTTCATCCGCCCACGCCAGTCGACTATCATAAGATAGTAAAATTCTTTAAATCTCAAGAAATTGAGCATCACTCGTTTAAATTTGCCGAAGAGAAAGAGTTACATGTAGTAATCAGAGGGGTCATTGAAGACTGGTCCGAACAAAAAATCAAAGAGGATCTGGAACGATCAGGTTTCACTCCGTCTAAAGTTATCAGGTGGAAGCGCGCAGATGGTTCCGCCATGCCCCTTGTACTCGTTCTTTTGCCGAAAACGCAAGAAGCAATCTTTCAACTGAAAGATATTGATCATATTCGTGTTCGCGTGGAAACGCAGAGGACCAAACCACAGACTACACAGTGTCACCGATGTCAGCTATTCGGGCACGCACAGTTCAAATGCACTGCAAAAATCAAATGTATGAAGTGTGCAAAAGAGCATTTCACTGCCGAATGCCCGAACACCGACGCGTTGAAATGCGCCAATTGCAATGGTGGACACTGCGCTAACTCAAAGGAGTGTCCAAGACATCCTGATGCGGTCCGTCGTGTCAATCAGGCAAATATGAACAAAAACACCACAAGCAATGTTCCAAACTCAAATTTCGTTTGGGGACAACAAAATAATAACGCTTTGCGAAACAATCTAAATAAATATTCAAACATTGAACAAAGTACAGAGGCATGGCAGAACACTCTGCAGAAGTCAATGCAACTACTCCTAGAGCAGTTCCAGCAAAAAATGCAACACCAGGTTCAAGTAATGATGACGACACTAATGAACAGTGGACGTTGATAGTCTTGCAGACCGAGATTGCGTTCCTCAGTTTAGTAACAATTAATATTAATGGGATTAAGGGAAAGAAACTTGAAATTGTTGACTTTATTGAGAGATACAGCATTGACGTTTTGCTTATACAAGAAACATGGTTGAAAGGTGATCGATTTACGTGCCCGAATTATACTGTTTTTAGAAACGACCGGGAAAACAGACCGATGGGCGGAACCATGATTCTTGTCAAGAAAAATGTTATTGCACAAATTGTGCCAGGCATGTCAAACTGTACCCATATTGAAGGTACATTCATTAAAGTAAAAACCAAACATGGGTGGATTAAATTGGGTTCTGTTTACTGCAGTCCCACAGTCAACTTTGGCGGAGGTTGTCTAGCAAAGATTTTTGATAGCAATGACGCGGTTATCATAGGGGGAGACCTCAATGCGAAACACCGTATTTGGGGATGTCGAGTCCAAAACGCACGAGGTCTTACCCTATTTAAAGAGTCACTCGATTTAAACTATCAAATACTACCGCCGGTGGAACCTACGCATTCTCAAGCGGGTTCTATACCGGAAATTTTGGACGTTTTCGTTATTAAGAACACGGGACAGATTTCACAGCCGGCTGTTCTGTCGGAACTGTCGTCTGATCATAGAGCGGTCATGGTGGAGTATGGCAATCCGGCGGAAAAGAGGCAAGGGTTTGTAACAAGGACCAGAACAAACTGGGTGATTTTTAAAAGAATCATGGAACGTTTTGAACAACTGCCCACGATAAGTACAAACATTCAAATATCTGAAAATATTAAAGAACTAACATCAAATATAAACACCGCCATGGCTGAGTCATCCTTAACGACAACATCCAGATTTTCAAAACGAGGCGTTTTGGGGGGCGAACTTGCCCAGATGATCAAAAATAAAAATAAAACACTGCGTTTAGCGTACAGAACTAGGGACCCGCGCATAAAAGCACAAGCAAACAGGGAAACAGCGGAAATTAAACAACTTTTAAAAGAAAAAGAATCACAAATATGGTTGGATAAAATAGAAAATTTACAGATCGAAGACAATTCAGTCTATAAATTTACTAAATCATTGACAAGGGGTGCCAGAAAACCCATGTCATATGTTAAAGATTTAACAAATAACAAAATTTTAACCGATCCTGAAGAAAAAGTTGAACTGTTTGCTGACAGCTTAACCGAGCAATTCAGTGAGTTTCCAACTACGAACCCTACAAGGGATGCGCGGGTCACTAGAACTATTCAAATATATAGAAATATGAGACATGATGCTGAAATAATACCAAGGGTAACTCTGGAGGAAGTTCGCTCTATTATGCATGTCATAAATGCAAAGAAAGCGCCTGGTTTTGACGGTATCAAAAACAAAGCCATCAAAAATCTGCCGGAAAAAACAACAATGGACGTAGTAAATATAGCCCAGGCTATATTCGAAAGAGGCTGCTTTCCCAATGACTGGAAAAAAGCTAAAGTGGTGTTGATACCGAAGACTGGAAAGGATTTAACATTGGCGGTCAATTATAGGCCGATAAGTCTGTTATCATGCCTTGGCAAAGTGGTTGAAAAACTAATACTAAATCGGGTAACCGATTTTGTGTTAGACAACGACATTTTACCACCGGAGCAGTTCGGATTTCGAGCTGCTCATTGCACGGTGCGCCAGACGACACGATTGGCAACCAATATACTAAGAGGTTATAACCACCGCATGTCAACGGGGGCAGTATTTTTTGATGTGTCGAAAGCGTTTGACAAGGTCTGGCACGATGGACTAACCCTAAAGTTAATAAGGTTAGGTATGCCAAACTGGCTTGTAAAAATTTTGATTTCATACCTTGAGGACAGAACGTTCGCGGTGTCATCAGAAAACATCACATCTACGACAAGAGCAGTTAGAGCGGGGGTGCCGCAAGGTTCTCCAATCTCTTCTATGCTTTATAGTATTTACACGGCGGATATTCCACATCACGCACAGACGCATTTATACTTGTTTGCTGATGACACTGCGATCACTGCCACCTCGGGGGCACCTGGGAGCGTAGTCTCACGTCTGCAACGTCATATTGTTATCCTCCAGAAGTGGCTGGATACGTGGAAACTAAAACTGAATGAAGACAAAACGCAAGCCATCTTTTTCTCCAAGGCCAGAGTAAGATTACCAAGAACGCGAATTAAAGTAAATAATAAGTTAATTTCATGGAGCAATAAAATTAAATACCTTGGCCTCACTTTTGATAAAAAGATGGCTTGGAATGCATGCGTTGACGAACGAATTGCCAAGGCACAGAAGCAGCTGGGTGCTGTATACCCACTGCTTTGTGCCAGAAACAAGATAAATTTCAAAACCAAGACAGCAATTTACAAAACTATCATAAGACCAGTTCTAACTTACGGTGTACCGACCTGGTGCACCGTAAACAATACGAGACGTCTAAAAGTTCAGAAATTTCAAAATAGAGTACTCAGGATAATTACAAATGCACCAAGATTTATGTCTATAGACGTACTACATACAGACATGCACATGGACAAAATAGATGACTATTTCACAAAATTAATAATAAAGTATTTTCAAAGAACGGACGTTTCACTCAACCCGTTAATAACAAATTCACACGTTCACTCCACTGAAGATCAAAGACATAAATACCCAAAAGATTGGCTCCCACCTTAACTGTACAGAAATAGATAAAGAGCAGTAACAGTAGCCTGCACAACAAAAATCAAAAATGAACTAACAAATACGAAATAAAGAGAAAAAAAAAAAATATGTATAAGCAAAATCCAAAAACCTTCCAATATGTAACCGCAAAGGAAAAATACAATTAAATAATAGGAGTAAAAGTCTTAATTTGACTAACTCAATAAACTAACCATACAACGGAGAAGGAAACAACGTTCATAAACAATCAACGAGCAGAATCACAGAAACTCCATCATGTGGAAATATCGAGGGAAATATAAATTATTTATCATCAATGCCCGGTCCATCTCCAATTAATTATTAATATTAGCAATTGCACTTATTGTCACATAACCATAAACACACATTCCAATAAATAACCACTTTCTAATGTCGTACAAGTGTAATTTTTGTATAGTTCGTCTTTTCATTTTGTAACTTAATAATATTAAATAAAACAAGTTTTGCCGAATTTAGGGTTTGTTTATATTTTCAAGCAAAATAAAATTTACAATAAAAAAAGAAATAAGTTTGGTTAGGTTTCTTGGAGCTTTATTCAGCATAATGTTCCATTGTCAGGGTTTAAAAGTACTATTAAATGTTTTTGATTAAACGGTCTTTTGTTACAGTCTTCGTTTGTTGTTGGATATTATGTTGCTGAATGTCTCTTAAAATTTGTCTTTTAGTGAATGTATAATAAATAAGCAATAAATAAGTTTTGAGGAACTTATTCTTATTGACTGAGGAACAGGAACAGGCAACCAACGGCACCAACGCCAAGTTAAATAGGCTGTGGTTAAGTGTCGTTTCGGTGGGTTGTGGTGAATATAGGCAAACAAGAAAACACTTTATTTCACGCGTCCAATAATGTATTTTTATTGCACGCGTGCAATAAAAGCTGACTTTTGCCATAAGACGGTGACTACAAAAGTTGTCCCTTTTTGCATGATCGTAGAAAAAATACATTAAACTTTAGCAACATTTATTAAGTTTTAACGAAAAATAAAACAAACTCTATTTAACAACTTATTCAGTGTCCTTTTAAAACATTTACTTTACTTAAAACTAATAATATCAAAGTAAAAAATTTTAGTTATCTTTAAAATGCAATTTTACCAGTAATTGGCATGGCCACCTAATTATTGGCACCCCGCATATGAAAATATATCTTCCAAAATCTTTTAAATTTTTCTACATGCTGCGCACACAAAATTGTTTAGACCTGGTTTTTGAGTTGTTATATTAAAAGTACACATGTAACAAAGACCAGTTTATGGAGTTTTCTTGTTGAATTTATTTCTCTCTTATTTTTGGGCGCAACATCTTGACAAAAATGGATTTACCGATGTCGTGGGTTGCAGAATTAGAGCTACTTTAACGCATCTTACTATGTTGTTCAAACTCAGCCTACGAATTATCAGAATTAAAAAGGCTAAAATAACTCAGCTTCTTGTGGTTCGCCTTAACACACAAATATCACATTTTAAACACATTTGGGATTACCACAATCCTTCATTTTGTAACCATTTTATGAGTTACCTGAACTCAGTTTTTGGATTGGGAAAACCTACTAACTGACTTTAAGGTACCTTTTTGACCCAGACGTGCATTATTGTAACTCATTACCGTGTGTTAAATTATTTTGAGTTGGAATAAGTCGTAAGCAGTGCTCTAAAAACTCATGTCAAGGGTAAATCATCGATCGAAAAGTCACGGAAAGTTCCGAATTCACGCTGGTGCCGATTTGGCGCGGTAACTTCATCCCATTGTAGTAATATCTCGTGCACGTCGCGTCGTCATGGACCACGTACATAACTGGACTTGCTATCCGCGCAATCGTTGATCGGAGGGATGTTTTTTTTTTTATTTTTGTTTAGAGTTTGTTCTCATACAGATGCGTGAAAATGAGAATAATCCAATTTTAGTGTTGGAATATAATAAAATTAAAGTGCTAAACCTTATTGTGCCTAGCTTCGTTCATAGAGTAGTTCCTTTGCACTTGACGTTTATCATATGTTGTTAGATATGTCAGTAATGTCAGTTAACCTAGCATGTGTTTTCGTAACAAGTGTTTGTTAATTAAAGTACATATTATTAAATATTTATTGTGTTTCTTGGCTCTATTGAGATTCCCTGTCAACATTTAGGACAGATTAAATCTATAGTCGTTAAGTAAAGAACAACTGAAAGGTCCAGTTTTGATAGCTCGAATCATGAGTTAATCTAGCCCTAGTAGTGAGGCATCACAACTCCCATATTAGTCTCTGGCAGCTTAAACAATGAATTGCTGCAGCCCACGTTGCATGTCTTCCTCAAACCCAGTTACGATTAGCTAAGTTAGCTAGCTAAAACAACCCATCTTCGGGGCTATTAGAACTCATGAACAGTGATTTGATGCAATCTCTTCGATTGAGTTGCCGTAACTCAGAGGTCTGAGCTGTCCCCTATTGGCAACGCGAGTCGGTCTAGGATAACTCATATTTGAGTTATGTCAACCCGATATTTCGCTCAGTGTATCAGTAAATTCGGTATATTCATAAGTTTCAAATTTTTTAATGCTTTCTGGCCCGACCATGTCTAAAAATATATCATAATTTATGTGACCATTTTGGTGTTTATTTTCGTCAATAGGTGCTTGAACATCTTTGTCTTTCAAATTTTTACCCAAACATTTAATTACATCAATAGCATAGGAGTTAAATGGGTGTAGTCCTGTAGCCCGAAATCCGTTTAATATACTCTGGGGATTATTAGAATCTACAACAATCTTTAAAACTGGCGCAAATTTTTCTTTATTTAGTTGTTCATTAGGGTTTTCTCGTCTCCACTGGAGGACAGCACGTTTCCAAAGCGTCTAAACTGGCTTAAAAACTCCAACATCAGCAGGCTGTAGCATCCTGGTGGCATTAGGATACAGGGCTATTATAGAATAATTTGTAGTTTTTTACTCAAATTACTAACTTGAAGCGCGAGGTGTGATTTGTGCTCTTAACAAATAAAATTATTGGAAACTTAATACCATGTTTTATTAGGGATGGATGTAAAACGTTTAATTAAATATTCGTAAAAGTTTTCGCATTTCATCCATCCATTATCGCTTAGCCCTATACCCCAATCCGAGGGAACTGACTTGATAATGGCAGGTGGTAGTCGCTTATATGGATAGATGATCATGGGGTGAGTTGTTATTTCAGATGCTGAAAACGTAAACATTACTCTAAGACTTTCTTTAGCTATTGCTCTGTCATCTTCATATACATTGACTTTCATTTCTTTCGGTCTCAATAAAAAGCAAGTTTCATTTCCATTAAAGGCTCTTGTTGGATCTTCTAGGATTGACTCATATCCTTTACTACTTAGATAGCCCCTGATACCATCGAACCATTTCTTTAATTCCTGAATATAAATAGATGCACTGCTTGATGTCACTGCTTCGGCTGTTCCGCCTAACCGCTATGGCGACTTAGAAACGATTGGTACCAGTGGTTACCCGGTAAATTATCTTTAGAAAGTGTTTTCATTCCATTAAGGTCAAGAAAACCCTTAACTGAAACTTGTACATCTTCTTTGTGGCGTGGAAATCCTCTTTTATGAGATTCAGTTATCTACGTAATTAAAATTTCTTCATCTGCTGATGATAAAATGGGGGGTGGGCCATGTCTTACTTTAGTAAATTTGTTGGAAAGGCGAAACTGAATGGTGGCTCTTGGAATATTATATAATCTAAATGCTTACTTTTTAGACATTCCTTTTTTTATAGCATCAATGGCCAGTGTCACATCTTCTTCTGTGTATTGTTTTTTGTAGGACCTACTTTTCTTGGCTTTGGGCATACTGACGTTTTTAATAACCTAAAAAAATTGGAACCTTTAAAAATTAAAAATTTCAACATGTTTAGCTCTAAATATTTTCACACTTAAATAGGGATTTCTAAATAAAATACATGTACAATTTATACGACAATTTAACAAAATATAGAGGGATACCCAATTAAATTAACCAAATGAACTCCTTTTTATTACATATTTGCAAGGTCTAAGAAAAAAAATTGGTATTCTACTTTCTTAAAAAGATGTTTTTTGGTAGGTACTACAGGTCATACAAATCATATATTTCTGGCGTTGGGATGTTTAAAAAATAATTTTTTTATGTTTTCGATTTTATCCAAGTTAATGATTTATTCAACAACTTAAACTGTCAAACATCGTTGGTAATGCCAATAACTATGGCCGACAAAAATATAAATTATCTAGTAATTGCCACTACTACCAACTATTGGATTTATGTCTGATTTTATGCCTAGTTATTGGCACACGTAAATATTACACAAATAAGACGTTTTGAGGTTGGAAAACACTTGAAAACTACTAAATAAATATCCTAATATTGAAACAATCACTAATAGGAATATCTAAAGAGCAATGATCTAGTTAAAATAAGTACCAAAAATCAGAAGCACTTACCTACCTTACAAATTTGCTTAAAATTGGATCAATTTAATACAAGTTTTAAAAGATCTCCGTTGCACTAATAACGGCCATACGTATTTAAGCGCCAAAACTCTTTAAGTTTGCTGAATCCTTTTAGAGTTATTTACATGCACCAGATTAATGACGTTTTTTAAAAATTTCACTAACCCAGACAATGTAATTTATGTGTATGTATAAACTGAATCCGACAGAAATGGTGTGGGCAAAATTAAAACATTTTAGAAGAAGGCACAACACTACGAAAGAGTTAACAATAATGTTATTAAGAGAATATACTGAAACGGGTATTGTGTTCATATCACAACTATAGTCCGCCTTACGGTTCTGTGGCTATAGAAGGAATGCGAATAAAAAAAATACTTATGTAGGTTTACCAATAAATTTTAAATAAAAATAACCTAATTTTATGATGATTAGACCGCGTATGAATTTTTCCCGCCCACGCATTTCTCGGCGGCCGCTTCTAGTCGATGAAATAATTGTTGTAGACACATAAATAAAATAACGCCTAAAAAATGTGTGTTTCACTGCGTTTTTTTTACCTATTGCCACTGAGAGTGGATAGTGGTGTGGTTTAATTATTAAAATAAGAGAAAGTTAATTTAGTTTATTAACTTATAAAATATTTATATGAAACGAGGCACCGCACGCTTATGCCGCTACAGTTAAACCCTGACTTTTTTATGCCTTTTACCCCTTGTCTCCTCAGCCGTCGTAGCCACAGACTCGCAAGGCGGATTATAGACTGGGAAAAATATTGTAACCATGTCATAGACATTGAGAATAGATTTTGGGTAAATGAACAATGCATGGAAGAAGTGGCGCCATTAACTATTTCAGTTGACGATGAGAGCAGCGACAGTGATGATACGGACAGGAGTAGTGATTAAGACTAGGAAACCCCGAAATAGCTTTTATGTGTTTTTTTTTTCATAAACATTTGTAAACAAGTTGAGAAGACCATAATAAACCGCGCACATTATATTTTATATTCTAATATTTTTACGAATTTAATAACGTATAAATCTTCATATGAAACCTATAGTCGCTGCAGTTAAAACTTACTTTTTTACGCCTTTTGCCTCAGTCGTCGTAGCCACGGATTCGTAAGGCGAGCTATGCCTTGGCGCCGTGGAACAGTCCATTTATGTCCATTTATTTCGTTTTTTTTGCATTATAGATTTTGGAGCCTAGGTCTGCTATAATATTGTGACCGCTATGGCATAGAATTGTTTAAGACAAAAATCAGTTCATGCCATGGCAAGCACCTAAATGTACAGAATCTCAACATGACAGGATTTGACGTGTCCGCCGACAACGCTATGGCGTACCAATATAAGACAAATGTCTTCTCAGTATGTCTTCTGTGGGCCGGTTTGGAAGAGACGTACAATACCTTATCACCACGCTATGTCTGTTTATGTTTTATTTTAAAAGAACAGTAAAAAAATATTAAAAAAAAACTGCTATACTCTTAGGCTACTAGATTTGGCGTATCTTATCGGATTCAGCCTTGACGTGGCAGATAGCTTTTACAGATTTGGCTTTAGAGCGAATTTTGTTCTATATTATACCGATATTGCTTCAAAAATTATTTATTCAGTAGTACAAAATATTTTGCATAAATTTAAATAAAAAATGCCGCTAAACAGATACACGTTTGGATAGCAATTTCGAAATGATGAAAGGTATGCTAATAAGCCGCTTTCCCTAAAATGGAAAAAGGGATACGTAAAAGCGCGTTAGGAGGCTTCTTGGTAATTTGCATAATTTTGAATGGTAAATTTTTAACACTTTAGACTGTTATCAAAAATACAAAGTAAAAATATAGATGCTTAATGAAGCGTTTAGATAATGCGTGATGACTGAAATTAAACAAAAGACTGACTTTTTAATTTTAAAAGAAGTTTTTGGAGGAAAAGTTATTGAATTCTGTTGCCATACTCGATTATATGCATTATTAATTAACATTTTTAAGATAAAACATATTTAGGCTTTACAGATATTTTTGTTCGATTTGTATACAGAGAAAACTAGTGAAGAAGAACAGGCAGCAATTAGTCAAATTAGCTTATATCGATTACTTACGTATTTAGTTTACCTTATTATTTGAAGTAAAAATGCATGCACGATGTCCCGTTTTCGACATTTTTACGGGGTATTGGAGTTATTATCAAATACAGATGCGTTGCAGTTTCCACTTAAGTATCCTACGTTTTAACGAAACATTTGCTATCATGACTGTCTTTATTTTTTACTCTACAGGGAGATTTTAATAATCTTCGCTTTTTAGGCAGACCTGGTGTTTACATTATGCGTTAACTTATCAAATCAAATTTTCGGTTAGCTTTTTTTTTACTTATAAAGTATTTACAAAAAGCAATATTGTTTTTGACATTGTTTTGTTTTTCTTCGCAATTGATCTAGAGTCAGAGTCAATCATGAAAGGTACAATGACGAAGGTGACCGACGGAGACTCTCTCTAGACGTCGCGTCTCCAGTGGACCGAATTTATATCAGTGTTACCAGGTTTGGTGAAATTTCACCAGAGCTGGTGATTTTATTAATAATCTGCTGTTTGGTAAAAAACTGTTCGTAGAAGTTAATTTTCTGGTATTTTTTAGATTATTTCAAAAAATTTATCAATTTTTAATATTTCAAACAGGTACCTACTTAAAAAAATTTAAGATTTGGTTTGTACTTACACAACTTTAAGTCAAAATAATATTATGTACTTAGTAGGTATGTGCGTGTATCTATATTATTATCTATTATGCATTTAGTGTATGTTTATAACTGTTTGGAAATATTAGTTTGCAATTAACCTCTAGCAATTTGTATTTTTTTCTGGCAACACTGTTGTATATTTCGCCACCAAATAAGTGACAACAGACATTTTTAACTACAGTTTTCCCTCCGCCGTCACCTACGTCATTTTACCTTTTATGATTGTTTCTGACTCTAACTATAGACACCGTTCATTACAGCTCGCAATTTTTCAATAAAAATGGATTATATTGTTTTAAACAAGATACGAAATTTTTGAATTCTCAACATTTACGGATATAACATACAGTGTGTATCAGCCAAATGGAATAAATTCGTTAATAAATACATGTGGGCGTGTCCGAAAAAACGCTCGGACACGTCGATTAATATTTCTAGTTGCGCATTTTTTTCAATAAAAACGTTTTATACAGGGTGTGTCATGTAACAGTGGCCAATACTAACTTACTTATTTCAAAATGCAACACCCTATATCTTATTCAATTTTTGGATTCTTGAGAAAATTTTAGACATATTCCATGTACAATATGCTATACCTATCTTCAACTGTTTCGGAAATATTAAGTGTTTTCAGATTTATTGCAAAAGTTAACAACACACTAAAAAACTAATAAGGAATACTGGACCACCTTGTAAGCCAATTAGGCCAAATGCCGATTAATTATCAATTATAGAAAACAGCAAAACGTGTATGTTTCAAAAACCTGCTCCAAATGTAATGGCAGGTAGTGAACCATTTCGCTGCTACATTGTATAAGAACTTTCGAATAATATCAGTGGTTTTTTGGTTTATGTTAAAGCAGGTACAATTTAACACAAAAGAAAAATTATTTTTTGTTTTTACCAAATAAAGGCTTTGTAAATATTTATTATATCTCAAACAAAACCATAAATTACTACGTACATATAAAAATATTACATCCATCTATGTCCGGAAATATTTCGTTTGGAGATACGGGATGTTAAAGTAATATTTTTATTTTGGTTTTTCTAAATGATTTTTGAGATAATGTCGATATATATTCCATACTTAAACTAAAATTCGTATCTAGGGGTTTTTTGAAATGCGAAATTTGAATTTGAATATATTGTTGATAATATGCACCCTCTCAACTGTAATACAAGCATCTATCCTACTAATCAGAAAAATATATACATGAAAAAATATAGGTGGCGTACCACTTTTACTGTAAAATAATATCGGAAGAGATGTTTGCAGGGACGCCACTGAAGGAGCAATAGAATATCAGCTATTCTAACTACAATATTGATTTTATATTTAATTGACACAAAACAAAATTGATAATATCTAAAGTACTTTCTGGGATATTATGAACTAACGCTAATTAAATCTTGATAAACGAGATTTAAGTTTTTAAAAAACAATTTTATTTATTAAAACTAACTTTTACAAAGATTTATAAAATATGTGTTGCAAGCGTGACAATAAAAACCAGACTGAATAGGATTCTTCTCGGGAACAAGCGTATCTTCTCTGCTTTGTCTGCTGATGCTGATTCGGCAGTTTAGGTAGTTCTTGATAATGTCATCTAATCCTAGGTTTAGGGGTGATATAATTCCTCCCCGCTAAAATCAAACTTTGAGGGTTAGCGAGGAAGTTGGACGTCGGCGAAGTCGGCATCTTCCTCCTGGATTCCTTTCTTGGGATTATTGAGTCTACGCAGCTTGGGATAGAGTTTCTTATAAGTGACCTATGTCGCTCCCGAAATTAGAAGTCCATATATCGCCAGTGTCCAAAAACTTGGTATATGAGAGATACTTCCATGGGTCCTAATTGATTTGAGATCATCAAGTTCGATTTCATTCAATCGAACAGAAATATTATTTGGAGCTGCTTGACCGAATTTTATATCTAAATCAGGGAACAGTATTGGCTGATTTAATTTTGTCGATTGTTTCTCATTTACAAATATTTCTTGTAAGGTAGTCATCTGACATCCAATGGGCAGATCGATTAAATAGGTACCAGCACTTGGTTTTTGTACTTCTTCTTGTTTCTTGCATTTAAGTTTAAGGGTATCTTGTTTTGGCAGCAAGGCTATCCATTGGTTAGAATCGCCTAATCGTTTAATGAGTGATCTTGGTATCATAACCTGTGTTTTGTCGCAAGCGGAGGTGTTTTTGACGTCAAGAAGTTGAATTTCACAAGGGTTGTCTTCTTCTACGTCTTTGATGTCCATTCTTGGGCAGATGAATTGTTGTGGAGATATTTCGTTGCAGGGGTTGCTTACAAATGCATAGTGCAATTAATTTTTAGCTAAGAATTTATTTCGCGGAATTATCGCCTTAAACTGACTCTCAAAAAATATAGTGGTAGAGAATAAATGATAATAATTAAACTTTTCGGGGTATGTAATTGGAATATGTAATATAAAGACTATTTTATTATTCAAAATAAAACTATTGATTTTTATTATTTTATATAGATAGGTATATTTTTTAAGGCCAATTCGACTGGAAGTTGATCTTTATTTAAATGAGTTTCTAAGATTTTAAGTTCGTAGAGAACATCAGCAGTTTTCATTATGCTGGGATGCATAATTTGTAACTGTGAGAAAGAAACAGAATTTTCTATATCTTGCAAAATAGAGTTTAGGATTTCGTACATGTTGGTAATCTGATTCATGAGATCCATAATAAACAAAGAGTTCTCATGGTATGTCTGGTTTCCTATAATTAAAGAAATTTGAAATAACCGTGTTTCCAATAATTTTTCATTATGATTGATTTGTTGAATAGTTTTGTTAAATTTATCAATCAAAGCAACTGATAATGTATTTTGGTTTTTAATATTATTAGCTATATTGATTTGGTTACTCTGCAATTCTTGAATCAACTTATCGTATCGTTCTCCGTCTGCGTAATCTAAATTTCCGGAAATTGATTTGAAGATAGAACCTAAGCCGTTTATTAAACCTCGTTTCACGCGCATAGGCTGTGGTAAAAGTTCACCTAGTTTTGTTCCAACTTTATCCCGGATGAATTTTAATATTTTCAAATAGTCGGAGGCATCAAAGGCACTATCTTTATTTACATTAATTAAGTCAACTAGAAGGCTAGTTCGATTGTTTAATTTGGTAACTTCGATTAATATCGGATTTAAATCATAATAGTGTATAAGTTCATGCGCATAATGTTCTATTTTTGTGGTTCCTAATTTAAGAGGGACAAGTCCAGGGTTGTTGTCAAGTTTTCGTATGAAGATGGTTTCTTGGAATCCGAGAGTTCCAGAAAATCTGAAAATGAAAGCCCTACTTTACTAATCGAAAGAGAAGGTCTTCCTAAGAGGCCTTTTTAGATTATCCATATGTAATTTTGTTTGTTCTTCAGTAGATACTGTTTTCCTCTGAGGATTAGTACTTTTTAATTTAGTTGGTTTCTGAAATTTATTTGAATTTTTCTGACGAGTATGTTTCTTTACAAAAACTTGATCTTGGGGTTGGAAAATTTCGAGAACATCGCGATTTTGGTTCCTTTTTTCAATAGTTCGTTCTTTGTTTCCTATGATATCAGAATTTATCTTTGAATAAATAATTTTTGCTTTTTCCCGATGTTCGTTAACATAGTCGTTAAGTAAGATTTTTTCTATTTCTAGATTAAATGGGTCATTTGTGGAAATATGCCTATTTATAACATCAATAGGCTTAATTTTTGTTACAAAATGCAAGGAATTATTATAGGCTAGTATGGCATATAACATTTTCATATTAATAGGAGTTTTAGAAAAACCTTGTGTATTAAGAAGTCTAATATGCTCGATAATCGTAAAGTGAAAGCGTTCACACAATCCATTGGATTGGGGGTGGTTTGGTGAGATAAAATGAATTTTAATTTTGTGTAAGCCTAAAAGCTCGGTTATTAAAGAGTTTTTGAATTCCGTTCCGTTATCGCAAATTATCTGGGATGGTACACGGTGGTGTGAAAAATACCTTATTAAATTATCGGCTATTTCTGTACCACTTACTGACGTGATTGGGTACGCCTGCGCGTATTTAAAAAAGCTGTCGACTATAGTTAAAAATTTTGATTGTTCAAAGGTAAATGTATCCAAATGGACAATGTCGAATGGTTTTGATGCCGTGGGTGTGACATTCATTTTAATTCTAACTGGGTTACGCTCGTATTTGCTTTGTTGGCAAATTTCACATTAATTGATATATGTTTGTATCGCCTTTTTTGTATTTGGCCAATAATATTTTTCTTTAATTCTTAAGTACGTTTCATCTATTCCGCGATGATTGCTCTTGCTTTCGTGGTAATTTCTAATTATTTCGCTTATGTCATTTTTGTGTGTAACATCAATTAACTTTTTCATGCAACGTTTAAATTTAATAGATGGCCATTTAAAATATCTTTGCAGTGTTGTCGAAAATGGTTCATACATATTTGGTTCTGAAAAATAAATATGGTATTGGATATCGGGGGAAATATAATCCCTAACAAAATTAATAACGTCTTCTTCAAAATTATTTCCTGATATTGGTACTGTTATACGTCTTTTCTTCTCAAACAAAATGGTGATCTTAGGTTTGGTAGGGGAGTGTAAAACAGAAGTGACAATTATTTGATTACTACCATAATTAACTGCACATTCAGATATGGGAATTCCCACTACGGGATTTTGTTCGGCATTTGAATGCACTGTAGCATTTTCATCGAGAGGTAGGTCAGGGTTATCATTATGGTCTGTGCGAAATTTAGAGAAATCAATTTTTTGTGTTGGTGATTCGTCAAAATTGTTTAGGTAAATTTGTTGAATGTTATTTTCATTAAAATTTTCAACTAATATGGGTTCTGAGAAATCCAAAGTAATTGGATTGGTGGTATTATTTAAAATTGTTGTTATGGCTTCGCCATTTTTTGCTATTGTTAAAGATTCGGATATTTCACAACTATGGATTTTTTGGTGAGGTATAATGACTTCTCCATTCAATATTGATGTTTTTAATTTTATAACTTGTTCGGATCTGGGTGAAATTGTTATTAAATTAAGATAATTTTTTATTCGAAAATAGCTTAATCTTATCTTTGCATATGGTGTGACTAAAATGCCTTTATTAAAGTCTAAGTTTGCTTGTAAAACTTTTAAGTTATCAAGGCCTAAAAGTCCGTGAAAAGTACTGTGAAATTTAAATAGGAAAAATTTAAGATTTGTAACATGTGGTAAATTAAAAATTTCCGAAGCGGGTATAAGGGTGCTATATTTATGAGCCGACTTTTGAAAAACTCTCGAAATAATAAATGGGTCATCCCTAATTAAATTTGGAAAATATTTAAATGCAATTTGGGGGTCAATGAACGATTTTGTTGAGCCAGAGTCTATTAGTATTTTAATGTCATATTCGGGAAAAGTTATGTATGAAAGTTCGCTAGAATTAGTGTTATTAAGAGAAATAATAGGTGGTGAAGTCTCGGTCTCTACGTTGGATCTTTGTTGGTATGGGTTAAATGAAAATTTCCCTGTTGACTTTCATCATCGTAATTGTTATCTTCGTTTAGTGATTGAACATTTCTCGAGTCTTCAGCAAAATATTGATTTGTTTGATCATCGAGAAAATATTGCTCGTCTTGTTGTCCTAGGTTATAGTTTGTGTTTTCTGGTTCCATTTCGTCTGTTTGTGCATAAAATAGTTCTTCAGCAACCCAATTACGTTGTTGGGGTTGTTGATAATGTGATGTCGACGGACGGTTTTGCGCGAAATTCGTTGTATTTCGGGTAGATATGCCCATAGGCGTAGGTTTGGGGAATGTTTTATTCGGGTTTGGTTTAAAAACATTTTTATTTTGATTCTGCTGTGGTTGCCTAAAAACTTGGGAATTCGTAAAATATTTTTGTGGTTGAGTATTCATTCTCGGTTGGATTGCAATCGGTTGCGATGGAAATCTATTTTGCGCTTGACTTCTGAAGAAGTTATTGGGGGTATTGCTATTAAAATATATCGGAGTGCTACACACTATTCTCGATGTTAGTTCTGGTCTAGGTTGAATAGGACCGGGTCTAGATATAATTTTTGGGTTCAAATTTTGAAAATAGTGGACATTATCTTCCTGTAAAACGACTTGAAGAGCCTCACTAAGATCACTTGGTTTCATGCACCTAATTGTAGTACCTAAAGGTTCCCGTAACCCTGACAAAAATGTTCTTAATGCCAAATTTTGGTACAACGTGCGTTTTAAATTTTTATTATCGCTACTGCTTTCATGCAGATCTACGTACGCACACAAAAGGTTTAAAATATTTAAAATCCTATCATAAAATTGTTGCGGTTTTCCCGCAGAATTTTGCCGCATCATAACCAAATCTCTATTTAAGCGTGTTTCGTCTCTTTGATCTGAAAAGGTAGATACATTTTGAATATTTACTACCAGTTTTGCATTTCCTGATAGTTTTGCAATTAAAGAGTTTATTAAATAGACATTTTGAAAAGTCGTTGGATTATTCCGATCATAGAACTCATTTATTAAAGAATCACAAACAGATTGGGATTTCCATCGAAATCAGGTACGCATTTTAGATGTTTGGAACTAAATCTAGACATTTCAATTATTACGTTTAAGTGATCGGTAATTTCTTTATCAGTATTATTAATTGATTCGGTTATAGATTCAATTGATACCGGATTTTCAATAAAAAATTGAGAGTCGGTTGAAGGGTTATTGTCAATTTTCAAATTTTTAAGAAAATCGGTTATGTTTTCTACAGACATTAAATTGCACTTACATAAGAATAGCAACGACGACCTTCAGCATTATCTCTATAAAAACCTTGTCTTAGGTCGGCAATGTGGTCCTTCCCAAACTTGGATTCTTGCAAAATTGGACAATTTGGTTCCAATCTTCGATGATGTCTTGCCTGGGTGGTCTGATAGGTCTGCGATAGACTGGGCGACTCCTCTTCGATAGATTATGACGTCACTCCACCAAACACCTCCGCACAACAAAGTCACCAACAAGTTCGATTTTTTGGTTAATCGTTGATACGAAAATCGATCGTTCGATACGATCAATTCCAAAAATCCGCACGACTGCGCCAATTAAATCTTGATAAACGAGATTTAAGTTTTTAAAAAACAATTTTATTTATTAAAACTAACTTTTGCAAAGATTTATAAAATATGTGTTGTTAGCGTGACAATAAAAACCCGACTGAATAGGATTCTTCTCGGGAACAAGCGTATCTTCTCTGCTTTGTCTGCTGATGCTGATTCGGCAGTTTAGGTAGTTCTTGATAATGTCATCTAATCCTAGGTTTAGGGGTGATATAATTCGCTTAAAAAATTCAACACACTGTAGCCGTTGCGGGCATATTATTATGTTCATATAAACTTTTCTTCATAAAATCACAATCTGAAATATTAGCACGTCGAGGAATATCAGCATATGCTTCATTGAGCTCTCTAATTAATTCATTGTACATGCAAGCACACGTTAGAGCTGTAACAATATACAAGGTGCCCCACTAAGGTTGGCATAGTACGATATTGTGGAAGCCATATACCTTACGGCTTTGGGGGAAAAATGTATTAACTAAACCGACCAATAGATATTGATGTAAAATATTTTGAAGTTTCCAATATGACCGTTAGGGGGCGCAATTACTAGGATATAACAAAAAAAAAAATTTTAGCAGATCATCGCTACCTTAGGTTTTAATCACAAAGTGTCTTCTAGGTGGCGCTGCCCAATTAGCAAAATAAAAAATAAATAAATAATAAACAAAACCAATAATCACGGACTCACACACGAGATCTAGACCAAACAGTACGTACAAACTACCGAAAGACTGGCTTCCTGTTGGTCCATTCCCATAGTAGAGAGGCACTAATAGTAGTGAGGCACTATCAATCAACCACCAATCACCCAATTACCTAATATCAGAATCAAGGGAACAGGCGCCAGAATTTTGCAGTATAAAAACTTTTTAAATCAAACAAGCAGAAATACGAATAGTCAAGGCAAAAGTCAATTTTAAATTTCTACAAGTAATAGAACCTAAACAGTTTGCGAAGATTTAAATGAAGTCACAGCATTCCTAACTTAAAAAAAAATCTATCCTAAGTATATAGCAAAATAAATTTTATAAAGATAGTACAAACTGCTATACCTACAATAAATTTTATAGAAACTGAAAATTCCTATAACGTGGTTAAATACCCTTATATGATATTGATAGGATCAAGAAGAGCCCACTTTTATAAAACATTTTGATATTATAGGAGTTCTATAGAAGTTATGCACTACACTTTAAAGCAATTTAATGCAACAACTATAAAATTGTTTGTAGTGTGTATTTGGTGACAACAATATTTTATTGACACTTTAAAAGTCTTCCACAAATATTATATAGTGATTGTATAATGCAGTCGGATAATATAACAATAAAGAGATATTTAATTTTCTAGTGCAGAATTTTAGAACCAAACTATGTTAAAAGGGGCGTATAACAACTGAGTTAATAAATATGTACCTACTGATTTAAAAATTGATCAGCCGAAACTTAATGGCGCTCGTTCGTGTGATTGACATTAGGTATATCGCCTTAATAATCCCGAATTAGCATTAATAATTAAAACTTCATTGCACCGGAAATTTTATTGATAAACTATGTATATGTTTATGGCACAAAAAAGATGCGCTTTAGTTTTAGCCATGTTTGCTTTAACATTAAAATATATATATTATATATATACTTTTTTTTTATTATTTCGATATTTTTTATATACCTATAATATTTTATTTAAAAAAAGTGACTATTCTAACCCCGGATTGATATTTCGGCGGTAAGTAAGGTTATGTTTTTTTTTTAGCTTAAGCAGTGCGGTGGTTAATCATTGTATATAATTTATTAAATTAAACTGCAGAGACATTTTGTTTGTCAAAAAAGAACAATAAGAATAATTCTTAATCTGGGCGTAAGAGAATCATGCAGAGGCAAATTTAAACAACATAAACTGTTGACAGTGTCTGCAGGCTACATACAAGAGAGTATATTGTTTTTCGTTAGACATAAACAACTTGTTGAGATTAGTGAGTCACAAAGAACTTATGCAACACAGACTCTAAACTACACATACCCTAGACATAGACTAGCAATGTATGAAAATAGTGCATATTAGCAATATATTAAAATCTAAGTCTCTGCCAAATCTATTTCAATTAGTAGTTTAATTGTTAACATTATAAAACCATATACCGTTGAAGAATATTATAGACATTTGAGTAATTAGAACTTAAGATAGCCCATATTTTGTGTGACACTATTTTATTGTATGCTGGCATACTGTTAAAATAAAAAGTTTATTTATTTGTTTACTGCTACGCAGTGACGTGTGGCAATTAAAATGCATTGGCCACCAGGTTAAATGCGATAAAATAGAGTAAATATGTGTTAAGCAAAACTGCTAATTAAGCATAAAGACAAAGTCTAGGCCTAAAAAATATATGTCGGGGAGCCTAGATCAAGTAATTATTGTTTTTTAACTTTAAGTTTTGTTTATGGTTGGATATTTATGCGACCGGGACCAGTTTTATAGATTGTTTAGTCTAGGATAATGGACAAGGAACGCACTTGATATTAAATGTCAAGTTTGGTGGAACGGAGCCGGTAAATGAAAATAAAAAAAGGTGAGGGGATTCACTGAAAGGTATTGAACTCGGTATTGAACAAAGTACGACTGGCTCCGGATCGCTAGTTCTTTGTTTCTTTATTTCATTTTTTTTTTGTGCTAAGTAGTTGGATTATTTTATTATGAATTAATATCATGTTGTCGAGCGTGTTGTTTGTTGTTTGAACTTGAATAATTTACATATAATAAGACAGTTAATTAATTGCAGTGTTTAAGTGTTCGTTTTCCGTGCTTAACAACATTAATGTCTAAACAACAGACCTCCTGTTCTCTATTTCCGACATATACTTAAGAAAGATATAAGTAGGCTGTAAGAAAATAAATAAAAGCAGTTCGGCTTGTATTAAAGTTTATTTTGTTGTTTTCCTGCCCTGTCCTTTGCTTAAGAATAAATCTAATATAAATTAAAAATACATTGTTTCTTATAATCCCTAAAAAAACCGCACGTCTCTGGCCAAGATAATAGGCGAAGGAGACCGGCAGATTACAGCGTTGCCATTTTTAAAGCCATCTTTTTCCAACTTATTTAAAGCTATGAAGTTATGTATGATTGTAAACAAATCGTGTTTTATAAATGGGATGTCCTGTCTCCTCTTTTTTATATATATATGACGCATACAACCATTTTATATCAAATAAAAACGTTTAATAATATTCTAGTGTAAATTAGAACTGTATACGATAACATGGTTTTATAGTGTTTTATATTACGGCGTTTTAAATTTTTTTGTAACGTGAAAGCAAGATGTTGGTGTTGCAATGCTTTAGAAGTTGCCAAATCTCGTAAAGCCAAGACTTAAAAATATAATAATCGTAATAATATTCTTATTAATATGTTTACATACAACGGAGCCCGAAGTGACCAAACATGCCAGTGGTGAGCAAAATTGCAATTATTAACTATGTAGGTACCTACTTTGTAAGCATGTCCATTTTGTCCATGGCATAGGGAGTCAAATCATTTTATCATTATTTTTATTGTAATAAGATTATACTTCAAAAATTCGACTTCGATAAATATTACATTACAACATCAGAGCTTAAGATGAAGTGAGAAATTTCTTTGGTATCTACCTAAAATTTAATTTCATACAAGGTACTTTTTTACATTTTACATCATTTTAAAAAATATTTTTTTAACAAGCTTCCCACACCCTTATTATATTGTTATATCCTCGTAATTGTGCCAGCTAACGGTCGTTTGGAAACTTTAAAATATTTTACATCAATTTTTTTTGGTTGATTTAGTTAATAATTCTTTTTTCCCAAAGCCGTAAGGTTTATGGCTTCTATAATATCGTACCTTACTCTATAAAATCTTATACTACATACTTACTTACATATCAATGCGATTGTTTTAGGTGTTACTAATATTTTTTATTTTCCTACTTTCCTAGTTTTTAACAGTTCTTTTATATCTATTTTTTAAGTATAAAATAAATGTTTTTCTTTTTTAACTTTCTTGGTCTTAGCCTCAAGAGCATGTAGACAAAGAGAAAACATGGATTAGGTTCAGTAGGGTAAACAACTGACTGAATTTGGGCGTGGTCCACTTTTTTTGTTTCTCCAAAAATGTGGGTGGGGGAAGCTTATGGAAAAAATACTTTTTAAAGGGCTGTATTTTCCATATGGTTTACCCAAACTTAATCAGCTTAGGCTCGTTTCATAGACACTTTTACACTTATTACAAGACCGACTTTGCTCATGGTCGCTAGTACATACCGCGTCTTGTAGGTGGCGCTGTTTAGGCATAATTCAGTTTTTTCAAATGTGCTTAATAAAATTAAATGGCATGATACATTTTTTTATTAGTCAACTCAAAGAGCATATTAACATCTACATGTTGGCGAAAACCGTGATTTGCTATCTTTATTCGTTTTCGAGTTATTTACAAATGACTATTTTAATTTAAAAAATTAATGTTTACCGTTAAACGAAAGGAATGCAATGATTCTGTTGTCATAATTTTTCATTAATTTAATATCAAAAATAATTACTAAATTAAATTATAAAAATATTTAACATTTTAGTGCATTTGTTTTTTGTCTAGCCTTGCCTAAAATCCAAAAGAAAAACAGTTGATCCAAAGGCAAAAACAAAAATGTAAAGATTATTTAACAACTAAACTGTGATAGCGAAAAATTACTTAATTCTTAAAATTTGAGGGGTTAATCGACTTGCACAACGATAAGAAAATAAATTAAATTAAATTAGCATATTATTTACTTAATGTTAAATATTACGCGAAAATTAAATTTTTAATGAATTTATTTATTTATTTATTTATTATATCTTTATTGTAATTGAAGAAAATCAAAATTACAAAAGCCGAAGTTGAAGCAAAGCTTCCTCACTTAACCTAATACTCCAAACTATGACGGAAATAGTAATCACTAAGGGAACACTAGATTAAATAAATCAATAGTTTATTTATATTTATATATATTTATATTATTTATTCATTTATTGTTAGTTTATAGTTTATAAGCTAAAAAAAAAAATAAAAAAAGCTATAAAATAAATGTCCGCTTAATGTGCAATAACACGTAATTTACCTAATTGAAGTAATATAAGTAACTATAAGTTAACTATAGTTGGAAAGGTGGAGGGCAGCAACATATATGTGGACTGTTTATTGTGTATCGTCATATATTTGTCTGAGAAGAGGACGAATTGCATTTTTAAATAAATTAGTGGGGGCAGATTTTAAACTAACAAGATCTTTGTTGTAGATTAAGGAGACTTGATAATTAAATGATGTCTCGAATAGAGTGGTTTTGTGCAACGGAGGAGTGATAGTAGATTTATGCCGAAGGTCCAAGGCATGAGAGTCATATCTAAATTTTATTTTTTGATATAAATAATCCGGGCATTTTTTATTAAACATTATTAGGCTATGAAACATTATATAATTAAAACAAATTAAGAAATAAAGTGCGGTGGTTAGTAAATAATAAATTATTAAATACAATTTTGGTGGTTGGTCGTTGGGTTGTTCTTGGTGCGGGGGTTACTAAATAATAAATTATTAATTAAAATTATAGTATGTAATTTATTTAAATATCAATTAAATATAATTATCAATTATTAAAGTTTATATTTAATATAATGAATATGATTTAATTATTAATTAATTGATTATTTTTTAATTTTTTTATGGGCGAATTAGTATACTACAATAGGTTGCGCAGAATATGCGTTAGATAAGCCAATGACTTATTTATTTATTTTTTGGTAGACCCTCTGGGGTACATTCGTTGAAACTCTCTATGAGCATTTCAATATTTGGATCGAACTAATACAATGGCAGAAAATCGGCACTCTTTAGACTAATTAATATAACAACATATAAGTAAATTAAAATAGTCATTTGTAAATAACTAACCTGAAATAACCAAAAGAAGTGAAGATATCGAAGTACGGTTTTTGTAGCTATTTTTATGCGCTTTAAGCTAAGTAACAAAAAAATGTATTATGCAATTTAATTTGATTAAGAAACTTTGAAAAAACTAAATCTTGTTTAAACAGTGCCACCTACAAGACGCGGTATGTACTAGCAACCACGAGCAATGTCGTTTTTTTAATAAGTGTGAATGTATCTATGAAACGCGCCTAAGCCAATTAAATTTGGGTAAAGTATGTGAAGGACACATCAATTCAAAAAGTATTTTTTCCATAAGCTTCCCCCACCCACATTTTTGAAGATACACGAAAAAGTCTTAGACACAAGTTTCCGCAAGAAATAACGCACTCTTTATTTTCGTCATTAAAACAGTACTGTAACATATCGATTATCAGATAAAATTTGACTTTTTAGATATATTCTAGTAACTGAGCTCCCTAACGGTAATTTTATAAACTTGAAAATATTTTCCAGCAATTTCTTTTGGCCGATTTAATCAAAAAAATTTCCCCGAAGCCGTAAGGTTTATGGCGTCCGTAATATCGTACCTTGCCAACCTTAGTGGGACACCCTGTACAAAATTAAAAATTTTTATCGTCACTTAATAAATCAGAAAACTCTTCATCTTCTTCTGAGCCGTCCTTAAATAAAGCAATCTCATTGGTCCTATTTCGAAATCCAGTACTTTTTCCGATTCTACCAGTTTTATTAATTTCTGCGTATGATTTAATTTTAACACAGATCGACGTCGTTTATTTATATTACTTACCTTACAGTTATTTATGTTCTATGCACAATGTAGAAAAACGAATGGCGATAATTATTCTTTAAAATATTTTCCGGCGTAGATTTTGGTATAACAACAACACGTTGTTGATTATTAGCCTTCTATGTAAATCGATTTATTCGCCCTTTTAAAAAATTTATTGCCCCAAATCGCATAAAATATTTGAATGTTTACTCAATTTTGCGATATATCTCACTCTTTAAACAACCTATTTCCTTTCAACCTTTTGCGTTTTATCACATCGCGCAGTTTAGGTCCAACTCCTAATGAGAAGCCGCAGTAACTACGTCTCACCCCAGCTGGCCTGATCGATGTATCGATATGATTCAGCTTTCGAATCACTGACTGTGTCCTTCAGTGTTGTCGTTGGTTTGATCCAATTTCTTTCAATCCAATACTCCTTCGGCCCAGCGCATCTTGCCGAATCAATTACCTGATCCAATTTAAACCCATCAAATCTTTTTCCCGATATGATTTTGTTCCGGCCAATTTTATAGTTCCATTGAGCTAAACTGACAGTAATATGGTGATTGCCGCAAAACCTTATGGCCATGGACACGCAATTGAGACTTTGTCATTAAAAAGTCCTGATGTCAGCATATTTGATAAGGCATTTTAATTTTGTTATTCAAGCCACTCATAAATATCACTTTTCGCCATGATAAATTAGGTTGTCTATCTAAAATTCTTGAGTAATAAGATGCGTTGTCTAATGTCATAGTTCAAAACAGATCGTCCAAATTTGATATCAACTGTTCATTTCTTTTAATATCCGGTTCGGCCGAATTTTGTACCGGATAGGACCGGGACTGAATTAAAAAAAATGTGTTGTAGAAATTATGAACAGAACCGCAGCGACACAGTAGAGCTGTTTTATTTAACGAAACTAAGATAAAAACAAAACACAAACTCTGGAACAAATGACATAATTAATAGATAATATGTAACACATTATTATTTGTAATTTATAATGGGCTTGCAGAAAGTCTATTTCTTTTTTTTTTTCGTAGACATCGCCGGTCTCCGAAAAGTCTTTCACTATAAACACCTGATACAGGCGCAGATAAGTATTTTTTTGCCTTTTTTGGTAAAAATGGAAAATTTTCTACGTGTTTTTTGCACCAGTCAAGTGGATTGTTATCTTTTTTAGAACGGTTTGTTGTAAATGCAGTTCGATCTCTTTATCAAAACTTTCATGCTTTCACAAGTTGGTTAAAGATTTAGGGCCAAAACTTTCTAAGCAATTCCATATGAACTCACATCGTTGCTTTTTTGACGGACTTACTTCATGAACCAAATTGGATAGTTGTACCTACTCATCGGTTTCAGCGTCGTGATCTAGAATAATTTCTATAGTGTCAACATTGTACATTCTTCGAAATTCTGTCTAAATATTAAGCTTTAGTGTGTTCTTCGAAAAATGGTAATTTTATATCTAGGATCCAAAAATGTAGAGAATATAAATATGAATGCTACTATTATCGATATTGGAAAATCGATTCTTTAGGCTAGTAATCAATGTTTTTCTCATTATATTAACATTAGTCCTCAATACAATATAATGTTGTCCAAATACTTTTTTAAAGCTTTCACTGTTGGTATAGTCTCGGATAGCATAGCTTCCGAAGAGCTTATGGCTTTAGTTACTTCCTCGAAAGGTTAGGCAACTTTAGAATATTTTTTATCAAGTCCCACTGAGTTCCATTAAGGCAATGTGCAAAGTTGCTCTTAGTTTGGGAATATTTTGTTCTTCTTGAATTTGTTGGAGCTTGCTGTAAGAAACTGTTGAATGACTGAACTGTGTAGCAATGCGTCTGCAAATTTTTAGGGTACCAGGTACGGTTTGCTGAGAACTTAGAGCATCGTTTATAACTAATTATAGGGAGTAGGGAGCGCTTTCCTATGGCGAGAGCGATCGAAAAATTAATAAACCGTAAGCAGCTAAAAACGATACAGGTGCAAACAAGGACGGATTAAAAAACAATGATTTTTTATGTTAGGCCCAGAGTCTGGTTCGGGTCCGGGATCCAGAAAAAAATTTTAGCGTTGGTTCCGGTATCCGGCATTTTCAGAAAGTGGATCAAGTGGATCAAGTGGTATCACTAAATGAAATGACATAAAAATATTAGATATTGTCACAACTGGGGGGATGGATCGTAGTTGGACATTATCCAATGCATTTTAGCCTGCATATACCAGATTGTCAGCTTCTACTTGTCAATTAAACACTGGCTTAAAAACATAGATACTTATATTCATACTTATAATTTGGTTACCGGGTAGCTTGGAGGAAACCCTACCATGTTTTGTTGGGGGCTGTCAGACTAAAAGGCACTATTAGCCTGAGAGGCTTTAGGGGAATGTGGCCTGAAGTGCTTTACTTAAATTACGCCTCCGGAGGATCAGTGGACGGGTAAGGACCCAACAGGGAGGCTTTGATTCTATAAGATGTAGAAGCGCTCCAGGGGGGAACTAGGAAAGATCAATAGAGAGACTTTGTGTCTATAAGACGTAGAAAAGCTTCTGATGGTAAGGGAGGTGACCAGTCGGAAAGACGAAGTTACCGTGTCCATTTGGATATTTATACACCGGAAGTGCTGAGTATTGTTTAAATGATTGTGACATTGGGTGGCACAGTGGTCCACGACCTCAACACACAGTGATCTAGAGGTGTGAGTCCAGACATGATAAACGAGCACCAACGATCACAGACAAATTTTGTACGAGCAGTGACAAGCACCAACGATCATTGGAGAACAAATTTTTAGTTGTTCATCAACGCTCCTGTTTTTGTACTGGTCTTTTAAAGTCGGACTGAGGCCCAGAAATTATATAGTCATATGCGTGCTGAAAGTTCCACTTTTCCGCACTAGTGCTGGTATTGCTGTGCGTCGATCGGTAGACTGCAATCCCGTGCAAGTGTCACTTTGCGCATTTGTTAGGTAAACAGCTATTTTGAAATCGGTAGTAGATATCCTTACACCGTTGCGGTGTGTGTAAATAGAAATGTACACCGGAAAGTAATTTTTATCTTAGAAGTATAAGAACACCAAAACCAAAATAAACTGCTTTAATTGTCAGCTATTTTTAAAACTGCGCACCTAGGTTCTTGAAGAATTACGCCGATCACTCATGTGCTTTTAAAAGGTAGTTGAAAAGTTACAACCGACTCGACTGTTGGGATATGAGAAAATGGCTTTCAGCTTATTTTCGAACTGGTTTTGTGGAAAGAAATAATAGGTTTCAGGTAGGTTTCGGTAACTCAACTGAAATGCTAGCGACGAGAAGTAACAATTGATTCTCTAGCTAGAATACAACTTTTAACGAACGTTAACACTGCCCAATACTTTCAGCAGCTAATTGATTGCGAAAAAAGTTGAGGATATACAAAAAAACTCTGCAATTCGGATGCCGAACACATTTGTCGGTCACAAATTAAGGAAATGGCTCGGCGAGTTTTCCACGGCGGACCCTATACAGGGTATCCCGAAATCCCAATGACAAGTTTTAAGGTATGATTTTACATACAAAAATTGAAGATTGTGTCATCAAAGTGTTTTTCTGTTTTTTATTTATTAGGATCTAGTTCAAATACAGAAATACACTTTTAGGTATAAGTTAGTGTTATTGGCTTTCACTTTTTTAAAATATCAGGTGACCCATATTGCATTTGTTGTAACAAAAGGGTTTTTAAATAAATTATGATTCTTTAAACATTTTTACGTAAAAAAGGTCCTCTGGGTATAAGGTCGACCATTTTCGAGATAAAAGGATTTTAATGCTAAGGAACCTTTTCTGAATAATAATTTTATTATTAAATACCTACAAATCAATAAAAAAATTATAAACAACGCTGTTCCTAAATTTGTAAGGATTTTTTTTTGTTATTCACGTTCAACTTTCATAATAAGCGTTGAAAATTATTTCCGTTCATATAAATGCATCCCCAAAGTCGCTTTTTTACGGATCTTCTAAATTTTCTAAAAGTACCAGGCTTATTTCTTATAACGCTGCTCTAATTCTTTAATGCTATGAACTGTTAGGGATTATAACTTCAAAAAGTGACATTATATATTGCTTATTGTATAGGCCCAAATGAATTTGAATTGTGCCAACTATGGTTTCTTGCGAAACGCTTGGTCCCTATGGGATACATTTTTAGATGAAGTTTTTCTGGGTTAATGGTGTAAAGGAATAACTACATTTTAAAATAGCATAAAAGTACCTTCTTATTTTTATTACTTACGTGGCCTGTTTACTGAATTTACGCACTGCAGTCGTTCTTTTAAGTCCTTTTTATCTCGAAAATGGACGACTATACGACTACCCTAGGGAATTTTTTTTACGCAAAAATGTGCAATGAACCATAATTTACTTAATAAATAGCGAAAATACATATATTTTTTTACGAAACACCCTCTGTCTGGATCATTCATGTGTAAATCAATGTTTATATAAAAAAAATATATATTAAATTTCTCAATACCAACAAGATCAACACAAAAAATTTAAATCCTAAAAATGTTAGTTTAAAAATAAATAAAACTCTATACCATTATGTCTTCTCGTTTTTAATTTTATTTGAGCTTTTTAACTTAAACATAAATATTCAATAGAGAAAGTAATTTGTTATCCGACTTTTTATTCCAGCTTTTAATTAAAGATACATTGATGATGCTCACTGGAAACTGTCAAAATTGATATTCACACTTGTTATTCTGAAATAATTTTATCTGAGTGACATTTTCTCCGGCGAAGTTTACATAGCAACATAGCATGCCACCTTGATTTTGCAAAAAGAATAAAGGCAAAAAATAAAATACGTTTTTATTTGGTCAACGAACTTAAAGCTGATTATTACTGTTATTATTATTACTGATTAAGGTAGAATCTTATATTTTATACATTCGTGGCAAGCTACTCGTGCAATGCACTGAAATTCCTTTCGGATAGAAGCACAGTAAATCTGTTTTTAGTACCAAGTTAGAAGAGTAACACTAATAGTTAATGAGCTGATGATCTTGTACCTTGTAAGACAAGTATTACAAGGATTCCTCCAAACCAGCTGCACAGAGTGAAAGATTATGTAAAATGATTGACTAAGAATGTCTCCTTGTTGCGTGATCAGCTTTTATTCTTTATTGCCCGAAATGTTAAAGTATGCTATTTCTCAGATACAGATGATAGTCTAATGGATACATCCATCTCTCCCACTATAGATTCTTGTCATGCAGGGAATTTTGCAAATCTTCCTTCAGATTCTTATGTTCCATTGCTTTGAGGGTTCAGGTTTTTATGCCACATGGGAATATTGGGTATTTATGCAATATAAGCCGTCAATTTTGCAAATTTCCAAAAAAGTTTTTTACTGACCTGTTAGGACGTTCTCTAATAACACCAAAACAACGGCGAATGATAAAACAAAAATAAAACATTTTAATTTTTATTTTCGTTTTTTTTTTAATTAATGTTATGTTAATTCTTAGATTCTCAAAAACAATATTATTAAGTAAACATTTGAAAGTTAATATATTATTGGTTTCAGCGATATTAAAAAAAAACTAGATTAGAGTCACACCCTCTTTAATTTTTATTAAATCTTCATTAATAAATTATTAATTAATCACTATAAAATCATAGAGAACGTTTCATAGGAAACTCTAAACTCATAAAGCAAATGTTTGATCTAATTGGCTGATTGCAGTCCTGTTGTTTAGTTTACTGTTCTAAATGATAATCAATTTCGTTTTAGAGTCGGATGATCAAACACGAAAGCTTCATTGGGCATTGCAGAGGGCATATTCGGTGGATTTGATTAGGGTAAGCACACTGTTCTAACGCTGTGTGACTTCTTCAAGGCATTTGACTGTGTTTCCCATGACATTTTTTACAAGAAAACTTTTCATCTACGGGATCAGAGATACAGAATTGAAATAACTTTAAAAGTACATATTATATTGGGGGTCGATATCAAGTTGGTTTCTTCAATGGATCTTTATCACAAAGGGGAGCTTTGAATGTTGGGGTTGCTCAAGGTTCAATTCAGGGCCCTCTATCGTTTATTATTTTTACAGTAAAAGCTGTTTGCGACCGCCTCTATAAAGTGATCACCTGCGTTAAACGACCGGTTATGAATTCCCCATATTTAAAAATGGAAATCCCATTATTTTATTCTCCTCTTTACCGACCCATCTGTTAAACGACCGCGGTCACTCATCCTCGGAATTTTTAGTAAACATTAATGCTAAAAACACCCTTCATTAGGGGCAGTAAAACCCGACCCGACAATTCTTTAGAAATATAGGTATAATCTATACGAAGCCAATCCGAACAGCTAAAAAAAAGAGTCATGTACCGGGTCTGCTAAGTTTAGCAATAAATTTTAAATAAAAATTACCTAATTCTATGATGATTAGACCTCGTATGAATTTCTTCACGCACACGCGTGCGCCGCCGGGCGCTTCTAGTTAATGAAATAATTTTGGTGGAGAAAAAAATAAAATAATGCTTAAAAAATGTCTCTGTTCCACTGCGTTTTTTTACCTGTTCCCCTGATAGTGGGGTAGTTTAATTATTAAAATAGGGGGAAGTAAATTCAGTTTATTCTCTTATTCGTTATTGGAAATTTTAGAAAGTATCTTAAGAGTGTGCCTGAATGTAGTGTTTTCTAAATTATTTTGTTGTTGTTGCCGTTGCTGTTGTGACTGCTGCATGTTATTGAGTGTCGTGTTTTTCTAAATTGTTTCGTTGTTGTTACCGTTCTTGTTGTGATTGTTGTTATTTGAATATTTAATCAAGATGGCGTTGTGAAGACCTTTCGATGATTCTGGCAATGAAACGAACAATGTAAAAGCAATTCCATGGCGGAGCCGTCGGAATTTTGTAATAAAGATTTACATGTTCAAACCCAGAGACTTATTTTAAATATTTACACCTGCTTAAAAAGTGAAAGTCCTGGGGCCTCCCAAAACAAAATATTTAAAAGGATTTGTGACCTCACTAAGCTTGCTCGAACTACAATTCACACAGTGATTAGAGCAGAAGGTATTATCGACCATTTCGTAAAGAGAAAAAGAGCTAATCAGAAGCCTAAAAAAGTTGATAATGGTGACAAAGAAGTTATACGCCGACTTTGTTTATCAATTTGACGAGAAAAACAAAGTCTCGATATTAGAAACGATTCGGAAAAAGTTACGGGATTATTCTGCTTATGAATATAAATCTCTAGACACCTTACTTAGTATTTTGCTAGATTGTGGCTTCAAAAAATTGAACAAGAGAATGGTATAATGGAATCATCTCGTATCGTAACATGGCGGTAAGAATATTTACGTAAAATTAAGGTATATCGCGAATTAAAAAGGGGGATAGTGTATATGGTTGGGTGGATGATAGTAATCAGTGCACACTAAATGGATATTGCTCTCGCGGTAAACGAGTTATCATCTTACACGCAGGCAATACTAAGGGTTTTTTTTCTAACACTTTATTATTGTTGGCCAAAAACATAAAGCACTGACTACCGTAAAGATATGACCGCCAGTCTATTCGAAAAGTAGTTTATTGAAGTTATTAAACAATTGCTGCCAAATCCATCTCCCAATTCTGTCATTGATACGGACAGTGGATCCTATCATTCGCGTCTACATAACAACGTTCCTAACAGTAGCACAAAGAAGGATGAAATTCTTGGAAAGTAGAAACATGGAAGTTTCTCAAAATGCTAGAAGAAATGTGTTATTGGAAGTTATAAAAAAACAAAACTTTAAAAAGGAATATGTAATCGACAAGGTATGCGAAGCACATGGTCATACTATTTTACGCTTCCCCCCCTATTACTGTATATTTAATCCAATCGAGATGATTTGGGCTGCAGTCAAGAACAAACTGAGAAAATATAGGTACCCAATCGCCAAGTGACAATGCCTTTGTACTTGGAAATATACAGTGTGTAAAAAGTCCCGGATCGGTCAATTATTTAGAAAATGGTGCACAATATAAAAAAACTTCCGATATAAAAGTTGTAGGCCTTAAAAAAATCTATAAAACTCGGATACCTGTAATTATACAGGGCGCCTCAAACAGTCATGGTAAACAAAACTTTGGTTTATTTAAATGAAATGACTCCTTTTTAATTACCTTTTCTGATTCCTCTTAACATTCTAAACAACAATTATTATTATGAAACATGTCATATGGCTAAACCCATTAGTTTAAAATATAATTTGAGTTAAAGGACATAAATACAACGGGTAATATATTACGTATATTTTGCATTTTTAAAAGCTGGTACCAGAATGTTTTGCGCTAAAACTGTAAAAAACATAAAAATTTTACTAAATGTGCCCACGCAAGCTTCATCAAAAATTTAATAACAATTAAATTAAATACAAGCAGTAAAATTAATAACAAATTTACAAGAACAAAAATAAATTTAAGTAAGTCGTTATTTAATTAAATGTTGAAAATGTCCCCCTCCCACAGTTTGACAATGGGCTAGGTTGTAACATTTCTTGGTTAATAGATTCACATTCTTCAATAATTCGTTCAGATCTGCAGGTTTTGTCCCCAGAGAAAATAATCAAGGGGGTTAAGTCTGGCGACCTAGCGGCCATTCTATGGGGCCTCTCCGCCCTATCCAGCGGTTAGGAAAAGTATTATTTAAGTAAACTCTTACAGCTCGCCCAAAATGAGGAGGAGCTCCGTCCTGCTGAAACCACGTATGTCGTAATAGTGGTCCTACTGTATTGGTTATTGCTGGCACAATTTGATTTTACAGCATGTGGAGATAATACTCTGCATTCAATTTCCCCTCTATAAAGAAAGGTCCCACTAATCTATTGCCAATAATACCGGCCCACACATTTACTTTCTGGGGGTGTTAAGTGTGTGTTTCTCTCATCCAATGTGGGTTCTGATCAGTCCAGTAACGACAATTATGTCGATTGTTATTCCAGTTTAACATGAATGTTGCCTCATCCGAAAAAACTATTTAATTAATAAAATTGTTATTTCCTTCCTGTTTTTCCATCATTACTTCGCAAAATTCCATTCTACGTTCGAAATCGTCTTCTGATTATTCCTGGACTAAAGTTATTTTATAGGGGTAAAAAGTACTGTTTTTAAAAATAATTTCAACTGATTTATAACATACATCAACTTGGGTAGCAGCTTTTCTCAACGACAAATGTGGATCCTGAACTAAATGAAATAATGTCTCTAATTTTTTCTCATTACTAGTTGCCGATTTTGGTCTTCCGGAACGAACATTATCTCTGCAACACCCGGTTTCCTCGAATCTTTACTGTTCTCACAACTGTAGATTTCTATATAGGCTGTCGGTTTGGAAAAGTTATATTGAAAAATTGCTTTGTTTCGGTAAATGATCTTTGTCGGTCTCCAAAACCTCTGATCATTAGTAAAGATATACGTTCCCTTTCGTTAAGAGACATTTTCAGAAATTAATATGACAGTGACGCAAAACATTCTGATACCAGCTTGTAAAAATGCGAAATGTAGGTAATATCTTACCTGTTGTTTTTGTGTCCTTTAACTTAAATTATTTCTTAAACTAATGGGTTTAGCCCTATGACATGTTTCATAATTCTTGTTTAGAATGTTTAAAGGAATCAGACAACGTGATTAAAAAGGGGTTATTCCATTTAAATAAACCAAAGTTTTGTTTACCATGACTGTTTGAGTCACCCTGTATAATTACAGGTATCCAAATTTTATACATTTTTTTAAGACCTACAACTTTTATACCGGAAGTTTTTTTATATTGTGCGCCATTTTCTAAATAATTGACCGGTCCGGGACTTTTTACACACTGTGTATAAGCACAGTTGTTGATGAAGTAAACGACAGTGGTATACGGATGAAATGTATCCAGCATGTCATAGAGAAGGAGGATGAATATTGTATTTTACCTGCAATTGATCCCATTATTATATACCCAAATACCGACTCAAGCTCTGAAAATTCGGAAAGTGAATTTTGACTTTTTATCAAATTCACATAAAATAAAATATAATGATAAACTGGTGTTAAGTGCTTTCTTATCATCACTATATATAATGCTAATTAAAAAAAAAATAGATCCGTGTAGTTATATGAAAATTATAGGAAATAAGTTTTATAAGTATAATTTAAATGCTGCACCACAATGCCGACCTCAATAGTTTTCATGCTCTTCCAATCGGTTTTGTATACACAAAATAAAAATTAATTAATGTGGTAAAATATTTTCCATTCATAGTGTTGCACGCCGCCCATTACTGGTGTAAACTTCCGTTACTTTTAAATATCTGTTATGGGTAGTTACTTTTAATATTAGTACCCGTTACTTTATACCCGTTACTGTTACTTTTACTTTCGGGTAGATTTATTAGTTAGATACTTTTTAGTATCTTTTCACATAAGAATAGAATGAGTAACAGTAATATTGGTATTCGTAGCTAATCTACCTTACGGGTATATTCGCTCGATATCTAGTTCTGAAAAGTATTAGATGGTAATAATGCTCATACATTTTTTTTCTCTCTGCATTTATTACTTAACACGATAAGAGGGTAAAAGTAACTAGTAACACATACACAACAAAGAAAATAAATAACTACCTAAGTACAATATGTGTCTATGGTATTATTAAACGATCAAACGAACTTACCTAGTGAAGTTCGATCGTAATTATACGATACGTCTCGTTAGATAGATTACACAACTTGTAGTACCTACTCCGTCACTGACTGGCGCACACAGTTCAAAGTACAACCAAAAAAGGGCTTCTTCGTTGTACGTCTTGGCAACTGATCCTCATAACGTTTAAAGTTCATTCCTGAAAAATTGCTTAAGGGAATGGGAAGGGGAGGGTTATAATCTATCTAACGAGACGTATCGTATAATTACGATCGAACTTCACTAGGTAAGTTCGTTTGATCGTTTAATTATACTTCAACGTCTCGTTAGATAGATTACACAACTTGTAGATGTTCAAAGTAAGTTGCAATTTGTCTTAGTTTTAAATTGATTTATTAACAATTTAAAAAAACCGAACAACAACATATTAGTTAATACAGGAGCATATGTAAATAAACTAATTATATAAGTATAAGTAAAGGAAGGTTTGTACTGTTAGTGTATACTTACACATTATACGACAAAGAAAAAACATAAGGATAAATCAATAATAGTAACTTATTCTAAAATAACAGCCTTGGCAAAATTCGACTGACTATTTAATACAGGACGATTATAAAATCTATGAAAAACGGCTGATTTTTGAGACCATCCAGCAGTATTTCGAATCAAGTTCAAGTCTACACCTTTCTGAAAGGCAAATGAGGTCGCGGCATGTCTTGTACTATGCGCACCAAATTTAGATATATTTAATGCCACAGTTAACAAGAATAGAACGAATCCAGCGACTTATGGTTTGTGAAGCAACTGGTTTATATGGTTTCCTTATTGAAATAAACAAATTAGCGCAGTTTTCTCTTAAAGATTCTGTAACTGATAAATAATACTTTAAAGTACTCGCTGCGCAGAGTTCAGGTTTTTCACTAAAAAATAGTAAGAATAATAGTGGTTGGAAACTACGTGGATTGGAGGTTTTTATCAAGTCAGATATTTTAATTTGGGCTCCTCCAGGTTCAAATGAAATGTTATTTATCTTTATAAGTGAGAATGTTTGAACCCTGTGAGCTGTCGTTAAGGCTAATAAAATTATTAACTTTTCAGTTAAATCTTTCAGATTTAATGAGCCAAGAGGATACATCTTAGCTATAAATGTTAAAACAGAATCTGGATTCCAAGTTTCCAAATATTTTGGTTTAACAGGTTTTAGTCTAAATACCCCTTTGAAAAATCTATTTAACAGGGGCTCTTTTGAAAAATTATTTTGAGCTAAAAAAGATATAGCTGATCTCATATTGTTTAAGGAGCCATAAAGAGCACCTTCATTAAATTTTTGTGTTAAACATTCCAGTACCGTGTAAGGCACTGGATTATAAAAGTTATAATTTTTGTTTATACAAAAGTCCCACCAAACCTTGAGAGCTGTATTATATTGTTTTATAGTTGCAGGAGCTAAGGATGCAAGTAAAATATTTGCAGTAGCAAATGAGATTCCTTTGTTTAAAAACGCTTGCCTGAGACTTTCCCTGCCACCAATGAAAGATGTGGTGCTAGTGGATGTTGGACCGACCTACAAGGAGAAAGTAACAAATCAGGACGTGGAGAAAAAATTATTGGTTCTTCTAATAATAGTAATTGAAATAATGGATACCATGGTTGAGATGGCCATAATGGAACCACCACTATACCCATGGCTTCGTCATTAATTATTTTTTGTAGCATTTTTAGAATTATCGAAAAAGGGGGAAAGGCATAGAAGTAAATGTTACTCCATGACTTCGTGAAGCCATCAACTGCTAGTGCTTCCGGGTCTGGAAACCACGAAAAATAATTTTGACATTTTTTATTTATTCTAGAAGCAAAACAATCAAGTTTAGGAGTACCAAATTGGTTTATAATTAATTTAAACGCCTGATCTGATAATTCCCATTCTGTATTTATATTTTTATTTCGAGATTCTGTGTCTGCCTTGCGATTATCTTTTGATGAAATATAAGATGCAAACAACCAAATATTTCGTTGTTCTGCCCATTGCCAAATCTGTCTACAAATTTTATTTAGTACAGGAAACTGTATACCACCCTGCTTATTAATAAATGCTATAGCAGTGGTGTTATCTATACGTAACAAAATTTCGCAGTTACTTAAATCTTTTTCAAAACACTTTAAAGCCATAAAAGATGCCAGCAGTTCTAAACAATTTATGTGTAATTTCTTTTCCTCGATATTCCAAAACCCATGAGTTTGTTTAAGACCACACACTGCACCCCATCCACTTAGAGAAGAGTCAGAAAAAATTTCTGTTTTAAAAACAAATTGTCTTATGGGGTTAAAAGAATATTTTAATGTATTTTTCCACCAACTAAAATCGTCTTGTAAATACTGAGGGACAGTCATTGGGCTGTCATAATTTCCTCCACTAAGCATAAGTGCAATACATATTTCTCTTTCAAAATTTTTGCAATATAAGAAACCACAATAAATGGCAGGACAGCTGGCAACAACGCTGCCTATAAAATGGGCAAAGTCCCTGATATTGCAAACACTTTTTCTTGAATATAATTGAACTAATCTAGATAAAGAATTTTCTTTATCAGCAGTGAGTCTAAGACCCACGTTAGCGGAATCTAAAATGAAAACCAAAAACTTACAAGTGCTATGTGGTACAATACTGCTTTTTGAAAAATGTATTAAAAAACCAAGAGACTCTAGTAAATTAATGGTGGACTGAATGTTAATGGTACATTCAGTCTTATTTTTACCAAAACACAGAATATCATCCAAATAAATTGTAGACTGAAGGCCCTTGGATCTCAATTTATTCATAACTGGTTTCATTATTTTTGTGAAAATGTAAGGACTTATATTTAAACCAAAGGGTAAACAGGTAAACTGGTAAATTTTTTCTTGAAATATAAAGCGTAAATATTTTCTACTAGAAGAAGCTACGGGTACTAAGAAATATGCATCCTTTAGGTCTAGTGAAGACATAAAACAGTTGGGAAAGAGCAGCTTTGTTGCAGTTCTTATGTCTTCCATTTTAAAATGGGGGGCACTAATAAACTTATTCAAACTTTTTAAGTTTAAAATAAACCTTTTTGATCCATCTGGTTTTGAAACTAAAAAATATGGTGACAGGAACTGACCCCTTAAAGGATGACATATTTCAACAGCACCCATATATAAAAGCTCATGTATAGCTAATTCTAGTTCTTTTTGTTCAGTATGAGAATTTCGTTGTATTTTTGATTGACTGGAGTATTAATAGTATATTAAAGTACACGTTTTATAAAGCATTATATTATAGCACGGGTCCATGTTAAAAAACGAGCCGCTTGCGGCGAGTTTTTTAAGGGGACAAGTGCTATAATGGCTTTATAAAACATGTGCTTTATACTAGTTTTTCTGTTTTGTCGTTTTTTTTTTAATAAATAAACACATATTTAAAAAGAAAACAAACCCTTCAAAATTTATAAATTATTATGTCCAAAATTTATGTTGGTAACACTATTACAATTTTTTTATCAAGCTTGCCATGAAAATAAATAAATTTTAAATTGTGTCAGCCATTTTGCCACAAAATTTGTGTTTTAAAATTTTATTTATATTAACAAAATATTATGGAGCAAGATAATTTAAGTTTAACTCCCCCTGAGTTAAGGGATATTGCACATAAATGTATAAATCAACTTTTGCTAGAAAAATCCCGAAAATTATATGAAAAGGACTATGAGACCTTCACAAGTTGGTGCAATACAAAGGGCGTGTGTAAGATTTCAGAAAATGTTTTACTAGCCTATTTTGAGGAAGAAAGTAAAACCAAAATGTCATCCACCCTGTGGTCCTTATACTCAAAATTAAGAGCTTGCATTAATATTGACAAGAACATAGATATAAAGGATTATGCTAGACTGCAAGCATTGTTAAAAAGAAAATCTGTGGGCTACAAACCCAAAAAGTCTCTTGTTTTAGACTTAGACGATATTAATAAGTTTATAAATGGGGCTGATAATAGCAGTTATTTAGGATTAAAAGTAAGTAGTATTTACATATCTATATGCATTTTGTTTTGTACAATTTCACAGGTTTTATAAAAAAAATTTTTTTACAATAAAGTTGGAGAACGAACATTTTTAAATTACACCAATTTCTATTCTATCGTATGAACAGTAGGTAGACAGCTATCGAGATACAATAGTAGTAACTATGTAAATTCTAGGTTGCTTTAATTATGGGGTACAATGGAGCATGCCGGAGAGAAGAACTGACCAATATGGATGTAAAAGGCATTCACTTTAAGGTTGCTTCCATTACAGTACACATTCCCAAAACTAAAACACATGTAACAAGAACGTTTCTTATAATTGATCAATCATGGATTAATTTGATTAGACAATATTTTGATTTACGTCCTAAGAATGTTACAACATCAAGATTTTTTCTTACGTATAGGAATGGGCATTGCATAAACTCACCTGTAGGTCTAAATACAATGGGAAAAGCTCCTAGCCTTATTGCAAAATGCCTGTGCAAACCAAATCCAGAATGTTTTACTGGCCACTGCATTAGACGGTCTAGTGTCACCGAGCTGGCCAACAAGGGAAGCGATTTGGCTACCATTAAAAGGCACGGGGGATGGAAGTCTTCAGCCGTGGCTGAAGGCTATATTGAAGATTCTCTAAAAGCAAAAATGGATGTAGCGCAGAGCCTCTCTTCTAGTTTAACACCTTCATTAATAGATAATATTGATAATACTGCTACACCCTTACCTGGATCATCAAGATCGACAATAATTGAAGGAGTAGAAACTGCTTTTCAACCAAGTCTAATTAAAAATGGATTGGATTCTGGGGTCAGTTATCACAAAGTTTCGCATACTATGAATACTCAAACTATGCCTGAATTTAAGGTTAACGCGTCCGACACGAGTACAGTGACATTAAATGTTTATAATAACTGCACTATAAACAATGCCTAAT
Organism: Polydrusus tereticollis; assembly: GCA_963920685.1. Lineage (NCBI taxonomy): Eukaryota > Metazoa > Arthropoda > Insecta > Coleoptera > Curculionidae > Polydrusus > Polydrusus tereticollis. Next base: position 47,604,853 of record OY987329.1, read on the forward strand.
TAGCATTATAATATAGTTGGAATTTGTATTTTTAAGATTTAATTGATATTTTTTGCAAAATAGTTCTCCTGTTAATAAAGTTAATATTTAATATGTTTTTTAATATTTTATGAACCAAAACAACACGTCAATCACGTCATACAGATTTGTAGATCTAGGCAACCAAACATACATACGTGGTTTTGTGTAGTATTTCGCACATTTGGACTAAAAAATATTAGTTATCTAGAATGCTATGCCGAACGGTGAAAAAAAAACATGTCAGTAGGGCCAACCTTTAAATAATAAAATTCGGAGTTCGAAATGGATATATTTCGAACTCGCTAGCGCGTTCGAAATATCTATTTTTCGAGACAAAATTAGAAAAACTGTATTTCGTACCCCTTTATACAATTTAAAATATACTGGTCCCCAGTTATACTTTTCCACGCGTCTAAGAAGTTGCTTAATCTACCAGCGTATCGTACCTCTACATTCTCCTGCGGTTTTGTTGTGGCTGTTCCCTGCGGTATTGTATGTACCTCGATGGAAAGGTTCGTTTGATTGGTGGTGACTTGTTTTTCGGTCTGAATTTTGTAGATGTCCCCACCTGTCCCATACTGGCCTGACGAACAGCTGGGGTTTTCCAGTTTAAATTATTATGTTGAGGTCTTTTAAAAGATGAGGGTATTGTTAACTTTAAGTCTTGAGCCACCTTTTCGATGGATTTTGCTTCTTTTATTTGTTCTGAAAGATTATCACCATACAAAAAAGACCCTATTGCGGTTTTTTCCATTACAGGCTTGACATTTTTATTTAAACCTGGTGATATATAGGCTCTTCTTGCTATTGAGTTAACATGGTGCAACTCTGCCAACAGTTTTCCAGTATCAGACAGTTTTTGAATGATATCTAGCCTATCTCCCCCCTCTTTGTTTGTTAATAATGCGGTCAACGCCATACCTAGGGCTGACATTCCTGCACCTAAGAGATTTTGCGAGTCGCAAAAGTACTTGTCTCTCTTTATCGCACCTTCGTTTAGCATAGATGCTAACTCTGGGTTTAACTTTGGGGCAGATAGTTGACAATTTCCCTCTCGGGGGTATTTCTCGATTAAATCTTTTTTTGCATTAAGGTCAAGGCCTTTGGAAATGTACTCGTTCCATTTTTTGGCCAACGTGGGCTGCAAGTTTAACTCGTTTTGTTTCGACTTATTTATGTCTACACCCAAAATTTGTAGGACTTGCCAATCTAATTCATTTTGGTCTGAGGTGTAAACATCCCCAGTACTGTTTTCTCTAATAATGTTTTCTTCAAAAAAGTTTTCTGAAAAAAGGAGAAGAGAAAATGCAAATAAAACCACGGTTATAAACCTTGCATGTTATTGTTTCACCTCAAGTGTGAACTTATAACAAATTATTTAGAACAGATTGGAACAAACCCATACCTACATTACATTGCTACGCTTTTATTTGCCCAAAGATTAAAAAAAAAGAATTTAATTTTTAATTAAAAAAAAAAAAAAAAAAGGAATTAACAGCAACAAAGTTCAGCCGAGGGTGAGAGGCCTTGAGAGAGCGAGCAAATGCCCTAGCTCAAATGCCGAAGAGTAGGGGGGGTAATAAGGGGCGCCACCGTTTTGTAGCCAGGCCAAAACGGAAGCCTCCGCGATCTCGGTGGGTGCTCACTCTCCACTGAACTTAATAATGAATAATAAAAAAAATTAAAAAGAAGAAAAGCAAATTACGAAGGGGTGTTGTGGGACGTCTCAAATAAAACTAAAAATTTTTAAAAACACACTCAGTACATTTATTAAAAAAAAAAAATTAATAATTGGGCTCGACCCTCAAAAAAAAAAATGAATTCACTTGAATTAAATTGGGAAATTACAGAACCATACACTTGTATATCCGCCCTATGGTTATGATCACAACTATTACCTTCTACTAATAACGATAGATAAAGTAAATGATACGGTTGACACCTCAAAATTAAAACCTGTATTACTTTATCGGGATGGTATCACCGATACTGCCGTGGCTGCTTGGTACTATGCCTGGTGGGCAACTCTAGGTACACCCTAGTATAAAAGGCTGGTAGCGCCTCTAGGTCAAACTGATGGCCTTGATGTACCCCAGCATAGCAACTGCCAGGTGGACCCCAGATAAAAGAAGCTCACGTAATAGGAGCTGGGTGGAAGCACCCCGGTATAAGGACCCTAGGAAGTAAAACAGGCGCATCAGCACAACGGCAATATTTGCGAAAAATTTACATTTAATAAATGGCTGAAGGCCCAAATGATTAGATAAATGGACCAACACTGTGCAACCACCCTAATAATACCGAAAACCCAAAACTTAGAAAAAAATTATTACTGCGCATGCGCCACGCGCATGCGTCTAAAATTGTCTGCGCACCTCACAGGGTGTGCCGTAACCCTTCTGCAGACATTAATTAACAAAAATATCGACGTGAGGGCACTGCGCATGCTCAGGATGACGAATAAAATTAAAAGAACTTCATCTAAGCCAAGCAGGAAACTCACTAAATTGAAACCGCATGTTTCTAGAAAAAGTAGTTAGTGCGCATGCGCCACGCGCATGATCAAAATTGAAACCCCAACTTTCAGATTAATAAAAAAAAATAATTGCAAAGTAATTTCCCACTTGAACTTAGAGATATATATGCTGAATCGCAATATAGTAACTGCGCATGCGCCGCCCACACGCCGATATGGGGTGCTAATGACTCCAAATAAAATCCCCTTTTAAACCCTGAATAAGCGACCCATAAAAATATTATTCCCACATAATTACAAAAATCCCAGAAAATAATGTTATTTAATTATCAAACCTATTCGACAATAATTTTACAATTTTACAACCCTGAATAAATTCCCCAGAAAAATATTAACACGACGTAATCCCGAAAAACCCGACAACTACAGTTATTTACTTCAATTCAGCAATACCAAAAAAAAAAACAGCTGCACAATGTCGGCCATTTAAATCAATTAAAGCAAATAATACATAATTATCAATCAAATAAAAATTAATTAAACCATATCCACCAATTGCAGTAAACACATGTAAAACTTAGCAATTAACCAGAAAAATTACATAATTACATTCGGCTAATTAGGCACATTATAAATTATTGAAATTAGATTAAATTAATAGCGACACAAAGAAATAAAAACTAGGCATTAACTTACAACATGCAGGCTTAAGGCCACGCGGTTCGGTTCGGATGAGTTCCTTTTTTTTTGACAATAAAATAACAATGACAATAGAATAAAAAAAGATAGGCTTGAAAAACGTGCATTTTGTAAGTACAATGGGCACTAAGGTATCGAAAAATTCTAGCGACATAAATAGATATCGATAACAGGAAGCATAAAAAAAAATACATGAGTTTTGACCAAAAATTTAAGGTTTTAAATATTAACGTAAGATAATATTATATTTTATTTACGAATAAAAGCAAAATTAAAGTGACTGCAATTGATTTCAAACATAAAATGATTAAACTTACCCGATGACGATGGGGTCTTACACGTTTTTACGTTTCCTGACTTGCACTCCGTCGCTTTAAAATCCGGCTATGCCGTAAAAAAGCTTTCAATCCAACACTAAACTAAAGCAATTTAAAAGCTTTAATAAGAAAACGGTGTCCAAAATCCACTCACGTGAAAAAAAAATTGGCTGGACACACGCTTTCACGACGGAGACAAGTCAGTAAGTAAGTAAGCAAGGCCGTAACAATCGCGCACGACCTCCCGGAAGAGCTGCAATCCTACCAACAAAATAGAAAGCTTCCTGTCAATAAAAAGGGCGCTAGAATTCAAAACCTCGTACCTACACAAAAACCTAATGAACTAACCTAGCCGAAGCGAACCCGTACAAATAATAAAATAACCAAAGAGCGGAGACAATAGAATCCTGGGTTACCCTTGTACCCCCTCCTGCGCGACGGTGAAACTAAAGAAATTTGTTTTTAATTAACTAATACATGGGCAATATAAATTATTACCAAACACGGTCACCCGTATACAACCAACGGTACATCAGATAAATATTTCCCACATCTAAGGAATAAGCGATATAATCGATCTCGCAAAGGTCGATAGATGTCAACCTAGAAACTAAATGACTTTACACCAATTACCAGCTTTAAATAAACACCCAAGTGGCTCCTACATTACATAACGATAAACAGATTTCAATACAATGCAATTGGCTGGTAACAATCACCCGATAGCAGTCAATACAATATCAATAAGTTAGGTCGATCGAAGGGATTAAAATCGATATTGACGCCCACTTCTATTCATATAAATTAAAGGAACAGGGTTTATTTATAACCTACAAAGTGAAATGTCCCTAACGATCAGATCGTCACACCATTCTAGAACCAAACAAAGGAAAATATAATACGGAAAATCCACTGTATTTCCCACGAAAATGTATTTGACACGACCATAGCGGTAAGTCCTATAACTTACTCTATTTACACCGTCTGTAGCTGACTGTTTTTAGGCTACTAACTTAGGACACGGTCTGCCATTTAACAAGGGAGAAAAATCGACTTTCAACCCCTAAGCCAAGGGAGATATGGAATCAAAATGAAAGATAAGGTAAGGATCTGCTTTATTAACCAGGCATTCGCAGCCAGAGACCGTTTTAACAACTCTTACATACCTATATAACCTTACGTACCATCGAAGGCAAAATTACCTAAGATCTTAGTCTGCAGTCATAGAATTCAAATAGTTATCTTTATTTTAGGTACAACACAAGCTGGATCAGCCACTCGAGGTAACGGCATTGCCAGAAAAATAAAGGAGGAACCAGATAATCAACAAATGTCATAAGAAAGGAAAGCAACCTCTAAACACCGAGAGAGAGAGTTATGTAACAGTACAATGATACGAGTAATATATATATATGTATAGCCTTATTTTTACTAGTAAAATGTTTTATAAATATCTATGTACATTTAATAAACAGCAAAACAAATATGTTGAAAGGTTCTTGACAAAAAGGTGAAGGCGACATAATAATAAACTTTAAATAAAATTTTGGTTTGTTTCAATTCATCACATACTAATGGTTTTTCATAGAGCACATTGTACTACCTTAATGATTATTTCTCACACCTTAGCAAAAATAGGCTTTAACCCCTAGTACTAAAAATAAACCGTTACAACTCCCCTCTTCTTCGGCAGGAGAAAAACTTCCACTAAGAAGTTTTACGACGATAATTCAACTTAGTAATAACCAAACAAAAAAAAATTTATACTCGCGCCAGCACAAGAGAACACAAGGTACCCAGTTATGTATAATCCAATGAAGTTAACAGAAATATTCAGATAGGTAAGCTAACTCTAAATACGGAATCATATATCAGTTATATATACAAAATAATCACACGAGTTATCAATCAACTCCTAGACCAAAAAAAAAAAATTTGACGCTACCGACGTAGCCATTAAAATATAGCAGTCAATCACTAAAAGCAATAAAATAAAAATAATAGAAACCTAAAATCATTTCAAGCACTGTTGCGCAGCTGTCGACCCACGGAGACTCCGAGAGAGGAAAGGATGCAACCCCGAGCTGTTTGTATGGTATAGAGGTCACAAAAGCGAACTTGATGGATATCGGACTTAAGTTAGCATTGCGTTGCAACCAAATGTGACTTGGCGAACCTCGTGTACTAACCTCATGCAAACAAACTCGCGGCACAACCTCGCACCCACAAGAAAGACCCAAGGAAAGCAAATACACAGCAGTACTTGAAAGGTGGGAAACTAAAGATAATCAATATCAACAAAAAAAATAACAGTTGTAACCCAGATGTTCCACCAATCAAAGGGAGTATGTTTTAGTACACACTAAACTAAAAGATACAAACGTGTCGATGACAACTAAATGTATCACAGCCTTCAACGGAAAATTTAATTAGGGTGTTCCGAAAGGCGGCTCTGCTCCTGGCCTGGCGTATCACACGAGACCTGCGGACGAGGTCATACGCAGTAGTTTCGCCCTCCCCTGTGCTGCAGCGATGTACAGACTGAATCAGGGGTCAGACAGCCACCCCCCACAATACAACTCTGCCCGCAAATCTGCCTTCAGCAGAACGAACATTCCACAAAAGACGGCAAAGCGCCACCCAGGGGCACCAACGGCCCCTCAGCCTTTTCTATAGCAAAAAAAAAGAAGGCTGTAAATAAATGGGACAAAATCGGTAACTATAAAGTTGGGCTATGCCCGAACCAGGACAAAATCGGTAAGTATAACGCGTCTAAATGACGAAGTCAAAATCAATCAATAATCAATAAATCGCATCTGAGCGACATTAATAACGAAATTACTCCGTTACTTGCAATTCAGTTCCAACAGCGGCTTAAATCCCCAAATGGGTTATCTCACTCTATCTATAAAGCAACGAAAATCAATCAAAAATAACTCAAAGTCCAACAAAGTAAATCAAGCAAATGTATCAACAACGCAAATCAAGCAAAAACAGAGAGAGAAATTACGTTCTCGTTGCAAATATCCCGTACTCAACACGGTTTACAAAAAAAAAAATTACAACGAAAACCTACCACTAAAACTAAAAGGTAGAACGAAGCACAAAACAAAAGGTCATCATAAATAAATAACGTCTCCAAGACGAGCGACAGCAAGGATCAACCGGCGTTAGCCAATCCATCCAAGCTAACCAAATAACTAAAAGACAAATCAAGGTAAAAGTAAAATACTAAGTCCAAATCAGGGTAATCACTAAAGAAAATCCGGCAAAGCCAAATTTCCACGGAATCAAGTCAAAATCGGTAGGTACTGAAATCGAAAGTAAAGATAGAATGAAAGGAAGAAAAATAACGAAAAGTAAAACCTAAAAGACGAAAAGAAAGTCAACTCCTAGAGAAGATAAAGTCGTACCCACTCCTGTCTTGTTTCACGCCAGGACAACAGCGTACACGACCACAGACAATTGAGTGACCTTCAATTAAGTAATAAAGTAAATAAAAACATTAGGGAAGAAACAAGCAGGAATAAAGGTTCTACTAAATGAACGCCATAAAACTAATACTATAAAATGTTAACTGCTGAAGTGGCAACCTAAAGACATAATCGATAAGCAAGGAACTATTGTACTAAAAATCTACGAAAAAGCTAATAATATACCGAAGATGCTGAGGGCTAAGATTCATAGAACAGGTTTGCCACCACATTTACAAGTGAAGTGAGAAGCCAACTGAAGGTTAACTCCTCAGATACCCATTGTAGTAAACCGCTGAGGGCCTGATTCACTACCAACGACACAAACCGGCTGAAGGCGATTGGTCTGTCTCCGTACTCTTGATATGATTTCTACTATCACGGGTACGCCGTGCGGAGTATTTCTAACCAACTACATTCGGCCTGTCAAGTTTCACGCCGAGACAAAAACCGAACTTCATCAGAACTCCACATCCGCTGGAGGTGATGTAAAAATATTTGGAACAAAAAAAAAAAGAAAGAAGCGAACCTTTATTCGTTACTCACACACAAAAGAAATTAATAAAGTTTAAAGTAATGAAGTAAAAGAAAAGATAAATAACTCAATTTATTCATTGTCCGAACTCTCACTTGCAATCGACGGATTGTACAACTTGAGGTCCTGTACATGCCAAACACCTTTATTTTGACCGGTCTGATCTTGAAGCTCATATGTGCAAGTACCAGTCTTTCTTTTAATAATAAAAGGTCCTAAATATGTTGGTGCTAATTTGGCACTGTAGTATTTCGTGGCATCCGAGAGACTTTTATTTTTACGCCAAACTCTCTGTCCAGGTGTATATTCGACTGGTCGCCTACGTAAATTGTAACGTCGTTGGCTGATAAGGCGAGAAGCCTTGATCTTTTCCTGGACTTCCACATAGAGTTTTGAAAATGCGGCTTGTCTCTTTTTGACATAATCTTGAGGATCCAAATCGATCTTGTGAATATCTTCGACGAAGTCTTGTCCATAAAGTTTATGCTCTCTTCCAAAATTCAGATAGTAAGGACTAAATCCAGTTGTTTCGTGTCGTGAAGTTCTCATAGCACAACCAATAGCGGCTAAATTTTCGTCCCACGTACGGTGATTATTGTTCTGAATGTATGAACGAATCATAGTTTTTGCCACTCGGTTTGCACGTTCAGTAGGATCAGCCTGAGGATGGTAAGAAGCTGTATAGAAAATTTTGCTTTTATAACGCTGACAAAGTCCTTGGAACTCTTTAGATTTCATTTGAGCTCCTTGATCGCACATTAAAAATTGCGGAGATCCAAACATCAGGAAAATACCTTCTTCTACTTGCTTAGTAAGCGATTTGGCTGTCGCAGAACGCGATGGGAACATGACGGTGAACTTGGTGAAATAATCATTAACCACAAGAACATACTGATTTCCTGATCTTGAGCGAGGAAACGGGCCGATGAAATCCAAGCTGATACATTGCCAAGGTTGATTAATGTTTGGTCGATTTCCCATTAGACCTGCCGGTGCTCTTTGTTCCACTTTGTTCTGGGCACAAATCCTACATGCTTTCACGTATCTGGTTACGTCACTCCTCATTTTAGGCCAATAGTAACGTTGACATACTTTCCAATAAGTTTTAAATATGCCTACATGACCTGAAGCTGGTATATCATGGCAACGGAAAAGTACTTCGCGCCTCTTATCTTTAGGAACGACGAGTTTCCAGCAGCTGGATGGAATTGCTAATTCAGAAGGACTGGATTTCACATATTTGTACAGCATTTTATTCTCTACACGCCACGTGGGAAATTTGTGAGGATGCTCTTCGAGTCTGGAGAACATGTTTTTATACCATTTGTCGGTGGTGGATGAGAATGCGTCTTCTTTGACTTCGGCATCTATAGTGTCAACAGAAACAGGAACTGATCTCGAGAGAAAATCGGGAACTACGTGGTCTTTTCCAGGTCGATGAATTAATGTAAAGTCGTACGGTTGAAGACGAAGTGCCCATCGTGCTAGTCTCCCTTGTGGGTCTTTTAATCGATGTAACCACAGCAACGAGTGATGATCAGTTATCACGGTGAAGTGAACTCCTTCCAGGTAATGACGCAATTTCTCAACGCTCCAAATCACTGCCAAACATTCTTTCTCAGTCACAGTCAATTTCATTTCCTGCCTGGATAGTGAGCGCGATAGGAAGCATATTACTTTCTCACCTTCATCAAAGGTTTGAGACAAAACGGCTCCAAGGCCAAAGCCACTCGCATCAGTTTGAAGAACGAATGGACGACTGAAATCGGGGCAAGTAAGAATGGGTGCTGTAATCGGGGCTTCTTTGATGGTTCTAAAAGCAGCGTCGCAATCGAATGTCCATGACCACTTAACGTTTTTCTTGGTCAGGTTGGTTAGCGGAGATATTTTGGAGGAGAAATTCGGTACGAATCGTCGGTACCAAGACGCTGTTCCTATAAATCGACGAATCTCTGTCACATTTTTCGGCGGTGGTATATTTACAATAGCCTCTACTTTCGATGGATCGGGCCGAAGTCCTTGACGGTCCACTACATAGCCTAGATATTTTAATTCAGGTCGGCAAAATTGACACTTTTCCAATGAAACCACTAATCCTGCTTCGAGAAGGCGGTCGAACACTAAGTCCAGAAGTCGCAAATGTTCATCAAAGTCCTGAGAGATTAGGATAATGTCGTCTAGGTAAACCATTACTGAAGGCTGAAGGTCAGCTCCAAGCACGGTATCGACAATTCGCTGCCACGTGGCCGGAGAATTGGTCAATCCGAACGGCATTCGGCGAAACTGAAACAATCCTCTTCCAGGAACAGTAAAAGCGGTGTATTCACGCGAAGACTCTGACAAAGGGACGGTCCAAAAAGCAGACTTAATATCGATAGAGCTGAGGTATTTAGCATCTCTTAAGCGGTCCAGGATTGAAGAGATATATGGAATGGGATACGCATCCTTGTTGGTTACTTCGTTCAGCAGCCTATAATCGACGCAAAAGCGATAGGAATCATCCTTTTTCCGAACTAGACATATTGGGCTAGACCAAGCACTTTTGGAAGGTTCTATCACACCGTCTTTTAACATTGTCTTTAACTCCTCATCTATGATCTTTTGTTTAAAAGGAGACACGGGGTAGTATCGTTGTTTGACGGGTTTTGTACCTGGTTTAACTTCAATAGTATGTTCTGCTACGTTACAACATCCCAATCCCGAACTCATAGTTGAAAGCTTTATTTTTATTAAATTATCAAGTTGTATTCGCTGATCTTTTGTGAGCGTGCTTTCGTCTTGAATGCTATTAATGAACATCGGATCAGTGCTATCTGCAAAATGCCAAATATCTTGTCTCAGATCGGGGACTATTTCCATATTTTTCCAAAAATCTATTCCTAGGATAAGGGTATGAGTAAGTTCTGGTAAGATGAGCACATCAATGATTCTGGTTTTGCCCATTAAACAGAATGGAACCTGCATACAACCGATGCTGGAACAGCTCTGTCCATTGGCGACTGTGCATTTTGTTTCTTTCGCCAAAAGTTTTAATCCTAACCGTTGTAATAGTTCATATCCAGGAAGACCGACGATGGTTCTTGTAGCGCCGGAATCTAATAATCCTCGAATTGGAGTGCCTAAGATAGTAACTTCTAAATATGGACGTTGATCACCATGAGCGTGACTAATAATGTAGTCTAAGAGAAATTTTGCAGGAAAGCCAGTATCGTTGTTGGTCGAAGTGGTATCGATTTTGGGAGACATCTCACGACCTATTGATTCCCCCGGGAAGCGTTTCCCGAATTCGTGCATTTGGGGCAATTTCTGGTAGTAACGTCAGGTGTTCCGCAACGATAGCAGTGCATTTTCCGAGGACTAGTGCAATCTCGGTTATAATGCCCGGCCTTTTGACAGTTAAAACAGACCACTTCTCTGGGACGTCGATCGTTCGTAGGCATTTCTCTAGAACGTCTATCATTTATAGGCATTTCTCTAGAGCGTCTATCGTTCATAGGCATTTCCCTGGGACGTCTATCGTTCGTAGTAGGGTTGAAGTGACGAATTTCCTGTACGTACTCGTCCGAATGATTGCTAGGAAGGGCTTCTTGCATGTCTGACACAAAGGCGAAATCAGGCTCGACAAATCCTTGCCTTCTTCTAGAAGGTGGCACGTAGTGCTCTGCACGGTACTTCTTGGCTTCCAAAGATAAGCAGCACTCCTCCAATTCTTCCAATGTATTTACTAGTGGAAGTTGAGTTGTGTAAAATGGAGCTAAGTTTCGGGATATAATGTCCAGCTTCACATCATCGGACATTCCACCGTAACGTCTACATAAAGCATGCATGCTTGACAAGTAATCTACAATGCTTTCGGACGGATCTTGCGTTCTATCTAAGATCTCCCTAAAGAGTCGAGCTCTGTAATCTGGCGGTTCGAAATGTCGTCGAAGTAGGTCTGATAGTTCTCTCCAGTCAGTAAATCTGGATCGGTTCGATCTAAACCAATTAAGAGCCTTTCCCTCAAACAGGTCTATGGCGGACTCAAATACTTCTCGTTCAGTCACGTGACGGGCTACTCTAAGTTCTGAAACTCGCTCTAAAAAGCCGTGAACTGACATACTCTTGGTGTCTCCAGTGAATTTAATTCCCCATTTATCCATTTTAGGACCCTTGAAGTATGAAGGTTGTCTATTTGGGGTAGAAACAGGTAGCGAGGCACCTTGAACGCCGGACGAATCATCGGAATCCGAATCTTCAGTCTGAGCAGCAGCTAACATAGCACTAAGGTTGGGATCTTGCCTTGACACGGTTTCTAAGTGGTCAAGAGTGGCCAAAATATCGACCATAAGCTTCGCTCTCGTATCCACATTCTCAGCAGTCAAGCTACTAGGTGGTGCGCGATCTACGCGATTGAGTAGGTGTACTAGACGAGATTGATAGCGCTCAAATCTGGCCCTAGCATTTTCTCCAGTCACTGATTTCAGTGCAGATTTAATTCTCTGCAGCGCATCATGCACGAGAACTTTCTCGTCGTCGAAGTCGAGAGAATAGGGTGGATGACTCAAAGATTTGTTCCTCTTCTCCAGTTGGAGTAACGGACGCAGTGTCGCTCTCAGCGAATCGACGGTTTTGGAATCGTCAGAGGGAATTCCACGGACAGTCAGTTCATGTATTAGCATGTCCTTCTTCAGGTAGTTGATCCTCATATTGTAATCCATTTTTTTTTTCTCAAGTCAAACAATGACAGAATAAAGTAATAATAACACTATTCACTGTAAAGCAACACAAACTCACTCACTTATAGTGACCCTATGCAAATAAAATCACTAGATTTCACTTCACTTACGTAAGCAATAACAAATTCAAATTCAAAATATCAAGTGAGTAGCAGTGGTAGTATTTTAAATAGACAATTTTAATGAAAGTCAAGTAATTAACGTAGTAAGCCAATCAATTAGGTAATACTAAAAGGTCACCAATATCGCAAAACAAAGTAGGTCAAAAATAAAAAAAAAGAAATCAGTACCAAATCAATACGCTCTGCGAGCACGAAAATAAAAAAGTATAACCACCGAAGGCCACGATTGATTCAAAGCAATTGCAGGTAAAATCAGGGCAAGGTATAATACTATAAATTTAAGGTCAACCAATATAAATATGTAACAAGGTATGCAAAATCAATTCAAAATTCAATAAAGTTATTACAGTCCTTAAGGGTAGGCGCAATACAATGAAATTAATAATCAAAATATATACTTAAGTAAATTGCTCTACCTGAGAACGCCCAACAACACTTTTTTAAAAAGATTTACCAAAACCTGGCCCCAAACGTTGAGCGCCAAAATTTGCTACGCTTTTATTTGCCCAAAGATTAAAAAAAAAGAATTTAATTTTTAATTAAAAAAAAAAAAAAAAAAGGAATTAACAGCAACAAAGTTCAGCCGAGGGTGAGAGGCCTTGAGAGAGCGAGCAAATGCCCTAGCTCAAATGCCGAAGAGTAGGGGGGGTAATAAGGGGCGCCACCGTTTTGTAGCCAGGCCAAAACGGAAGCCTCCGCGATCTCGGTGGGTGCTCACTCTCCACTGAACTTAATAATGAATAATAAAAAAAATTAAAAAGAAGAAAAGCAAATTACGAAGGGGTGTTGTGGGACGTCTCAAATAAAACTAAAAATTTTTAAAAACACACTCAGTACATTTATTAAAAAAAAAAAATTAATAATTGGGCTCGACCCTCAAAAAAAAAAATGAATTCACTTGAATTAAATTGGGAAATTACAGAACCATACACTTGTATATCCGCCCTATGGTTATGATCACAACTATTACCTTCTACTAATAACGATAGATAAAGTAAATGATACGGTTGACACCTCAAAATTAAAACCTGTATTACTTTATCGGGATGGTATCACCGATACTGCCGTGGCTGCTTGGTACTATGCCTGGTGGGCAACTCTAGGTACACCCTAGTATAAAAGGCTGGTAGCGCCTCTAGGTCAAACTGATGGCCTTGATGTACCCCAGCATAGCAACTGCCAGGTGGACCCCAGATAAAAGAAGCTCACGTAATAGGAGCTGGGTGGAAGCACCCCGGTATAAGGACCCTAGGAAGTAAAACAGGCGCATCAGCACAACGGCAATATTTGCGAAAAATTTACATTTAATAAATGGCTGAAGGCCCAAATGATTAGATAAATGGACCAACACTGTGCAACCACCCTAATAATACCGAAAACCCAAAACTTAGAAAAAAATTATTACTGCGCATGCGCCACGCGCATGCGTCTAAAATTGTCTGCGCACCTCACAGGGTGTGCCGTAACCCTTCTGCAGACATTAATTAACAAAAATATCGACGTGAGGGCACTGCGCATGCTCAGGATGACGAATAAAATTAAAAGAACTTCATCTAAGCCAAGCAGGAAACTCACTAAATTGAAACCGCATGTTTCTAGAAAAAGTAGTTAGTGCGCATGCGCCACGCGCATGATCAAAATTGAAACCCCAACTTTCAGATTAATAAAAAAAAATAATTGCAAAGTAATTTCCCACTTGAACTTAGAGATATATATGCTGAATCGCAATATAGTAACTGCGCATGCGCCGCCCACACGCCGATATGGGGTGCTAATGACTCCAAATAAAATCCCCTTTTAAACCCTGAATAAGCGACCCATAAAAATATTATTCCCACATAATTACAAAAATCCCAGAAAATAATGTTATTTAATTATCAAACCTATTCGACAATAATTTTACAATTTTACAACCCTGAATAAATTCCCCAGAAAAATATTAACACGACGTAATCCCGAAAAACCCGACAACTACAGTTATTTACTTCAATTCAGCAATACCAAAAAAAAAAACAGCTGCACAATGTCGGCCATTTAAATCAATTAAAGCAAATAATACATAATTATCAATCAAATAAAAATTAATTAAACCATATCCACCAATTGCAGTAAACACATGTAAAACTTAGCAATTAACCAGAAAAATTACATAATTACATTCGGCTAATTAGGCACATTATAAATTATTGAAATTAGATTAAATTAATAGCGACACAAAGAAATAAAAACTAGGCATTAACTTACAACATGCAGGCTTAAGGCCACGCGGTTCGGTTCGGATGAGTTCCTTTTTTTTTGACAATAAAATAACAATGACAATAGAATAAAAAAAGATAGGCTTGAAAAACGTGCATTTTGTAAGTACAATGGGCACTAAGGTATCGAAAAATTCTAGCGACATAAATAGATATCGATAACAGGAAGCATAAAAAAAAATACATGAGTTTTGACCAAAAATTTAAGGTTTTAAATATTAACGTAAGATAATATTATATTTTATTTACGAATAAAAGCAAAATTAAAGTGACTGCAATTGATTTCAAACATAAAATGATTAAACTTACCCGATGACGATGGGGTCTTACACGTTTTTACGTTTCCTGACTTGCACTCCGTCGCTTTAAAATCCGGCTATGCCGTAAAAAAGCTTTCAATCCAACACTAAACTAAAGCAATTTAAAAGCTTTAATAAGAAAACGGTGTCCAAAATCCACTCACGTGAAAAAAAAAATTGGCTGGACACACGCTTTCACGACGGAGACAAGTCAGTAAGTAAGTAAGCAAGGCCGTAACAATCGCGCACGACCTCCCGGAAGAGCTGCAATCCTACCAACAAAATAGAAAGCTTCCTGTCAATAAAAAGGGCGCTAGAATTCAAAACCTCGTACCTACACAAAAACCTAATGAACTAACCTAGCCGAAGCGAACCCGTACAAATAATAAAATAACCAAAGAGCGGAGACAATAGAATCCTGGGTTACCCTTGTACCCCCTCCTGCGCGACGGTGAAACTAAAGAAATTTGTTTTTAATTAACTAATACATGGGCAATATAAATTATTACCAAACACGGTCACCCGTATACAACCAACGGTACATCAGATAAATATTTCCCACATCTAAGGAATAAGCGATATAATCGATCTCGCAAAGGTCGATAGATGTCAACCTAGAAACTAAATGACTTTACACCAATTACCAGCTTTAAATAAACACCCAAGTGGCTCCTACATTACATAACGATAAACAGATTTCAATACAATGCAATTGGCTGGTAACAATCACCCGATAGCAGTCAATACAATATCAATAAGTTAGGTCGATCGAAGGGATTAAAATCGATATTGACGCCCACTTCTATTCATATAAATTAAAGGAACAGGGTTTATTTATAACCTACAAAGTGAAATGTCCCTAACGATCAGATCGTCACACCATTCTAGAACCAAACAAAGGAAAATATAATACGGAAAATCCACTGTATTTCCCACGAAAATGTATTTGACACGACCATAGCGGTAAGTCCTATAACTTACTCTATTTACACCGTCTGTAGCTGACTGTTTTTAGGCTACTAACTTAGGACACGGTCTGCCATTTAACAAGGGAGAAAAATCGACTTTCAACCCCTAAGCCAAGGGAGATATGGAATCAAAATGAAAGATAAGGTAAGGATCTGCTTTATTAACCAGGCATTCGCAGCCAGAGACCGTTTTAACAACTCTTACATACCTATATAACCTTACGTACCATCGAAGGCAAAATTACCTAAGATCTTAGTCTGCAGTCATAGAATTCAAATAGTTATCTTTATTTTAGGTACAACACAAGCTGGATCAGCCACTCGAGGTAACGGCATTGCCAGAAAAATAAAGGAGGAACCAGATAATCAACAAATGTCATAAGAAAGGAAAGCAACCTCTAAACACCGAGAGAGAGAGTTATGTAACAGTACAATGATACGAGTAATATATATATATGTATAGCCTTATTTTTACTAGTAAAATGTTTTATAAATATCTATGTACATTTAATAAACAGCAAAACAAATATGTTGAAAGGTTCTTGACAAAAAGGTGAAGGCGACATAATAATAAACTTTAAATAAAATTTTGGTTTGTTTCAATTCATCACATACTAATGGTTTTTCATAGAGCACATTGTACTACCTTAATGATTATTTCTCACACCTTAGCAAAAATAGGCTTTAACCCCTAGTACTAAAAATAAACCGTTACAACATTATACATATTAGTATGCGTGATTGCTGTTTCACCTCAAGTGTGAACTCATAAATCATAATCAGTTATTAAGAACAGTCTCACCTCTAGTGTGAGCTCAAGTCTTATACAAAAGGTTAAAATAAATTATATACAACAGTGTCTTAACAGTGCTAAAACCTACGATGTAAACTTACCAACATCGAGATGTACGGCACTCGATGACGACGTGCCAGCCGTCACCTCGGGTTCGGGGGATGCTGGCGCCGGCGAATTTGATGTGTCACTCGACGAACTCGAACTTAAGGGTCGAATTCGCTTGTATCGTCCATGTTTGTGTTTCTTTTTGATCACATTTTCCAGCTTTTTGAGTCTTTGTAGAAGCTCGTCTGCATTTTTATCGCGGTTTCTTCGGGTTTTTCCCATATTTATTCACTTCAGATCAACAAAATGCTAAAAATTTCTATAATCACCGACTTCTGATACCGTGCTTAAAAAATACGATGCGCGCCACTCACACACAAAATAGTTATGAGGATCAGTTGCCAAGACGTACAACGAAGAAGCCCTTTTTTGGTTGTACTTTGAACTGTGTGCGCCAGTCAGTGACGGAGTAGGTACTACAAGTTGTGTAATCTATCTAACGAGACGTTGAAGTATAATGTTTATAATTAATAACTATTTCTACGAAACCAAACAACGGCGAAGACCGACACTGCCAGTCGATGCCGACTGCCGACCATCTCAATATCGCGAACGCGATACGCGGCAGTATTTCTAGAACATGAATATAAATATTTACAAAAGTAACGGGTATTTTAAATATCAGGAAACAGATACTTTGGGTATTGGGCAAATATCCGTTACTTAGTAATAAAGTAGAAATAAAATAACGAATTATATTTATTTTTCATCACTACCGCCCATGCTTCTGAATTAAGTTGCCGCCTATAACCCAAATTTGGGTTTTTGCTGTTCCGGTTGACTTCGTATATACTTTACATACGCTAATTACTTGATTGCAGGCGAATTCATTTAATTTGCTTTAAAGGCGGGAAAAAGGAAATGCCTTTCTTTAAGAGAAAAAAATTGAAATAATGGAGGAAAGTGAAAAAACTGCTTTAAGTAACGAATGAAACTACTCCCCTGAGACAGAGGACGAGGAACCTAAACTTGCTCCACTGTCGAAAATATCAAGCCTATCTGAAGCCTGCGCAAGTTTGAAAGACTTGGAAAAGTTTTTTAATAATGTTTACAATTTTGCAAATGTCTACAAATATTTCTCAATTGCTATTAAAATGTGAATATGAATTTTATAAAAATAAAATAGAAAATATGAAGCAATCATGAATTTCTGATTATTTTAAAAAATAAGAATTTCATAGCAAACATGCAGTACATTGTATAATATATATGTTAGTATGCACGTGCAGTATATACATGGTAAATTGGCTTCATCTCATTTAATTTTAGTTCTGATACATTTAAATAAAAATATTTAAAATTATTTACATATATGTAGATACTTATTAATAAACAAACACTGTAAAATACAGACCAGTTGTTTTAATTTTTCTCTATTAACCGACCAACATTTCATTCCCAGAGGGTGGTTGCTATTGAGAGATTTTACTGTATTTTGAAAGGTATGTTAAAATGATTCAGTCACGTTATTGACAAATTGAGAAATAAAGATAGTTTACTCTTGGCGTGATTTAATTCATTTTTGAGCGCCATGTATATTAAAAGTCAAAAACTTGCTCGTATACCGCAGAAACTTACTAAAATTTTTTTTTTCGAACAATAAAATGTTTGGTTTTTTTGTCGCCTTGTGACCTCTATCCATGGAGAGAACCCTAATAATAAAAATTCCGTTGAATTTGCAAGGTTTTTTTAAAGATATTCGAATCCTGCAAACAGCTAGACTTGTTTCTTTGGATACAGTACATTGTATAATATATATGTTAGTATGCACGTGCAGTACATATATATTGGTAAATTGGCTTCCCCTCATTTAATTTTAGTTGTGATAAATTTAAACAAAAGTATATAAAATTTTAGGAAAAGAAATGCTTTTTTTCAAGACCAAGTTGAATAAAATCGGTTTATCCAAAGCAGAGATATCAGCGTTTGAAAGAAAAAAAGTTTGACCTTCTCCCACCACTTTATTATTGAAAATAGAAAAAAAACTATTTCTAACATAAAGTTGCATAATTTTATGAAGAATACAATGCTTATATTTTTAACATATTTTTATTAAGAAAAATCAAGAGAAAATCGGCATTTCTATTTTGAAAGTTCTCTTACGCCCCCTAGCGGTCATTTTTCGAACTTGAAAATAATTTGCAGCAATTTCTCTTGGCCACCTTTATCGGTATATATTTTTTCCCAAAGTCCTAGTGTTATTACTTTCTGAGATATAGCCGATTACCTCCTTAGGTGGAACACCCGGTACATTCCATAAATAGTGTCACGGATAGAACTTATATCCAATCTTCACATATTTACCACACTCTTTGAATTAGAACGTTTGTTTTAAGGTGATTCTAATAATTTGTTTTCCTTAACTGTTGTTGAAGTTGCGCTTACAGTGGATATATTCAAATTTAGGGCAGCTGCTACACGCTAAAAATTAGTAAAGTATAAATAAAATATCTAGACCTTAACATGCTCTTTAAATTTACTTCTATGTACTACTGTCAAGAGTAACAATAGGCCATTGTTGTTAAGTTCTTCCTGAGAATAGCTTCTTAGATAAGCTATTAACTCTTTGCACCGAATATTTAAATGCTTCGGCATTTTTCACAAATAGTAAACAACGTAATCGACAGAGATATGAATTTGTACTTTTGTTTCCCTTAATAAAACAGCTTTTTAATGCTATTTATGAAAAGATCTGGAGTTTATGTGTAAAAAAATAGACGCACATCCACACGGAACCACGAATAATTAATGTTAGTTTTGCATGAAACGTGAAACGAAGCCAACGAACGAGCTGGCGCCACCGTACCGTTTACAGTTGTGTTGCCAACTATCGCCCAATAGAATTCAAGTTTTATTAATTTTTACAATAAACAAAATATTTGCTATAAGTGGGTTCGTATTAAAGAAGAATACTTTAAGTTTGTAGTAAATTCAATATCGCATTAAGTTTTAATACTTTTTGTCCAAATTTAATTTCCTCGTGTTGTCTTACGGATTTACAATTATCAGCTGATTGATGACGTGCATCGGTTTTTGTTTTGCATCAACTATACTTAAGTTTTTACTACATTTTTTGCGATTTTATATGAGCACATTACAATATACACTACCACTACAGTATAACATGCAGACTAAAACCTCCGTATATGCATTTTGTATTATTTTCAAATATCCATTAAAATTACAACCAACTTTTCATAGAACCGACATAAATTTAAAATATTTCTCATATCGCCTGGAGCTGGTGATTTTAGCATTCAAAGTGTTGTGGAATGGAGCAAATATTCAAGTTTATCCACTAGTCTCACAATTTATATGTAAATTGGCCGACTTAAAATAAGCAATTTTCAGCCTCCGACTCGGTTAATGTTAGTCGATCGTAATGTCGTTTTATTGAAGTAAATTTGGCAAACTAATTTTGAAACTTTAATTGGGTTATATAAAGTTTACATATGAAAATGGTCAGATATATCGGGTGACGGTGAAGTTGGCATACTTAATTATGAATTGATGGTTCAAGTAGAATAAATAAAAACGTCCCTGAAGACTAAAAAATAAGGATAATACTCCAATTTTAAACAACTTAAAGGGAAACAGAAAGCGAAAAGAATATCGATGGACCAGATTTCTAATTTTGCACTTTTGCTCATGTTGAGGTAGTTGACGTCGACACATGGCAAGATACTATTTATTATTTCAACTAATCACTACATATTGTGGTTAAGGGGAAGTTCTAAAGTATTCCGTGTAAGTAAGCACTATTCTGTTTTAATATTAACACCATGTTATAAAAGTTTCTGTAAATAGGTTATAAAAAATACATCCTATTTAATAATAACTCGTCTCATTGTTCTCTGATAAGTTATTCTATCCATAATTACTCTTGGTTGTGTATTAATGAACCCATTACTTTACGGGTTTGCGAACAATCAACGCATAGAATTTTAGTAACAAACCCATATTGCATCTACTGAGGCGCAGTTGTACGGTCCATCAAAATACTTGGAAAACTATAAGAAATCTACAGCAGAGATTCGCCAAAATGTTTCTATATGTATTTTAATTGGGGTAGTCGAGGTGTATGTTTTAATAATATTTTAGAGTAGTCGGTAGGTTGTAGAAATAGTTGTGAAAATGGGTCACCCATCGTGATAACCTTCATATCGGGTTACCACCACCACTCTACATACCTAAATACTTTTGCACGAACTTGTGTGTCAGTCTTCTTCTACCCGTTATTTAAAAAAGATAACATTAATTAAATAAAAGGCTTCGGCCACGAAGGAAATGTATAAAGGAATGTCCTTTGAGGCGGAATGAATATTCTCATATTAATCTACCTGAAGAGCTAAGATTAGAATCTGACGATTGGCGAAACTATCTTTGGATGGATTTCTTTTTAAAACTTTGTCAATGTTTTTGCTTTTCTTCGTACCGAGATAGTGATAGTAGTATAACCAAATTCTTTAAAACAAGAAAGTTTCTCGTTTGCTGAAAAAAGTGCTACAATTAAAGTACATGATTTTTTTTTTTTTTTTTTTTTTTTTTTTATGATAAGGCACAGCACTACAGGATAAATCCTTTATGGCGCTCTAGGAGCGGTGCGTGTGCGCAGGAAACGATTCACGTTGGTCTTGAATCTTTGGAGACTATACTCGTTGGGGAAGACGATCTCAGGGAGGTCGTTCCAGAGTGATGACGTTCTCCAGATGAAAGAATTTTGAAACAGTGTCGTTCGAGGGACACTAAGCTGAACCACGTACTGGTGGGCTGCAGTGGCTCGTCGTGTATTTCTACCATGCACCGCTCTGGGTGGTATTAAGCGGGCAACCTCAGTTGAACACTTGCCATGAAAATATTTGTAAAATAGACTCAAGTCGCCAACCTGCCTTCGAAGTTCAAGGCTTTCCAGGTTGTTTGTCAGACTATGGTCACCGATCAAGCGAATGGCTCTTCTTTGAATGGAATCTAGCAATCTCAGGGTATGTTTAGGAGCAGAGCCCCAAATATGCGAACAGTACTCCAGTGATGGTCGAATTTGGGCTTTATACAGCATCAAAAGTTGTTGGGGTGTATAGAGGTTCTTTGTTCGGAAAAGTACTCCAAGCTTCTGCGAGGCTGCCTTAGCAATGGCCGCAACGTGGCCATGCCAAGACATATGACTATCCAAATTAACGCCCAATAAATGAATTGATGAACAAGGGAATTGAGTGTCCCGCCATAACTATATCCGGTTCTTCAACATTAACTTTTTTAGAAAAAACTGCCGCCTGGGTCTTTTTAGCGTTAAATTCTACTTGGTTACTGTCACCCCAAGACAAAATTTCTTCCAGGTCTTTGTTGAGATGTGAGACCTCTTGCTGCCTATAGAGATGTGCATTAGCAGCCGATGTCCGAGCATCCAAAGTAAAAGTTGAAACAAGTGTGCTGTCATCAGCGAAGCTATATATAGGATTTTTAGTTTTTTCCAAAAGATCGTTAATGTATAGTAAGAAAAGGGTGGGCGACAATATAGAACCTTGAGGGACTCCGGCGTTGATGTTAAATGTGTCTGAAAGAAATCCGTCCATCGCCACTCGCAGAGAACGGTCTTTAAGAAAGCTCGACAGCCATGAACAAAATTGAACCGGCATTCCGTATGCTCTCACTTTAGTTAGGAGCCCCTCATGCCATACTCGGTCAAAAGCCTTGGAAATGTCCAGTGCTACCGCCCGGGACTCCCCATGGTGTTCTATTGCGTTGTTCCAAACATGAGTAACATAAGCGAGAAGGTCTCCTGTTGATCTAGACTTACGGAATCCATACTGGCGGTCACTAATAATGTTGAAGCCTTCCAGGTATTTTAGTAGTTTTTCGTTGATAGCCTTCTCCATAACTTTTGATATAACCGAGAGCAATGCGACTGGACGATAGTTGTTTGGCAAAGTCTTCTTGCCTTTTTTGGGTATGGGCTGGACTCTCGCAGTTTTCCAGCAAGAAGGAAATATTCCTTTTTTGTAGGATAAGTTAAAAAGCCTACAAAATACCGGTGTCAGTTCGTCAGCGCATTTCTTAATTACAACGACTGGAATATCGTCAGGACCAGAAGCCTTTTTAGTGTCGAGACTCCCCAAGATTCGCTTAACATGGCGGTGGCGAAAGACAATCTCGGGCATTCTCGATTCTACAGGGGTAATGTTCGGTGGAGTACTTCCCTGAAAATTTACCGTTGAATGTGAAGAGAATAGTTCCGCCAGTAAGTTTGCTTTTTCCTGTGCTTTGGTCGCAATGGTGCCATCAGAACGTGTTAGAGGTGGAATGGTTGACTTGGTAAAGTTCTGACTGATGGCCTTAGCTACCGACCAAAATGATTTTGAGCCGCTAGGACATTCAAGAAGTTTGTCTCTGATCCTCTGGTTGTGTGCTTCTTTGCTTTGGTTTATCGTTTGCTTGCATTGGTTTCGAGCGTTAACAAAGATGGTACGATTTTCGGCGGTAGGATTTTTACGCCATTGTCGGTAGAAATAATTTTTTGATTTAACAGCTCGTTCGCAATTTTTGGTAAACCAAGGCTTGCCGTTAGAAGGGCACTTTTTTGAGAAAGGGATGAAGGCTTCCATACCAGTAAGGATAACCTCCGATATTTCTGTTGCACAGATGGATGAATCATCAGAGGTAAAACAAACGTCCCGCCAAGGAAAGGTTCGAAAATGGTCCCTTAGGTCCTCCCACATGATAAAGATTCACCTAGTTTTACAGAGAAACTAGAGTTTTCAAAAAAACAAAATTAACTCAATGACCTTTGTTTACATTTCTTCTATTGATTAAAAAAAATATAAATTTAACACTCAATGGTGGTACATATAGGACCCCACTCAATAGGGTATATTAACCAATCAGTATATCTAGTAAAAAAGATATTTTTGAATGGTTTTTTTACTTTTTGATGAGTGTTAATTCTTCTAATTTATAGGTAGGTGCATTTACACTATCGTGTGTAAATTAAACTCACAGATTGTAAACCTATTCTTATAGGGTGTAAAAGAAATAAAGAGAGGTGCAAGTAAATCATTTTTTAATAGTAATTTGTGATTAATTAGTGTAAATATCATATTATTGTAGTGTAAATTTTATTTTATTTGTGTGACTTTACTGTAGTGAGTGTAACAAAATAATCTACCCAGGGCTAGAATACTTTCTACTTTGATTAAGTCATTTAATCCCGTATCAAACAAACCGGGCGTTTATAATTAACCTCTGCTTAGTTTGATACATGATTGAATGACTTAATCAAAGCCGAAAGTAGTGGGGATGGGACTATTCGCCGTCGCCGTTTCGCCGTCGCCGTTTCGCCGTCGCCGTTTCGCCGTCGCGACAATTCGCCGGCAGCCGATTCGCCGTGGGCCGTTTCGCCGTCAAATAGAATATAAGTCTATAATTATTACAATTTTTTTATATCTAGCATATACCGAATTGGACCCAAAAAGGTGGATTAGATGCCGTGTTAGCGCTGTTTAACCAATATAAGTCTATAATTATTACAATTTTTTTATATCTAGCATATACCGAATTGGACCCAAAAAGGTGGATTAGATTAGAAACGGCGACGGCTGAACGTCCTAGACCCGAATTCCAATAACCCTAATTATTATTATTGACTTGCCTATGTAGGTATATTTTTATCAAACAATTTTGTTAAAATTTAGCAATATATATTATAACCTTTTTTACGTATTTTATTAATTTCTATTTGACGGCGAAACGGCCCACGGCGAATCGGCTGCCGGCGAATTGTCGCGACGGCGAAACGGCGACGGCTAAATGTCCTAGACCCGAAAGTAGTAGCCCCTAATATATATAAATCTTCAGATTGCTTGGAAAAGGTTTGTTAAATAAATGAAAATGTTGGGTATTATTTATCGTTTATTTATAAATAAAATGATAGTTACAACAGAACTGGAAAAACCTGTGATTTTTTTACACTTATTATTACAACTAGTTGAACAAATTGACACACCTATTATATAGTCTAACAATTTAGTAAAATAAACATATATATATATATCTATGTTTAATGTACCTTATTGTTAAGCTTAACAAAACAAATAACATAATAAACATGTGTATACTTAGAATACTAAACAACTAAAGAAAAGTATGCTTTGGAACAATATAAAAGAATAAAAGAATGAAAATGACGAGCATTATAATAATCGTATATTTATTTAGAGATCTATGAAGTAAAATATGTAGGTAGGTACCTAAGTATTTATATATAAAAGGAATACATTTATATTATAAGCTTATATCAGAATAATTTCAAAGCTAAAGGGAAAACTTGTAAATACTAAATGTAAATACCTACTTAGTTTCTTAAAAATTTAAAACTTATTTAGGTTAAGGTTTCTATTAAATTTGGTTAATATGCTTACCCAATTTAAGAAGATCCTTATAAGAGGCACTCTTACTTGGTACTTTACAGAATTTTGCTTTGTTTCTATATTTTAATTTCGATATAACATTATTCTATATCACGTTCAAGGAGCACAATCAGACTGACTTAAAAGTTGAATTTGCACGTAGCGTCGGCGTCGGCGTCGTGTGTCAATTCCTAGAATTTCACACCACTTGTTGCCGCCTGTCTTTTCGGTAACACGGGCTCAGGTATTTTTACCCGGGGCCGTGTAAAAAAAACGATTAAAGAATAAGTTTTACACTCAATGTGTTAAAATAACCTTGTAGTGGGGTTTATTTACACGCTAATATGGTGTTATTAATTGTCTTCGTATTTAATTTTCCTAATAGAGTGTAAAATGGAATAAATAACACCCATTCAACAAAATTAACTTTTTAGAGAGTTAAATTCATAGGCAAATTTAATACAACAACTTTGGTGCCATATGAGTGTAAAAATGTGCTAAATTATGTTGATCCGGGTGTTAACATTACCACTACTTTTTTTTACTACTCCTGAAATGATTCTTACACGGCGGATATTTTTTTACTGTGTAAGACATCAATTTTGTCATTCATGACAGTTTTCGTCACTAAAAAAGTGGACCTTCAAAAAAAATGTTGTAATTGGTCATTTTAGATAACATAGAACCTAGGCAATCGTTCCGTCATGGTCCCATGTAATATTTTATGAATTCTAATGGAAATCTTACAGTAAATTTCCATTGAATTTGGTTGATCCCGATTATGCAACAGGTGGAATTTACCTTTTTTACAACAATGGCCTAAAAAATGAGACTTTGACTTTTGAGAGTTTTATATAGTTGTCAGAATTTAGTAAAATACAGTCCATTTAAAAGTAGAAAAATAGTGTTTAAAGATGAAAGGCAATGTATCAAAACTATGTACTAAATAATAAAAACCTCTACACCTCCATTCATTCAAAACTTCCAAGCAATCCACTAATAAAAAGAATGCAGATATCTAGACCTTGTTTCACAGCATATTTTCGTTACATCACTGGACATGGCAATTTTAATAAGCATCTATATAGACTAAAAATAAATGAAACACCTCACTGCCCTTGTGATAATCAATCTATCGACGATATAAACCACAAGATTTTTAACTGCAGCCTTAACACGACAGCGACAGAGTTCCTCTGTTCAGAACTCGCCAAGCGTAATTTATTGCCCCTCAATTTTATCTCTCTAATGTCGATGGCTAATGTAAATACAGATATTGAAAGTATATTTATTAATTACATTAAACTATCCAGATTTAAAGTGTAAACTATTTAATCTAAAAAATTTCCTACACAGTCCTTGCTTATCCTTATATGTTTTTTCCTTTTGAAGTGGTCTTTACTGTCCCGTGTAAACCAAAAGTCGCCCTGATAGGCCCCAGTGGCGTGAAGCGAGTGTCCCCGTGCATATTCCTATGTCATGTACCCTGCCTACCTTATTTCAATATAAGCTTTTGAGTAATCATATTTTAACTTTTATATAATAACAATAATATATTCTGCTGTGGCTAAATGAGCAATGCTCAAGGCCAAAAGAAGAAGGAAAAAAAAAATAAATAAATATCAATAAGAGAAAATACGGTTGAACGTGGTCAGCCAATCAAATGATCCTCGGAGCCGCATAGGTGGTGAAGAACCATGCTTGTAGGAAGAGAAGTTCGGCAGGGCTGGCGGCATGTGCTTTGGTAGGTCTCCGTCCTGGTGGTGAGTTTGTCTTTATTTAGTATCTCGATCTGTTGCATATAGTACAATATCATGTCGTTTGTTAGTTAGTTTTAGTATATTGAATGTTTTGTAGGATTCGTTTGCTGACAAACAATTAGTTATTAGATGTTCTGATCCTGTGGGATTGCTGCTGATCGTGCCTAGTATTTTCGTATCGAGTTGTTGGGTTTTGTAGATTCCGGCTCAAATAGATTCAGGGTTGTGATAGAAAGAGAAACCATCGACATAGTAAATAATAGAAAAGAAGATTGCCGACATCGTAAATCCAAAATTTATTGAGTAATTTTGGACAAAATAGTTTGATTTTAGTAAAAATTAGTAATTATTAGTATTCTTTATTCCTTAAAGTCAGTTATTGTATATAACAAAAATGGGTAAAAGGAATGCCACCGACAAAGTTGGTGAATCGGAAGTAGAACTAACCAAATTGGTTGTTAGGCCGGAACGTATTAAAGATCAATTAAAGCGATTTGTCGATTTTTTATCAAATATAAATTCGAGCCAAATCCATGAGCTTATTGTCCGTACTGAAAGAATAGAACCGATATTGGACCAATTTAATGTGATTCAGGTAGATATCGAAATTCTAAGGCCATTAGAAGATGGTTTTGATGAACGTACGGATTTCGAACAGCAATTCTACCCAGTATTGGCTAGCGCTAAACAAATAATTGCAGACAGTAAAGTTACTGCCGATCAAAATATTGGACAAACCATGTCTAATAATAATAGTAGTAGTCAAAATAGTCCATTCATGTTAGGTGGTGCTAGGTTGCCAAATTTAAGTTTACCCAAATTTAGAGGTGATTTCGAAAAATGGACGCAGTTTTTCGAAACTTTTCAAACTTTAGTGCATAACAATCCATGTTTAGATGATATACAAAAGTTTTATTACTTATTAGATTGTCTCGAAGGCGATGCTAGAAGAATTTTAGATTGTTTAGAGATAACTCGCAATAATTATGGCGTAGCATTAGGTTTACTAGAAAAACGTTTTTAAAATAAACCCGTTATTATTCAAAAACACATAAAGGTACTTGTAGATATGCCTTCACTAAATAAAGAATGTGCTAATTTGTTAAGAAATTTGAATGATTCATTAGAAAAACATGTAAGGGCATTAAAAGCATTTGGGGAACCCGTAGAAACATGGGATACGTTACTTATATTTTTGATTAGTAGAAAATTAGACATAGACACAAAAATGGAATGAGAAGGTAAGACAATATCAGATTTTAATGGCGAACCAAAGTTGTCAGATTTTAACAATTTTCTTTTAAATAAATGTCGCATTTTAGAAACAGTAGAAACTAACATAAAAGGGCCGAAATTTCAGAACAGAACTAATTCTGGGATTCATAATTTACGTGGAGTGCATACAGCCATAGAGGGAAATAAAGTTAAATGTGAAATGTGCAAGGGCTCGCACTTTGTTTACTTTTGTAATAAGTTATTAGCACTTTCGGTTTCACAGCGCGCAGTTGAAATTAAAAAAAAACTTAAGCTATGTTATAACTGTTTGCGTTCTAGTCATCTGGCAAGCGAGTGTAGATCAGACGGGTGTAAAATATGTCGAGGTCGACACAACACTCTATTGCATCCTGAAAATGTTAGTTACGGTGCGATGAAATCAACTCCAAAAACTGAAGTACAGCCTTTAAACAATCAAACACAGGTACAGGCAAGTGTTCACTCTTGCATAGAAGTAGAGTCTACTGTTGATGATGAGTTAGTAGTTGCAGCTTGTAGTACGCCTAGTCAGGTACTTTTATCAACTGCGGTAATTTATGTAAGAAATAGTAGCAACCAGTTTGTCAAATATAGGGCTTTATTGGATAGTGGCTCGCAGGTGAATCTTATATCGGATGATTTAGTGAAAAAATTAAAATTGGAAAAGAGTAAAATAAATATTCCTGTATCGGGCGTAAATCTGACGTCAACAAATATCAAATATCAAACAAATGCTTTTATTAAATTGTGCTACAATAATTTTAATGCAAATTTGTCATTTTTAGTTTTAAAAAATGTCACATCTGACATTCCCGTGCGTTCATTTGACGCATCTAGTGTAAGTATACCTTCTAATCTAAAACTGGCCGACCCAGAATTTAATATATCAGCAGAAATAGATATTTTAATAGAAGCTGGTTTGTTCTTCAATTTATTATGCATTGGTCAAATTAGATTGGGCAAAAACCAACCCTGTTTGCAAAAGAGTGTTTTTGGGTGGTTAATATCGGGCCATTGTGTTGAAAATCAAAATACTAGCGTTGTTACTCCGCAAGTTTCGTGCCATTTGATTGCTCAGCAAGACATACAGGATCAATTAGAGAAATTCTGGGCTATTGAAGAGGTAAATACGAAAACAAATTTATCAGTAGAAGAAAGGGAGTGTGAAGAGAACTTTGTAGATACAGTTAGTAGGGACATTTCGGGCAGGTTTTCAGTTAGATTGCCAATAAAAGATAGTATAAATAGTTTAGGTGATTTGTTAAGAAACGCAACAAATAGGTTTTATTCGTTAGAAAAGAAACTCTCAAAAAATACAATTCTAAAAGAAAAATATTTATCTTTTATTGAAGAATACATTAGTTTAGGTCACATGAGCAAAATTGAATTGGAAAATATCGAAAGGTTTGATAGTATTTGCTATTTACCTCACCACGGAGTGGTCAATGAGGATAGCACTACTACAAAACTACGAGTAGTCTTTGATGCTAGTGCAAAAACATCCAGTGGCGTATCGTTAAATGACGTCTTGAAAGTAGGACCGTGTATTCAGGATGAGTTATTTGAGATATTAATTAGATTTTGGCAAAAGAACGTAGTAATTACAGCAGACA
This sequence comes from Polydrusus tereticollis, assembly GCA_963920685.1. NCBI lineage: Eukaryota > Metazoa > Arthropoda > Insecta > Coleoptera > Curculionidae > Polydrusus > Polydrusus tereticollis. The sequence continues at coordinate 47,634,663 of OY987329.1, forward strand.
TAGACAGGTAGATGTAGCGGAGGATCAGCGAGATTTTCAAAGAATTCTGTGGCGCACAGATCCTAATTCGGAGCTCAAACATTATAGACTTAATACAGTTACTTACGGCACCGCACCAGCTTCTTTCCTGGCCACTAGATGTCTTCAACAAATAGCTTTTGATATAAAAGATAGGTTACCTAAAATCAGCAATATCATTTTTAAACATTTTTACGTTGGTGACCTAATCTTAAGCGTAGATTCTGTAGACGAAGCGATACAAGTAGGGCAGGATATGTCAAAGGTTTTGGCGGAATACAAATTTCCATTAAGAAAGTGGTCCTCTAATCAAAAGGAGGTATTAGATAATATAATTTCATCTGGCGAAAATGAAGATGTAGGATATTTAATCACCGACAGTGATTGTAAGAAAACACTTGGCGTATTTTGGCAGTCCAAATCGGATACTTTAGAATATTGTGTAGAAAGTAAACCTTTTAAACAGTCTGATGTTACTAAACGGTTTATATTATCAGTGACATCACAGATCTTTGACCCTTTAGGTTTACTAGGACCTGTTGCAATAAGGGCAAAGGTTTTACTGCAAAAATTGTGGCAGCTACAATTAGGATGGGACGAAACAATTCCTTCAGAACTGTTTTCAGTATGGGTTACTTTTAATAATCAATTGATTACCCTAAATGAAATAAGAATTCCTAGACAAATAACAATTTTAAATGCTGTACAATTCGAAGTACACGGATTTTGTGATGCAAGTGAAAGTTCATACGGTGCTTGTGTATATTTAAGATCTAGAAATAATAGTAATGATGTATTAGTTCGTCTTATTTGCGCAAAATCTCGAGTAGCTCCGATAAAAAATATTAGTTTACCTAGATTAGAATTATGTGGAGCGGTGTTACTCGCAAGCTTAAGTAACAAAGTCATTTTAGCTTTAGATATGAAAATCGATAATGTTTTCTGTGGAGTGATTCCACCATTGTCTTGACATGGCTTGCTGAGCAACCAAATAAATGGAAGGTCTTTGTCGCCAGTAGGGTTTCGGAAATTCAACGTCTCACTAGCGGTGCTCAGTGGGGTCATGTAGTATCAAACGAAAATCCTGCAGATATAATTTCTAGGGGCGTTCAGCTAAGGATACTCAATAATTTAAAACTATGGTGGCTAGGCCCCGAATGGCTTATACAAAGCCAAGAAACATGGCCAAATAATATTTCATTAGACATTGACGTTCCCGAAAGACGCGAAATTAAGTTAGCATTCGTGAATATTGCTTCTGAATGTGAAATATTCGAATTATTTTCGTGTCTCTCCAAATTAATCAGAATCACGGCTTTACGCTTAAGGTTTGTCAATAATTCAAGAATTAAACGCGATGAAAGGAAATTTGGTAAAATTTCTGTTCTAGAATTTGACAATTCTTTAAGTGTACTGATCAAGGTTATGCAGAATAAAGTTTTCAAACATGAAATCAATCTTCTTAAAAGTTCTCAGCTTTTATCAAAGCAAAGTTCGATAAGGTGTCTCGACCCCTTTATAGATAGTAATGATGTTCTACGCGTGGGTGGGAGAATTTGAAACTCGAGTGAAAAATATGATACAAAGTTTCCCATTATTTTACCACAAAAGCACCACTTAACAAGATTAATAATTAGTGATCAACATCATAAACAATTGCATGCTGGCCCACAAGCTATTTTAGCATCATTACGACAGTGTTATTGGCCAATTAATGGTAGAAGTGCTGTTAGAAGCGTTTTATCTAAATGCGTGACTTGTTTTAGGGTCAAACCTTGCAATTTTCATCAAAAAATGGGCGACTTGCCTAAAGACAGGGTAACGCCTAATCGACCGTTTTTTATCTCTGGTGTCGATTTTGCTGGTCCCTTTAGTTTAAAAGACGGTAAATTAAGGAATCGCGCAGTTGTAAAAGGATATATGTGTTTGTTTGTATGCTTTACAACAAAAGCAGTTCATATAGAATTGACGGGAGATTAAGCACAAATTCATTTCTTAATTGCTTAAAAAGATTTGTCTCACGTCGAGGATTATGTGCTCGAATTCATTCAGATAATGGAACTAATTTTGTCGGGGGTAATAACGAACTTAAGAAAATAGGGGATTTTCTCGAAGAACTAAAAAAGGATAACGAGTTTCATAATTATTGTTTACAATCTCGAATCGAGTGGCAGTATATTCCCCCTCGATTTCCTCATCACGGTGTCCTCTGGGAGTCAGCAATCAAATCCGCAAAGCATTTAATGACTCGAATCATAGGAAATACAATCCTTACTTTCGAGGACATGAACACTGTCGTTGCACAGGTAGAGGCAGTACTGAATTCTCGTCCGTTGACCCCACTGTCCTCTGATCCAAGAGATCTCCCTGCTCTCACACCAGGACATTTCCTTATTGGAGACGCTTTAAAAGCACTTCCACAAAGAGATGTAGCGGAGCAGTTGTCCAATCGCTGGGATCAGTACCATTTACTTCAAACACTGAGTCAGCAGTTTTGCTTACGATGGTCAGCAAAATATATGTCGCTTCTACAGCAGCGTATTAAGTGGCAAGACTCCGGTGACAATATCAAACTAGGCGCCATGGTAGTAGTCAAGGATGAAAATATGGCCCCGCTATGTTGGAAACTTGGACGTATAGTCGCTCTTCATCCAGGCAAGGATGAACTTATACGCGTTGTCAGTGTACGCACTAGTACTGGAACTATCAAACGTTCAGTTCAAAAAGTGTGCGTTCTACCGGTAGAAACATTAGATAACTCTTCGGAACCGGGGAACAATAATACACCTTAAATAAAAGATATTCCGTTTGTTTAGGTTTTTATGTAGTTAATAGGTACTTGTTTTGTTATAGTTTTTTCAAAAGAATGTTGTTACAAATTAAGTTGTTGAAAGATAGGACTTTCAAGGCAGGCGGTTATGGTTGATCCCGATTATGGAACAGGTGGAATTTACCGTTTTTACAACAATGGCCTGAAAAATGAGACTTTGACTTTTGAGAGTTTTATATAGTTGTCAAAATTTAGTAAAATACAGTCTATTTAAAAGTAGAAAAATAGTGTTTAAATAAATATCAATAAGAGAAAATACGGTTGAACGTGGTCAGCCAATCAGAATTCATTGATTATTTCTTTTTAAGGTCCTTCAGGAATATCATGGATGATTTATATGGTACTTTTCAAACAATACTCTTTTTTAAAAAGCTACTAACTTCTGACCCGTATAAATTTATTTCATAAATTCTTTTGAATTATCACGAAGAATGTAAAATATTTATAAAACATGCGGGTGAACTATAATAAACAACATCCATTTATATTATAAATTTCCAAATTCTTTAGATTTATTATAATTTATAATAATACATCATTTTCCGCCCGACATTCGTTTGTTTGGTATTACTTGATGTATCTGGATGACATGTAATTAAGTCTGTAATTAAATATAAATACAACAACTGTTATTGTAAATTTTTAATCTAAAACTGATAAAATAGTTGACGTAAATAATAAATAAAAACCCAGGCATCCCTTTAATTACGTAAAAGTGGGCTTCGTGCCATTGACTTTAACGTAAAATACTAAATGCAATAGGAATTGCTTCAATAAATTACAATGTTTTATTTAATTAACTCGGAATAATACTTTTGGCATTTGGGCCATTATTTACTTCAGATCTTCAGTTGTAGGAAAAGAATAGAATTAAACTCGAGTGTATTGTTTGATGCTATTTGAATAAATTACTTTAGCCGCCTTCGCATAATTGTATTGCACAGTAGCATTGTTCAGGCAATTTTGCACACTGGTTAAATGATATACGTATCATATTAATTAATACCTTGTTTATTCGTAAAAGGTCCAACGCGGATATTATATACAAATTTTATTCCACTATTCGAACCTTTTTGAAACACACAAAGTAAATATTCAAGTTTGGTCGTTCGTTTACCAATCTATATGTAGATTAGTTGCCTAAAATTATGCAAAGCTCAGCGTTAGAGTTAGGTTTATGTTAGTTGCGAACAAATTATTGTTCTATGCAGGATGCTGTACGTTGTTAGATTTAAATAAAAGTAAGCAGAACCGTCATACCGTGGAAACCTATACTAAGGGAATATATAATTTTATAGCCTGGTTTTGTAATTGACTTATTTTGATCTCATGATGCGTAAACTTAAGCCGGTTTTCTATAATTCGTGTTCGTTATTTGTTTTTAATTTTTAGAACAAAATTAGATGGGAAAAAAACGGAAACAAATCTAAGATCTAATAATAAAGTAAATATAAATAAACAGAAACAAGTAAATTAATTAATCGCAATCGTTTTCACTAAGAACTGGAGTAAGTAAGTATTTGAAAAATGTGTAACCAGTCGCAGTTTTGTTGTTTTCTAGTTGTTGTAACCATCGAGCAAGTCGTTTGATTGACAGTCTGCAGGAGCCCTTACTATTGTAGTTAGTTCAACTTCAGTCTTGTTAATTATTGTAAGTTATATTACAGGCATCTACGTATTAAACTCGGACAGGGCAAAAGCAAATAAAGACACAACCCTTGTAGCATCCAATATTGATCAAATATTAAAGCAACGTCTATATAATATGAAATATTGTGGCAATATTGTCCACATACTTGCAATATTTATAAAATATTGTGGTTTTGTAAAATCGTAATAAAAAAATAAGTACCTATTTTAAAAACATATTAATATTGTAGTACATATTTTTATGTTTAAAGTTAGGCATATGTACTGTCGAAAATACGTATTTTCAATATATTCAGAATATTGAGAAAATATTTAGCACACTGGCATTATACCACCTAAGCACATTTTAGATGCATGTTATGAATTAGTTAAACATATAGGTACCTATGTAAAATATTTTAAAAAATCAAATACAGTTTCTTTATACGCTTAACTTATAGTAAAATATTGCTATAGAGAGAATATAAAATATTTTTAATATCCTCGATCGCAAAATTTACTAAATATTTTGATTTATTGAAACACAATTTTTAATAGATATATTTGAAAAATATTGTCACAACATAATATTATGTAGGTACATTGTTTAGATAGGTCTATGTTGAATATTGTGAAAATATATTAAAGGAATATATCTTCGATATCGTAATGTTATATTATATTAAAAACAGATTAATGAATATTTGTAATATAAAAAAAGTCGGTGTAACAAAATGCTGTGAAAATATTTTTTCAATATTAGTGTGGTTCTAGGGAATTGTTATGGTGTTTGCTTGAACAAATTCATATAGCACGCTCACAAAATAAAATTCTGGGCTAGTAAGCTGAACCAAGTTTTAGAGGACATTTGAAACGAAACCATTTTAACATCTGACTCAGGAAACAGTTTTAAGCGACACAAAATTAAGTGTCAAACCAGGAGACGTAATAGTTATTATCCTAACAAGTGCGGAAAGAGCCACTTTCCCGCACGCGACTGCCGTTACCCGAACGACGCGAAGCGGAGTTCGGGTAAGCAGTCGAGTGCGGGAAAGTGTCTTTCCGCACAAGTTAGGATCAAAATTTTTCCTACAGGCGTTGGAAAAACTACAACAAAATATTTCTAAAAATTTAATTTTACTGAAAAACAAACACAGATTTAATTTCTAATTATAACTAATATTTACATTAAAAGTACAATTTGATGCATTATGCAAATTGATTGCGGATGAAGCCATTGAAGCCAACTGATCCTGATGAGCGGATGGTTGCAAAGAAAGAGGTATCGAGCTGTTGTTAGCGCTGCTGGGAAACTGTGGAGTTTTTGCTTCTAAATTATAGCTCAAACTTGATGGACTATTGAGATTGAGAATTTTGTTAGACATGTTTTTTTTGTGTGTGATGGATTCCTCCAGGTAGCCTTCGGCAACAGACGTGGATTTCCATCCTCCTAAACGTTTAATGTTTGTTATTTCTTCGCCAGAATTAGCAAGTAGAGTGGCCGAGGAACGTCTAAAACTGTGGCCTGTGTATAATTCTGGATTTTTGAGTCCTATATAAGCTGCAATGTTGGAGGGCATTTTTCCTATGGTATTAATTCCAACACATTGGGTACTGCATTTTCCATGTTTGTAGTTCAAAAAGAATCGGCGGTGTGGAGTTTGCTGTGGACGTAAGTTTGCATATTTTCTGTATAGATTTAGAAAAATTTCATTATTGACTGCCTTAGTTATTACAAAGGATCTAGCAGAATGGTTTTTGGAGTCGTTTATTGTGACAATTATAACGTCTCCTTTGTCGTCTATGTCGTCAATGGTAAATTTAGTTAGCTCCTCACGGCGGCAGGCACCAGCCAGTCCAAAAATCGTTACCACTTTAATTAGAAGGAAAATTTCATCAGGTGCTTCTTTCATAAATTTCGCAATCTCTTCTTGTGTAAAAACTTTTGCTTTTTTTGCTCGAAAACCTACATTTTGTCTCTTGATGTACGCAGTAACTTTATAGTATTTACTGATATCTAAATCTTTCTTAACCTTAAGTACACTTTTCAACATGGAATATCGAGACCATAAAGTATTTGGCTTCCAAAGTTTAGACATTTCCAAGAAATATGCCAAAAGTACTTCTTCTCTTGGTGCTTTTACATTTTTCGCTTCACACCAAGTAACAAAATTATCGTATTGTTTTTCATACCTGACTATTGACTTTTTTGGTAGCAAATCCAAATTTGCGACACTTGCAGCTTCTAGAATATCTTCTGGAAGCTCATCGTCCGAGAAATTATCTATGGAAGACATCTGTATCAGAATCTGAACGAAATTATAAATCAAAGCCACGCTCCGGTGAAATGTTGTAAGGTGTCACTTTGACAATTAAATTTTATGTGTGTGTCGTGGTTACCATGTTAACATCTATGTACGGGGTTTTTGAAATAAACCGTTTTAAATCAGCTTTTTTAAAAATGTTTAAAATAAACGGCAAAAATTAGTGTTTCTGTAATATACCTCATTTACTTTCAATAAAAATTTATATTTTATTTATTAAAGTGTCTTTCCGCATGAGTTAGAATCAAAATTGTTTCTACAAGCGTTAGAAAAACTACCACAAAGTATTTCTAAAAATTTAATTTTCCGTGCGGGAAAAATTTTCCCGCACCGTGCCGGAAAAATTTTCCCGCACCGTGCGGGAAAATGGGTCTTTCAGAACCAAAACGAGTGCGGGAAAACGGTATATCGCGCACGCTTGTAGGAAAAATAAGTTTAACGCCTCAATATCTAATTTAAATGACATGAATTTATAGCTAGCCACTCTAAACTGCTTAAAACTTAATTAGCACAAAAGAAACATTATTAGCAAATATTCCGTATGAAGCAGGTAGGTATACACAATCTTCCATATAAAATATCGAAAAACTCTATCACACTTATCTAAACTAAATTCAAACAACAAAACGCATTTATTGACCTTCTTTTATTTTCCTGCCCCGAAAACTTACCTGCTCATTTGTATTATCATTGGACACCAACCAGTGGCGTAGCCACAGGGGGGCGAAGGGGGCGGTCGCCAGCACCTCTAATAACATGGGAATCAATATCTTGAAATTCTTGATGCACTCGGTGCTCTAATTCTTCTCTGGCATTTACTGGAGTCTTATAAATCTTTTCCTTTAGTGTACCCCATAAACGAAAAGCTTAAGGAGTAATATCTATTGATCTTGGCGGCCAATTCCACAGTCCTAAACGTCTAAACCATCGATCTTCGAAAATTTGATCCAACTCTGCAGTCGCTTGAGCAGTGTAATATGAAGGCACCCCATTAAGTTCTTCCCAACAGCTACGGTATTCTTTAAGTGAAAGGCTATCTGTGAATTCCTCGGCTACTGTAAAGTATCCAAGTACTTTCTAGAATTGAGGTTTCCCTCGTATATCAGATACCCAATTTTATTGTCTATTAGCAAACAAAGACATTAAAACTAAATTTTTCTTGATATCCTCTATCTTTTGTGACATGAGGGTTTTCATTGGCCCAATAGTGATTATTACGTCGATTAAAAATACCTTGTCTTGAATAGTTTGGCTCATGGATCCATATAATTCCGCTTAAAAAATTTGGATCCTCCTTTGTACCTGTTAGTAACAATTCGCAAAACTCGATTCTTTGCAAATAATCTTAAGGTTTAAGAGCTTGAACCTTAGTAAACTTGTAGTCGTGCATATTATGTTTTTCCAAAATTCTATGCACATATGAAATTGTTATGTCCAAATCTGCTTCGGCGCTCCGCATTGAGGAGTGGGTAAAGTTAATTTCGTTTTCTTCATTGAAAATTATTACTGGTCTGGGAAAATTTCTTGGTGTTTTTAATGTAGAACTAAAATCTCTAAAATTCTTCTGGATTCGAATAAATTTCTTGATATTCATTTGTGGTAAATCTGGATACATTTCATTAAATTTTCTACACGTTCTGCCTATAATCTTATCACACTGTCCACGTTGAATAAATAAAATAATTATACCTGCATTTAAATAACTATTATGATCTTCCATTGTACCGCCAACTTAAAATCACAAACTAAGTAAATGGTTGCCAAGGAGCCTAAGAATAAAATTATTGTTTTCAAAACATACTCTAAACTCGTTGAAAATTACATGTTTTACGAAATTTCGTAAAGAAATGCTTATAAATCGAAAACTTAAAGAGTTAAGGGGAAGCAACGTATACATCGTAAAAAGCTACTTTTATCGGCTATTGAAATCAGTATTTAAATACAGTGTGCATCATTTAAAAAAATAGATTTTCGACCATTTTTTCAAGTAACCTACAAAAACTTATTTTTGTACCTCTGCATAGTATGCTTGAACTAAGATATAACTAAAATATCAAATGCCTAAAGACATTTTTTAACCGTACGCAAAATTTTAGCGTAATGTTTTAGAGTTTGAAGAAAATCAGAATTGTTAGAAGTTATGTTTTCTTTAAAAAAAAATGAAAATTACTTAATACCTAAAAAACGGATACAGATAAGTGTAGGGTAATATTCAGACAAGTTGCTAAGAAACACATGTAGAATCTAAAAATTTAAAAATATATATAGGGGGTTCAATTTAAGGTAACGATGTTGCCACCTGCTTTGGGCAGAAGCGGTTACGCCCCATTGCCGAAAATATTTGAGGACCATAGACCATGATCGTTTATCTGAGCAACCAAATTTTCAAAAAAAAACCTATTATCCGTTTTCCATAGGTCTAGCGTTCCATCCACCGTGAAACTTAACAATTTTAGGAAAAGGCTAATAATACGAAAAGCAGAATTAAATAGAAGTTCAGCACGTTTCAATGGTTCTTCAAGAATACAAAAATAATTTAGTAAAATACAATACTTTTTGTTTAATAAATCATGTCCTGTGATCGTGCACCCAGGTTAGTTGTTTGTGCAGTAAGAGACTTAAAATGCAGTTAGTTTTCCGTAAAGTATTAGCGAGATGCAAATGGTTTGTTATACATATACCATATAGAGCGTGTTACTTAAGGGTGTTCGCCTAATTTATTGGGTGATTTCTAGACCAATTTTAAGCCGAAAAGTTCATATAATAATAACCAAATGCTTAGTTTTACAGGGAGCTAAAGTTCTATTGTTTTCCGATATCTCGGAAACAGTTTCAGGTTAGTTTACCTACACAGATGATTACAATATAAAATGGCACGTTAGAACTTTTGTGTTTTTAACTATTTGCTGAGGTATATATCGCAGCGTTCCAGAAATAATAACACAACTCAAAATATCAAAATTATGTGTAGAGGGATTAAGGCCCAAATTATCGATGCCCTGTTAACTCTATCAACCACATAACTTTCATGACAACGAGTGTTTCAACAATGGTAGCCTTGAAGTTATCTTGTAGTTAGAGATACCACGACTTTTTTAAAATTTTAACCGTTGTGTGATTTTTTTTGTATCAGAGATCTGTGTTAGTAGTTAATATTATACAAAAACAGTATTTTAAAATAAGAAATTTATTTTAGCAAACGCACGCTTAATCTAAAATAATGCGTTAAGTTTTAAGTTTTAGTAATAGGAGAGACAAAGCACAAAACAGTCTTGCATATACTGGTGTTTTTATAATTGCTCTAGTACAGGGTTCTAATTTATAAAAGCTACAAAAAGTTGGAGATCCTAACTGGTCGACCAAAAAGAACCAAAGTTTGTTCCTTCGGTACTATTCGTGGAGCTCTTCAACAAGACTTAATTAATTTTTTCTCTAAAATAATTAGGCAAGATAATATTTGACTCCTTCAAAATTTACATGGAAATTCCTATATCCCGCCCGACAATATAGTATAGTATCAAGTAAATTAAAAAGAGACGAAGTGCTTGCAGCGGTTAAAAATAAAAAACTTTCCACACCAAATAGAAGCGGACCTGGCCTTTCAGTTGATAATATTTCTGATAATATTTTTATTAATGAACATCTTTCCTATGGGACAAAACTAATTTTAAAACAAGCCAAGGACATGGCGAAGCAGAATGGTTTCAAATACGTTTGGGTACGAGATGGTCGAGTCTTTGTTAGAAAATCTGATAGATCGTCAGTTATAAGCATCTCTTCTGATGATGATGTAAAAACAAGAATTAAGTAGGTGATTTAAACATTTATTATAATCGTAAGAATAAATCTATGGATCTGTCATTTTTTTACCAAAACGTTAGGGGACTTAAATCCAAACTAACAACAATTTACAAAAATTCTCTTCTAAGTGAACATAACGTGCTCTGTCTTACGGAGACATGGTTGAATAGTGCAATATTTAAACCTGAAGTCATCTGTGACCGGTATAACGTTTATCGTCGTGATCGCGAGGATAGTGCTTCAACAAAAACCGAAGGTGGTGGTTGTCTTATCGATGTGGATAAAAACTTAACTAGCTATGTTCAAGAACTATGGGCATCTGACGCTGAAGATATCTGGGTCACCATCGTCCCCGAGGGTGGTAATTTAAAGTGTCATGTTGGGTGTGTTTATCTCCCCCCAAATGATTTCATTGCTTTTCATTCATTTTGTTCAAAATTAAATGAAATTTTTTCTGAAAATTCAAACGATGTTATTGTTCTCTGTGGTGACTTTAATCAATCTCAGATAAGATGGGTATATGATAACGTAAATAAATTGTGTAAACCGGAATAACTATTCTGATCCTAACTCAAGCTTATTAATCCACAGTACCTCTTTCGTTGGTTTATCCCAGTTTAGTTATTACACAAACCATTCTGGAAATACATTGGATCTAATATTTGGCAATAACTTTAAAATTAATAACTTAAACATTTGCAGCACTCCTTTAGTTCCTGAGGACAAATATCACTGCACTTTAGAGTTCTCTGTAAATATTGCAAAAAGCAAAATAGCACATAAACTTCAACCCTCTCATAATAAATTTAATTTTAAAAAGGCTAAATTTGATGAATTTAACAATTGCTTATTGGAAATAGATTGGGATTTAATGTTTCTAATCTCAATGTCGAGCAATGCACTTCTAAATTTTATTTGATTCTTAATAATTTCATTGATTACTACATTCCTAAAAATTCTAGTTTTTACAGGAAATTTCCACCATGGTTTAGTTTTAGTACAATCAAGGTGATTAGGGAGAAGAAAAAATATCATACCAAGTGGAAAAAATTTAACAATAATATTGATTATTTACCTTTTAAAATTCTTAGAGGGCGATCAAAACACTTAATTGATGAAGATTATAGAAAGTTTGTATCGGAATGCTAGGAACATTTCATTGATAATCCTAAACATCTATGGCGTTTTGTGAATACTAAAAGGAAGACCCAAGTTTCAATAAATACTATTATGCATAATAACATCATAATTAACGATTCTCAATTAATATGTGATACTTTCTCGGAGTACTTTTCTTCTGTCTTTGTAACACCAAGTAATGTACAGCCTCCTAATTTAAGCCAGGAAAACAATATCATACCTTTATATAAAATTAATAAACAAAAAATTAAAGATAAAATATCCTCACTACCTGATAAACCTGCGGGTCCTGATAACATACCATCGTTATTAATAAAAAAATGTATGGAGGGACTTTTAGAACCTATCTTTCTTATCTTTAATAGGTCGTTGCAGGAAGGTACTTTTCCAAAAGTCTGGAAAAAAGCATTTATAGTTCCTATACCAAAAGCCGGTCATAATAAGTATATTAAAAACTATAGGCCTATTTCAAAGCTACCAATTTTATCTAAATTATTTGAAGGAATTATAAAGGATTTTTTATATTTTGACGTTAAAAATTTAATAAATATCGAGCAACACGGATTTTTAAAACATCGTTCAGTTGAGACTAACTTATTCCTGTATTCCGAATATATATTAAAACATCTAAATAGCCGTATTCAGGTGGACGCTGCCTGTGTACACTGACTTCAGTAAGGTGTTCGATAAGATAAGTCATAACATTATGTTGAATAGACTTGCTGAGGTCGGTGCGCACGGTAGCCTACTGAAGTGGTTTAAATCGTATTTAACAGGGCGACTATAGGCTGTTAGTATCGGCAGTTGTGTATCGAAATTTCAACTAGTAACTTCCGGGGTACCCCAAGGATCACATTTGGGGCCATTATTATTTAATGTGTATATTAACAATATGTCTAAATGCTTTAAGTTTGGCAAATTTTTGATGTACGCCGATGATTTAAAGTTTTATCACTCCATTGACAGTTTTGAGGATACTGTTTTACTGCAGGAGGATATTACGCAACTTGAGTCATTCTGTCGCAATAACAGTTTGTTTTTAAATTTTAAAAAATGCTATCACATTTCTTTTTCACGTAATAAGAATATATTTCAGAATAATTATACTTTATTAGGTAACCAAAAGCTTGCAACTGTTAATCAAATTAAAGACCTTGGTGTTATTTTTGATTCCAAGATGCTGTTTGATCAACATATTTATTATATTTCAAAAAGGGCGAATAGAATGTTGGGGTTAATATCACGTATTTGCTTTGATTTTAAAAACCCCTTTACGTTACGTTCATTATTCATGGCATATATTAATAGTATATTAAGCTATTGCTCTGTTATTTGGAATCCGCAGTATAATATCTATATTAATAAACTAGCTTCTATTCAAAATAGATTCATTAAATTGGTTAATAAGAAATGTTTTAATAACAATCTCGATAGCTTCAACACTATCTGTCAAAAGCTTAATTTAATTTCACTTGTTGATCGCAGAATGATAGCCGATACCAAATTCATTTTCAAAATAGCTAATAATTTAATAGATTCTCCTGCTTTATTAAGTCATTTATATTACACAGTACCAACTTATAATACCAGAATAAAAAATAATTTTCACCTAAATTCGTCTCACACCAATTATTACCTCAATTCTCCTTTAAATAGATGCCTAAAAACATGTAATAATTTATGTAATCTCTCAGGGGTTGATGTTTTTTCTTGTTCCCTGAACACTTTTAGTACTAAGTTGAAATTGTATATAGCTTCGAGCAGTTCACGTTATTAGATTATAACATATTTTTGCATTTTCATATGTATTTTATAAGGATCACACGTGTTAGCATTTAGTCTTAAACTTAATTTAGGTACTTTATATTTTTGTGTGAATACTTTTCTGGGTTTGTCCCGTTTGTATTTCATTTTTGTATAAATAAATAAATAAATAAATCATAAGCCATAAAAAATGGTCGGCAAAATTTTTAATTGTTTAACGAGTTTTTTCAATTTCATTTTTTACGACACAACTACGAACCAGGTTTTGTCAAAAATGTCACGATACAATTGTCAGATAAACTTAAATAAAAACAAGAGACACAGTTTGGCAGACACAATTTTCTCTCGAATGATTTATTTGACATGAATGTATCACGGAACAAACGAGTAATAAACATTAAAAGGCCTCTTCACACATACGGTTTTTTAACGGTAACCGTGCCGTAGCCGTGCCGTAGTTTAATTTGCTTTGTGTTCACACGCCACACGGTTTTTAGTAGACGGCACGGCGCAGAATTTTTTAAATAATAATAATTAAAAGCAGTTGTCAGTTGCCCTACGATGGATGAACGAAAAAGACGCATATTGTTAATAATGCTATGGCATCGTCGTAGACAGTCGCGAAAAACAAGAAAATTTTGGATTCATCCACTTCTTGAAAGCAGACAATTGATGGGCGAATTTGTAACATTGTTTCACGAGATACGAAAGGATAGTTCAAAATTTTTTAATTACTTTCGAATGTCTATTGGCAGTTTCGATGAATTGTGTGCAAAATTGCAGAACGCTCTACAAAAAGAGGACACACATATGCGAAGTTGTATACCTCCAGTGGAGATGGTTGCGGTTACTCTCAGGTAAGTAAAGAGAATCATAGATTTTACCACATTTTATATATTTATTTTGTTGCAATACAAAAGTACTAAAAATAATTATTATTACACCGAAGTAACATCACTCAAACAAATGCATACTTTGCGATTCTTCGGAACACACAGAATATGAGGGGGATAATATATTATTTGAAAATTCTGCTGATTTGGTGGAACTTGGTCCTGATGTGTGTGTACTTGGAGGACTCACAATAGTAGAAAGTGTATCAAAATTTGGTGCTGTGTAATTTTGTGAAGCTTCTTCTGCTGTACGACGCACGGTGGGTTGCTGGTGTATCATAATTAAACGCTACTAACGTTTGCGGAATTGTCTGTTGGGTATAGTTTGGTTTAACAGAGTAAAATGGTGGAATTATTTGTGGCGGAGCCTGTCCAGTATGTACATAATCGTTACTCAGGTGCATATTGTTTGCTGGAATTGTATTATCTCTTCGCTTTATAGACTGAATTAGTCTAAGCACTCCAATTTGGAAATCACAGATTTGATCTTCCGTGAAATTGTTAAGGGAAGGTACTATTCCAGCAAAAAATGCCATGTGTCGATCTTGAAAACTATGTTGTGATGCCTTTGGTGGTGCTTCTAATGTATGAATGATTCGCTCTTCAAATGCGCTCATTTTTTGTTTGTTATTTCGTTTTGATTCCGGTGGCAATCCTACCTCATCAGCTTTATTTTTCTTTCGTTTTGGTGTCTCTATGGTGACAGTTTCTTCACCTTCTTCGTTGATACTCGTACTACGGTTTAAACTATCTTGGGTTTCATTTTGCACAGCAACTTTTTTAGGAATAATAATTGGTCGTGATATACATATTTCTCAGACGACTGGCAGGAGCACCCGAACGTGACATCTCATTGCATTTTTTCAGAGACTTTATAAAACTGTCCTTCATGTTTGTCCACCTCTTCATAACATATTTACATACAAAAAAAGTCATTTAAAGTGATTATATAATTTATTTGTTACAGGTATTTTGCTACAGGATGTTCCTTTACCGACCTCCATCACAGATACAAGTTAGGAATTTCAACAATAATTAGTGGCGTTGTTCAGCGCGTCTCACATGCTATATGGAATGTTTTACATAATGATTGCATACCTAAACCGACAGCAGAAAAAATGGAAATCAGCTGCAGATTCCTTTGAGAATCGTGCTCAGTTTCCACACTGTATAGGTGCAGTCGACGGAAAACACATACGCATAATAAAACCAGCACACACTGGTTCCATGTACTTTAATTATAAACATTATTTTTCCATTGTTTTATTAGCAGTAGTGGATACTGACTACAAATTTTCTTATATAGATATTGGAGCGTACGGAAAAGACTGTGATTCGACCGTATTTAAAAGCACTACATTCTGGAAGTTATTAAAAGAAAATGCATTAGCTATTCCCCCTCCAGAGCCTTTAGAAGCATTCGGATCTGATCTACCCTATGTACTCGTTGGGAATGAAGCTTTTGCGTTGGATGATAATTTACTACGCCCTTTTGGTGGCAACAACTTATCTTTAACAAAAAAGGTTTTTAACTACCGTTTAACCAGAGCAAGAAGGTATGTCGAATGTGCATTCGGCATCCTTTCAAATAAATGGAGAATTTTTCATCGCCCGTTAAACGTATCAACAGAACTTGCTGTGGATATAGTTAAAGCTTGGTGTGTCCTTTACAATTACGTACGTGATAGAGATGGATATAATCCACAGGATACCTTGACGATAGGTGCAAATGTAGGGGATGTACCTAATAGTTATTCAGTGCGTGGAGGATTGTCTGCAAATAAAAACAGAAACCTATTTGCCGATTACTTTGTAAGTGACAAAGGAATAATTCCGTGGCAACTTTTAAAATTATAAAAAGTAATGTTGGGCAGATGTTAATATAATAAATAAAAAAATTACCTATATCGTTTTGTTCTTTTTCTGACAGTTCGTCAAAGTTCTCCTTCAGAATTCTACAAATTTCCTTCCAACCCTCCAATGTCTTGTTTCTATTTTTATACTCTTCAGTTGTTTTGTCACTACTACATAACATAACATAACACTGGCCACTCTTCAACAAGTGTAATTAGTAGTTCATGGTCTATTTCAATAACCATAATTTCCGTTATTTCAAAAATGTGTGTTGACCTGTACGATACAAAGAGCAAAACCATACTGAATTATAAAATATGCGTGTCAACAGTTATCAACACACGGCACGTGTGCATGCTTGTATATACTTGTCTGTTTTTCTGTAGCCGTACACGGCTCCGGCGCCGTGTCGTTGCAGTCAACCCACCGTGCTGCGACGGCAGCCGTGTAAGGCTCCGGCAACAAACCGTCTTGTGTGAAGGCTTGCATTGATTACAATGTGTTTCAGTTAAGCACGGCTCCGTAGCCGTACACGGTTACGTTAAAAAACCGTAAGTGTGAAAGCCCACTTTAAGGTATATTGCGGCGACCGTAATCTACCGCTCCCCGTGTTTCTATATGCACCCGTTTCCTTGCACTTGGCGCCGGTAGGCGGCCGTTTCTAAAGAAAACACGGCCGTCTGCCGTCCGGCCGCAATACGACAGCTGCATGCGGCGGCCGCGTGGAAGGAAACATAGCTTAAACCCTAAATTAATTTTTTTCAAAATGTTTAGTTTGACAGTGTTTGATTGGGTAGATACCTAACCCAACTAAATTTTATCGGGGGTAATACCACGAGTGCTTCTAATTTTTCCGGAAAAATTTGGAAAAACGAGTTGACAAATTGCTTTAAAACGAGTTTTCCAGATTTTTCAACAGGAAAAATTAGATGCACGAATGGTATTTGGTAAGATTATTTCTCGAATTAAAGAAAAAGAAAACTAATAATTAAATTTACTCACAAAAATATCAAACAAAATTATCTTTTTTAAAGAAAACTACTGCGAAATTAATAAATAAACGTATTTAGAAAAATATTGAACAAAATTAAGTAAGTATAACAAAACTACTGCTTAGAGTTAGATGCAAAATTACAATTTATATAAAAAGTAACACTTTCCCTTACCTCCAAGTTTATTTCATCTTCTGCAACGTTCCCGAAACGATTCCTTTTTTGCAAAAATTCGGAAGTTTCGCGAAAAATCTAACTCAAACTGAAAGCGTTATTAGGTTGCCAAGGGATTGTTTACATGTCATTGTTTTATTTCACCCATCAGTTTTGATTACGTCATCGAATGCTGGATTTCCAATTTTCGTTTGACAACTTGTTAAATTTTTTCCGGGAAAAATTTTGACAATGTCAATCTTTCATTAACAATCCAGCACACGTCCAATCCTCGAAAGCTTAACCAAGCCCAAATGTTTACCGAAAATCTACCGGATTTTTCTGAATTATGAACAAATTCTTCATTAAATCTTTTTCCTCTAGGTCTGTACACTCTTATATTTCCTGTAAAGCATGACTGGAAAACTTTCACATCGGTAAATACTACAATATTCCAGTTTTCGCGTAAAATGTTATTTAAAGCGAAAATAACTCTTGCCTGTTTATGTTCATTTCCCAGGATTACCTTTTTGGCAGCAGCATACACTGACAAAAATGGATTTACCGATGCCGTGGGTTACAGAATTAGAGCTACTTCAACGCACGTTTCTATGTTGTTCAACTGAGCCTACGAATTATCAATTATCAATCATTATCAATCATTTAAAAACGCTACAATAACTCAGCTTATTTTGGTTCGCCTCAACACACAAATATCAACATTTTAAACACATTTTGGATTACCACAATCCTTCATTTTGTAACCATTTTATGAGTTACCTGAACTCAGTTTTTGGATTGGGAAAACTTACTAACTGATTTTAAAGTGCCGTTCTGACCCAGACGTGCATTATTTTAACTCATTACCATGTGTACATTATTTTTAGTTCAAATAAGTCATGAGTGCTCTAAAACTCATATCGAGGGTAAATCATCGATCGAAAGGTCACGGAAAGTTCCGAATTTACGCTCGTGCCGATTTGGCGCGGTAACTTTATCCCATCGTTATTAGTACCTCGTGCACGTCGCGTCGTCATGGACCACATAACTGGACTTGCTATCCACGCAATCGTTGATCGGAGGGATCTTTTTTTATTTTTATTCAGAATTTGTTCTCATACAGGTGCGTGAAAATGAGAATAATCCAATTTTAGTGTTGAAATATATTTAAACTGCCAAACCTTATTGTGCCTAGCTTCGTTCATAGAAGATCTTTTGCACTTGACGTTTATCATATGTTGTTAGAAATGTCAGTAATGTCAGTTAACCTAGCATGTGTTTTCTGTAACAAGACTAACAAGTGTTTGTTAATTAAAGTACGTATTATTAAATATTCCTTGTGTTTCTTGGCTCTATTGAGATTCCCTGCCAACATTTAGGACAGATTAAATATGTAGTCGTTAAGTAAGCTAGAACAACTAAAAGATCCAGTTTTGATAGCTCGAATCATGAGTTAATCTAGCCCGAGTAGTAACGCACCACAACTCCCATATTGGCCTCTGGCCGCTTAATCAATGAATTGCTGCAGCCCACGTCGCATGTGTTCGTCAAACCCAGTTACGATTAGCTAAGCTAGCTAGCTAAAACAATCCATCTTTAGGACTATTATAACTCGTGAACAGTGATTTGATGCAATTTCTTCGATTTAGTTGCCATAACTTAGAGGTCTGAGCTGTACCATATTAGCAACAGTCGTCGGTCTAGGATAACTCATATATGAGTTATGTCAACTCGATATTTTGCTCAGTGTAGCTTTTTAGGCGCGATTATATCGAGGTTTAATTAAGATTGACAAGCCTGACTTACAATAGCCTATAACTGCTGTACGACTTTTTTATGCACACAACTGTACGGTAATAATTACATTACAGCATTCGTGTGGTTACTACAATATGTGCACAATATTCCCCACTCGTTACTGTAATGAAGCTCATACCGTACTATATAAATAACTATTTTACGTCAAAATGCGTTGCTATTATTGGTCGAAATATGAATGAGTGAAATAATCGCTGGAAAACCATTAAGCTGGATTTATAAACTCGAAAGTTGATGAGGTTGAAGTTATGTTCAAGTTGGTGAGGTTTGATATTCGACAGTCCAGAATATGGCATTTATAAAGTCAGTAGCAAAGTTCGAAAAGTTGTTGTTTGGATGGTTGAAATTTTTGTCCAATAGAGTAATAGTGTTGTAGATAAATTCATAATTTTGGATTAACTCTAGACTCTAGTAACAATAAACTAGTGTCATCATTCTCTATACTGTCCATTTTTAGCTTTCCAATTTCTGGTACCAAACACAATACTATGCTTACAACAAACAGAAATACCAAATACAAATAACGGAAGGGCGACGTAAACAACGAAAAGAATATTGACATTTCGCTGTAACCACATGAGTTTACGAATGAGAATTGCAGCACGTGGCTACATCTCGTGGCAACCACACATTTTTAACATGAGTTTATAATAGCGTCTTCATTTGTCGAGACGAACCTCTCGAACTCCGAACATAAAAATAGGTTACCTCGAACTACACGAGAACTTTTCGAAACTTACGAACTTTGCACGAACTGAGTTTATAAATGAAACTGAGTGTTCCCTTTAGTTTAAATTGAACTGTTATTTCCAACGCCAACTGAACCTCAACCTCGCCAACTTTTCGAGTTTATAAATCCAGCATTATATTCGTTTGTCAAGATCAAGATGGGCCCACGTAACTATTTTGCCAGTAGAAAATAGCTCGTTGTCATGGTGTTCTGCCGGTATAAAGACCTCGTTTCTTTTAGGTTAAATTTTTCAGCTGTCACGAAAACTTATTTCTTGGAAATTTTACAATTTGAATTTGGGCATGTTTATTTCGCTGGAGGAATTTAATCTTTCAATAAACCTACTCAAATTTCAACCAGTAAAATTGTCAAATAAGTTTGAGTGAACAATGGAAAATTTAACCGATAAAAAGCGACGGTCGAGTTATATTTGGCATGCTTATTATCTCATGCATCCCTAAATTCCCCATTCATACCTATTGAGTATTTAAATAATAATACATGAGAAAGTCATTTTTTGAACATAAAACAATAATTATATTTAATTTCAGTAAGACATGACGAGTTATTTGAATTACGATTGGCAACCAGACATACAATCGATAAAGTGACATGACATAAAGGCAAAGGCAAAACTTGTGTCACTTTCTAGCAGTGGCGCAACCAAGGGGGGACTACCGGGCTGCAGCCCCCCCCCCCCCGAGCGAGCTTAGCTCGGGTCGTCTAACTACTTTTTATAAGAAAAATAGACTCATCACTACCTAAGATAGGTAAAATTACGCAAAAATTGAACCGAGGCTGGCTGTTTTTGTAATTTTCTGTTGTGTTTTTTATTTTTCTTACTTAAAAACCAAGCATCATCATTGAAAAAAGGGCGTGGCACCCAAAAACTTTTCGCCTGCGGCGCTATTTTTTTTCTAGCCCCCCCTGAACTTTCTGGTTGCGCCACTGCTTTCTAGTTACTAAGGAAGACAACCCAAACATTAAAACATCTGTTGTTAAGAATATCCGATTCACCTGACATGACTTTATGTATTTCTTTCTCTGCAGCATTAACCATGCCATATCTCGATCTTTATTCGCATGTCAGTGCGTTGAATCCTACTCAACCGGTAAAGTACAAACGAAACAGAATCGTATTCGGGCGTATATTATACAGGGTGTTAATTAAGTAAGTATGTTCATATAATTATAGGTCCGCAAAAGCTCCGTTTTCGAGATACAGAGTGTTCAAATTTAAAAAAAAATTCACATTTTTCTATTATAATATTGAATGGTATCAGTTACTTCAATGAAACATGGTACACACTAATAGATATTTAGAGGCTACATTTTGCAAGTATTAAGATATTTTTAATTCAACCATGAGCGTAGATATGGGTAACCTTATCAGGATTTTCCAGCAAAAAATGGCACGCCACTGACTGTTTTAAACTTTTAAAGCCTTATCTAGTAAGCCAGGCAAGAGGTACACAAAAAGTGTCTCTTGATGGTTTTTGATAGGATGAACCCTTTTCGAGAAAATTTCTTTATTCGGTTTTCATACACGCCTATGGACAAATTTAAGTGTGAATCAAAATTGCTCAGAACTCACCAAAAAAAAAAAAAAATACGAGACACATCTTATGAAAATAAATTCAAAAAACTATTCAATCGTTTCGGGAACCGCTTGATTTCCACAATAAAAGGACATTGAAATATATACAAGGACATTTTTAATTTTTTTTATTAAAAAAAAAATAATAATTTCAACAAATAAAAACTAAAATATTTCTTAAAATTTGCTAGGAACTAAGAAAATTGAAAAATTATAATAGACTACATACGCGTTTATGACTTTATGTTTTACCTATCTATTATTGATCTATAATACCTTAGAAACGGAATATGTTATGATAGCAATAATACCTGCTATCACACCTAGGGCATTATAAGCGGGCATTATGATAATGCCCGCTTATATTACCCTAATGCGCTAATATGGAAATTTTATTGCTTATCCAATTTTATTTCTCTCACAATAAAGATCAAGTTTATACAAAAAATAATTTTTTCTTTAAACAATACTAAAAATAATAAAGTTTGTTAAACATATGTATTAAAATAAAATCAATAACTTACCAGTTCCTGGAAATATGCCATTAAAACGTTTTCGGTTATTTGAAGAATTGTGTTCGTATCTTTCCAAATACCAAATATGCCATACTCCCGATCATACTGTTGCCTTGATTTAACTGGCAAAAGATTTTCGGTCGCTTTTATGACCTTTTCTCTTATATTTTGTGGAATTTCTTCCATTTTGAGCAAATCGTTAAATAAAAAATGCCAACTGACTAACTGACAGAAACATCAAAGTCAAACTTAACACCAGTCATTATCTACTTACGTATACAGGTACAGGTGCAACTTATTTTTTATATTGCGAATAAATAATGTAATTAGTCATTGAAAAACTCTTTTTTAGGTAAAACATAAAGCATTGTATGCACCACGGGCTTTACTGGACTATAATGCCCATCAGGCAGAAACCTATCCCTCGGGCCAGAGGCCCTCGGGCTATTTCTACCTTCAGGGCATTATAGTCCCCGTAACGCCCTTGATACATAAATAGCTATAAAACCGTTTTTAGAAAACTATTCTATTAAACAAAGTGTGCTTTGAAAAACAATTATTGCAGTATGGCAAACAACTTGACAGTTACTTATAAGGTAATTAAATTATTAATTTGTCGTTCTTAGAACTTATTTTCGGTGATTATTTTCCGTTCAAAATGGTTCAATTTACTAATAGCGAAATGTCAGACATGCATTTTTGTTATGGAATGGCTCATGGTAATGCTGAAGCTGCAAGACGTATCTATCATGAAAGATTTCCTCAACGGGCGGTACCTAACGCAAGAACATTTATAAGTCTCCACGCACGGTTTTCTGAGACAGGAACTTTTAAAAGGTCTACGGTCGTTATAGGGAGACCCGTAACGGTTAGAACAATTCATATTGAAGAAGCTGTTCTAAACGAAATTAAGAGAAACCCTGATACCAGTACGCGAAAAATAGCGCACGAATTGAACATTACCCATGTAACAGTATGGCAAATTTTAAGAGGTCAGCAGCTATATCCATATCACTTGCAACGTGTGCAAGCTCTACTGCCAAGGGATTTGCCTCTGAGAGTAGACTTTTGTTATTGGTTACGAAGTAAAGTGGTAAGAAATCCAATTTTTTTAAGTCAAGTGTTATTTACGGACGAAGCTTGTTTTTCTCGTGATTTTATTATGAATTTTCATAATAACCACGTATGGGTCGAAGATAATCCACATGCCATGATAGAAAATAATTTCCAAGAAAAGTTTTCTGTCAATACGTGGGTTGGAATTGTCAATGACCACCTCATTGGACCTCATTTTCTTCCACCTAGGCTTACTGGAGAAGAATACCAAAGGTTTTTACAGCACGATCTACCTCAACTATTAGAGGAAGTTCCACTTAGAGAAAGATATCGCATGTGGTACATGCACGACGGCGCTCCACCACATTTCAGTCTAGTTGCTCGTCAATTTTTGGATGAGACTTATGCTAATCGTTGGATCGGGGAGCAGGCCCACAACCATGGCCTCCTCGGTCGCCTGATATGAATCCATTGGATTACTATTTATGGGGACACCTTAAATCATTGGTGTACAAAACTCCGGTTCAAAATGAAGAAGACCTGCGAAATCAAATAGTCAATTCATGTATAATAATTAAAAATACACCAGGTATTTTCGAGAGAGTCCGTAATTCAATGATGAGACGAATAGACGGTTGCATTGCGGCCGAAGGTGGTCATTTCCAGCACTTAATCGTAGAAAATGTTACTCTTTAGGTTTAAGAAATATTTTAGTTTTTATTTGTTGAAATTATTATTTTTTTTATTTAAAAAAATTAAAAATGACTTGGTAATTATTTTAATGTCCTTTTATTGTGAAAATCAAACGGTTCCCGAAACGATTTCATAGTTTTTTGAATTTATTTTCATAAGATGTGTCTCGTATTTTTTTTTGTGAGTTCTGAGCAATTTTAATTCACACTTAATTTGTCCATAGGCGTGCATGAAAACCGAATAAGGAAATTTTCTCGAAAAGGGTTCATCCTATCAAAAACTATCAAGAGACACTTTTTGTGTACCTCTTGCCTGGCTTACTAAATAAGGCTTTAAAAGTTTGAAACAGTCAGTGGCGCGCCATTTTTTGCTTGAAAATCCTAAGAACGTTACCCATATCTACGCTCGTAATGTAGCCTCTAAATATTTATTAGTGTGTACCATGTTTCAATGAAGTAACTGATACCATTCAATATTATAATAGAAAAATGTGAATTTTTTTTAAAATTTGAACACTCTGTATCTCGAAAACGGAGCTTTTGCGGACCTATAATTATATGAACATTCGGTCTTAAAATCAATCAAGGAATAATTCCTTAAAGTTTCCGTACTTACTTAATTAACACCCTGCATATTTCGTTTGTTCTTGTTGATTGTTTCCATTTTCAATTTCGCACATTTTTATGTCATTTTCTAATTGTTTTTGGGGTTTTTGAAACAGTTTTTTTGTGTGATATTATAGCTAGTGTGAAAATTAGAAAAACAATTATGGATCACGATTAGTGTGTTCCCAGTATCTCTGAAAAAAGAAATGAAGTAGACATGGTAATCGATGGTAATTTAAGCATTAGGCATGCATAATTTTAATTTTAAAATCGGAGAAACTACAAGAACAATTTTATTATGTACAACGACTAACAGCATGTCAATCTTTTGGGCCCCCATTTTTTTATGTCATATTGTTTTACGACTCTCACAATTCGCTTCTTCAGGGATATAGCTAGCCCAAGAATTTGTTTAAAATATATATTTCTATTTTCTAAAGGAAGATCATGAACTCATGAAGTCTTAATGAAGTTAGTTAATTATAATTCATTACATTTAGACATGATACGAGTCAGGTAACTATGAACATAAAATTGTGAAACATAACAAGTAATTTTATTTCTACCCATAATGGATAATATGCGGTTTCACCAATAATGTAGCCCAACACAAGTTAATGACTTATTTTACAGTACCTATTTAAATCTGATTTTGTTGATTAACCGACTGCCGCATTTTATTTAATATAAAAAAAATATAATATATTATATTAAATCCGATCCTGAATCAACACAATCATACACCTAAAATGAAAGTAACTAGTGACAAATACCAAAAAAGTGTAACCTCAACTAACTTCATTTGAGGCTGAAAATTACTATATTAGATGATGTATAATGATTTGTAGAAAATTCGACAACCGTATTGGAATAAACATATAGACATGTATGTATTATAATATAAAAGCAAGTAGGTAAATAAATATAGTATTAATTTTATGTACCATATATTCAAATTTCACAAATTATCCGAAAAAAAAGTAATAGAAATTGATATACTTCAAAAAATCTTGACAGAACGTAGACTGGCGACAGTAGTCGCTTATTATTTGGACACATGTCTGTATACACTGACTAAGTTGCCGTTTTATTTGACCAAGTAAGGGCCAAGTGTATAGGTATGAATTAACCTTAGAGCTAAACCAAAGTTTTATCACTAAGTTAAACCGTGAGTTAACCCCAAGTAAAATATGTTGTCAGTTGTAAGGCTCAATTGTATAGGTTAGAATCTCGGTTAGAATTAATATGAAGATTTACCCTTAAATTAAACCTAAAGTTAATTATTAAAGATTTCTGTTGCAATCGTATAAAATGGGGTTAATCCATAAAACTGCTAACTTCAGAGGAATGGGAATATTAGAATTGCTTTCTGTTTTCACATTTCATTTGTCATGTCCGTGTCATTTAAAACTAACCTTATTTAATATTTCTTGATTTGTGGTACCGCGGTATTTGTTACAAGCTTTGGCTAATCGCTTGAATTATCATTTCTACAGAAGCTTTTAATATTCTAAACCTTGCAATGGACTCTGGATCTATCCAATAGTCCATATTCTCAATACGAGGCCTAAAAACTCGAGGTGTTCGCACATTCTCAACTACCGTAATAATCTCCCAATCTTCCTGGTCAGCTGAAAGAAGACGGTTTACAATATCGAAACCATCCATATAGGTTTACTATATAATTACGCAGCAGTCGAGTCCACTAAAATCCAAGTCGAAGTAAAAATGTCAAAATAGGTTAAAAAACAAACATATGTTAAAAATGCGCCATTTTTATCCCAAGATTTCGAGTAAACTGATACCCAATCCACGAGTTGAGGGTAAATCCTGAATAGGGTTGGAGGAAACCTCTGATTATACAATGGATTTTACTACTAACTCCTGGATCAACCTTCACTTTTAAGTTAATCCTAACCTATATAATTGGGCCTAAGTCAGATTGCCTCAGTCAAATTTCCCCCCTCCCCCCCCCCCCCTTACCTACGCTAGGGTTACCGGATTTGTAACTGAGATCGTTCGTTTTGGCTAATTTATGTGTCAACTGTCAATTTGACATAAACTCCCAAGATTATCGTTTAACTTTAGTCAAGATATTTTTTCAAGTTAGCTTAGCTCAGACAAGTGGCCACATAATAACCCACTATTTTACCGCCAAAGTCCTACCTAATTTTATCACTATTATTATAGCCGATTGGTTAAAACGAGACAGTTTATTTGGACGGAACGGCGAAATTGATAGGTGTAAGAAATAATCAAGATAAATAATAATTTATACCCATAGCTTTTATAAAAAAAAGTATGTTTCCAAGATATATGTCTTATAAAATAGAGTAATATAAAAATAATTTTCTAAATAATTCCCCAGACATCTGAAAAACATAACATCAGAGGAGGTTAGTGTAATTGGTATGAACATAAAGAAAATAGATTGCACTCTGAGACAAGCTTAGGCTTTTAGAAATTGACTTTGACTGTTTACCTTTGCTTTTAAATCCGGCGAATGGTTACAAGCAATATAAAATAAATCTACTTTAGTATGTCTAATTCACAAATTACATTTTATTAAAAAAATATGTACAGTAGTCCCATTGCAAAAGTTGTTATTATTCTGGTCACTATTCAATAAGTTTTACTGTTTTTTAATCATCAAAAAAATACTTAATAATTGTAACGCAGCCTGAAATTGCTAGTAAAACGACTTAAGTTATGAGGCCATGTCATTCCGTATACAGGGTACCCCGAATTTAGGTGCCATGCTTTTAGAGTTTAATCTACGTCGATAAATAATTACATTTCCTATAGGGAGCCTGCCCAATGGGTACCCTGAAGATGGTATTTTTTAATTATCGCCGAAATTATTTGAGAAACACAAGGGAAATTCTAATATTATAGTAAACTCTATGTGATTAATTTAATTCTAAAGTCAAAATAAATCCTTTGAAGTCAAAATAAAACCTAGTAAGGGGTCTAATAAAGACAGAGTAAATTAGTCATAAGTCTTTTGTGTATAAATATTAAATTTTTTTAATTAGGTAAATTTTAAGACCATGGTGTTTTAGAATGGGCAAAGGTACTCTTAATTCGTGTCGTTACGATACATCGTTTTTGATGAAGATGAAAAATCAAATATTGGTTTTTTTATTAAATCTCCTAGAAGGCCATGTAACAAAAGTTTTTGCCAATTGTTAATTTTGGATTTTATGGTGATGTAGGAAGCTCGCCGATATTCCCTTCATTTCCGTTACGGTAATTTACCTGTTACGGTAACTTACCGATTCTTAAAATAGGACCCCGAGGTGTTGTTCTTTATAGTTAAGTTCGAGATAGTTCTCGAAAGTCAAAAACTTGAAATTCAAATATTTAGATAAATTTGATATGCTGTTAGGGCTAAAATAAAATTTGTTAAAATTTAGACTGAGGAGTAAGTAATAACTATATTATGTTGAAGTAATAAGTCATAACTTTTTTGTTTGCCTATTTTTATCGAAAACCTTGGTTTTGTTAAAAAAAGGCGTTGTATGTTGAGAGTGCTATGCTGCATTTAATAGTTTAAAAGTTATCTCAGTTTCTCAAGCACGATGGTATGAACCCAAGAAAATACTAATTTTGATACAATTATTGCTATCTGGACAACACAGACATGAATGTCAAAATGGTAGGTAGTCTAGATCTAATTAAGAAAAAATTGACTTTTCATCTATATATCAACCGTATTTATTTAAGTCTGGCTATAATCTTTTACTTCAATTAATATTAGTGTTGCTTTTTCGGTATAACATGTTTATTTGTCACGTCAACGATTATATCTTAGGTTTCTTTGAATATTAGGAGCTTCTATGTTTCAATGTTTCTCTTTCTACTAGCTTTCTGTTTCTTGTTTCTTAGTTTAGTAGTTGGTTTGTTTTTGATTAACTGGAGATTTGTTGTTCGCTGCTCATGAAGCCAATCCCGTGGAAATTTGTACCCGATGTTTGGTGGTGCTTGAATGTGAGTTTGTATGGTGATATTGTTTTGTAACACGACTGCTAGTCTACAGTAGGCGACTTAATTTATGTGATCTATTATTGTTGGTATTTATAAATGGTTGTTTAGTACGTGCGTCGGTGTGTATCTTGATGCGTTCGTAATGATCCTTTTTTTTTGGGATACCTGAAATTTTTTGTAGCACGTCTTCTTGATTGTGCACCATATGTGTATGCCGTATACTAGGACCGGTCCCACTATTGTCTTGTATAAATTCGCTTTTTCGATACCTCTTCATTTCTATATTATGCAGCAGAATTTTCATGTCCATTTTTGTCAAAAACGGTATACCTTTCCTAACGAAATAAACCGAGCATACCTTTCCTTTTTAAAAACATCAATGTTTTATAATTTAGATAGCTTTCTCAAAAATGCTGTGTTTATGGAATAAAATAGGCAAACAAAAAAGTGACGAATTACTAAGTGTCTTATTAATTAATTACTAATGCATAATATGCCTCCAATAATACGCCCCTGTCTAGTTTTTAAGAAATTCTATTTTAGCACTAATTTGGTAAATACAAGTTATCAAAATACTTAAATTTCAGGATTTTAACTAAATTAGTTTTCGAAATAGTTAAAGAAGAAGTTATGAACTTGAGGATAGTTATCTTCAGGGTTTTACGTTTAAGGGTCAGTAAAATATCGTTACGGAAATAAAGGGAACATTGACGAGCTTCCTACATTATCAGCCAATCCCAGACTATCAATTGAGAGAGAGTAGGTACCGAATAATATTAAAATGAGAAACATTTGATTGAAACGTCCAAGAAGAGATCTAAAATTATTATCGAAAAAAAGTGAACTGTTTTTTTTTTGTTTGTATGAACGTCTTGTATGAAGAATTAATAGAAATTTAAAAATGCTAATGATTATGTTAAAGTTTGTCAGTAGGAATGTGCGATAAGGTTCGATACTTCCAAGTTCCGATATTCGTTTTGAAAATAACTACATTGTGGCTATTCTCACATCAGCTTTAATGTAAAGCCGAAATCAGATATAATTTTGGCCGGTTTTCTTTTGTTTAATTTAGAAGTTTAATCCAAGACAAATAAAAAATCACTTAAAAGAACGTAAGATAGATATACAAAATAGCAACCTAACCATTTTGGTTCCGTCAGTTCCGCGAGTTCAGATTTCAGAAATCCTTTCTATGATTGATGGACAGCTAAAACCAGACCAGACCATGCGTAATTGCGTAAAGGTAAAATCAACTTAGAAACAACAACAGAGGCCACGGCGTCATCAGCGTGCAAGCGGAAAACGTGTTCTATCTCAGTATGACATGTTCCTGTCACGTGTCTCGCGAGATCGATAATCCGTGGCGTAAGCAGATGACGAGGTGGCTTCTTCTTACTTGACGCGGATTCTAATCTGCTATCCATAAAACAGATAATAGGTTAGAAATGCAAACTAGGTAGAAAACCAGCAAAAAAAAGATTCAAGTTGGCCACCAGTCCACCCGAACGCTACGCTAGGAAATTTATGGCGAGTAGTTCTCGTTTTTAAATTACTGGTGTACTGTTTAAACAATATTTATGATTTTTAAAGGCGTTTTATCGTTCATTGAGTTAGTTTACTATAAAATACCATGTATTCACTAAATTTCAGAATTTAATAAATGTAACATGCATTTTATATAAAATTATACCAAAAAAGCAATAAATGTCATTAGAGACCAAACATTGTAGTTATTTATAAATGCCAATGTAAGCAACAAACAAAGCTTACGAAAAAACATTTAAAATTTATTTAAATTTAACCATAAAAAAAGTGCGAACAAATTCTGACAATAATTGGTATCGAAACAATACAACTACTTTATAACTACAAATGAAAAATGATCTCTACAAAATAAACCAAAAATGTTACTAATAACAGTGACGTAACTAAAATGGTTATAAGTGTTTTAACTGTTCACGTTTTGCTCACTTACTTCGTTCAACTTCAAGTCAATTCAGTAAGTTACTTGTCAGTTTTGACCCTTATGTAAATGGGTCTTACTTTCTCCCTTGCTTTTCTCTTGAACTTAGCTCGGTCAAGTGGTAAAGATGTAAACAGTTATAGCCTCTGGTAGAAGGAAAATAATAGCAAGTATTAACAAATGAAAACAATTGCGACATTAAATATATTTTCCTTCTTCCAGTAAACCACTCTTCGTTAATAAAAGTAAATAAAAAAAATATGACACAAAAACAAACATAACCGTCCAGGTACCTACTTGAAAGAGTCCATCCAGGTGAAAAATGTCTTGGTCAGGTGTAAAATGTTGTCTTCAGGTGTAAAATGTCATAGCCAGGTGCTGGTCAAATGTTGCAGCCAGAGTTAAATTGTCACACAGTATTTGGGCTCGATAAGGGGTCCATGCAAGAGAAAAAAATTGTTTATGATTAGTACCAAAATGAGCAGCAGACTAAACAAACTTTTAAATTAAATAGTGAGAAACTTAAAACAGTGAAAAAAATTCAATAAAATATAAATGACGATGGATGATCTTAAAACATTGTTTGTTCAGTCCTTTCCACTAACCCCGCATTTACTTAAAAACCTGGGCCGCCTTGTTTACAAAGAAAATATGACTGCCTACTCCAGTAGGTACTTGAATTAAGAAATGCTGAAATATCGGGATCTAGTAATGTCAAAATTTGAAGGAAGTGTACAAGAACTGATCAAATTGGATGGTTATTGAATGGATGACGTAGGCCATCTTAGATACTACTACTACTAATAATAATAATAATAATAAATGTCTTTATTTCTGAATACACAAATAATTCATCCCATATAAAAAAAATTTAAACACAAAATGGTATGTTCAGAAAAAGGCGAAGTTCAGATGAGGTATTATTCTAGAATACCTCCCTGATCAACTCAACCTAAAGTAAAAAATAACCCTAACATATATTTACATAGCTACATAACTACATAACTGGTGGTGTGCATATTAAACAGATCAATTCTACCGGTTACCTCTAATGTATTTCGTATACTTTGATTTGAAAGCAGGTATTGGAAGATTTTTAAAATTCTCCGGAAGGGAGTTGTAAAACTTTGCAATGCTGTATAAGAAACTGCGCTCAAAAAGCGCGGTCCGATGATGTGGCGGCGTTATCTTACCTCTAAACCTAATGTGAAGTATATGAACATGTGTTCAAAAAACAATACGATTGTATAGGTAATATGTAGGACACTTTAAACAAATAATTTTATAAAAAAAGCATGCCTGATGCAACTCTCTTCTCTCAGTCATATCCAGCCATCCGGACTCGATTAGTTTATGGGATATATGGTGATATTTTTTGACACCCTGAATAAGTCTTAAACAAGAGTTTTGAACAAGCTGTATCCGACGCTTATCGACACTGTTAAGGTAACTTCCATAAATAACATCACAGTGGCTAAACAGTGAGAGTATCAGAGAGTCGCATAATAAAGTTTTTTCCTTTCGTGACAAAAAATGACCCATATGGTACAATAGTTTCAATCTTACAAAGGCATGTTGTATACATCTTGACACATGCGCACTAAATCGTAAGGAACTATCAACAATGATGCCCAAATTGCAAACATTGTTCCTCACTGGCAAAGGGGTATTATCTATCTTGACATGAATTTCATTTTTAACCTGATGGACATCAGACTTCCGACCGAACACCATCAATCAACACTTTCCAGGATTTAGAATAAGGGAATGTTCTAATGATAATCGATTTAAGGAATTTAGTTCCATACTCATAGTCCTACAGCTCTCAACAGCATCGGCCCTGTCAAATGACATGTAAACTTGGGTGTCGTCAGCATAGTATTGAGTAGAGCACTCTCTTAAGGGATCTCGAGAGAAACGACGTGTAAATAGCATATAAAAGTGGAGATAAGGCAGAACCCTGTGCAGTGGCGACGCCAGGGTTTTGTGTTAGAGGGGTGCCAGACTGGGCCAGAAAAATTTTACTTTATTGCTTTGCTTTGGTACCCTATTTAAATCAATTTATACCAAAAAAGGTATGGAGGGTAATATTGAGATTCATTGATTAAGGTAATAAGAAGCAGAGAAGTAGGTAGATATTGGTTAAGGTAATAATAAACATTTAAATTAAATTATATTGAAACATTACAAAAAAACATCAACGTATATAGGTACTTACAAGACATTTCCAAATAAAAAAAATATTCGGAATTTCAAAGACATCTGAGACTAAATATTACTACTCCTCTGTGATATGGTTTGATTTTTGTAATTATTATTATCAATTATTGTATAATATTTTTGTTTTTTTAAAAAAACTTTATGTTGAGATGTACCTAATATGTTTATATGTTATATTTTAGCTATTTTAAATTATTACTCTTGTAATTCTAACTTTACTTAGTTTTAAATCTTGTTACTTAAAAATTTTTTTGTAGAAATGGGCTACAGCCCGTGAATTATTAAATAAATAAATAAATATTTTACCGAAACCTAAAGCAGTAAGATTCTTCTGTTATTATGATTCTTAGCAAATATATCAACAATTTTGTCGAGATTAATATTTTTAATGCGTTCTTTTTCAATACTTAAAACCGCTAGAATCTTGTGTGATTTAGTAAATTAGTCGAATGGGTGCTGCTATTCGTAATTACTGCAGTACGCTGTAGGCTTTTTTCATGAGACTTTTGACATTACAGGGGGGGGCGGCTAAATTTCAGGAGGGTCCCGGGCCCTCTCTGCCCCCCCCCCTGGCGTCGCCACTGACCCTGTGGCACGCCATTCCGAATTATAATAATGGGGGTTGATATTAGGTTGCCGATTCGAACATACTGCGTTCTATTTGACAATACGTTTCTAAAAAAGAGAACCGCACTATCGGAAAGGCCTATGTGATGCAAAATGGCTAAAGCTCGTGGTCAATAGTGTCAAAAGCCTTGGAAAAATCTAGTAATGCCAAAACTGTAATTTTACCGTCGTCAATAGCTTGAAAAATTTCGTTAGTAACATTGGCTAGTGCTGTGGAGCATCCATGGTGTTGTCGAAATCCAGACTGTGTTTCTGGCAAAATGTTATTACTTTCGGAGTGTTCCGATAGTTTTATATTTATAACTTTTTCCAAAACTTTCGACAAACATGGTAAAACACTGATAGGGCGAAGAACACTGATAGAGGCAAATAAGGGGCATACACTTAAATATAACACTTATTGTATTAAATGGCAAAGGAGAAAATGAAAAACTTACACGAGTCTGCGAACATTAAAACTCTTTCGGCATGATTAATCATACAGTTCTGTTTGCATTCGCTTATGCTGTGGATATGTACGTCTTCTATAAACTATGGTTGCGAGATCTTTTTGAAGAGTATGCTAAAAATATTACAAAAGATCCAATTTGAATTTCAAAATTCGGCAAACCTAACCTTCAAAGCGTGAATTTTACACTTAGGTTACATACCTGTTATATACGGTCGCGTAACCATCCTAAAATTCTTCAAAAACTTGTAAAACGGCTTGTAAAGGATTAAAACAAAGACTTAAAACGGTAAATTATGATAAAAAAAATTTAAAACAAAATCTAGTCCTTACCAACAATTCGTTCGGGAGTTCACATTTCACAAAATTGACAGAATTTTTCTTCTTCTTTCTTTATCCAAAAAATAGATAATAAAAACCTCGAGTGAGCTTGCGTATTATATATTGTGTTTTTAACAAGGTCTCTATCTTTGTATATATTATGATTATGACA
The DNA here is from genome assembly GCA_963920685.1 of Polydrusus tereticollis. Classification (NCBI taxonomy): domain Eukaryota; kingdom Metazoa; phylum Arthropoda; class Insecta; order Coleoptera; family Curculionidae; genus Polydrusus; species Polydrusus tereticollis. The sequence continues at coordinate 47,668,813 of OY987329.1, forward strand.
GATCCTTATATAAAGAGGAATAAAAAATACAACGCCGATGTGTAGACGCAGGCACGTAATGAGGCCCGGTGTAGAAAAATTTAAAAACAGGATAGAAACTGGTGCAATATCTAATTTAAGAAGATTGCCTCAAAAAAAGGTTTTGATTAGGGATAATCTGTAATTTCACCTTTCACTCGCTTGTATAAATCTATGGTAGGAGGAAAATATTTCCTATATTTTCCTCCCCAGCAATCGACCCATCTAACAAAACATTTTTTAGACTTTTATAAACAGCTTAGAGAGCAACGCTTTTACAGTGGAAAAAAGGTCTTGAAAAAAAGAGCAATCTTTGTCGACATGTGAATTTTTTAAATGTTTAAGGGAAAAATTAAAAGTTGTTGCCAGACGACGTGTAGAATTAGAATCTGGAAGGAACTCGAATGAAGAATCAAATCATAAGGAATAACTACAAGTTGAATTAGAAAGGTCTCAGTCACCAGAGAGTTTAATTAGCCACGATCACGATAATGAACCACAGAATATCCCTTGTATAGCAAAATTTGGTAAGAAGTTTAAGCAAGTTACAAACATTAACAGACATGAAATTAAAGCAGAAGAATTTTTATTGGCATCATTTTCTCCTAAAAATAGAATATCATGTACAAACAAAATGCTTAACTATATTTGTCAGGTCACCAATAAAAAAGATTACTCTGAAGGAGGGAGGAAAAGAAAACAAGGGACCATACTGGATTTATTTATAACCTTCCCGATATCGAGGACCAACAACTAGTTGGAAAGTTAGAGGAGCCAGAAAAAATTGACAGGGGTGATTTAAAATTGGAAATAAACTTTCATACCTAGCACGATTTTTAATGTTCTATTTAACAATTTTTGAATTGCGTCATAAGTTTAAAATATAAGTATAAGAACCGATTTTTACTTAATTTATTTTATTTTCACATTAAAAAAAAATCATTTTGGCTTTTTTAGCAAATACAATAAAAAAATACTTTTATAAAAATGAAAAAAAAAATGTTACAAAATCTAATTTATTGTATTTATTCTATTTGCGGAAAAAGCCAGAAGCGCTTTAAAAGGTTTTAGTTGATCCTATTCATCCCAGCGACGATTCAATCATCTCTAGTGTGGTTTTAACAGGTGACCCAATTGACACCGCTTTTGGGGTAAAAAGGGCCAGATCATAAAAAATATGTGTTTCTTAATTTAATTTCCAAAACTAATATGGTAGTTTTATTCTACAAGCAGGGACTCATATTATGGATCCGTGTCAAAATTCAAAATTGACTTTTTTTCGTCCCATTTTACGGTATAGAGTAAAAATCTCACTTTTTAAAACTAGATAACTAAGTTAATTTTGTATCAATAAAAACTACTATGTTTAGTTTTCTCAACGCAGGCCTCATAAAAATACCCTATTTCGACATTTTTCATTAAATATGCCCTATAAATACCTGTCTTTAATTTTATTGATTATAAGATGTCAACCCTCTTAAGTAGCGTAAAAACAATTCACTTGAAAAAAAGTAAAATGCTGAAATTGTCGTCTACCAACCGTAGATCATATGGCCCAAAAATTCCTGTTGAACATTTTGTACAACTTGATTACTCGTCGAATTTTAGCGTTTTACAGTGTTAATAATGTTTCGGCACAATTGAAGTAGATCATATTTATCATATATATATTTATCTTAGGATGCTAGTGTATACAAATCCCATTAACACTATAGAGAAATTAATAGAAACATGTGATAAGAATAAGAAATACTCCGGGGACACTTCAACGAGTGTGTAATTCCATGAAAAGGAGGGCGAAAGGATGCATATTAAGTAAAGAGGGCCATTTGCAATAATTTTTGTAATGATCACTTCATGCTAGTTGTAATGTTATGATTGTTATGTTAATGTTGAATGTTTTCAGTAATTCATTACACACAGATGCCAACCCGCAATGTGTTTAATTTTTCCTAATAAATAATTAATATTCTTGAAAGTTTCTTTTACTCAAAAACTGCGCATCACAGGAAAACAACTCGGGAGAGCTCTTATATATATTTCAAATTGAACGATAAATTCAAAAATATTTTTTATTTGGAAGAAACACCATTCGTCCCATTTTTTCCTTAAAAATATCGGAGTCAGTGCCCGTAGGCACGCCACTGTTTAAGCTGAAATTTATTTTGTGAAAAATATGCAGCATTATTAACTGTAGCTACGTACTGAATATCACTGAAATATCTGAAGTAGTTTCAAAAATATCAATTAATTTGCATTTTTTTACCTATTCTCGTAACGGAACGTTTTTGGACTACAGTTTATAAAGCAAACTATCATTAATTTTTCATGTAGATTCACACCCTTAAATATTCGCATATCATTGAGCCACATCCTGTATATAATGTTAAGAGAAGTAATAATATGAAACTATAAAAAGTAAATGTATCCTAAGTTTTAGAAAATAAAAAAACATTTTTGATCCTACGATCGGTTACAACTGACCCTAATCAACCCTGATTCATTTCGTCCATTTTTTGCTCTATTAATTCCTTTTTCTTTTCATAATCATGTAAAGTTGAAAGCGACCAGCCTGTTTTCCATGCTTCGGCTAATTTTTGTTTGTTTTATCAAATACAACAAATTTTCATGTTATCTCAACGGGGTAAGATTTTTAATTAAAAAAATACACAGAGGGCTAAATCAACTAACCGTTCGTTTGTTGCCCAGTTCGTTATTATTATTTGTTTTAACATGTTACATCTGCGAGCTAGATATGCAAATTCGAGCAAGTGGACCCCGAAAGCATGATGGATGAAATAAAGTTTGAAAGCGGCTGAACAAACAAAGATAGACCGGGGTGGATTTTGGTACAAAGAATTTTATTTGTGCGCAGGGCTTATAAAATTTAGCTTAACGGCTAGATTCTTAACACAGTTAGGTAAGAAAAGGATTGATATATATATATATTATTTTTAAAATTTAAACACATTTTCATTGCCACTTTTTACGGAAACAGGATTATTGAGTCAGATTTTTACCTTTTCTTTTGGCGGCCATCTTGGATGCTTCCTCTTAAATTACCCTTTCAATGATGTATCACTTACTAACAAAAGTTTAAAGTTTAAACCATTTGTTTAAAAATAGTTTTTGTTGCAAAATGTGAAATTTGGCAACACGGTCAATAATAAGTCCTATAATTCGACGATGACCCTAGGAAACCGAAAAATTGCCAAAATCTTACTAAATAATCGTGTTTTACGTAAATAGTGGCTATATAAATGTGCAATGCTTCCCTTTCAAATACGGTTACAATTTTGACATTCGCTTAAATCTAAATTAGGTAACTATCCTGAACTAACGTCCAGTTATCCTCTGATCAGTATAGTGGCAGCTATTGGCGTAAATAGGGTACTATGATGCTGCTGCAGCCCCGTTCCTCCAAGCTTTGAAAATGTTTGATCATAACCAAACAAAATTTAAATAATTTGTATTTTGTATATAAAAAAAATTAAACTTAATAAATAACACTCAATCAGCCCTATGGTCAAACACACAAGTTAACTTTTAACGTACCGTTTCCATGACAACAACCGACAAGAGCCTACTTGTTAATTTTCCACTGTGGTTGAAAACAGGTAATTTTAAAGTTAGCGTCTAGAGTTAACTTGTATGTTTGATCATAGAGCTGATTATCAGAGACCAGCGCCGCCTCTCTCTTTTCACTGACTTGCAGTAAAATAATTCTTAAAATTTGTTTTCATTAGTCTACCCACAATCTTAAGCGTTAAAAATGTGAGAACTGAACTTACCATTTTTTCCTGGTTGGCACATCAAGCACAGCCTTTCTGTAAGTATGTAAAATTTAAATATACAAATATTTGTTATCACGCTTCCTTAATTTCTTCAACATTTTTTTGCCCGTGGAGCTATTTCCTTCTTCCTTTTCACTAACTTAAATTAAGGTAAAATTTACCATAGAGCATCAGAAATGGAGAATGGCTCTTACCATTTTTCTTTTGCTTGCAATGCCTCGCTGTAAGTATGAGTAATTAAAGTGGGTATCCATAGTTAGGAGAAGAGAAAATGCTATTTAGGGTGCCCACGATTAAGTTGGTACTATTGCTAACTCCTTTATTATCAGAGATATGAAGTTGCCTAAATTAATAAACTAGTACAATTTTTCCAGCCGATTAAAATGACAGAAACGGAAAAATGCTATTTAGGGTGCCCACGATTAAGTTGGCACTATTGCTAACTCCTTTATTATCAGAGATATGAAGTTGCCTAAATTAATAAACTAGTACAATTTTTCCAGCCGATTAAAATGACAGAAACGGAAAAACAATTGAAGATGCCATTTTTAAATTATTTTAAAAACTTATCTTTCTATAAATGGGGCACACCCTGCATACATCTTTACATGTCTGTTACAAATAAATATCTCATCAAAAAAGTTCCTATGCACTAGAGTACTAAAGTTAAAAATATTAGAGTTATTACTATAATAGTTTACTTTCAGTTAAGTAGACGAGAGGAAATATAGCTACTTTACCTATGATGTATCTATCTAAAATGCGGCGATTGTCGTTTAAAAATACGTGTCAGATATTGTGCTCGTGGCTTATTTGGCACTGTTTTTTTTAATAATATTTAAGCAAATTATAGAACCAAATGAAATAAACTGCTATTCTATTCTTTAAGGAAATATATTTTTGAATGCAAATAATAAAATAAACAACTTTAGCAAAAAAGTGCACGTACATCACTATCTTATTATATGCTTAGCAGGCACATTTTAGCATGAAGCTGTCCTACCGTCGCCGTCGATAGATGCTATTATTTTTCTGATACTTTCTTGACGTTTTTCGACTATAACAATGTAACTGCCTTAAAACATCCTCTCCAGTCATCCGAAGTCACGAAATTGATGAGGCGTTGCCACATCCTATTGAAAGTAGATTAGTTGATCTACCGCCAAGTTAATTTCATCCAAATACTCTTCCAGCGTATACAGGATGCTTCAAAAGTACTTTGGCAAACTTCGGGAGGTAATAGCCGACAATATTTTAAGATGAAAACTTCTTATACACAGTGGTCCTAGGCGACTTCGTTACGGAGATACAGGGCGTTGAAATGTTAAAAGAAATAGTAATAATTTTTAAATAACTCCTTAACGAGTTATTTTTTTTTATGAAATTTAGTGAATTAAATAAACATATAAGGGAACTTATTTTTAAAAAACAACACGTTCGTAAATTTAACCAGTGGCGTCGGTACAAAATGGTGTTATAATATTTTTTTGAGAAAACTATGCTACACCACTGTTTTATTTTATTTTAACTTTCTTCTTATGAATCCCCCCATCATTTACAACAAAAAAGATCACGTGTATTTTTTTGATACGAGGGACGGTTTAAGGGTAAATGATTATTTTATCTGACTATACACAAATATTAAAAAATGTGTTTTTAATTCAAATATTTATTAAGGTATACCATTTAATTTAATTAAATAAATAAGTACGTTACAGAAATTAAATGATTTTTAAATAAATTGTTCGAAATGTCTACCTTCAGCCAAGATACAGGCATCTAATCTCCTTTGCATGGAATCTCGTACGCGTGCTAAGACATCTGGTCTGTTTCTTATTACTTCAAAACCATGGATTATTCGGTTTCTTAGCACTTCTGGATTTTCGACTTGCGTTTTGTAAACGATCGACTTCAAACGTCCCCACAAATTAACATCAAGGGGATTTAAATCTGGGGACCTTGTTGGCCACGGTTGATTTCCTTCCTCAACTCCCCGATTTGGATAAATTTGATTTAGATGAGTCCTGGCCACTATGCCGAAATGAGCGGGAGGTCCGTCATGCATAAACCATATACGTCTTCGAGTTTCTAAGGGTACATTATCCAATAAGAGAGGAAGTTCATTTTCCAAAAAGTGTCGGTACGTATCGTCATTAAGGCGAAGTGGAAGAAAAAAAGGTCCTATCAAGTAATCGCCAACTATTCCTCCCCACACGTTTAGTGAAAATTGGTACTGAGAATTTTGTTCACTAACTGCGTGGGGATTTTCCAAAGACCAGATATGGTTATTGTGAAACCTTGTAATCGCACTTTGAGAAAAATTTGCCTCGTCCGTAAAAAGTACATAATTTAATAATTGGGGATTTTCAGCAAATTTTTCCAAAACCCACTGACACAAATTAATGCGCTGAGGAAAGTCCCTGGGTAAAAGAGCTTGTACCTTTTGAATGTGGTACGGATACAACTGCTGATCGTGCAGAATTCTCCAAACTGTGGCTTGGGTGGAATTGAGAGCATCAGCAATTATTCGGGTGCTTGTATCTGGATTTTCCACTACAGCTTCTTCTAATTCTGGTGTTCGGGCTGTTCGTGGTCTTCCAGGAATGTCACGTGGCCTTATAAAATTCCCCCTTTCAGCTAAACGGCGGTGAAGATTTGTAACTGTTGCAGCAGCAGGCAGTACTCGGTTAGGATATCGCTCCTGATAAATTGGTCTCGTTTCTCGTGCATTTGCATCGGCAAGGCCATAAACAAAATGCATATCGGCTAAATGCGCATTATTTCTTAAATAATCCATAGTAGGTACCTTATAAACAATACTAATAATATCCAACCAAAAAAACCAAAAAACTGAAGAAATAAACCACATTAGCAACTTACTGTCAAATATGTTTTAATTTATCGACAAATTCATTTCCAAAGCCGCCTTGTAAAAATACAAAATATTAAAAAATAACATACTAATAAATAAATATGTATGCCACTGAGACCGTATTATACTTAGAAAATAGGCATCTTTAGATGCCCTCCTTAGGCATATACTTATCTGTTTATTATTAAGTATGTATGTATTCGTTAAAATACTTTAATAAATATTTGAGGGTATTTGTGAATTTAAAACACATTTTTCAATATTTGTGTAAAGTCAAATAAAATAATTATTTACCCTTAAACCGTTCCTCGTATCAAAAAAAAACACACTTGATCTTTTTTGTTGTAAATGAAGGGGAGGGGGGGGGGGTCATAAAAAGAAAGTTAAAATAAAATAAGTCAGTGGTGTAGCATTTTGTACCGACGCCACTGGTTAAATTTACGAACATGTTGAACTTTGAAAATAAAATATCTTTAGATGTCTTTAAATGCTTATTTAACTCACTAAATTTTATAAAAAAAATAACTCGTTAAGGAGTTATTTAAAAATTATTACTATTTCTTCTAACATTTCAACACCTTGTATCTCCGTAACGACGTCGCCAAGGACCACTGTTTATAAGAACTATTCATCTTAAAATATTGTCGGTTAATACCTCCCCAAGTTTGTAAAAGTACTTTTGAATCATCCTGTATATTATGATATCAACATGTCTTCTTTCTGTTAAAATACCTTCATAAAGGTTGGAGATTTTTAAAATATTACTGGGTTCCTATTAAATACCGATCATATAACCCGTGACAAGTCCAGTTCAATATTACCAAGCAATAACGTTTGGACCTGTATACGGAACCTATAACCTTCATTTCGTAACTTTATTTATTTATTTATTTATTTTTTTTATTTTTTTCCTTTAAGATTTACAACAGTAAATATAGGATATTGTTATTGATAATAAAAATATACAATATATATATATAAAACAATACACAAGTAATAAAACACAAAATAGAGCAATCCAATAAACATAAACAATTTAAAAATTTAAGGTCCTTTAAATTAAAAATGGGAGTTCAGGTACTCCGATACAGAATAATATGCCTTATTGGTCAAAATCCATTTAACTGATTTATTGAATATTTTAAAAGAATTTATCTTTTTAATTTGCAAGGGTAACTTGTTATATAATTTGATCGGTAGAACCAATGGGCTGTTTGCCACCGTCGACAGTCTATGACGAGGAATTTCAATATTTAAGTTTTTCCTAAAGCGATACTGCTCATTCAACTCACGAGTCTGAACAAATGCATCAATGTTTGACTTAACATAAGTTAGGGAGTTATAAATAAACAAAGAATGAAATGTCAAGATTCCAAGCTGAGGAAACAATTCACGACATGAAAAAGATCGATTCTTAAACATCATCGTTCTAATAATTCTTTTTTGTTGAATAAAAATTTCATTTACTCTGGAACTGCAACCCCAAGCTAAAACTCCGTAATTCAAACAGGATTGAACATATGAAAAGTAATACAATTTTAGAAGGTCAAGATCAATTTTATTACGCAGCTGCCAGACAACAAAACAATACGTAGCTAGTTTTCTCAGTACAAAGTCTACATGATGATTCCATGATAGTTTTGAATCTATGAAAATTCCGAGAAATTTAACAACATATGCCTGTTTAATGGTTTTATTATTTAATTTAACCAATAAACTTTTATTTAGATCACGAAGACAGAAAAAAATTAATTCAGTCTTATCTTCATTCAGAATTAACCCATTTTCCTCGCAGTAGTTCTGCATGGAGGATACCGCATTGCCTGCACCCCTGCTAAGAGCCTCGGGATCTGAACCAGCACACGTGACAGCGGTGTCATCCGCAAAGAGAGAAATATAATGGTCTTTAAAGTTATTTGAGTCAATGTCACTTATAAAAACTATAAACAACAATGGACCCAGTATACTGCACTGAGGCACGCCGTTAGTGACAACGCTGTCAGCAGAAAAGTAGGATTCTTGACGGTGTTTTAACACAACTCTCTGAGATCTACCCGACAAAAAGCTACTCAACCAATCAAGTGCATTACCGCGAACACCATAGCTATAAAGTTTATTTAATAAAAGGTCTATATTAATAACATCAAATGCCCTTTTAAGGCCAAAAAACAAACATGCCGTCTGATTGCTTGAATCCAGGTTTTCTAAGATTTTATTATACAGAGCAACAATTGCATGCTGCGTTGACAAGCCCTTTCGAAATCCGAATTGTTGTGGTGAAAAGAACTTTTCGCGCTCGAGAAATAAAATTAGTCGTCCATAAAATGCTCTCTTGAACACTTTTGAGAAGACAGATAAGAGTGCTATTCCGCGGTAATTGCAAATATCATTCACGTCACCCTTTTTAAAAATTGGTTGAACTATGGTAGTTTTTAGTATACATGGAAAAGAACCTTCTTCAAAGGAAATGTTAATCAAACAAGTAAGGGGACCTACGATGCAATCTGCAATGTTCTTTAGCAAAGAACAGGGAATCCCGTCAAACCCTGCTGAGTTTTTATTAGTTACAGAAAAAATTATTTCATTTATTTCATGTTCAGAGTATGGTTCCAAAAACAGAGAGTTGCACACTTTTTTGGAATTGGTCACTGAAGTGTTTATTTTTATCTTAGATGTCAACTCATTTACGGAATTAATAAAGTAATTATTAAATTCCTCAGCGACCAAGTCCAAATCGTAAATTTTATTATTTGCCGTAATTCTGTTAGTGACAAAATGTTTAGGGAGGTCATTGACCCTTTCAATGTTTATCCCATTTTTTATCATTTTCCAAGCTGCACGAGATCGATTGTCAGAGTTTATAAATAAATTTTTGTGATAGTTTTTTTTAGCAAAAGATATTCTTTTATTATGTTGTTTTTTTAAAATATTGTATCGTAAATGCATAGGCGAATAATCAGAGTATTTATTTTATTCATTCTATAGAGTTCCCTAAGATGTCTACCCTCCTGAATTATTTCATTCGTCAACCACGGTTTCTTGTTTTCTGAGTTTTTTTTAACCCTTTCAAACGGAAAGCAATATTTAATATTTTTAGTTATGATGTTGAAAAATATCTTAAATTTATTATTTAAGTTACCTGTATTCCATAACAATGACCAGTCAGTTTTTGTCATTTCCAATTTAAAACTCTTTATATTAATTTCTTTATTAAAAAATTTACTATACATTGGGTTTTTGTGAATTTGTGACTGAGATACAGTAAAACAAAGTTCCTGCATGAAAAGATCCGAGATATCACAATGAATGACTCGAGACTTGAACGAGTTTAAGGTTATGTTTGTAAATATATTGTCGAGGGTGGCTCTACAAATTGTGTATGTGTGAATGCGTGTATGATCAAATATTGTCTTGCATAGGCCATAGGAAACAAACAAGTTTTCAATCTGTAATGAATCTTTACAACCAACATCATTAAATCTTACATTAAAATCACCACAGAAAAAAGCAATGGAATCTGATTTTAAGGACGGAGAAAGCAGATCACTTAAAGCATTCATAAATAAATCAAGATCTCCCTGTGGGGCTCTATATAAGGTGACAATTACCATGTTAATGCTGTCTAATGATATTTCACAAGCGGAAAATTCAAAATGTTGATTCTCCGCCTTTTAAGCTAGTCCTACTATAGGCGGCAGCAATGAATCTCATCATCAGTACACCATGACTCAGTAACGCAGATGACGTCCGGATGATCCATAGAATGTAGTAGCAGCTCAAGCTGGTCGGTATTATTTCTTAAGCTTTGGACATTTAAATGACATATTCGAAAGTCTCTGTGTCCTGGTCTGGATTCATTGTCTGGACAAGCTACGTCCCCTATACATTTCATCTGTGAGGCTTGAGAGTTGAAATTTAACTCTTTCATGTCACTTCTTGAAAATATGTATCTATTTATGCAAGCCCCAAGAGGCCATATTGATGGTTCATATAGGCATTTTACATCATGTAGAGGAAATGATACTATAAAGGAGTTTCCCCTTTCAGACTTTCTAAGTTCCTTACATTCGAATCGAATGGTAGGCGCAGTGCTTTTTAAAAATTTGGCAAGGTCGTCAAAAGTTGTATCAGCGTGAAGCCTATAAACATGCAAATAGCCACGCTTTTCAATTGCTTTAATACCAGTGTTTTTCTGACAAGCTCCAACTATTGATTTTCTTCTGGCCGTACGACTATGATTGTTTTGTCGGTGGCAAGGTCGTGGACAGTGGCAACTCGTGGGCATTTGAAGTGGGAGGGCATTGGGAAAAAAATAGCGCCGCAGGCGAAAATTTTTTGGGTACCACGCCCTTTTTTCAATGATGGTAATTTACCTGCTTTTCAATTAGGAAAAGTAAAAAACACAACACCAATCCTCAAGAAATTAACAAAAACAATCAGGTTCATTATATTATAGGTTAGGTTTTTGTCAGAACGACAGAGAGACAGGATATATATATAGGGATATATCGTAATATCAATAATATCAAATGGATGATATTTTTCTTTGGACATATTTTTAAATTTTTTAATTTTTATTCCGATATATCAGAGTATCAATAGAAAAAAGTAACTATACAGGTTAGAGGGGTACAACTGGCAACGCCGCATTTTTAAAACTATTTTCAAAGGCTAGAATTTTATGTCTTATATGCATTCTCAAAATTTCAAAAATATATTTCTATTAGTTCTCGAGATACTTCTAATGTGCCATCGAACATCCCTATAAAGAACTACAGACTGCCGACTGCAGAAATCAACGGTCTTCTGTCTTCTTCCCATTTTCCCATTCATTCTAAAAATTGCAACGTACGTCTAAGCTCAATCAATAAAAAAACGGCTGACAGCCGACAAAACCTCTTTTTCTTCGAATTTAATACAAGTGCGAGAGTAATAATATGCTATTTACTCCTCTCTTTACCCCCACAGGCTTTGTTGGGTGACGCTATTTTTCGTGGGCAAGCTCGATTTTGACCTGAAATTTTTGCGGGGACGCATAAGAAGTAGCGTTACGTCTAGTTTGTTTTGCTGCGTGTGCATTGCATTAATAAATACGAGGGATATTTTAGAGGTAATAGTATCCGAGCAGTAAAGTTTGGTTGATTGAATCAATTTTAATTTTAAAGTTAAATATTAATATGTTAGGTGGTTGGTGACTTGGCGTGGGAGGTCATTGCCCAAATGACCTTATGGTAGGGCCGCCACTGGTCGCGGATATTCCGTTTTCTGCCGATCGGAGACGTTTGCTGCAATATCACTGTAGCTCGGGCTTCTACTTACATTTACAGCTGATTGAACAGCGCGGTTTACCTGACTTAGCGTAATCTCCTTTTGGTTGGACTCAAGTAATGGAGTGGGGCACTGAGTTTGGAGGGGATTTCCAACTTCACCTGTTCTTTTATATGATTGGTGTTTCTGTTGAGATTTTAAATTTGGCGGTTTTAAAATATGTGAATGGTCGGTATTGCAGGCATTAATATGACTGGGTTTGTTGCCAGGCTGAACTTCAGGTGATGACGCTGTTTCATTAAAATGGTCGATCAATTTAATGTGACCTTGAAGGGAATTTATAGTAATTAAAAGATTCTGGATCAGAATATCCTTCTGTCGAAGAAGTTCTTTCAGATAAAATGTCTCCAAGTTACTTACATCATCCGTCGCGCTTGCAAATGATGTTTCACTTGATGTAATCCCTGTAATAGTTTGTTCATGCTCATTAACACCTGAATCCTCCATGTTTTGCTTTTCACAGCAGTTTATTCGTTCACTATCAATAACTTTAATCCACCTGAGGTATGGAACACATCCAAAATGGGAAACTGTACCACATTTAACACATTTGTAACCCGATTGGGCCATACTTTTACACCTTTTACAATTTTTTGCAGGAGTGTCATTTCGAAGTAAATCATTCGGCGCCATATTGAACTAATCTGGCCACGCAGTCTCTTGATGAATCTCTTGTGAAGTTTTTTTTTTGTATACCAAAATATGTCAAGATGATAATTTGAGTATTTTCATTTATTATAACTGGGTTCTTTTCCTTGCCTTTTGGAAAACACGATCATTACTTTTCTATAAAGAATTAAAAGTTCCCTTTATTCGGCAGATCACACAGAGGAAACCTCTGACTGTACAGTTTTATCGTTCTAGTACTATTCTTTCTACACATGCATAAGGCATGTTTCTAATATATCACATCGCGTTTAATATTTTATGATAATTAATAAAACCTCGGAAGTGCTAAACTAATATTTGTCTACGTAGACAAGACGTTTGACGCTGTATATAGTAATTAAGAAGTAAGCGCCCTTATACAAATTTCATAAAAAAACGCACGTTTGAAGTTCACCACCTTATCTAAATAAAATTGTAAGTGCTTCATCCACAATGCACAGCCTGCTTTTCATTCCAAAAGGATGGAATCCCTAATCACCAACAATGTAAAAAATTGCAAAAACAATAAAAATTTAAAATTAGATAAATTAGTTATATTATCGAAAAATAATTTTATTTAAATATATAAAAAATTGTTTTTGTATCGGAATTCCATAGTTTACTCTTTATTTTATTCGCGTCAATAATTTGTTTAAAAATAAAAACAAAATATAGCCATAACATATAATAGATAATAATATGTACGCTACAGTGTAACGGGTAAACAAAGCTTGGAGCAAATCGTATTAAGTATTTTTTGTTTCGGAATTCTATAGGCAAACTCGACTAAAAGTAAAATATGGTCATAACTTTAGATATTTATTGGCGCCCGACATAATATAGATACATTACAGGATACTGTCTCATTTAAAAAGTGCAATTTTTAAAATAATTCAAAAGAGCGGTGTTCAACAATTGTTTGTCTATTATTGCAATTTTAATAAGCAGAAAAGCTACTTGTTAGCCTATTTAACCAGCATCGTAGCTCGAACAATAACATAGTTAGCAATATTGTGCCGACTTATTCGATGAATAGACCCTATGCGTTTCAGATCAATTTTCAACCAATCAAACCATCATACTTAACCATTTTCAAGGGTACATATTCATTACATAATAAAATATCACATAAAGTGTAAAAAGGACGCGGTAATGGTAATGGATGAAAAAATCACACAATAATTCATATCAAGCGTCATTGTTACCGATAATACGCAATAATTATCACCGAATTTATGTTGGTCCGCATCCGGTCTGGACCGGCCGGAAGACAATAATGTTAATAATCCTCAATATCCAACTAATTTTCGGGCCAGCGCAATATTTAGAACCCGCAAATTGATGCACAAATTATTTATAGTTGACGGCGCGCACAAACGACCAAATATATGACACAATGAATTATCATCGGTTGTCAGGGCCGAAATAAATTTACCCCATTAGGAATGTATTTTATGTTGCTACGTTTATTGTTGTGTAACAATGAGTTTGCTACAGTGCCATTTAGATGAAGTGAATTTGTTTCCAATATTAAAACCCCTTGTCAGAGCCTAATATAATTTATTGTGGTGGTATATTCAATGCAGAAACACTGAAGCGAATAAAAAAAGCTACTCTTCGTAGCCGCAAATTCAAATAATAGTATATTAAAGTACAAGTTTTATAAAGCATTTTCTAACGGGACAAAGGCGCTAATAGTTTAATAAACATGTTTGTATAGTCCTAAGAACAGGGGTTGCCTTATGAAAAGAATGCGAACAAAAAAGTGCAATATTACCGATTTTACTAGCACACAAAGATGATCAAAATATTTTTTTATATTACAATACATAATTATTATTATTAGATTATGTAAGATAATTAAAATAGGGTAAAAGTGTGAAATTTTATAAGAAAAAATGCAATATAATCAAATTGTTTATTTTTTGCAGGAAAGTAATCTTATACACTATATGGCAAAAAACAATTTACGACATTATTTCAAAAAAATAGAAATCTAGAAATTAAAATATCACAAGTTTCAAAATGCCATCTCTCCCACACTATGTGAGAGAGATACCATGACACGAGGGAGGGATGCCATACATATTATTTTGTCAAAATAAGATTTTTTTTGCGTACTATTTCCCTCCCACAATTATTGCAATGGAGGAAGTACATATTTTCTGGGCATTCTGAAATAGTAAATACCTTGTTTAAATTTAACAGTAAAACTCATATCATATAAGCCTCATTTTGGAGGATAGTTGCCATACAGTTAAAATATCACTCAGTATAAACAATGATACAAAAATTTTTTTTTTTCATGATAAGAACAAGCTGAACATAACATTAAAACAGGTACTCACTTTAACTTATCTCCGCTGTACGTATGGCATTCACTAAAACACAATATGCCAAAATTTTCATCGAATAAATTATTCAGAAAAAAACATTTCTTAACAATACGTAACGCACTCAAGGGCAGCCGAACAAGCACTGACTCGTTACGACGACAGGGTCGATAAGTAGTTATTTCCAGTATAAAGTATACGGCTGTGAAAGATATTGCGAGATAAGGAATGTGTGGCGTCTCTCCTCATATGACGTCTCTAGGTATACCTATTACAAAATTATTTAAATTTTGATCAGGTCAATCTATTAGTTACCTAATGAATTATGATTTCTGTGGTGGAATATCTTAATAATTTATAATTTCATCTAATTATCCAAATCTGGCAACAGGTCAACGCGAGCTTAAGGCATTGGATTATTAAAGTAATTAAACTGACACAGGTTTCACATAACCAAAAAATAATTGGCGTGCTGTGCATCTGAGAAGCGTCTGGCTTCTAGGCGTGCGCTGATTGTTTGTCATTAGCGATTGCGATGCGATTTTTAAGATGAATGTATACACGCGTTACGCCTTGTAATAATTGTTTTCACGTTTATAAATTATAAATTTGGAGACATATCAAGCGAGCTGCTGCGTTTACTTTATTTTATTTTCGTATAATTCTCTATTTTTCTAAACCTGAATTTATAATAGAAAAATCATATTCAGAAAAGTTGTACGCACGTTTATGACAACATCATATTTATGGCTTTTTATGTCCCCTTTCTCTTCATACGTCGTAGTGCTAACCTCGTGGGGCGGACTATAAATACCTACTTTACAGTAATTTTTGTATTTTGCATTTTTTTTTCAATAAAAATCCATATTTAAAATTTGTATGCCTACTTGATTAATGAGGCCTTTACTTGATGAAAATTAATTTTATAGGCATGTAGGGAAAACAAAAATTTTCGATTTTCACTATACAGTATGTCCACGGATGGGGTTTACAAGAGGACAAATGGACTAAAAATTGAAAGATACGAAAAAAAGTCACTTTTAATAAACGTTTTTGCTTGTCTAGATAATATGATTCATCATAAGAAACTTCAATTTTTTTATACAGGGTGGGTAAAAACTGCAAAAATGTTATTTTGCTTAAGAGTAAACATACTTTATTTTGAAAGATACGAAAAAGTCACTCTTAATAAACGTTTTTGCTGGTCTGGAAAATACGATTCATCATAAGAAACTTCAATTTTTTTATACAGGGCGGGTAAAAACTGCAAAAATGTTATTTTGCTCAAGAGTAAACATACTTTATTTTGAAAGATACGAAAAAAATCCACTCTTAATAAGCGTTTTTACTTGAATAATGAATGGGTGATGCTTGTTGTCAATATCTTTATTTAATGAAGTAATTATAATATTAATAATACCTAATACGAATATTTTTATTAACATGAAAAGAATACGATAACGATTTCATAATTCAAAAACTCCACCCTCATTCTCGACACATTTTTCTAATTGCTTTCTCAAATAAGTAAAAGAATTGCTGATTTCTTCCTGAGATATCGATTGGACAGTCTGGATAATTCTGCCCTTCAGCACTTCAATATCATTTGGTACTGCGGTAGCAAAAACAATTTGTATTAAACGGTCCCATAAAAACATATCCGCCAAGGTTAAGTCGGGGCTTCTTGGGGGCCACAAAACTGGGCCACTCCAGCCAATCCACCTTGGACCAAATCTGCGGTCAAGCCATTCTCTAACCTCACGAGCGAAATGGGCTGGACAACCATCTTGCTGAAAATACATATTTTGTCGGAAATTTAATGGTAGATTTCGAGTTCATCATTGAAAAATGTATCCAGCATTTCTAAATATGATAATCTTTTGCACGTGTTATCAAAAAATATGGCCTTATGATGCCATGGATGGATATCGCGTACCACACGTTCACTTTTGTGAAATATTGTCTTCTCGTCATCATTCTGAATTCGGGATTTTCTAAAGACCAGTACCTAACGTGCTGGGTTGCAACGGTTCCATTGGTAGAAAATGTACTTTCATCAGAAAACATGATACATTTATAAAAATCAACATTTCTACTTCAAATTTTGTCTCCTATCCACAAGCAAAAATCAAGTCGTTTCGCGTCATCTCCCTCTTCCAATCTTTGACTAAAGTGCGGTTTATACGGATAAAATTTATTTGCTTTAGGGATCTTCTGAATTTGACTTTTTTTCACAACTTCCAACTGAGTAACACGATTTCTAAGGGACGTCATAGGATTTTCTTCAACAGATTGAAGAACTAAGACTGTAGCAGCATCATTATAGTCGTATTTCTTCTTTTTTTTTTGAGATCCAAAACCGAACCAGTTGCCTGGAACTTTTTTATTAACTTGTAGATTGTCATCCTAGTTATTGGGATTCCTACAAATTTCTCGGTAAATTGTTTCATGACGTAGCGGTATGAAACTTGACCATCCCCATAACATTGTATTATAAAAACTCTTTGTTCAGTAGATAGCATTTCTACTTAAATAATAACTTCATATAAATAAAGACATTGACAACAAGTACCTATCACCTCAAGTGTCATTATTATTTTAACTAGGTTCACCAGTCAGAGGTGTGCCAGCGAATACTTTTTGCGAAATAATTTTTACATAGGTAAACCTTTTAATGAATTGTTTTACTTCGGTTTGTTGTGTAGAAAACACATTCATTAAGAGTGCCTTTTTTTGGTATCTTTCAAAATAAAGTATGTTTACTCTTAAGCAAAATAACATTTTTGCAGTTTTTACCCACCCTGTATAAAAAAATTGAAGTTTCTTATGGTGAATCGCATTTTCTAGACAAGCAAAAACGTTTATTAAGAGTGACTTTTTTTCGTATCTTTCAATTTTGAGTCTATTTGTCCTCTTGTAAACCCCATCCGTGGACATACTGTATATTTTATTTTTAAAAACATATAACAGCTGTTTCGGTATACAGCACCTTCTTCAGATATGAGTACCTTAATACCAACTTCTAGTTTTAATGACCATGCATCAATTTAGTTAAATTCTTAGATATGACAATGTCTAGAAGGTTATTGGAAAATTAAACAACAGTGCTTACAATTTAGTTGCTATTAGTCTAATTTTAAGTATTTTTTTAACTTAAACATGACATTACCGTTTTTTCAGCATCTGCAAAACAAACAAGATATTCGAGCAATGTTTTTGTAACAGATAATAGGAATCACCAGTTTTTGTCCTAGTTATTATTCGCTAAATATAAGGAAAACTAATTGAACTTTGTCAGGCTGTAGCTCAAAAAATATTAAAACTCCTATTTTTCATGTATCTTTATTTTTTTATCAAGAAATATCATCCCTCTCGGCAGTCCTATACAATTGTTCTAAAAATTATAACAAACAATATACAAACAAACAGTTGCCCCACTGATGCCATGATATATATTTTTTTAAAGGCGAACCTTTTTGATCCCATAGCACATTCGTTTTAGTCCAACTACGAAGAATCAGTCTAATTTGTTTTCCATGTCGGGAGTTACAAGAAAAACACAACAACACAAGACCAATGTTAGGTAAATTTATTTTTAAATAAATAAATAGTTATTATATTAATACAATAATACTCGCAATATGAATTGATTTAAACTTTTATCTCCAATAGCTCGTAATCTGCTGTTCTAGGCAAATTTAGTACCTACATCTTGTCATTCTGAATAAAATACTGAAAACTAATATTTTTGGTTTAGATTAACAGTTCACAAGACAGATATAAAACGTTCAAAAACCAATTTAAACAGATAATAAAAAAAAATAAGTTTTGGTAATGAATTGAAATATTTTAAGTTTTGTTATCATTGTTATTGTTGCTGTTTTCGTCGCTAACCAATGTTTAGGTAAATTAATTTTTAAATAAATAAATAGGTATTATATTCATACCGTAATACTCGCAATATGAATTCAATTAAAATTTAATCTCCAATAGCTCGTAATCTGCTGATTACATATTCATTTATTTAAAAATAAATTTACCTAAACATTGGTTAGCGACGAAAACAGCAACAATAACAATGATAACAAAACTTAAAATATTTCTAAGTTCTTTACTAAAACTTATTTTTTTTTATTATCTGTTTAAATTGGTTTTTGAACGTTTTTTATCTGTCTTGTGAACTAGTAATCTAAACCCAAAAAAATTAGTTTTTTGTATTTTATTCAGAATGACAAGATGTACTAAATTTGCCTATAGAACAGCAGATTACGAGCTATTGGAGATTAAAATTTAATTCAATTCATATTGCGAGTATTATGGTAATTATATAATAGATATTTATTTAATTTAAAGAAATAGTCCATTCTCGAAGTGTTGTTTCAAAGGTAGTAACCTTCATCTTCAGGAGACCAAAGTAGTGCTGCAGTTATTATTAGCAGTAGAGAGAAAACTGTTGGTGGAAAATGACGTTGATGGAGCTTTTTTATTTAAAAATATTTTGACAAGATATTAATAATTGAATGTAATCAGCATGCTAAAATTGGATTTGAAAGTGGAATGTTATATTTAAATCAGAGTTTATGAAAAGACACTGTCAATCTGTGGTCGAATTTAAAAAGGGAAGATATTCGTTATTTGAAAATCATACGTCAGGATATATAAAAAGGATCTTTTGGACATTCTAGATCTTGTTAGAGAAAGATTTTTGTTTGTGATTTGTTTTATGAGAAATTCTGTAATAAGAAAGAAATTTGTAATTAGTAATGAAATAAAATTATTAATAATGTCTGTACTCACATAATGTTGAAATTTCATTTGTAAAATTAGTTATTGGAGACCTAAGGTCCCGTCACCTTGCGTTATGTTCGTCCCATTATGTAGGGAAAACAATAGAGTTTTATTTAAAATAAAATTATTAAAAAATTAAAAAACAAAAAAACAGATCTTATATTTTATATACCCTTAAAGATTAAAATAGGGAGACGAACACAGTTAAAATGAAAACGTGACAACGTGTTCAGTCATTTTATAGTCGACCGTTGACAGCTTGAGAACAAAATGGTTGCCAATGTCAGTATAATTGCATTAATGACAAAGGTATGAAAAGCTCAATCATCGTTCTTATAGTTACTAGTTAGTTAAATAAACATACATAAAACTTGAATATAACATAAAATATAAATAAAAGATATTATAATAGAAATTTTTTTCACAAGGTTGGGGGAATGGTCTTAAAAGACTTCCCTTTTATATTCTTTGGCGGTCTCCAGTGATCGTTAAAAGAAATATCGACATTTAAGTTGGGAGAAAAACAATCATTGTCAAGATACAGAATCCAGGAGTACGACTAATCAGGTAGAAATTAAAGTTTTAAAGGTTTAGTACAGAAAATAAATGTCAAACAAGCAACCCAAAAATCGAAATCAGTCGTCTCAAACTTCCCTTCTTCGGGAATAGGTGCTTTAAAGATCAGTGTTGTCATCTATGGGACCATCATCGAGGTGTAAGAATAAAGTGTGGAAATAATTTGATTTAAAATACTAAAAGTAAAAGAATTTTTTTGTCGAAAATATTTTATGTTGTTAAACGATTGATGACTTGGTTGGATGCCGAAAGGCAAGAGGTCATCGAAAATTTCGAACAGAACAGAACAGCATGATGGTTGACCAGAGAAGACTGTCACAGGTGGTTCTACATAACCTCTCAATTATATTTTTATTAGAGATTTCAGACTATTAAAGATTTACTGATAATATCAAAATAATTGAAATTAGAACATAGAAATAGAGAAAAAGAGGTAAAATTGTTTGTTTAATTTTTAAAATTAAGAGCATTAAAAAAATGGGTAGAAGTATGCTGAACCTGATCATTAAGACAAACTAAATTTTTGTTATGTAACGCTTTGTTAATTTCAAGAATCTCCAACAGGTCAAGCCTGTTCCCCTTATCACAGATGTGTAGATATTCTACATTAGAATCAGGATTAAAATGTTGTTTGTTAATATGAACGTGTCTAGAAAAACTAGACTTGATTCTTGAAGGGGAAAGATTTTGATTTGTAGCTTTCTCTATTTCTTTACAGTATTCCTTTATTATTATTATATTATTATTATTATTATTATTTATACTTATAGTGGAGAAAGACTTTTTGACTTTTTTTCCCCTTTCCCTAGATATTTATTTATTTAAAAATAGATTTACCTAACATTGGTCAGCGACGAAAACAGCAACAACAACAATGATAACAAAACTTAAAATATTTTTAGCTTCATAACTAAAACTTATTTTTTTTTATTATCTGTTCAAATTGGTTTTTGAACGTTTCATGTCTGTCTTGTGAACTGTTAATTAAACCAAAAATTCACGTTTTTTGTATTTTATTCAGAATGACAAGATGTACTCAATTTTCGGATACAGGTGTGATTAATTTATTTTTAAACATAGAAACCATCACACGTCACTGACAATAATATTGGGGATTGCGTATAGTTATTTGTGTAGATAAGCAGTTATCTGTAATTTATGAAAAAACAGCAGAATATGGTTTCATATTGTGGTAAAACAAAGTTTTCTTACCCCCACTTTCACTCACGTGTCAATGACTTTAATGTTTTACAGCTTTTAAAATTATGGTAGTAATAATTCTGATTTTAATTACATATTTAAAAACCACCTGAGACATAATAATTATAAAATTTAGTATAATATTATACGAAACTGTATGTATGTACCTTATTCCTAGGATAGCCCTCACAAGTAATAATTTTTTAGTATTAAAATAATAATTCATATTCATATAGCTATAACATACAGACTGATTCTAACTACCAAACCATTTAAAAGTTCTATTAAGCCACTGCTTAGTGATATACCTTACTATTCCCTTCTGAAGTTCTTTCTACAATGATAAATTGTAGTCAATACATTTTCAAATAAATAATATTACTAATAAAAAATTTTTCTTGTCTCCAGTTCATCAATATTAAAAGAACAGTGACCGTCTCATACAGAAAATGTTTCTAATTATTTCTTAATCATCTCTCTGCTAAGATAAAAACATAATTAAACCACTCGCTTTCTTTCGAAGAATTGCAAAAAAGTCGTTAATAAAGCATATTATATGTGGAAGCCCGCCATAATACGTTAGGGATAAGTCCATCCACCGCAAGCGCTGATGTCGGCCCACCCGTGACGTACCGGTGACATAACGAGACCAGTAATACCAGAAAATGAGGTCTATTTTATTTTTGGTCTTTGTGATTTTTCATATCCTTTATGCACACAAAAAATGTTTGTGTATACCTAGATGTACTGATTCTAAATTTAAAAAATATCGTTTTCCTACGTCAGAAGCAGAAATGACTCGCTAATGCGTGAATAATATAAACATTCGAAAGCTTCTATGCATAGGTCATGAAGTGAGTTTTGTTACCAAAAATTATTTTACCAGTAGGTATACAGGGTGTAACGAATTCGTTACAGGGATCTCATAAAAATTTAATTAAAAAAAATATCCGTTTTCCGAACTGTTCCTGCACCTATTTTTGAAGGTTAGGTTATCATTGTATATAATTCTAAATAACTTAGGTAATTCACAAAATTACAAGACACGACGACATAATTTTGAATGTTTAAATATCATCGCTTGTCAAATGTCAATATTTGACTTCATACCCGTCGGATCATGCAATTGTTAGCTTTTTACTATAAGATACAGTGTGTAAATGATGTATGGAATAAATTCGATTAAAACTCAGATAAAATGTTTTGAGAAAAACGCTTAAGGTCCAAAATTCGTAGTTTAGAAACCAGAGCCACTTAATGAAAAAATCCCTAATTTATATTTATGAAATCACAAAAACTCTAAAAATAGTTAAAATCAAGCAATTAATTAATTAGATGTTGAAATTGTCTTTCTTCTTGCGCCTGACAATATCCTAATCGATCAATAAATTCTCGTTGTACATTACTTATAGTCTCTTCAGATATTTTGGCACATTCGATTCTTATCTTACTTCTTAAATATTCGATACTAGCTGGTCTACTTTTGTATACCACAGTTTTCGAATGACCCCACAGAAAATAGTCCATGGGAGTAAGATCCGGGGACCTGGGTGGCCACTCAATGGTACCACGCCTTCCAATCCACTTGTTGGGAAAAACTTGATCAAGGTATGCTCGGACCACTACAGCCAAATACATATATGACTACAGCATAATGTGGACTTACGCCATCTTGTTGATACCATAAATCTTCACACTGAACCCTAGCTTCATTTCTACTTGGAAATAAATTAACCAGTTTAGGTATAAGAAAGTCTTACAAAAACTCAATATACTTCTGCCAGTTTACGTTACCGTAAAAGAAACATGGCCACAAAATTGTATTTCTGACAATACCCGCCCACACATTTATTTTCTGGGGCTATTGTGTATGATGCTTTCACATCCACCTAGGATTTCCTTTCGCCCAGTACCTGCAATTTTGTTTGCTTACCTGACCGTTTAATTTGAAAGTAGACTCACCCGAAAATATTATATTTTTTACCAAAAACGGGTTACCATTGCACATTGCACATACCATTAATGTTTGACAAAATTCCATTCTTCTATCAGGATCGTCATCCGACAACTCTTAAACAAGATTTACTTTAAAAGGGTGCCATTTCTCGATCCTCAGTAAATTATGCACTGACAAAAAAGAGGTATCTTGTTCTAGATCAATATGACGTGTCCTGTTATGAGGATCTTGTTCAAAGGTTAATAAAATATTTATTTTGGTTTTCTCGTCAAGCGCTGGTCGTCCTGTCTTGAGTCGATCTTCTACAGAACCAGTTTCTCGAACTTTCTTTCTATTTTGCTTACAACTGATTAAGTTATGGGCCTTCCTAGATATTTAGCATTAAACAACGTTCATACTTGCTGCCGTTTTCGAACTCTATCACCATACCCAATCTTTTGAATATAAAATAATGTACATTTTAAAATAATTTGATTCGGTGAACCTCGAACAGAACCGAAAAAGAAATGTCATTGTCAAGCATCACAACAAGTCTGAGAAGTACACACACAGGTAAC